>OY728157.1:917092870-918342870 GCA_963277665.1 Viscum album
ATCAAATAAAATTTAAAATAAAAACTCAAATGGAGAAAATCACAATGTAAAGCCAATCATCACGACACAATGGAGTAAGGATAACTACGCATATTTGAAAACCATGATATGGTATCCCCCATAACCCATAATTTTCTCATAGTCGATGATTGGTCAAAATATATATAACCAAATAGAATCATATTTGAACACTAATATCCATGAAACAATACAATCATCATGTCATAATCTCATAAACCACGATTCAGTAGTCAATCCCAACTGACACTTATCCCCCACCCCCTTGGACACCCCCTGGACACCACCACACCCTTGGACAGCCCCCCCTCCCACCCCTCCTGGACACCCCACCCCTCCGGGACACCACCACCCCTCCTGAACACCACCACCCACCTCCTACCCCCTTGGACAACCCCCTGGACACCACCCAAACCTCTGGACAGCCCCCCCCCCCCCCCCCGAACGACCCCCAAACCCTCTAGACGGGCCCCCACCCCCTAGGACATCCCCCCACCCCCTTAGACAGCCCGATTGGACCCCCCCCCCCCCCACCCACACACCCCCGAACTGCCCCCCCCCCCCCCCCCACCTCCATGGACACCCTGGACACCCCCAACCCTCTGGATAGCCCCCTGAACCCTCCGAACACCACCACCCACCCCCTTGGACACACCACCACCCCCTTATATATCCCCCCAACCCTCTGGAAATCCCCCCCCCCCCACCCCTTTTACATCCCCCACCCCTCTAGACAGCACCCCCACCCCTACTGGACACCACCCCCACCCCTACCCCCTTGGACACCCCCCTTGACACCCCACAACCCTCTGGACAACCCCCCACCCCCCTGGACAAGCCCCCAAACCCTCTGGACAAGCCCCCACCCCCTTGGAAAGCCCACCCCCACCCACCCACCCCCTTAGATAGCCCCCCCCCCCCCCCACCCCCTTCGACACCCCACCCCCTTGGACACCCCCCCCCCCCTCCCACACACAACCCTGGACTCCCCCCCCCCACCTCCATGGACACCCTGGACAACCCCAACCCTCTGGATAGCCCCCCGAACCCTCTGAACACCACCCCCACCCCCTTGGACACCCCCTAGACACCACCACCCCCTTGGAAAGCCCCCCACCCCACTGGACATCCCCCCACCAATTGGACATCCCCCAACCCCTCTGGACAGCAACCCCCCACCCCTCTAGACAGCAACCCCCCACCCCTCCTGGACACCACCCCCCACCCCCTACCCCCTTGGACACCCCCCTAGACACCCCCAACCCTCTGGACAGGCCCCACCCCCCGGACAACCCCCAAACCCTCTAGATAGGCCCCCACTCCTTGGACAGACCCCACCCACCCACCCCCTTTGATAGCCCCCCTCCCCCACCCCCTTCGACACCCCCCACCCCCACACACACACAAACCCCTGGACTGCACCCCCCCCCCCCCCCCCCCCACCTCCATGGACACCGTGGACATCTCCCAACCCTCTAGACAGTCCTCAGCCCCCTGGACATCCACCAACCCTCTTGATAGGCCCCCAGAACCATGGGATTTTAACCTCAAGCTACTAGTTTTGGCATATTTAGGGATTTTAACCCCAAGAAACTAGTTTTTGTATCATTCCATTATTCAAAATGATAACCATGAATTGTATCTCCTACTAGTCTAAAATTATCGATTGTGCAATGAATAGGGTTTTAATAGCATATTATCACTTATAATAGTCCATGAAAATATGCGATATAAATATATTATGGAACTACAAATAGTGATACCCAAAATAGAAACAACCAAGGATCCAAAACAAACATTCCACCATGAAAAAACATATATACTTGTAAAATGAATCACACTGGTACACAGAATGGGTGTATCAAAATGATTTATATATAAATTGCAGTAATATAGGTGAATGAGATCATTAGTTGTCAATGACAATAAAAATTACCATCAATGTCGGGCATCCATGAAACAAAAACAAACGAAATAGAAATAGGTGAGGATTACGTGAATATTGCGAGTCGATCTAATAGATTTTGTTATAATAAATAAGATGATGATGGAAAAATGAGGTAATAGGGTTCAAAATCGAATAATCATACCTATTTTAAACAAAAAAAATCGCAAAACTTAAATATAGACTATCCAGGAAAAAACGAAGGAAATAAAATCATGGGAGGCTTACCTGAGTGTTGTGAGTGGAGATGATGGATCCAAGGAGAGTTAAGATGATAAAAGATGATGGGAAAATGAGTTTAACGAAATGAGACCAATGAGTCGATTAGGGTTTTCCATGTGAGAGAGACGAGTTACTAGTCTGTCGACTGAAAAATCAGAAATGACAATCCACGGGGAGTGTTAATTTTTTAAATGTTTTATAACCTCAGTTATTTAATAAACGAAGTTATAAAATCTTTTTATTACATTTATAATGTCGGTTATTATAATAAAATATGTTATAAATGTATCAAATAATGCTATTTTTACATCGTTTATTTTATAACCGATGTAAAAAAAACCCGCGTGTTGGTTTTTTACGTCAGTTATTCTATAACCGACGTAAAAAAATCAGAAAACACGGTGTTTGCATCGGTTATTTTATAACCGACGTAAAAACTACCAGGTGTTGGTTTTTGATGTCGGTTATAATATAACAGACGTGAAAAATTCAGCGGGTTGGGTTTTTACGTTGGTTATTTAATAACCAACATCAAAAAGGCATCAAATTATGCCTTTTTTACATAGGTTATATTATAACCAATGTAAAAAATTCATAGATACCTTGTTTTTTATGTCGGTTATTAAATAACCGACATAAAAATTCTGCTCTTTGGTTATTTACATCGGTTATTTTATAACTGCCGTAAAGAATTAACGCGCGGGATTTTTTACAGTGGTTATTAAAATAACCGATGTAAAAAATTTACTATCCATATTTTTTACGTCAGTTATAAAGTGACTGACGTAAAAAACCATGTATCACATATTTTCACGTCGGTTATATATAACCGACCTAAAAAATTGTGACGTTAAAAATGATTTATGCAGTAGTGTTATTTCCACAATTGGAATTATTCAAAATGGTTTTTCATTGAGTAAAAATAGTAATATAACTTTATAATAATTGTGGATCAAGAATATGAAAAACATTAAACACTTTATATTGTTAGGGTGTATATAATTGATCAAAAAGAAAGGTAAAAGTGGAGTGAACTTTAATGAGAAAGATGAAGATGGAATATTTCTTATCTACACACCAAATGGATGTTTTTGTTGATGTTATAATCAGAAATAAAAAAAAATTAATAATTGATTATTTTAAACTAATTTATAATAATGAGGATGTAAAGAAATTATTCATGGATGATGATGAGACAAATTAAACCAATTATTAACATGTTTTGTGGAATGATTAAAGTATAGAAATTCATATTGATGATGAAAATTCAGATTATTCTAATGATAATGATGATAATTTTAAGATCACTAGAGAAAATATTATAATGGAAAATCATGTTTATTTTGGAAACATCATAAGAGACCAAACTATAGGGGTTTAAATAAGAATAAAAATAAATGATTCTAGTCTTAATAGTTTTATTTCAAAAGATAAACTCAAATCTATTGATAAATATTTAGACAACTAGTATTTGATAAAAGTTAGGAATTAATAACTTAATCAAATTAAAAAATAATAATAAAATATGGGTTATAACTAGGCCTGAATAGAAGAATATTTTTATCAAAAAATATGTTTTATAAATAAGCTAAATAAAAATGGTTATTCACATCAAATAACTCTAGATTAGTTTTTAAGGGTTATTTTCAATTTTATTTAATATATTTGGATAAAAAAATTCACCTATATCCATACTTTATACAATCAATATATTTCATTCCATTGAAATTAAAAAAAATCATCAAATGAATGTCAAGTACGCATTATTGAATAGTGAGATAAATTAGTGATTATAAATTGAGAAACCTAAGGGTTTTATTCATGATTAATATGAGATAAAGGTGTGAAAATTTAATAAGGTTCCATGTGGGTTAAAAAAATCCATAACATTTTAAAATTTCATGCGTGATGAGTATTTCAAGATCATGAAATTCAAAAATGGTAAAATGGATATAAAATTTTAATGATGAATACCAACACTAAATCACTCATTGTAATTATATATAATGGTGATATCATCATTTCAAGTGATGAAGAGTTGTTTCTTGGATATTAAGATTTCAATTTTTCTTGGCAATATGAATTTCATCTTGGAGTTAAAAACTAACTAAGTTGTTTATCATGTTTTTATATCTTAATAAAAGTATTCCAAGGAGTAATTGAAAAACATTACCTTGGAAAATATAAATGTATATTTACACTATTTTTATCAGGAAATGAATTTATTAAATTTAGTGAAATTAAAGAATTGAATGAGAAATATTTGAGGAATTTGTTTTATAATCTCTTGTATTTAAACACCTCATAGAAATATATTTTCTTTCATGTATTTTTATTTTCTAGGTATAAATTTAATAATTAGGACTCACACATTATAGAATAAAAAGTTAAATCTCAGGTAGGAAATTAATACATCTAATTATGAAAAGTTATATGAGAATAAATGAGATATTGAATTGAATGGATTTTCGTATTCTAGTAGGTCTTATCATGTGGATGACCATTAGTCCACATCAAGAGGAGAATTCTCCTTTGGTTGAAGATATGTGGCATGGAATTGTAAGAATAAACCCCCTATTATATTGAGTGATAATGAGACTGAGTACATATCTACATCACAGGAGGCTACAAAAATTACATAGATGAAGACTTATCTTGATGATATGTTCATTTATTCAAATAATTAACCAGTCATTGGTGGTGATAATAAAACTATAATACATTTATTGAATAATAGTGTAGAACTCATTATCAATGATAAAGTACAAAAAATCATTTCTTAAAGGAGAAGGTGGATAAAAGCACATTTCATCATGATTTTTCCCTCTAAATGAGAAAGTTTATAATATTCATCCAAACCTATACTAACTAAAACTTGCTAGAATTTGAGATAGTGGATGGGTGTCTAATATATTCCTCAAAATCACTAAGGTATGTTCATAAGAATTTACCCTATTCATAATCATGATTTATTTGATATAAATAAGGGTGTGTTTATTTTTAAGGATATGAATGATTGTTCATGAATATTTTTAATCAATTAATTGAGATCAGTGTATGAACCAGTGTGAGAAATATATGTTGAATTTCTATAAAATTTGGTATCACATTAATAATTGTTTTTAGATATCCTTAGGGTATTAATTAATAACTCTTGTTTTATACACCAATATAGACCATATATTCTTTCAATAATTGATTCATAAATCATTTCATAGGTATGATTAATACAATTATAATTTTAAGACCCTATATATTTATTGTTAATAAGGGGGAGAAAATGAGTTTTTTTCTTGAGATATTGTGAAAATGATCATTTGAGTGTTTTTATGTGAGTTGATGTAAGGGGATAAAATACATTAAATTTTATTTCATGAGGACGTACTAATTTATGAGGGGAACACTGCATTTGAGATAAGTCATTATAATTAAAATCTTGAGAGGTATTGACAAGAAATATAAATGAGGGTATGTGTAGTCCCATAGATAATGATGATTTTTTTAATACATGGCATGAATACCATTATTATGATTCAAAAAGAGTTTTATGATGAATTTAATGAGTATACTAGTTTAACATGTAATTTAGAGTATATTGAGTGAACAAGGAATTGTATTGATAAAGAAGATGAGTATGGTGAAATATTTCTATGAAACTATATAATAACACATTGTAATGATAGTAGTCTCTCTATGAAGGATATTATATAAATAACATCACAACATAAAAATGAGTCATTTACATAATGGAAGTTAAGTATAGATGTAAATCACAAGTATAGAAACCATACACACTGTAATGCATAACCCATTATTGTTTAGTGCACTATTGGATTTAGATGGGTTATTAGTTCAAGATACAATAGGAAACTCATGTAATGATATTGAGTCTAGGGAATATCAATGATAATTATAGTTTTGATTGAATATGTATTCATGTCTCAAATATATAGGTCACACTTGAATCAATGATACTATTGGAAATTCATACACCATATTAATCGTCCCTACATAATATTCTTTTAATGGAATGGATATATGTCATGAAGAATTTATTCATTCATATATATGTGTGTGAGCATGTTATCAGGGATTTAGAAAAGGAATATGTTCACCTCATATCTAATTGAATCATTATATAATTCATGTGAGTGTAAAGAAATAGTAATTGAAGTGAATCATGCCATAATATAATTTCATACATTTATTGAAGTAGTTACCATTATATTTTCATAGTTTGAATACATTTTTATAATATAGGATTATCAAAATATATGATGAATTTTCTGACAACCAAATTATGTATTTTAATACCCAATATTGGGGTAACACCAAATAATTTTTTGAGAATTGAAACCTAATGGTCTCTAAATATATTTCTATAGAATGAGTGTGAGATATTGGATGAAGAGAACAATAGATAAATAATAATAATAATATAATGTAATGGTTTTATATGAGATAATTGGTTAACTATGAAATGAAATTGGATATTGATGTTTAATATGGATAAAGACCATATTCATGAAGTCATATAGAGAATAAATCATTTCTGGGTAATCTTTATTAAAAAAAATATCTTTTCATTCATTTTATAAAGTTTGTGCTTGAAAAATAATTGTTCATTATTCATAAGGGTTCATGTACATTTTATTGACATTGTCTATTTTTGAAAATAAGAGATCAGTCTTGCGGGGGTAACAACCATCGTAAACCATGAATTTAGACACCTTTATTGGTGACTAACATCATTAAATATATTATGCACGTCATTTACATTCATTACTAAGTGATTTTAAGATATCCTTGCATTACCATGCTAGGGGAACTTTTTTAATATTAATAAATACTATAATTAATAAATCACCCCCACCTGATTAATGTTTTGATCATTCCATCAAGTGATCCTAACTAGAAAATTCATCACGATTCTTTGAAGTACGATTTTCTACCATGGAAAAAATATGAAGGTTGATGACAATAAAGACCTTTAAATATTGATCCTAATATGTGGAGTTTAAATATGGGTCAACAAAAATGGTATCTATTTACACACTAGACTATATATTATGAGATAACCCTAATAAATCCTTTAAACCATAAATGCACATGGAAGGAGGTTCCAGGAATAGATGAACATTTTCAAGACCAAGATTCCCATAATTTTTTTCATATGAAAATACTTTATATTCACCCAAATTGGTTGCTAATGATGAAAAAGTACTAATTTGAATCTAAACACAATGAATCATTTCAAAATATTAATAAATCCCAAGTCTACAAAACATTTCAATTTTCATAAAATGGAATTTATTTAAAATGAAGGGGTTATAAAAAAAATTATGTTCCATTTTGGATACATATATGTTGAGGGAGAGGAGAAGAAATATAAAATTCTCTATAGAACTAGTCCATTGAGGTATTACTATGGATATTTATATAATTTTACATTTTGATAAAGATTCTAATAAAACATGTGATCACTAATTGAAACTCTATTTGGAAACGGTAAATCAGTAAATTGATGAGACCAATTTAAATTGGAATAATTTGATAATAATCTTTGGTATAATAATTCGAAGTCTATTTATAATTTAGTATTGCATATCATTGAAAAAAAGTACTCTTAGAGATCATTTTTTGTATTCTTCTTATTAATTAAAATAAATAAGGCTTATTTTTCTAACAATGATCCTTTCATTATCCCTATAAAATACAATTTATTCCATTGATCACTTGATCATTATATTCAAAATAAAACCTCTATTAAAACCATGATTATAGATATCCAAATATTAAAATTCAATAAAAGCATTCCTTCATTTATAAAGTGCACTATTTAAACCCTCGTCAACAATGAGATATGAGAAAAAATGTAATCATAAAATGAAGTAATTTAATATATTAAATAAAATATTTAGAATGAACTATTTGTGAAGAAATAATAGGAAGATTAGTCCAATAAATCACCAATTTGATAAAGTTTTTAAGGGATATATTAGAGTCTTAATGGAATCTAGGTTATGAAAATTATTTTCAAGAGTTTTAACTAATTTTTTAAACATCCATAATATTTCATAGTGTATTTTTAAACCTTTATTATTGATCCTAATTATTCTCTCAATTCTTTGAGTAGTTTTTTTAAAATCATACTGACTTATTTATAGATTATTTTTAGTATTAGGTATACTTTTATTGAGTAGACCTCCCTTTTCTTAAAAACAAATGTTATTTGTATCATCAAGGATATAATTATTTGTAAAAAGAATAAATTTTTTTAATTAATATTATTTAATAATTTAAATTTTTTCAGTATCCATTTTAAAGTTTAATGTATCAATTATTTTATTTAATGATGAATTATCCTTCTAATATTTAGTAATCATTTTAATTAAAACATTAGGTCCATTATAAAAAAATTATTCCTTCATTTTTTTCTTCCTCATAATACTCTTCACTATATTATTCATCACTGGATGATTCCTAAAAATTTATATATTGTTCTACAGAATCATAAAAAAATTATCTATTAAATATTTCATTTCACATTCCTTTTATTCTTTATAAGATAAAATATTATTATTTATATAGTAAATACCCTTTTTTAGGAAGTGTTCTTCCATTTTATTTTACATAAATTCCTTCTACAATGATAACTAGCCACTTTATTAAAATTCTCTGATGATCATTTTTCTTGACCATTCTCATCCTCATCATGATTCTCCTTAGGTGAAATATCTAAAAATCATACAATGATTCTATAATTATATCACATAAAAGGTATTTTACCCTTGTACATGACTTTTTATTTGTCAATTACTTTGGTGAAAGGTTACATAAACTCATTGTAATTATTTTCATCCTCATTAAATTAAAATCATTCATCATGTGACTCATATTGATAATTAATTTTCAATCTGTTGAATGAACTAAATACGATCTCATTTTTTGTTCTCCATTATTTAAATACGTACATATTTTCATTAAATATGTAATAAAGTTGTTAATGAGTTTTTCAATTATAAGCTCATTAATGTCGCGATCCTTAAAAATTGAAATCTTAGGATCATATTTTTTTGGTAGTTTTATCATAATTTTTCATGATGTTATATATTTAAATTTTTCACTATAACTATAAATTATCTCAAGAATCTTGTTTTTATATGTAAAAACACTGGATGTACACTCATATTGAATCATAAATATATAATAAGATTGATCATGAAACACTTAAATTAAATATTTTCTCCCTTTTTTCTCTTTTATGAGTAGTATATATTTATTTCTAAATAGCATTGACTATTTTAGATCCAATCAATTGTTCTATCTCTTTTTTAGAGAGAGATGAAAGATTCAAATTAATATATATTAAATCAACCTCAATATTCCTCTATTCCATTAAAGTAAAATCATATCCTTCTATAACTATAATAAGATAACTCATCCATATTTCAATCACTTATAATCCTTGTAAATTCCTTTATTAAATCGTCCACTCTTATTATATAGAAAATAAAAATCTATGAATCATACGAATACCTTTTTTGAATTATTACTCTCTATGATAAAAAAAATTAATTATCACTTATATAACCAATATAATAAAATCATAATATCATTAGGAGTAAACCTAGGCTCTATTACCAATTGATATTATCAAGTTAGAATGGGAAGGACAATATGGGAATGAAACAATTCTCACAAAAAAAAGATCTAGTAAAATGATTTACACTTGTTACCAATTAGTACATAGAATATTCAGAAACATCAATTAAATAATGAGATATAACAAAACAATAGATAGAAACATATGAAAAAAATCACTAAGTTATTCAACTCTTTATGAGTGTCTACTGATTATTAGCATATGATTATTAACTCATCTCATATTTTCTCAGTATTAATGTCAATGAATATTGAATATAATAGGATGATAGTCAATTAATAATTATGTGATATCTTCTAAAATTACCAATATTCTTAAGACACATTACAATATGAATATTTCCATAAAACATTATTAATTTTCCATAATGAGTGTATGAAAGAAATTTTGATCTTCTTATTTCTATATCAAGTTACTTTTACCAACCAAATATGAATAAAACCTATTCATCCCACAAAATCCATCCATTTTTCAGACTCATGATTGTTATCTCATCTCGTATAGTCTCAGTCTTTTAAGGTCAATGAATATTGAATATAATAGGATAATAGTCAAGTAATAATTATGTGATAACTTCTAAAATTACCAATATTCTTCAGACACATTGCAATATGAGTGTCTACTGATTAGTGTCATATGATTGTTATCTCATGTCATATAGTCTCAGTCTTAAGGTCAATGAATATTGAATATAATAGGATGATAGTCAAGTAAAAATATTTGATATCTTCTAAAATTACCAATATTCTTCACACACATTACAATATGAAGATTTCTATAAAAAATTATTAATGATCAATAATGAGTCTATGAAATAAATTTTTATCTTCTTCAATCTATATCAATTTACTTTTACCATCAAAAGATGAATAAACCCTATTCATCCATCAAAATACATCCATTTTTCACTAAATAAATATCTCATAAAATATTCAACAACTATGTATCACACTTACATATTAAAAACTATTTTTATATAGATTTATTGAAGCTATGGTGTAGTGGAATCAACCATGGAATGCCTTTACCTAGTGACAGCACATACACCCCACCTTAACATGGCCGTCAGGTCCCAACCTGCTTGGTGCCACCAGTTGCCCCATAGACACGTGGTCCCCACCCTAGGGCCCACCCACGTGACTGAACAGGTCATCTGACTAATGATAGTCCCCACAGGCCAACACATGTATTTTCCATTGTGCTTTGTCATCACTCACACACACCATGGGAAACTTTGCAGAAGGTCACCCATCCTAATCACTACTCAAGTCCAAGCACACTTAATTGTGGAGTTCTAATCAAACAAGCACCTGAAAAGGCAGATGCACCTTGTTGACATGAGTCATATCATTTAGTATTTTAACCTTTTATCATTTGGGGGTGTTACAATCACCCCCCCCCCCCCCCTTAGAGCACAACGTCCTCGTTGTGGGACCGACATCTCAACCCAGGTAGTGCGCTGCACTTAAGGCTGGGTTCCACATCTGATACCAAATGTGACAACTGGGTCCTAGTGACAGCACATACACCCTGCCTTAATAAGGTCGTCAGGTCCCGACCCACCAGATACCACCAGTTTCCCCGAAGACACGTGCTCCCCACCCCAGGTCTCACCCACGTTCCTAAACAAGTCATCTGACAAATGACAGTCCCTACAGGCCAACACATGTCCTTCCCATTGATCTTCTTCGTCACCCACACAAACCATGGGAAACATCCCAGAAGGAAACTCATCCTGATCACTACTCCAGGCCAAGCATGTTTAACTGTTGAGTTCTAATCATACAGGCTCTTGAAAATAAAGGTGCACCTTGTTGACATGAGTCATATCATTTAGTCATTTAACCCTTTATCATTTGGGGGTGTTACACTCCCCACCAAACTGATGATCCTAAAACCACTATTAAAATATCAATACTCTGTAAAATCTACAATTGTTTTTCTTTTTGATCTTTATGAATTTGGTTAAAATCTTGATTAGTTTTTCTATAAACTAAAAAATAATTTTTCTCAAAAAAAGTATATTCTTTCTAAAATGTCATAATAACTGATCCCTAAGTGTTTCACCTCCAAACTATAGTGTATATAGTAAAACTATAATATATTTTTAAATTTAGTGGAATGTGACTTCAAGAAATTTATCCATTATCAATGATCATGATCTAAAATAATTTCTCTTTAATCCATGAATTTTTATTCTCTTCACCATAACATGGTTGATTAAGTCATTACTATTTCTTATAGAATATAATTTTTTATGTACAAAAAATATTTATTTAGAAAACATTGATGTTCTGTGACCAATTTTTATAAAATTAATGAATGGTTCTTAGAATTACAATGTTTTTTCTCAATAGAAAACTACAAGATCTACCCTTTATCTCAAATATAATCCATTATATGAATGTATTTAACACATCATGGTTCTCACATGACATGGATTTCTTCTAAAAATTAGTTAGACTTAAAATCATACAATTTTCTCATAATGAAACAATGACATGATTTTCCTCCCCCAATGTATGGTTTTCACCATCATTGGATTTCACCAATCCCTTAAAACTTGTATAAATTTAATCAACCATAAAAAATCAATAAATATGTTGAAGAAAATAAAATATGAAAAACATTCATATCTCATGAATTAACAACTCAAGAAACAAGTTATAGTATGCTCATAATGAATGAGTTACATAAACACCACATTACCATAATGTTTGTTAGAGAAATCCATCTCTTAGCAAAAATAAAAAAAACATCATTGAAAAAGTATTCTTACCTCAAAGTATCCTATGTAAACTCAATTATTAGGGGATCTCAAATCACATATAAATATCCTTCAATTCAATTGATATATCACCACATTTTTTAAATATACACATGGAATAGTTTTATTTTGATTAAAGAATCATTGAAAGAAAATGAAATGATGATTTTAGAGTGAGGGAAAACCACACTATAAAATTTAATCAAACATGTGATTTCCCATTTCTTGATAAAATCAATAGATAAAAATATGAATGATTAAAATGGAAAAGGAGACCATCGAAGCTATGTTCCAACATAGCTAGAAAACCCTGGTTGTGGGTTGAGTAGTAGTTTGAAGACATTTTTAGTGTAGTTAAAATAAAAAAATGTTAAATAACACCATTATTTATTGTATATAGTGATAATATAAATCAATTCCTATTTTCAATAGGGACCAAAAACATTTCGTATTGATAGGTATGGTTTAGGATAGTTATGCATGATTGATTTCCAGAAATATCTTGAGGAGGAGAAAAGAGTCATGGTTTGATGATCATTTAAAAGAATCAAGATAATGAAATTTAAGAGGAAAAATCCCATCATAGTTTTATAAGGAACACAAAATTTAAATTTAAATATCTCTTGTAATGTTAATATAATTAATATAATGATTTTAATGGGATGAAAATATTTAGACTTTCAGTTTTTGGATCTAATTTTGATTTAAAATAACACATTTTATTTATAATGGATACACCATGGTTTGTGATTATTTATTAAAAAATATATTTATTAATGATAAAATTTATATATATCCTCCCATAATACATATGTAATTTTACTTATTGAAAACTAGTGAAATTTAAGTTAATAACATTTTCACAATTCATTGGTCAATTAATAGAAACTATGGCAGAGAAGGAAAAGCATTCCTTGCGATATATCTATTTATTATTATCATTATTAATAAATGTTAAATGTTTATAGATTATAATATATATGAGAGGACATTTTTTTTTGATAAATCAACAATAAAGGGTTCCTGGTTATTCTATTGACCTTAAATTATTTCAATAAGATGTGTGGTAACACACAACGATCACAAAATTTTACCCACTCATAAGAATTAGCTCACCTTTTAAAATATTAGTTTTTTCATTCATATGGTTATACCATTATTATTAATTAATAATAAACAAGATTATAATATATACCCTAATCACTAATTGATAATTAAAGAAATATGATTTTGGGAAATACAATTTTTTATTATAATAAACCTCCCCCCTACACACTCATTACTCATCATTATTTTTCTTCTAAAATAACTTATATTAATATATGATAAGATTATTTAAGATAAAATTATTATAATATTGAACATAAATTGATCAAAAATGTATCTATTTCTTTAAATAGGATGTGATATGTATCTTGAAAAAAATTTAATAATGAAAATAGATATTGATTATGGAATCAAATAATTTAAAATATCATGACAATATTATTGTGAATAAAGTAAAATTATTCAATCCATTTAAAGTGAATTGTAATTATATAAAATCAAGGATAATTAGTTAACCGATGATCATGTGGAATTTCTATACAAATTATATCGATATTAAATATATATATGAAATTTATTTTTATGAAAATTAAAAGTGGTTAAGAATATAGCCCCATCGGTATGGCCAAGTGGTTGCATCCCAGTGGTGGTATTTGGGAGGTCTTTGTTTCAATCCTCCTCATGTTCATTTAGTGTATATTTTCACTATTTCTCCCCCTCCTCACTCCGATGTAATAATAAAAGTGGTTAAGAATATAATCAAAATGATATTTTTTAATATGAACATATAGATTGGTTAAGGATAGTAAACTAGATAAAGAAAATGGATTAAAGGCTATGAAGAGATTTCTAATATTCCATTTTAAAAAGGTGTTATCATCATTATTATTATTTTAATATTATTAAAATAATGGGACTATGATAAAAAATGTTCAATTTAGTTTCCCATGAATGAAAATTTTCCTTTTAATAAGCCAATTTTAATTTTTTTATTGTAAGTTCAGGTAAGATATAACTGATTAATTCATACTATTTTTATTATCCTCTACATTATTAATTAACCAAGTAAATTTTTTTTATGAATTCCATTATTTATTTATTTTAATATTTCTATCAATCTTGAAATAAATTAATTCTACCAAATTCAATAAGAATATTAAAAGGGGTATTTTAATGGAATTTAAATTTCATACCTTAATCCCCATATTATTGGGGTGTCATCCTTTTTAGAAATAAATAATTGTATAATATCTATATTTTTATGTAGTTTTATTTTCTCTCATGTTATAGACTTAATCTATGGAAAATTCAATGAATCAAAATTGTGTGCCTATTTTTATTGGAGAAAAAATTTCAATATCAGAATAGTAAATAAAAAAAATATATTATATCTCTTAGAATATAAGTATAAATGTTTTTTCTTTTCAAGGAATTTATTTTATTAATATCTTATAGCATAATTAATATGAAATGTCGCCAAAAAAATTTATGCAAAATCTAAAAGAATAAATGTTCAAGGGGAAAACAGTTTTATAAAATGCATTCATAAAGAATGAGAAAAAATCCTTAAGTTATATATTGGATATTATTGTTAATATTTGTAAATTATATTGAAAAGTAAAGTATGTAAAACTCCATGTGTATATAAGTATGTTTTATCATTTTAATATGCAATGTTAAGAATCTAATAATTATTTATTCCAATGAGTAGTTGAATTTTTAGGAGATAGGTTAGTTATCATGGGATTTATTGATGACATCAGAATTTCAAAAAAACATATTACTACCAACCCAATATAAACCAAAAATATATCTAATTGAATTGAAAAAGTTAATGAAATTCCTTTTTATTTATAAAATAACCTTACTATTTATAATATGTGAATAAAGGTTGAAACTTACACAATATAAAAGAAATTGATGATGATGTATTTTTAATCCATAGTTAATCTTTATATTTAAGAATATTTAGATGATAGGTTTAATATGAAATTAAGTTATTATTATCCTCTAATATCAAATAATATAATGTAAATTATAAAATGGAACCTTATAGTTCCAAGATTCAAGTATAAAAAACAAATCAAGAATATTTTATAACATGTAAAATGAATCTAAATGATTAATGTGTGGATAATAAAGAAACAAAAAATGTATCTAACTATGTGGACAGTATATATACATTCAAATAAAATAATCCCACATGATAAATTTTTTATCTAAATACGTTGAAGCTTCTAATGAATCTGAATTTGAGTATATTAATGATTACAACTACAAAGATGATGATTCCAAGGTTTTTTTTGTTATTAATTAAAATGATTAAATGGGACTATTATGATCACATTAAGGAAGGAGTGGTGGACATAAATGAATAATTATAGCTTAATTAGAATGATATTTATTTTTTGGAGAAATACCAAAGAAATTTATTTATATTGTTCATGATTGTAAGATGTATATAAAATAAAAAAATAAAAAAAAATGTGTTGATTATATAAATACATAATTTGAAGATTGATAATTATCAAATTCTATAAATGTGGTTTAACTATATTTCTAATGAGAATAATAAGAATTAATTTTTATGGGTTTTAAACTAACATTAAATTAAATAGTAATTAGATTGATTATATTTAAGATAAGGATATTAAATCATATATTGATGTAAAATATCATCTAAGGCTATCAATACATGGAATCAAATCTAAAAAACTACTAAGCTTTTGTAACATATGAAATAATAATTAAAGGATAAAGGATTGATGATCCTCAAAAAATTAATAGGACTTTTTAAGAATAGTAGTTTTTATATTTGGTAGGAAATTTTTGATTAGACTATAATGAAATAAATATTGAATTAAAACAACATGTTATGAAAAGTTATAATATTAAAAGGAATAACCTTGATTTTTTGTACCTAAAAAAGACATGAATATTAATGGAAATATAAAATAAATTCATAAAAATATAGGAGTTATAATTACGGATGGCTCAACAATAGATTTAAAGTTATTTTATATAAAAATGGATTATAAATATTGAAAAAAATGTAATGATATAAAAGCATGAATTTAATAAAAACCTAACCAAGTAATATTCTTATAAAATATTATTTTGTGAAGATTATGGATATAAAAATTTATTGAAAATTAAAAAAATCATAGGATTGTTTTTAAAAGAAGAGCTAACCATTAGCTCATAAAATGTTCATCAAGTTGTACAAAGTAAAGAGTTGAAAATATGAAACCAAATTTTTAAAATATAGTAATATGTGAATCTACCACCTTTTATGTTTAAGATAAATGGATGATATCATCCAATAAGTGATAAAGAACATTGGTGAAGAGAATCATGTTTAAGAAAATAAATCCTGTTGATATTTGACTCAAGTATTATGATAGTAAAATAATTTGTATCATAGATAGATAATATTCATCCCTCGTGATGGGATATATTAATTATCTAAAAAATATTAAAAATAATTATATGGGTATAATTAATTATGTAAATTAATATTCATAATATTTTAAAATCTATAAAATAATAATAATTAAAATAGTAAATTTGATAAGATTTAATATATTGTTCATAGATTGACTGAAGCATAATCTTCCAAGTATTTGAGAAATTGATGACTCTTTAAATGACTTATACTGTCATAATAAATATTTTAAAAAAAATTCTAAGGTAAAAATTGTATTATTTTAGTGAATTGGAGGAAGATATAATATAATTTGTATCAATTAAACATTTATGATGATTATTTATTTACTAAAAAATAATAAAATGGATTATAGGACCAAATAATTGATAATATCTATAAAAAATAAATAGAAAAAATTAAAAATAGAAATCTAAAAATAAATACCATGTTAAATAGTGATTTAGAACCTATTTCTTGATTATGTGTGGAGAGTGGAAATATATTGAAAACTGAAAAATCAAGTGTACGAAATTCAAATAAAACTATAATCTCTAAATTTATATATGTATATATATATATATATATCTTTGTGTGTAAGAGTGTAATATTTATTCTAAATGATTCATATAGTGAATGGTACTCTAATGTTCCTCTAAATTATTATAGTTTAATGTATTGGGTTATATAAATATAAAATAAATCCTTTTGTGGGTCTAACTATTTAAAGGTATATAAGTAGTAGAGAAAATGAGTCCTAAAAATTTATTAATATATGTTCTAATTATATGAAAGGGTTTAAAAATAATTTATGAATATAATATATTCATAACCATGGAATATTACATCATGTTTTGGTTGTAATAACACCCCAAAAAATGGGGTTTATAGAAAAATAAAAAATAAAAACTAATGATACATAAAAAATGATATTGACTATAAAAGGTTTTAAAGACCCGAAAACCCATGGAATTTTTTTATACATGGTATTTTTACGAGTCTGTGAAAGTTTACATCGCTTGATTTTGAGGCCCGTTGTGCCCGGAATCAATTTTTGAAGTTTTGTTTGCGTACGTTTAGTAAACATACGAGCAGGTTATTATAACTTTAAAACCAATGCTCGGAATTTAAATCTGAGAGCACTGTTGAACTCGCGGCACTAGTATTCTCTTAAGGAGACTTTCACTTCGATGGTAGTGAGTTGAGGATAAAAGTTATTTTTTGGGTTTTCATGTGAAGTAATAAAATAATGTAAGCCCACTTTATTTATTTTTTTAACCGCCATGTGGAGGTTCGGTAGTTAAAACCTCCTCATGGGAGTTGAAGGTAGGACCACCACACCTTAACCTCCCTTGGGAGGTTATAGTGGTGGGGCCCACCAGAGCCTAACCTCCTGTGAGAGGTTATGAC
This sequence comes from Viscum album, assembly GCA_963277665.1. Taxonomy (NCBI): domain Eukaryota; kingdom Viridiplantae; phylum Streptophyta; class Magnoliopsida; order Santalales; family Viscaceae; genus Viscum; species Viscum album. Next base: position 917,111,370 of record OY728157.1, read on the forward strand.
GTGGGGTCCACACAAGGCTTAACCCCTTATTAATGGGGGAGAGGAAAACCTATCAACTCCCTCAATTAATTTTATGTGTCTACGTAAAATTAAATGCTTTCAATTTAATTCTATGTGTAAACATAAAAATTAGATGATATCAATTAATTTTATGTGTCAACATAAAATTAAATCCAGTAAATTGTTTTGATGCAGGCTATGTGGGGGAAGCCTCTTGGAATTCTCCCAATATTTAAGCCAACGCACCTCTTAAATTACACCAATACTATTTAATTCGCTTGACCCCCTTTTTAAATTAAGTAACAACATCATTGGAATTTAGTAAGGTTCCTAATAAATGAACCGTCATAAATTCCACGATGGTTGCATACCTATCCCCCTCTTCTATATATAGGGAGCTTAGGAGGAGGATTTGGGATGGCTTCACCATGAGATGAAGTGCTGGTAAAATGATGTGATTCCAAACACTTGGAGGATTACGCTCTCCAATGAAGAATACTCCACCGATGAAGAACGTTGACCTCGACATCGACCATCTTCCTTGGATTTCCTTCCGACGTGAGATGTCCTCATCCGCAACGAATCGACGTCCACCTTCTTGTGCCCACATCAACCAACTACAAGAAATCTAGGGGTCTATTACTTGATAATATTATACCATTTTCTTATCTTGTTCATCAGATAAAAAGGGATTGTTGAGGACGTGTTATTGATCATCTACTTTACTTGATGTACCAAATGATACCTCCCTAAACACGGAGGGTGTGGGAAAAACTAACATGGCCTGACACCATCCGTCGATTTTCTCCCTTGTGGTGATCTTCAAAGCAGAAACGAGGCGACAAAGGCGGAAACAACAAAGGTCACGCTACCTGCGGCCTCCATGAACCGCGCTGCCCCCGCGGCATATCAGTGTTACCGGTCGAACACCTTCGGCCCGCGCTGTCCCAAGTCGTGCCGAACCGGCCTACAGAGCCACCACCGACCACTGTTCGGGCACTTCCCATGCCCCGCTGGCCTGCCTGTGCACTTCCTGTGCCCCACAGTCCTTCCCGCACCCCGCCGGCCTCCCGCGCACTGCGCGTGCCTCACTGGCCTCCCGCGTGCTGTCGGTGCTCCCCGCGGCCTGTCCGCCCGCCGTGCGCCCCGTGGCCTGCCCGCGTGCCCCGCCGGCCAACCCGCGCCCTATCGATGCCCTGCCGGTGCCCTACTGTCTGCTCGTGCGTTGCCCAGCGCCCTATCGGCCTGCCCGTGCGCTGCCTGCTGTCCGTGCGGGCTGTCTGCGCCCCGACTCCCAGCCGAGCCGCACCAGCCACCCGAGTCGGACCGCAGTGTCCTTCGTGGAATCGCTGGCTGAACCGGCTCGGCTTTCCAGGCCGAGCCACCCAAGTCGTGACCCACGTGGTGCTAGCCGAACTGACCCCTGCCTCTGGGCTGAGCAGCCTATGCGGCGACCTCCGGGTCGAACCGCTCCCACAGTCCGATGGGTCGGGCCCAGAGGACTAGGCCAAACCTAGCTGGCTGACCCACCCAACAGGCTGGGTCAGACACAACGAGTCTAACTGGGCCGACCTAGACCAGGTTGTCCTAATCTGGGTTGGGCCGAGTCAGTCTGATTGGGTCGGACCAGGCCCTGGCCCATTAACGACCTTTTTACTTCCTTTGGCCGTAACTTTGGCACCGAATGACCGCTTGACAAACCGTCAGCGGTGCTAGTTTTCTTGGATCACGACGGTCCCATTGAGTATACCCTACTAGAGTTTAGGGTAATGTTGAGATATGTTCAAGTTGGATCGTACACGAATCCAACCGGGCCCCCGGGACTAAAAAGCAAGTAACTCACAGATCAGGCGTTTGATTGACGCGCCGTCTATTGCATTGAGACCCCTATGAATAGATGATCCTTTGAGATACATCTTCATGGGACTTGGTGGACATTGACATTTCAACACTTGGATTGAGAATCAGACCCTCCCGGGATCAAGCGTGCTTTGTGGAAACCTTGTGGATGGTTGTGCACTGACTACTGTTCCTAGATCATGTGTTGGTCCGACAGTTCTGACTTCTATTCCTGGATCATATGTTGGTCTAACAGAATAGCTGGTCCTAGATCATGTGTTGGTCGGACAGATCAGATGACTATTCCTAGATCATGTGTTGGCCTGACAGTTCTGACTTCTATTCCTGGATCATGTGTTGGTCCGACTGAATAGATGGTCCTGGATCATGTGTTGGTACGACAACTCTGATTATTCAGTGGCTATGTCTGATCATATCTATCTCTCTACATAAGTTGTATACCTGTGTGAGCTGATTCAGAAACTCTTTTGTTTCCTCGTGAATGATATGGATTACTTGATAACTTAGTTATATGTATGGGAATATACCTAAGTGGGGTTATCTGTCATTTTCATACCATGTGGTTTATCTTTGTTGGATTTTTTTGAGACCTTGAGGGTCTCGGGGTCCCTAATAAGTATCGTTATACTCACCCATACACGGGATATGCCCGCACCTCATTGCGTAGGATGCAGATGATGGACAGTGCTAACTGAGGATCAGAGTAGCAGGACTGGATGGTACTCGAAGGTGGACCTTACGACGAGTCGGTACACGGAGGATACTGATGGATGTGGAGTGCTGAGGAGGCCATCTGTACCTACCCTTCAGGTAGGAACACTGGAGGATGACCTAGTAGCTTCTTAACGTTTCTTTAGTTATACTTTTTTTTCAGTTTTACTTGTAATTTCCTGTTGGGTTTTTATTTCCGGACCCATTTACTTCCTTCACTTCTTTTGTATACAACTTTACTTAGTGTTTTACTTCCATCTTACACTCTATTGTTTGTGTTTTCAGTTTATAAAGGAAATTCCTTCCTAGTTTAGGGATTTAATGCCTTTGGTGCTAGTCGCCAGCCCCTGGCCTATGGAAGGCGGGCTTAGGGTAGTCAAGGCATGGGCCCCGGGGGACGGGTCCTGACAAATTGTTATCAAAGGAGTCAGTTCTACCATAGAAAATAGGACTCTAATCTTTCTTTTTGTGAAGTAATTTTGTTATGGGTACTAAGTGTGGTTTTCAGTTTAGGGAGACCAGTGTTGGTGCAGCGGATGACGTATCCATACACCAGGACCCTGAATTCTGATTTCCGACTCAGTTCACAAAAACACTGATTTTGTGTGTGTTTCAAGAGTCTTATTTGTGATCTCTTGATCCAGCTCACCAAGTATAACTTATTGAACTTGGCGCGCCTATTTCCTTTCATAATGCCTCCACACAAACAGCCAGCCAGGGTTCCGAGAGATGTACGAGATGGCATCCCATCGAGCGATGAGGCCTTGGTGTAGGGCCCTATCACAGTGGAGGCATCAACGGTACCACTACCTGTTGGGTCATCGATGCCACCATCCCCAGCAGCAGAGAGTGCACGCCGCCTGAGCGGACTGCATGAGTTCCATCACCAGAGGCCACTTAGGTTCATGGGAGAGACAGACCCAAAGAAAGTTGAGGATTTTATGGAGGCTATGGTGAGAGTCTTCAGACTGGTAGGGACACCAACCGACCTTACGGTGATCCTTTCCATGAGTCTCCTTCAGGCAGATGGTGGAGCATGTTTCTCCAAGTGCATGATGAGGGGATACTACTCTGGGTAGACTTTGAGAGCCTGTTTGGGGCAGAGTTTGTCCCAGGCACCCTACGTGCGGTGCAGATACAGGAGCTACTGCATCTACAGTAGGGTAGCATGATGGTGGAATAGTACTCAGTGAGGTTCACTGACCTCTCACGCTACTCTATAGATATGGTATAGGACCCATTCTTTAGGGCTTGTACCTTAGATTTGGGGTTCAGGTGAGAGATCACAGCTTCGATGATCTCCCTCAACATCCCGACGTAGGCGGGGGTGTTAGAGAGAGCCATCCTAGTGGAGAGTTTCCTTACTGAGCAGTCACCAGCAGCGAGACCCATCACTAGTCGACATGCAGCAGAGTCTTCCACAGCTGGAAGTAGATAGATGTCACAGAGGTCTAAGCGGACCAGGCCATCCGGTGGATGACCTCAGGATACAGGTTCGGTTGTGCAGTGCACATGAGACAAAGCTGGTCATGCCAGGAGTAGGCAGTGTTACTCTTGAGGCGGGTAGGGTCACATGGATCATGACCATCCAACCCACTGTACTGATGATCAGAAAATAGTTGAGGGACCTCCCAGGCAGAGTTAGATGTTTGATCGAGGCGGATCGCAGGGAGCTGGAGGACGTGGCAGAGGAGCTGGTCGTGTAGCTGGTGGTGGATCATGATTCGAGGTGTTATCGCCACCACCGCCATGAGGTCCACCCTGACTGCAAGGAGCAGGTGGAATGGGGAGAGATCAGCTCCAGGAAGCTGAGGCATACGTTCATGGTGCTCCAGAGATGATTTGGGGTATGATATGTATCTACTCCACCATAGTTGTAGTTCATATAGACACAGGTTCCAGCCAGTCTTTCATTGCCACTTCCCTTGTTTGGAGCATGGAGATTCTGATGGAGTCGTTGGCTCAATACTTATGGGTAAGTACTCCTATGGGAGAAGAATTGATGATTACACACTAGTGATGGGAGTGTGAGATAACACTAGGAGGTGAGATCATCGAATGGGATCTCCTTATAGCGGCTTCGTGTCCTTATGACATCATCTATGGTATGGGCTGGTTATCTACATTCCATGCTCATATCGACTGTATTAGGCGCAAAGTGCAGTGTGTTCGCACGGACGGGACCAGGTTCACCTTCACCGGTGAGAAGGGATCCTTTACAGCACAGAACAGACAAACTCGGAGGAGGGTGCAGCCGATCACTAATCAGTTGGCCTACCTTACCCTTAGCGCAGTAGATGTTGAGAGTCTGAGCTATCCTGTAGTGGTGGACCAGTATGTGGATTTTTTCCCTAATTATGTCCCAGGTCTACCTCCTAACAGAGAGGTGGACATTTACATTTACTTGTACCTCGTGAAGATACCAATATCTACACCAATGTATCAGATGGCTCCTGCGGAGTTTCGTGAGCTACGGGTACAACAGGGGGACTTGAAGAGGAAGGGATTCATCCGGCCCAGTGTTTCTCCCTGGGCAGCCCCAATTTTGTTTTCCAAGATGGAGGATGGGAGCTTGAGGCTTTGTGTCGACAACCGTTTCCTGAACCAGGTGACTGTGAAGAACAAGTAACCACTCTTGAGGATTGAACACCACATTGATCAGCTGAAGGGGGCACGGAGGTTCTCGAAGATAGACCTGATATTAGGTTATCACCAGCTCAGAGTTCGAGACGAGGATGTGCAGAAGACGGACTTCAGATGTCGCTATGGACACTACGAGTTCTTGGTTATGACTTTTGGTGTAACCAATGATTCAGCAGTGTTCATGGGACTCAGGAACAGGATTTTCCAGACATACCTCGATCGCTTTGTCATAGTCTTCATCGATGACATACTGATCTACTCGACTACTAAGGAGGAGCATGCCTACCATTTGTGAGTAGTACTAGACACACTCTGAGAGCACCATCTTTATGGTAATCTCTCAAAGTGCTAGTTATGGATTCAAGAGGTTCACTTCTTGGGTCACGCCATCTCGGAGGCTGGAGTTGCAGTGGATCCAGCGAAGATTGAAGCGTTACTTTCTTGGGAGCCACCCGGGAGTGTGACGGAGGTACGGTGATTCTCGGGTTTGGCTGGTTACTAACATAGGTTCGTACCAGACTTCTCTAGAGTTGCAGAACCATTATCAGCCTTGAAAATGAAGGGGAATCCCTTCGTGTGGTCGGAGAGATGTCTGTAGAGCTTTCAGGAGCTGAGGCAGAGGATGACTAGTGCCCTAATCTTGAGGCTTCCAGAGAAAGGCATAGGGTACGTAGTCAACTACGACGCATGAGGGACCGGACTCGGGTCTGTCCTGATGTAGGAGAGAGTAGTGATAATGTATGGTTCTTGTCAGCTGAGACATCATGAGCATAACTATGCTACCCATGACCTGGATTTAGTAGCAGTGTTCTTCGCCTTGAAGATGTGGCGACACTATCTAATGGGTGAACGTTTTACTACGTACTCTGATCACAAGTGTCTTAGGTATATCATCTCTTAGAAGGACATGAATCTGAGACAGCGCTGATGGCTTGAGTTCCTCCAAGAATATGACTTAGAGATAGTCTATACTCTTGGGAAGGGGAATGTTGTTGCAGATTCACTCAGTAGGAGGTCTCGTCTATAGCTGCTAGGAGAGGCAACGAAGCAGCTAGCTGCTTTGCAGATATCCTCTGTAGATAGAGATGGAGAAGCCTTTCTACAGTATCTTATGGTCACTCCCCCACTCCTTCAAGGAGTCAAGGAAGCATAGCATGGGGAAACTAACTACTAGACTGGACGTTCTCAGATATCTACAGGGGAGGCACCTGATGGATTTTCTAAAGGTGGGGAGCATGTCATCCTCTTTAAAAGACGTACTATGGTGCTAGTGTCACTTTAGGAGGAAGAGTTGAGGGAGTTTCACATGCCCCCTATAGCGGTACATCTAGGAGTGGCGAAGATGTATCAGGACCTCAGATGATAGAACTGGTGTCCAAGTATGAAGAGGGCAGTAGCGGTGTTTGTCTCTCAATGCCTCACTTGTAAGCAAGTGAAGGCGGAGAACCAAGTACCAGTAGGATTGGTTTAGCCTTTAGAGGTCCCAGAGTGGAAGTGGCATGGGATATCCATGGACTTTGTGATGGGACTTCCACATACATCCAGGGGTCATGACTCAATTTGGGTGATTGTCGGCTGACTCACCAAGTCGGCCCACTTCCTACTGATCAGAGAGCAGGGTCTAGTAGAGATCTTGGGATGACTCTTTGTGCAGAAGATTGTGCGACTACATAGAGTACCTTATTCTATTTTCTTTAATCATGATGCATGCTTTACTTCCCAGCTATGGAAGGGGTTGCATGAGGTTTCGGGACACAGCTTCATTTGAGAACCACCTTCCATCCTCAGACATATGGTCAGACTGAGTGGAACATTCAGACCCTTGAGGACATGCTACGTGCTTGTATCCTAGACTTCTGTCACAACTAGGAGAACCACTTACCTTTGGCGGAGTTTACTTACAAAAACATCTATCACTCCACCATAGGGGTGCCACCTTTTGAGGCATTGTATGGGCGACCTTGCAGATCACCCTTATGATAGACAGACCCTGAGGAGTCAGCACTAGTGGGACCAGAGATGGTACGAGATACCACAGAGAAGGTGAAGATCATCCAGGAGTAGATTAATACTGCACAGAGCAAGCAGAAGTCATATTCTAATAGGAGACGGGACCTCTAGAGTTTGAGGATGGCGACCACGTCTTCCTATGGGTCTCACCTCGATGAGGTCTGCAGAGATTTGGATGAGGCGACAAGTTATCTCCGAGATTCATCTGACCTTTTCAGGTCCTCAGTAGAGTATGAGAGGTGGATTACCACCTGTCTCTTCCACCTCAGTTTCACCAGGTGCACGACATCTTCCACGTATCTCAGCTGAGCATATACGTGCATGACCCTTCCCACATCATCGACCATAGAGAGCTGGACATTGTTGACAGGGTGACTTTCATGGAGGTTCTAGTGGAGATTGAGGATCAACAGAAGTGGGTCCTATGAGGATGGTTGATACCTCTGTTGCGTGTTCGCTGGCAGCCCAAAAACCTCCAGGAGAGCACATGGGAGTGGGAGGCTCAGATTCGTGCTCAGTACCCCCATTTGTTCCCTTAGTTCAAGTTGTAGATTATGGGGATGTAAACCCCTGAGGTGGGGGGAATATAAAGACCTGGAAATCCCGTGGAAATTTTTCTTTAATACATGGGGTTTTTACGAGTCTGTGAAAGTTTACGTCGCTTGATTCTGAGGCCTCGTGTGCCTGGAATCAATTTTTGATGTTTTTTTCAAGTACATTTAGTAAATGTACGAGCAGGTTTTTATAACTTTTGAACGGGTGCTCATAATTGAAATCTGAGAGTACCGTTCAACTCGCAGCGCCGGTATTCGCTTAAGGATACTTTCACTTCAATGGCAGTGAGTCGAGGATAAAAGATAGTTTTTGGGTTTTCGTGTGAAGTAATAAAATAAATTAATCTCACTTTATTTTATTTTTAACTGCCATGTGGAGGTTGGGTGGTTAAAACCTCCTCATGGGAGTTGGAGGTGGGACCACCACACCTTAACCCCCCTTGGGAGGTTATGGTGGTGGGGCCCACCCGAGCGTAACCTCCCGTGAGAGGTTATGATGTGGGGGAAACACGAGGCTTAACCACCTCTTAATGGGAGGAGTGGAAAACCGCTCAACTCCCTCAATTAATTTTATGTTTCAATGTAAAATTAAATGCTTTCAATTTAATTTTTTGTGTCAACATAAAAAATTAAATTCTATCAATTAATTTTATGTGTCAACATAAAATTAAATCCTATCAATTGTTTTGATGCAGGCTATGTGGGGGAAGCCACTTGGAATCCTCCCAATATTTAAGCCAACACACCTCTTAAATTGCGCCAATGCTATTTAATTACCATGACCCCCCTTTTAAATTATGTAACTGCATCGTTGGAATTTAGGGAGGTTCCTAATAAATGAACCATCATAAATTCCATGATGGTTACATACCTCTCCCCCTCTTCTATATATAGGGGGCTTAGGGGCAGATTTGGGATAACTCCACCAAGCGACGATGTGCTGGTAAAGTTACGCAGTGCCCAACACTTGGACGATTACGCTCTTCAACGCAGAATGCTCCACTGATGAAGAACGTCAACCTTGACTTCGATCATCTTCCTTGGAACCCCTTCTAACGTGAGACGTCCTCGTCCACACCGAATCGATGTCTGCCTTCTTGAACCAATGTCAACCAACTATGAGCAACGTAGGGGGTTTGTTACTTGATAATATTATACCCTTTTATTATCTTCCTCATCGGATAAAAAGGGATTATTGAGGATGTGTTATTGATAATCTACTTTTCTTGATGAGCCAAATGATACCTCCCTAAACACGGAGGGTGCGGTCCAACCGAACATGGCCCGACACCCTCCGTCGATTTTCTACTTTGTGGTGATCTTCGAAGCAGCAACGAGATGATGAAGGCGGCAACAACAAAGGTCGCGCTGCCTGCAGCCTCGGCGAACTGCACCACCCACGTGACACACCTGTGTTCCTGGACAAACACCGTCGACCCACGTCAGCCCGAGCCATGCCGAACCGGCCTGCATGGTCGCAGGACCATGAGCTGCCCACACCCCAACGGCATGCCCACGCGTTGCGGGCGCCTTGTAGGCCTAACCGCTAGCCCCGCCGGCCTTCCCGTGCCCCCCGTCGGCCTCCCCGTGCGCCACGTCGGCATGCCCACACACTGTCGGCACCCCGTCAGCCTCCCTGCGTGCTGCCCGTACCCCGTCGTCCTACCCGCTCACTGCCCTCACCCCACCAGCCTGCCTGCGCACCCCACGGCCTGCACACGCGCTGCCCGCATGCCCTGATGGCCTGAACGCGCCCTTTTGCAGCCCTGTGGCCTGCTCACATGTTGTCCGGCGCCTCGGCGGCCTGCCCGCACCCCAGCTCCCGGTCGTACCGGCCGCGTCGCGCCAACCACCTGAGCCGTCCCGCAGCTTCCTTCGCAGCGGAACTGGCCAATCCAGCTCAGCTTTCTAGACCGAGCTGCCCGAGCCGCGCCCCACGTGGTGTTCACCATAATGGCCCTGGCCTCCGGGCTGAGCCACCTACGCGGCAACCTCCAGGCCGAACTGCTCCCACAATCAGTGGGGCTGGGCCCAGTAGACCAGACCAAACCTAGCGGACTGACCCGCCCAATGGGCCGGGTCAGACCTAGCGGGTCTGACCAGGCTGACCGAGATCGGGTTGACCCAGTCTGGGTTGGGCCGAGTCGGTCCGACTAGGTCAGACCGGGCCCAGGCCCATTTCCGACCCTATTAATTCCATTGGTCGTAACTTTGGCACCAGACGACCGTTTGACGAACCGTCAGTGGTGCTGGTTTCCTTGGAGCACAATGGTCCCTTTGATTATACCCCACTAGAGATCGGGGTAATGTTGAGATACAATCAGGTTGGATCTTACACAAATCCAACTGGGCCACCGGGACTAAAAAGCTAATAACTCACAGACTGGGCATCCGATTGACATGCCATCTGTTGCGTTGAGACCCCTATGACGAGACATACCTTTGATATACTTCTTCATGGGAATTGGTGGCATTTGAAGTGTCGACACTTGTCTTGAGGAGCGTACCCTCCCAGAATCAAGCGTGCTTTGTGGAAACCCTATGGTTGTCTATGCACTGATGACTGTTCATGGATCATGTGTTGGTCTGACAATTCTGACTTCTATTCCTGGATCATGTGTTGGTCTGACAGAATAACTGGTCATGGATCATGTGATGGTCTAAAAACTCTAATGACTGTTCCTGGATCATGTGTTGGTCCGACAGTTCTGGCTTCTATTCCTTGATCATGTGTTGGTCCAACAGAATAGCTGGTCCTGGATCATGTGTTGGTCCGACAGCTCTGATGATTCAATGGCTATATATGATCATCTCTATCTCTCTACATAACTTTTATACATGTGTCAGCTAAATGAGAAACTCTTGTGTTTCCTCGTGAATGAGATGGATTACTTGATAACATAGGTATATGTATGGGCATATACCTAAGTGGGGTTATTTTTCATTTTCATACCTTGTGGTTTGTCCTTGTTGGATTTTGTGAGACCTAGGGGGTCTCGGGGTCCCTACTGAGTATCGTTATACTCACCCTTGCACGATCTATGCCCGCACCACGTTGTGTTGGATGCAGACAATGGAAAACACTCACAAAGGATCAGAGTATCAAAACTGGACGGTACTCAGAGATAGACCGTACGACGAGTCGGTACATGGAGGAGACTGATGGATGTGGAGTGTTGAGGAGGCCATCTATACCTACCCATCAGGTAGGAACACCGGAGGATGAACCAGTAGCTGCTTTACTTTTCATTAGTTGTTTTTGTATTTCATTTTTACTTGTACTTTCCTGTTATGCTTGTATTTCTGGCCCCTTTTACATCTAGCACTTGTTCTGTATACAGCTTTAATTAGTGTTTAACTTCCAACTCATACTCTGTTGTGTGTGTTTTCCGTTTATAAAGTCAATGCCTTCCTAGTTTAGGGAGTTTATGACTTTGGTGCTAGTCGCCAGCCCCTGGCCTATGGAAGGCAGGCTTGGAGTAGTCACGACCGAGGCCCTGGGGGACAGGTCATGACAAAGGTATTCTAGCAATATACCTAAATGTTATAGTGATAGTATAAGTATATAAAAAAATTAGAGAATTTTTTATACTAAGTAATGTTAATACACCTATTGATAATTTTTATAGGCAAGATACAAGTATAAAATATTTTATAGTATTTAGAATTCAGTGTTATATCTTTTAAAAAATAGTTAACAATATATATATTGTAGTAGAGGTGATTAATGTATCATTATTGGGTACTAATTCAAATGTATATCCAAAAAATGTAATAAATTTTTTAACAATATGGTAAAAAATAAAGGATTTCATTATAATTGAATATAAATATGAAAATAAATCAAAATATGACGAAATCAATAATGAATTTAAAGAGGAGAATCATTGTCTTGAAAATTAAAAATAATGATATAATTACTTTTAACATTACTTATAGGATTTAAATTAATATGTTATGGTTTAATTTATTAAAATAATTATGGAATAATGAATATAAATTGAGTTTGGAATAAATAAAAAATCTTCATGAAATAACTCTTGTTCAAAAAAGTATAATTAAGATATAAAATATTAAACCTTTATTGATATTTGTTAAAGTAATAAATTTTAATGAAATTTAAAAGGAAGACATTTTTTTCAATGAATTTAAAGAGTAATTTAATAAAATTAAAAATAATGAATCCTCTAATCTTATTATGAGACCAAAAAAATTAATATTAAAATTAAATGGTATTTTAAAATTAAGATTAGTGAGGATGGTGAAGTGATTTGAAATAAGAAAATTAATGTATGAAAGGATAATTTAAATATTTAAGTACATTATATTAATTATATTTTTTCCATATAGAAAATACATAATTAATTTGAATATTTGTAGAAAAAGTTGTTTAATAGATTGTAATTTTCTATAAAATAGATATTAATTTAATTATACTAAATGTGTTATTTTATGAGTATTTTTTTATAGTGTAAATTAATAGTTTTATACTAAACACTAATATGGTTATGTGTTGTTGGATTAAGAAGGTATTATATAATTTAATAGAATTATCAAGGTCATAGTAATCTTAGATAGATTTTTTCAGAATAATATTATATTTAAATATAGTTTGGTTGATCACAACCACTTTGTAAAAAGGGACACCAATAATATCATTATCTCGATCTAATGATCAATTCCTTAGATAGAGAGCTACTGGGATCTCGAACATGCATCCTCCTATGCGAAATGATTTTGAATAGTATTGAGGGTTTATGTTGTTACCATTGGGAGAATATACCCACATATTAGAGTAAAACATAGTGTAAAATAACAAAACAACATCCATCACCAATAAACATAGTATATTAAATTAAATAAAACAAAACATGCAATAAAAATGTGATGTGGAAGAATACACTCATTCAGACTCATAGTCATTCTAGTAAACATCAACCGATTACCACTTAGGCCAATAATATAAATAAAATAAATAGATAGTCCATGTTATAAAGACATCCTCAAGTCATACCTCATCCAGATATGTAATATTTCCAAGTGATCTAGTTTAATGACCAAATCCTGGGTCTTTTCCCAACTTCAACATTTGATTAGTGAAGTTGTCTCAAGTACCCATGTGCCATGGTTTCTCAAGTAGTGTGTGAGTGCATCTCAGTAGGGTACCACCGGTTCATTCTCATAAATAACCACTAAATGTAATGTTTGTGCATGTGACATACCTAGAGTAGTTAGTTAAAAAGGTGTATAATCACAAATAAAATAACTAAACTTGATCTTATAGTTCTATTGTTACACATAGTATCAACTACATTGGCTTCAGAAATTTTCAGAGAGTCTCTAGGCAAGTCACATGACCATTCCAACAAATACTTGTAACATGAACATAAATTAGTAAGTGAAAGTACAAATTATTAGGGGGATTACCATATGAAATCTAAAAGTATCAATCATTCATCCTATTATATGGGGGTAAGTCTGGTAAATCCAACAACATCAGTCACACAGACTCTTCCTAGGGGGGAAGTCCTAGGCCATCATAAAGACTTGGAGTTTGAATCCCAATATCTTCCGAATTATTTACAAACCCAAAGGATGAATCCAAGGAGATTTACCATGTAATTAATACAATATCAGGCTCTATAGCCAAATATTAGGAGAACATATTCTGAATTCAATAGTATCAGGCTCAACGGATGAGTCCTTATTAACTTTCCAAATGAATTTTATTTAGAACAAATGCCTAAATCCTAGGTAACCACTTGGAAATTCTACATAATTTATTAATGGGATCCTATCCCTCCCTTAATATAACATATAATATATCTCATCATGGATTTCCATCTTCACAGACTCATCTCATAGAAAATAGGTAGGCCTCTCAATCGCATGACATATCATCAGCACTAACGCCATATCAAGCACACACAATCAATTTTGGTTCAAAAGTTGTATCTATAATCATTTATACTAGATCTATCACACTAACCATATGTAGGTTCCTTATATAACTAGAGAAACAAATAGGTCCCATAGGTATTAACAACATCACAGACACTCTAAATGGGTTCCCCGATCTCGATCTCATCTCATAGATTAACACAAGTCACTCAGAGGTATTAACATCCCCTAGAATTCACCTAAACATAATATAACCTCATTGACCTAAAAGGATAATCTAAATGTAATAAATCCCACCTCTATTTCCATTTTAATCCAGGGTTAGTCCACTCATCCAACCTGTCTTCAATCTACCCAGGGTCCACCCACCTGGGTGTTGGAATGCTAGTGGAGGACAAACTACCACCCCACACTCTAATCGCCTAGAATAAAACCTATATGACCTCTCATGGTGACATCATGGTCCACTATGGACAATCATTAAAATTCATTATATCCCTTTACTTGGTGTAATCCAAGTCACCTACATGAAGTATCACTATACATACATCATTTTTTTAATTAACAACCTTCATGGTTTGTATGTCATAAGAAAAACATTTATATTTAAGGCATCAGCTATCGGTAGTCGAGGCATCAAACCAAGGAAAAATGGTCCATCATGGACAAGCCAATTTTGTCATTCTATAATTTTAATTTAAATAATAAATTTCATTTCATTTTAAATAAAATATTAATTTCCCATGGTGGTGAGACAACATATCTCATGTTGTATAAATAAAATGTACAAACCATAAAGAAACTCATAAGGACCTCCTACCTCATAAATGGTGTTATTTCAATTTTAAATCATCTTAAAAACTGATTCCCAAAATCATCCAATTTTTGGATCATCTCCTAATAACATATCTCATCACATGAAATATATGATTAATTATGAGAAAATTATAATTAATTATTCATCTTAATTATAACAAATTATAAAATATTTAAATTTAAACCAATTATGTCTATTTTTCTTAAACTAACTGGTTGACCTCATCACACTGAAATGGTGACCAACCACTCATAGAAGGTTTTTGGTAAACTCCCCACATGATCATGGTAAAATCCATTATAATAAAACTAATTCAATTTCCAATTTTGTTTATTTTAGTACATTTTAATTTAAAAGAATTTAAAAAACTATAAAATTTTATCTCTAACCAAACAATACATAATGAGATGATATCATCCTCTCAGGACACCCTCTAGCCAATCCATTCCAAATCCATACCATGTCGGGATGATTCCACAACTATTTTCCAGAATCATATCAGGATACCTAATTCAAATCACACAAAATTAGTGTTACTAAATAGAAATAAAAAATTATGAGAGATTGAGAGAGTGACTCATCTTAAATAACCACAAAACACTATCAATAATTCCCCATATCCAAGAAGAGTCTAAATAGGAGAAATAGAGAGAGAACTATCCAATTTTTTCCTTGAAAAAGAGAAAATATGGAAGAATGGTATTGGAAACTGAGAGGATAAGAGGGGTATCTCACAAACAAATTGGGGTTCACACCATATCTTGATCCATGTCATGGTTCATATCCTGTAATCCCTTAAGGACTATCGACAATCTTATCCCCATAGTGAGGAACTTTCCCCCATACTCTTCATTTCATAAAGGTGATTCCATCTTCCACTATAAAATGATTCATGACATAGATCTCATGGTGGTATTTCCTAAAAATGATTTAGGCATTCCCTTTTGTGCACCATAGCATGGTCCTCATAGTGTGGTTCAGATAGGGATTCCCCCTTCACAAAACACCATAAGTTGTAGGGTGTTTCTCTATAGGGTCTAGTATAATGTGAACCATCTCTTGACCAATGCATGGTATCTTGGGAGTTTATGTTAGGAAAAATCCTAAAGATAAACTCACACAATACAAGCACCATACCCATCCACCTGGGAATTTATTCCTCCACTATAGGATCATCCCCATGGTGGTGTGTGGGAAATGAAATTTAACTACAAGTTCACCTGAAAAAAATATTTCATACACCTAAGCACTAGAATTACCTCTCAAGACTCATTATATATCCAAAAAACAGAACTTTTACTTGTTCTATGTTTTTGAATCCTAGTAAAAAATCTAAATCACACAAAACTATCTCACCTAAAATAAAAAAATATATATATTTTTACATTTCTAAACTGAAAGGGCATGTGTCATTACAATCTCAACATTAAAACACTTCTTGTCTTATAGAATCCTTGATGTCAGTTAACCAAAAAACTTGATCTATACTAGTCATAAATTCATGATCGATGTGCTATGTTTTGTCCTTAAATAATTGAGGTTCATTCATAATGTAACTCCAAACTCAAGAAGTATTAATCATTGAAACCTGGTCCTCTCACTCGTGACTATCAATAAATCTATGAGATGGTTCCTATCTACTATTTTCTACCTAGAAACATGAGTGTCATTACAAAACTAATTATTAGGCTCCATTAACTTCCCACTATTAGACTCAGTACATAAGGGTTGATTCGGAGTCACAGTTCTCCGCACTATCAGAATAACCAACTGAAATTCAATATCAATGGTCCATCAATTTGATCGGTATGGAATCAATATCACCACACCCACTTTTATGTGAAAAAATTGGTTATACCTCCTCTAGTTGAACATTCCCAAAAATTATTGGCCAAAACTACTGATGAAAAATCACGTCACCTGAGCATGATTCTTAAATCCTTAATGTTGTCGTTAGAGAACACAAACAGCCACACAAAAATTTGAACCCATCTTTCAATGTAATTATATAGTTTTATTCTTGATTAACCAAATCATTCATCATTATCACACCCAAATCACTAGAATTTCTCTAAATTGAGTCAACCTCAAATCATATCAAAACTATCCCAAGCCTTATGACAATACATGGACACCACCGATTATTACATCTATACCTCAAATTTGGTAACCACCAAGGAACCATATAAAATTAGATTCACCTATACGATAGCATCCAAAATCCACTGCATTAATCTAATGACTAGTCTCATAAAACTCATGACCCAAACCATGTGAGTTCCATGACTCTAAATCCCACACTCAATCTATTACTACACAAAATGAAAATACATGCTCATAACACCCATACATGATCACTAACACAAAACACCAATCACTACTTGTTTTTGATCCACCAGCAACACCAACCTCGAAATCCATTTAATTTACATCTATAATATTTCTCACACCCTCTATAGTCAATAATTCACTCCCCCTATATATAGATTTTATTATCCCACTCATTGAGTTCAACCTTAATAGGTTCCATCATCCTACATGTGTCTCTCCTCCCAAGCCAAACTCATCCATCTAACCAACCAAACTAGGGTCAATTAGTGTTGGATGTTTCACAACACCTAATACATTTCCGATGTATCCAATACTATAGAGTTACTTTTCTATGTTCATCAAAACCCTAACCAAATAATCCCAAAAGCGTTCCATAAAAATAATTGTTCCTCAACCCAGTCAAGGCTAATCATTGATCCATAAACAATATGCAGTCTTTATAACCAGTGTGTGTTACCTCAATTTATCTAAACATAATGGTTGTAATCTCATGTAACACCAAGTTTTATATCAAAAATCTCACTCCCAAGATTATCTTATCATCAAATTGAGTCTCACATGCCAAAATCAAAGACCATGTCTACTATATGTTAATCATATCTATCCTGAATCACCCTCATCCCACTCATCAAAATTGGTCATTTCACCTATGCCATGGTCTGTAACATGATCATACCCCAACCAGAATCATCACATAGTCAAAATGATCTACCTTCACCCTTCCCATCATATATATTCCCATATAGGATTATAACCTATTATCTCATTGGGAACCACATTTTAAATCACCAAGGATATGCATCTTACTGATTATGACCTTAAAAATTATTTGATACCAGATTTCCTCAAGTGATTTCTATCAAGAATCCAAAGGCATTACTTTTATTATACTATATACCAGGTTTCACCTCTCATGTGTCGATCTCATAACCCAGATCATATACCCATCCTCAGAGTCATTCATAATTCTGGATAACCCCTCTCTAGGGTGACACTCATAAATCACATCTAAACCATAATACATAGATAAATAATATATTGAGTCTTATCTCAAGGATTATAGGCTCTACCACCTATCCTATAAAAATATCACAAAATCCACAACATGTGTGGTACAAATCTACTCCCATATCAATCATCACCCAAGAGCCCACATGCCAAACTATCATCTATAAGGTTCTCATATATGTATACACATCAGGCACCACATACCAATTAATCCACTAACTATGTCACTAATCCTCACTAGGTATCTATATACGAGACTTCCCTCCTCAAGAACCATAATCTCATCAACATATATATATACATATAAATTCATTATCATGGATTTCCTATGTCAAGTAACCAATAGCTATATGGTTTTAAAATATATAATTCTACCAAGAATATATATGGGAAAACATCATATAGTTTATTGATAAAATCTATGTAAATAATCCAATTTAGTCTTAGAACTATTATAAATGCATAAAATAACTATATCAACACACTATAAGACTATTTCTAAGGAATTTAATTCCAATATTGACCTATTAAGGGTCATGGTACATTCATTACAATGAGGGACTTTATATTCTACATATAGGGGAATCCCTCCATAAAATAAATAAGACCATTCCATAGAAGAGAATATACCATGTATTGGTTGATTATAATTCCACCAATGTGTTTTATGGAAAAAAATTATAAGTCTTTTATGATACCATAAAAAACTAAACCATCGACATTAGTGATATAAATCATAGAAAAGCATATGTATTTCATTAAAATTCAATATAAAATATATAACTCATGTACACCAACCACTTCCCAATGGTACAAGAGCTAAAACAAATAAATAATATATCCCAAAAACAAGTGTTTCAAGCTAGATGAAATCATACAACCATAAAAATGGGAAAAAAGAATAAAACATTTATGTCCCTGGTAACTAGAATTTCTATTGGAAGTGGTGTTCAGGATAGACCAGTCTAAGGTCTATCACAATATTTGGAACATGAATAAATCACATGTCTTCCATCTCCCCAAATAGTAAAACCAAATACAATTATCTAATACCACTTTGTGAATCCCTATCCCCTAACCAAATATTAATGCCCTAGCTAGAGAGATACTATGACCACATTCATGAATCCCTATATATCATATTCTTTTGACTATAAGTGAGGTTCTAGGATGATACTATTGGTACACTATACTCTAACTATTATTATGTGGAAGAAAGTATTCATACAAACTCTTGGTCAACCCAGCATACATCGACTTATCTCCCACAAGGCCCATCATGTATACAATGTAAATTAAAGAAATAAAAGTAAAAGGGTCTATAGTCATCCCTGAGTTGTCTCTCATGAACCTTCTAAATTCTTCCATTCCATTAAACTAAAAGATCAAATCCTAGGACTCTTCTCCATCTAAATCTATGATTATTGGAGTATTCTTGGGTACCCAAGTATCATGGCTTCCCGAGTAGGGTGTGATTATAACATAGACGAGCACCAACAAATTAATCTCATACATCATCAATAAATGAAATTTATGTGCATGTGACATTATCAATTATAAAAATATACAATTTGGATGCATAAAAATTAACCACTATTGATCCTCGAGTTCTAAAATGACACCTGATACTGACTATACCTACTTTTTCAAGTGCTAGAGTGTCTTTGACCATGTCACAAAACTATGACAACCAGTACTAGGAACATAACCATAATATAGTAGATGTAATAATTTATTCCTTAGGTTATGACCCCATATAATTCCATAGTATTTAGAATAAAATCAATTCCTATGGGGTGATCATAGGAAATCTTGTAGTAATTGGCATACAAGAAATTCCTACGGGGGTGACCCTAACCAATGATATTGACCTAGAAGTAGAATCCCAATATACTTTACATTCTATATAAAACATAAATATGAATAAAAGGTGATTTACTAGGTCATTTATACATTATCAATCTCAAAATTTGGATCCTAGGAGTATATCCTAGGCATTCAATAGTATCATGCTCAACGGAAAAATCATGATCGTCCATCCCTAAGTATTCAATTTAGAAAATATTTTTTAATCCTATGTAACACCCTAGGAATTACACATAAATTCTATAGGGTAGTGTGTCTATCATATAATATCTCATATACCACATATCATAAAGGTTTTTCATCTTCCCAAACCTATCTCACATGATAAAGTATGGCCTCTAAATCGCATAGCTTAAAATCATCACTAACTCCATATCAGGATCACATAAATGATTCTATTTCAAAAGTGAAACATAAAATAATATATACCATTTGTACTAAACTAACCCTCTCTAGGTTATATGTATAACTAGGGAACCCACTAGGTAACCTATATCGCATCTTCATCATAGACACCATACATGGGTTCCTTAATCTCAATCTAATTTCTCAGGTTAACACCCATCAGTCATATGCTATATCAACCCTCATATTTCTCATAATAATACTACAACCTCATTGTCCTTGTATGATAAGCCACCCAAATCTTCTCTTAAGGGATATAATAAATCCCACCCCTCTTTTCATGTTAATCCCAGGTTAGTTTCCTCACCTGGCTTGTCATAAATCTTCTCATAGTATACTAAACTTGGTTATATCATTCTACTGGGGGGAGAACACATTTATAACTCTGTAGTAATCTAGACTAATATTTATAAGATATCTCATAGTGATTTCATGGCTTACTTGGTCTAATAAATTCAATTCACAATATCCCTCTACTTATAGGGTACCACATAACTAATAATTAGGGCCACTATGAATAAATAATTTATTTAATGTTCACCACTTGGTGTTGGTTTGTTATAAGGAACACATTTATTATTAAGACCATGACCATCAATGGTTGAGGAATAAATATAGTGAAAAAGGTCCTATCATGTCCCTTTTTACTTTTTTCAGTCAAGGAATTTCATATAAAAAATATTTGATTTTAATGAATAGATCAATCACCCTCAGTAGTGAGACCATATATAACATAATATATAATTAAAAAGCATAAAACATAGTACAATATATAGGGACCTAAAACCTTGTCAAAAAAATTATTCCCTCTTTGAATATGCTTATAGACTCACACTCAAGCTCATCGAAGTGGTAGATCATATCTCGGGTTCCAGTCTCAATCCATTGCACTTGATAATTAATTATAGAAAAATATAATTACCTTTTCAATTTAATTATAAAAATTTATAATTTAAATCAACTAGGAATAATTTCTTAAAACTAAATGGTTGACCTCATTGAAATGAAATAATGCCTAACCACTAGAAAATGTTGTATGGCATAAACCCTTAATCAGTATGGGAAAAGTACCTAACAATTAGAACCAATTCCATTACAAATTTAATTTTATTTAATCCAATTTTAATTAAAAACTATGACATCCCCATACAGTGATGTAAATCTAACCAAAACACACATGAAAATTTGTGATCATTGTCTCAAGATTCTGTATTGAAATTCCATGCCAAAGTCACACCAAATCGGGAAGATTCAACCATGGTCTAGTGAAATTGTCTCAAGAACCATAATTCAAATCACACAAGGTTATCACTAATAAAGGGAAATAAATAATGGAGAGATACAGTGGGAGATACATTCCTTGAATCACTATAAAACATCATCAATAAATCCCCACATATATAGGGAATCGAGTGAGGATAAAGATATAATAAAGCCTTTTGGTTTGGTCATGCATGAGTGAGAAGTGGAAAGAGGGGATATTAAAAAAATTATATGGGAAAAGGTGATATTTCTCAATAAATTAAAATGATATGTGGCACCACAAAATTCACTATTCCATGGTGTTCCTTCTGGTATCCCTTTAGGACCACTAACATACCCATCCCTATGGTGAAGGCCTTTCCCTTATACTCATCATTTTATATAGGGGGTTCCCTATTTCCACCATGGATAGATCTATAGTGTATAGATCACTATGTTCCATATAAAAATGGGTGTAACACAACACTCTGAACACAATTACATGGTTCTTAATTATAATTTTAGAAAGTGCTTCCAACATCGTACTAAGCCCCACTCTACGGTGTGGTTCTCCCCATGGTCCCCCAAAATGAAGGACATTGCTCAAACACAATGCGTTCTACCATAAATTCAGCTACGAGTTCTTTTAGAATGTCTCTCCCATCCAAAAAGAGAACCTAAAACAAAAATTTAACCTTATTCCGCATCCAAAAACATCTCCTTGAGATTTTATACCTCTAAGAATCCAAGTATAAATTATATTTCTCATTAAAAACCCTCATCAAAATCCAAAAAACAAATTTCTTAAAAAATGTTTAACTTGGAAATGGGAGGGTCTTTATAGAAATAAAGAATAATTAATAGTGTAGTATTCATGGATGAAATTAAATTTTGTGGATCAAAAAAATAATTTGATAGGAAATTTTTATTAGTGAAGAAAATTGAGACTGAAATAAATTTAAGTGTTTAACATTCATTTGGATTTCATAAAATTCATGCTATGGGAATTTTACTTCAAAGAATAAAAATTCAAAATATGTAATTAAGAGACTATGGATTGATTTATAAAAGATATTGGTCCCACTAATTACAACTAAATTTGTGTATCCCTCGTGAGTATAGAAAATCTAAAAAATTAACTAAAAATTTGAGTAATTTAATGTCTATAGAGAGTATATTTTACACCAAAATAGTTATATTGAAGTATATGTTTTATTATAGTAAAACATTAGGGAATAATTTTAAGGTTTTTACTAATTTGTAATTGGATGGTTCTATGGATGATTAAAAATAAATAAATTGAGGCTCATTCTACTTAGGAATAATGATAATATCATAGATAGGTTAAAAACATGATAGTATATCACTTAATAAATAAGGATTAAATTCATATAAAAATCTCATAAATGAAATAATTTAATTTGGATGAAGAAAAAATAATTTGAAATAGGAAAATGATTCTTATTTCCCATCTAAATTATGTTTTATAAAAATAGTTCCATAAATCCTAACATGAACCCAGTTTAGAACTAGAGAACAAATCATGTATAGATAAAATATTGAAATATAAATATTTATATAATTTAATCTGATAATTTAGTATAGAATATTATCTTGTATTTTTTTATAATATCAGTATGTACATTATCATATTTAAATTCTTATATCATTCCTTCATATTTCATCCTTTCCAAGACATAATATCAAATAACCTTCTTAACTTGAATTGTTTTTTCTGTTCTGTAGAATTTGTTCATTGCACTCTATCTTAAATTATTTAAAATACTTTATTCTTCAAGTAATCTATTTTTTGGAAGACTTTTAAAACATTATTCAATATGAAAAAATGTATAATACCCATGAAAAAACTAGGAAAAAAGCCCATCTGTCGGAACTATAAATATACTAGTATATAAATACAAAACAAAATCAATGTGAATAGGAATTTAATATTTGGAAACCATACATAAATTATAATATGTATACCTTAAGATCCAAGTGTCTTTATGACAACCTTGCTTTTATTACAAACTTAAACATGATTTATTACATAAAACTTCACATGATACAACAAAGAAGATTGAGAGGTTTAGTGTCTTTGTGGATTAGGATCATTACATAAAAACTTAAAACATGAATCCCAACATCTTTATTGATAACTTCTTTTACATGACCACTATATTCCCTCGTACTTAGCATTTCATGGGATAACCTGAGGACATGAATATGAAAAGGGTGATCTATAAAGCCCAGTAAGGGAGTACACATGGAATAACATGAGGATTAAAATACATGTTGGACAATAGGCATATCAATAGAGAATAAAAGAAACATGAAAATAAAGGCATGATAAAGCATGATAATCATAACATGGAAATGTGGCAACAACACTTAACATGGAATTAGCATGAGCCAAGGCTAATTGCACATAGAGCATGAGTAAATCTTCATTGCACATGAAGCATGAGTAAACCCTCATTGCACTTGAATTAGCATGAGTAAAAACACATTTCACATGAAGTATCATGATACTATACTTTACCCAATGCATTGGAGCGATATAAGGGCACACCCTTCTTAAACATTTCATTTCATGCATAAATGTTCCACATGGATCATAAAACATGGATTCATAAAACATAATCACTTACTCCACGATAAAGGAATGTGGAATTAATACATGAAACTTTGTAATCAATAAATAAATGTTCATAAATGTGAATACCCTTGATGGATAAATGGGAATGGTATCCACTACACAATGGCATTGTCTTAGACAATCGGTGCGATTTCGGCAGCCTAACGGCATGACATAAGAATTCTTAAAAATGGTTGATGAGAGAGAAATGGGTTCCTCGTCAAATTTATATGTAATGGAAAGTAATGAGGTCATATATATACATGTACCAACAATTTTAATGGAATTTAGCTTCATGATACAAAATTATTGCTTGAATGTAAAAGAAGAGAGAGAAGTTCATTTCCGAATTTCGGCATAGTAATGGGTGTATATGGGAGGCATTTAATGAGAGAGAAGGGGGTATCCCATCATTCAAACAATAAGATGGTAGTATTTAGGAGGTGTGAAACCATACCCCAACATTCATAATTGAAATTAAATGGGCAATACAACTTAAATAAAATTGACAAATATTAGAAAGGAAGAAAAACCCTTACTTGGGAGTGTGCATCCAAAGGATAGAGAGAGGCTTGTGAGAGGATTCTTGGGAGATTGGGGAACCTTTGAAGGATTATAGAGAGAGTAGGGAAGAGTTTGGATGAACTCCAAGGGCTTTGAGTGAGGAGGAAGTGGGAGCATGGGTGGGTTTATATAGGAAAGGTGAGGGAATTCTTTATTGTTTAGGTTTGGGTCCCCTTACATTAAATTAATACAAACCACAAACCATCCCACGGTTTTTGCCCATGGTTTTTGGAAAAGGGAAGAGTAAAAAAATATTTTATAAGGTCAAAGTCCGAACTTCTTAAAATATTAGGGTTGCTTATGTGGAGGTGAGTCACACTCCCATGGAAATTAATTTAAAAAGGCAAGGTGTAGAATAAGTCTTGAGGGGTCCATTAATGCTTTGAAAAGTAAGTCAAAAAAACCCAAAATCACACTATTTTAATGTTAAAACATATATTGTCCGAACATAAAGATTATAGTATTTCATTACATCACTATTGGGTCATTATGATGTCATAAAACACATTATATATTTAAACGATATTTAATTTTTACCCAAAAATTTGACTGTCTCAGAAAATTATGAAAAATTCACCGTTGGATAATTTCGACGTCCTGATTCCGGAAATAACATTTATTTTATCTAACTAATTTTCTAAATATTTCAATTTTCACTTTTAAAATAAAAACCGACATTTATGAAAAATTCACGGGTTTTGACAGATATGGCTTTCAAACCTTAATAAAAAAATTTAATTGCATTCATAAAATTATAAGATCATTTATATTTAATAAAAATTAATTTATTATTATTATTATTATTATTTTAATCAAATATTATTTAATTCAAAAATACCTTAATTTAATAAAATATATTTCTTAATTGAATAATAACTAAAAACACCATTTGTACTTTAAAAACTATTTACAATGTATCAATAATGAAAAGAAATTATATTAATTATTATATACAAAAATAATGTACATGAACATAGTACTATCGATTAGTTACATAACCCCTTAAAATAGCCACACAAGACCTAAGGGTAAGTTTTGCGATGGTGACAGACTCTTGGGGTGGCTCAGATAACATCGCTCGAGTGGTAATTTCAATCAACTTCCACTTTTCCCGTAGATGGCCTTGTTCGAGCTTGACATGATGAAGCTCGGATTGGGATTGGTCAAGGGCGAAGCCCAAAGATGCCACCTCTTTTCCGAGCTCCGACAAATGGGCTTGGTATGGGGCAATTCTGATGGATGAGGCCATCGCATCCTTTGTCTGAGTAAATTGGATATGTTAAAGTCCTATATTTATACTAATCATGTGATCACTATTCAATGGCTATATTAGCAACGGTCAAAATTCGTAACATAAACCCAAAGAACTTGACATTTTATATAAACATAAAGAGACATTTAATTAGATCAAGAGGGATTTCCATTAATAAAACTTTGGGTCGTTATAATATTCCCCCCTTAAGAAATTTCACCCAAAAAAATTTCCTTTTCCCACACTAAAACAAATGTGGGTAACTCAGCTTCATCATATCCTCCGATTCCCAAGTCGCTTCTTCAAACATTTTGGTTCTACACAACACCTTGACGAGGGGCATTATCTTATTTCATAGAACTTTTTCTCTACGATCTAAGATCTTCACTAGTTGCTCTTCATAAAAAAGATCATCTTCCAATTGTACCACCTTAGAAGAGATTACATGTGAAGGGTCCAGTATGTACTTCCTTAAGAGGGATACATGAAAGACATCATGTACTTTGGCCATGGCAGGTGGAAGTGCTAGTCGATAGGCCACAACCCCGACATGACCAATAATCTCGAAGGGGTCGATGTACCTTGGACTTAACTTCCCTTTCCTTACAAACCTTGTGACCTTCTTCCACGGAGATATGCATAGAAACATCAAGTCTCCAACTTTAAACTCAAGGTCTCATCGACGATTATCTACATAACTCTTCTATCAACTCTAGGAAGCCTTGATATGCTGCTGATTGGTTTTCACCATCTCCACCACTTCTTCGACCATTTCTGGTCCAAGAAGCTTACGTTCACCGACCTCATCCCACCATACCGGTGTTCTGCACCTTTTCCCATACACGGCTACATATGGTGCCATTTGGATGCTCGATTGTAAACTGTTATTATAAGAGAACTCAACCAGAGGAAGATGTTGATCCCATCCTCCTTTAAAGTCCATTGAGCATGCTCTCAACATATCCTCAAGTGTGTGGATAGTCCGCTCGGATTGGCCATCATTTTGAGGGTGATAGGCGGTACTGAATTTCAGTTCAGTATTCAGAGCATGTTGAAGACTCTTCCAAAACATAGAGGTGAATCTTGGATCTCAGTTAGACACAATAGATAGTGGTACTCCATGTAACCTTACCACTTCCCTGATATATATTCGTTCCAGTTGATCCAATGAGAAATCCTACCGAATAGCAATAAGGTGTGATGTATTTGTAAGACGATCCACAACAACCCATATTTCATTGTTGCCATTGGATTTCCTCAGAAGTCTGGTGAAAAAGTCCATGGTGATTTTTTCCCATTTCCATTAAATTATGGGTAATGGTTTCATCATCCCCTTAGACTTCTTCCTCTCTGCCATCACTTACTGACACACCATGCATTTTGATGTATATTCAGCAATCTCCTTCTTCATATTATCCCACAAAATGTTTTCTCGGAGATCTTGATACATCTTTGTGCTCCCTAGGTGAATAGATAAATTTGAACTATGTGCATCATCAAAAAGTTCCTTCTTCAGCTCCAGACATGATGGAACACATAGTCTTTTCCCAAACCGCACAATTCCTTCTTCATTAACATTAAAATTCAAGGATTTCCCTTTTTCGATAGCTCCCACTTTTTCTTAATTTCCCACATCATCCTTTTGAGCATCCTTTAGCCTTTCCAAAAGATATAGTTGAGCAATCATTTGTGAAAGGATTGATGATGTTCCCTTCTCTATGATTCCCATGTCTATCTTCATCATGTCTAAGAAGATTGGATCCTTCTCAATTCTCATCATTGATAGAATCGATGGATTCTTTCTACTTAGGGCATCTACCACCTTGTTCACTTTCCCAGGGTGGTAATGGATTGAATAGTCATAATCCTTGATGAGATCTATCCATCTTCTCTGGTGCATATTAAGCTCTTTTTGTGTGATTATATATTTAAGACTCTTGTGGTCAGTATATATCTCAAATTTCTCTCCATAGAGATATTGCCGGCAAATTTTCAAGGCAAAGATCACCGCCGCCAACTCCAGATCATGTGTTGGATAGTTTCGCTCAAGGATTTTCAACTGCCTTAAGGCATTGGATATAACTTTATCATTCTGCATCAGCACATAGCCTAATACCTTCTTTGAAGCATCACTGAATACCACAAAAAGTTCCCCACTTGTGGGTAAAGTGAGCACGGGCGTAGTGATAAGCCTCTATTTCAACTCCTTGAAGCTTTCTTCACATTCATCAATCCAAGAAAACATTACTCCCTTTCAAGTTAGCTTGGTAAGAGGGTTGTACAATCATGAGAAATTTCTCACAAATTGTCGATAATATCTAGCTAAACCCAAGAAGCTACAGATATCCGTTACCGATGTTGGCCTCGACCATCCCTCAATTGCATATGTTTTGCAGGGGTCCACAGATATCCCATTGCTTGTGATGATATGGCCCAAGAATGAGACCTCATTCAACCAGAACTCACATGTTCTATACTTTTCATAGAGCTTCTCCTTGCGCAAAGTCTCTAGTACAGTTTTTAAATGCTCCTCATGATCCTCCTTGGTTTTGAAGTATATTAGAATATAATCTATAAAGACTACCACAAATTTGTCAATATAATCTCTAAAGACTATATTCATCAAGTCCATGAATATTATTGTAGCATTGGTGAGTCCGAAAAGAATTACTCTGAATTCATAGTGCTCGTACCTTGTACGAAAAGCAGTCTTGGGGGCATCTTCCTTCTTCACCCTTACTTGATAATATCCCGACCGCAAATCCACCTTAGAGAAGTATTGTTCTCCACACATATCATAAAACAAGTAATCGATTCTTGGGAGAGGATACTTGTTCTTTATAGTGATTTTGTTAAGTTAATGATAATCAATGAAAAGTCGCATTGACGCATCCTTCTTCTTGACGAAGAGGACAGGTGCACCCCATGGTGAAGCACTTGGGCGTATAAACCCTTTATCTAGATTCTCATGTAGTTGTTTCTTCAGCTCTTCAAGCTCTAAAAAATCCATTCTATATAGTGTCTTGGATATTGTTAGCGCCCCAGGTATAAGTTCAATTGATAACTCAACATCTCTTCTTGGAGGAAGAGCAGACAGTTCCGTGGGAAACACTTCAGCGAAATCCCTCACAATAGACATTTCTTCAAGGATGGTTTCTTCCTTGGAATCAATCATCTGAGCTAGATACACGTGCTCATAAGGTAGTAATATCCATGCTTGAGATGATGGATCTAAAGGAGATTCATCTTCCTCATGGCAATTCTAATGAATCGGGGGGTCAATTCTCTATATAGAGTGTAATTTCCCTCTCCCGACAATTTATGTTGGATCTATATAAGGAAATCCAATCCATGCCAATAATTGCATCAAATTATACAAGAGGGAGTAGGACGAGGTTCTTTGGGAAATTTAATCCACATACTATAACATGGGAGGACTTATATTCATGGGATGTAATGATTTCCCCATTTGACGTACTCACCGACATCTTTACTTCCATAATTTGTGCTGGTGTTAGGATTGTTCTACTAAACTTTCGAGATATAAAAGAATGCATAGAACCTGAATCAAAAAGTATGTTCTCTATTATTGAATTAATAACTAGCATACATGTCACCACTTCTTTGTCAGGGTTCACTTTGGCAGAAGTGATGGAAAAATCTCTTCCTTGATGCCTTGGAGGCTATTGGTTGTCTCCGAAAACCCTTGGATTAGGGCACTGATTTGAAAAATGACCCGGTTCTTTGCATTTGTAGCATTGAAAAACGCGTTGAGGTTCGAACAGAGTGCTCCTCTCCTCTGTCACAGCCTTGGGTCTTTCTTGCCGACAGTTAACAGCTAGGTTCCCTTCTCTTCCACACATGAAGCATTTCCTCGTCCCCTTAAGGAAATTTCCAGGGTGCTTCTTTCTACACTTTTGACAAGTGGGGTGCTGGATCGTCTTAGCATCGTTTGATTTATCCATCGGCCCACCATCATTTAATTCCACCTTATGATTCTTATCCCCATGATACCCCTGTGATTCTCCAATCTCCATTTCGACCTTGAGGGCACATCGGACAATTTCCTCATACCTATCGGAGTCACAAATCACTAATGCTTTCTGAAGGCTAGGATTCATCCCACCAAAGATGCGGTCAACCTTGCATTCGGGGGTAATGAAAAAGTCAGAAGCGTATCATGAAGGAATTTTGAAGTTTTCCTCGTAAGCTCCAACAGATTCTTAATCTTTTTGCTTGAGGGAAAGGAATTCCCTTTCCATATTAAGCCGGAGGGTGCACGGAAAATATTTATCGAAAAACATCTTCCGGAAATCCTTCCATTACAATTCCTCGATCTCCTCCTCAGGATTCGTATTTTTGATCAACATCCATCATTGATCAGCTTCACCCTCCATACGATAAGCTTCCGGGAGAACCTAATCTTGGTCAGAACATTGAAGGATGGAGAAGATCTTTTCAATGGATTTGATCCATTGTTCAGCGATCGTGGGATCGGATGATCCACTAAAAGTGGGAGGCCTTTGTCTAATGACGCTCTCAAGAATGAATTTTTCTTTCTTAGGGGGGTTTGTATGTTCCTCTTGACCCGTTTTTCTATTCAAAACATGAGTTAGCTGAGAGAGAAGCGTGACAAAGTTTTTGATTCCCACTGCCATTGGATTTGGAATCTCATTAGTACAGTCATCACACTGATCTTCAAAATGGTTGTTAGCTCGAGTCCTCCTATTACCGGCCATTGGCTGGAATAAAAGTAAAGTTAGGGGTAACACA
This sequence comes from Viscum album, assembly GCA_963277665.1. Lineage (NCBI taxonomy): Eukaryota > Viridiplantae > Streptophyta > Magnoliopsida > Santalales > Viscaceae > Viscum > Viscum album. Next base: position 917,141,945 of record OY728157.1, read on the forward strand.
TAGAGGGTAATCCAAAGACAAAAGTTGATGAATTATAAATAAACTTTTATTTCCTTACTCAAGAGTCTATAGGATTCAATCTAGGCTTTTCGTGATCTACTTTCTAACCTATATTCATAGGGGAAATTTTTTAATTCCCTTAATAAGGGTTCATACTAAGATTTTGAATTTATTAAAACATATCCCCTGGGAGTGTCGTAACCAAGAGTTCAGCAAGGCCCGTTGTCGTGCACCAGTTCCTGTTCGAGTCTAGCTCAAAGCGGTGTTTTCGGGTTTTACCCCTAGGATACATCTGTTCCAGAGCCGCCTCTACCTGCTCGTATCCAGACAGGGATGTACTTTTTTAATAAACCACTTACTCAGTACTTACCAAAACTTAGGGATTTTTTATTATACTTAGTCTTCTATCTAAGGCTTTACTAGGGTTTCCTAATCCCAAAAATAACCAAACCTATCCTCTGATACCAACTATGGAAACCCTGCTTTTATTAGAAACTTAAACATGATTTATTACATAAAACATCAATTGATACATCAAAGAAGATAAAGAGGTTTAGTGTCTTTTGGGATTAGGATCAATACATAAAAACTTAAAACATTAATCACAACATCTTTATTGAAAACTTCCTTTACATGACCACTACATTCCCTCGTACTTAGGATTGCATGGGATAACCTGAGGACATGTATAAAAAATGGGTGAGCTATAAATCCTAGTGAGGGAGTACACATGGAATAACATGAGGAGTAAAATACATGTTGGACAATATGAATATCAATAGAGCATAAAAGAAACATGATCATAAAGGCATGATAAATCATGATAATCATAACATGGAAATGTGGCAACAACACTTACCATGGAATTAGCATGAGCCAAGGCTCATTGCACATAGAGCATGAGTAAATCCTCATTGTACATGAAGCACGATTAAACCCTAGTTTCACTTGAATTAACATAATAAACACTCATTTCACATTATGTATCATGATACTATACTTTACCCAATGCATTGGAGCGCTATAAGGGCGCACCCTTCTTAAACATTTCATTTCATGCCTAAGTGTACCACATGGATCATAAAACATGGATTCATAAAAAATTATCATTTATTCCACGATAAAGGAATGTGGAATTAATACATGAAACTTTGTAATCAATAAGTAAATGTGCATAAAGTTGAATACCCTTGATGGAGAAATGGTCATGGTATCCACTACACAATGGCATTAACTTAGACAATCAGTGCGATTTCGGCAGCGTAACGGCGTGACATAAGAATTCTTAAAAACGGTTGATGAGAGAGAAAGGGGTTACTCATCATATTTACATGTAATGAACAGTAAGGAGGTCATATAGATACATTTCCCAAAAATTGTAATGGAATTTAGATTCATGATACAAAATTATTGCTTGAATGTAAAAGAAGAGAGAGAAGTTCCTTTCGGAGTTTCAGCATAGTAACGGGTGTAATGGGAGGCATTTAATGAGAGAGAAAGGGGTCTCCCATCATTAAAACAATAATATGTAAGTATAGGGGATGTTGGAAACCATACCCCAACATTCATAATTGAAATTAAAAAGGCAATACAACTTAAAGAAAATTGACAAAAATGAGAAAGGATGAAAAACCCCTTACTTGGAAGTGTGCTTCCAAAGGCTAGAGAGAGGCTTGTGAGAGACTTCTTGGGAGATTGGGGCACCTTGGGAGGATTATAGAGAGAGTAGGGAAGAGTTTGGACGAACTCCAAGGGCTTTGAGTGAGGAGGAAGTGGGAGCTTGGGTGGGTTTATATAGGAAAGGTGCGGGAATTCTTTATTATGTAGGTTTGGGTCCCCTTACATTAAATTAATCCAAACCACAAACCATCCCATGGTTTTTGCCCATGGTTTTTGGAAATGGGAAGAGGAAAACAATATTTTATAAGGCAAAAGTCCTAACTTCATAAAATATTAGGGTTGCTTATGTGGAGGTGAGTCACACTCCCATGGAAATTAATTTAAAAAGGCAAGGTGTTGAATAAGTCTTGAGGGGTCCAGTAATGCTTTGAAAAGTAAGTCAAACAAACCCAAAATCACATTATTTTAATGGTAAAACATATATTAGCGGAACATAAAGATTATATTATTTTATTAAAATCACTATTGGGTCATTATGATGTCATAAAACACATTATATATTTAAACGGTATTTAATTTTTACCCAAAAATTTGACTGTCTCAGAAAATTATGAAAAATTCACCGTTGGATAATTTTGATGTCCTGATTCTGGAAATAGCATTTATTTTATCTAAATAATTTTCTAAATATGTTGATTTTCACTTTTAAAATAAAAACCAACATTTATCGAAAATTCATGGGTTTTGACAGAAATGGCTTTCAAACCTTAATAAAAAAAATTTAATTGCATTCATAAAATTATAAGATCATTTATATTTAATAAAATTTAATTTAATAATAATATTATTATTTTATTGAAATATTATTTAATTCAAAAATCCCTTTATTTAATAAAATATATTTCTTATTTAAATAATAACTAAAAACACCATTTGTACTTTAAAAACTATTTACAATGTATCAATAATGACAAGAAATTATATTCATTATTACATACAAAAATAATGTACATGAAACTAGTACTATTTATTAGTTACATAACCCATTAAAATAGGCGCATAAGACCTAAGGGTAAGGTGTGCGATGGTGACAGACTCTTGGGGTGGCTCGGATAACATCGGTCGAGTGGTAATTTCAATCAACTTCCACTTTTCCCGTAGACAGTCACCTTCGAGGTTGACATGATGAAGCTCAGCTTGGGATTGGTCAAGGGAGAAGCCCAAAGATGCCACCTCTTTTCCGAGCTCTGGAAAATGGGCTTCATATGGGGAAATTCTACTGGATGAGGCCATCACTTCCTTTTTCTGAGTAAATTGGATTTGTTAAAGTCCTATATTTATACTAATCATGTGATCATTGTTCAACAGCTATATTAGCAACGGTCAAAATTCTTAACATAAAACCAAAGAAGTTCACATTTTATATAAACATAAAGATACATTTAATTAGATCAAGGGGGATTTCCATTAATGAATCTTTGGGTCATTACAGTCTTAAAAAACCAAGAATCCAAATTAAAGTTTTATCAAAACATAAAAACAATTCCAACATACCTGAACCGAACTATCCTAAATGAGACAAACCAAAACATAGTAGATCTAGACCTTGTGCGACACTGTGGAAGGGGAATTATTTTAAAAAATTGGGATTTTAAATGAAGAAAGGTATTTTGTGGGTAAAATTATTAATGAATTTTAAACATTAAAATTTTATGTTTTGATTTGATTAAAGATATATTAATATATTGTTTCTTAATTGTTTTTTCCAATAGTGAAAAGGTTAAATTGTGGGGGCTTTAATGCCCATGGAAATTGCTAATATTTTTATAAATTTTTAACATATATTTAATAAAATTTTACTATTTTTTGTGTTTTTAGATTTATTTTATAGTTTTTTAGTATTTTAGATATTTTATAAAAAAATTATTTACTTTTATATTAATATTTCTTATTTTTTTATTTTTTTTAAAATAATTTTAATGTTATATTTAGTATTATTTATGCTTAAAAATAAAATTTCATCTAAATATATTTAATGTTATTCATTTTCTACGTATATCTTATTAATTTTAAATTTATTGTTTTAAATATATCTAACTTGTAATAAATTTTAATTTTTAATGATGGAATTGACAGGAGGAAATCAGAATGGTGATCATTGTGAAAAGGTTTATGAGCTTGACAAAGTGCTTCATTGTAAGCCTGTATTGGAGGATGAGTTAATTCTCACTATTTTGTCATTCGTCTCTCTAAAATGTGTTGATTCATTAGTGAATTCTATCAATAGAGGTACAGATAAACATATAAATTGATCAGATTGTGAATCTTGAAAAAAATTTGGTGTCCTTACTACATTTAAGGATTGTAGAAGGATTATTAAGTATGTATCCACTACGTATGTTGTGTAAAAACTATAAGAAATAGATTAATAAATTATGATATATACATTTTCTAACATTACTAGGATTTTTCTACTAAAAGGGGAGAGGCCATGGAAGCATGAGGAACTAGTAAGTAAGCTATCATATATTTTGATATTTTTAAATTGGAACTATATCTCAGTCAGGAGTGGTTTATTCCACTTAATTTTATATTTAGATAATATAAAATTGAAATATTGGATCTTTGGATCTATACTTATCAAATCTGGTTTACTTAAGTTAAAAGTAAGTGATCTAAGATTCAACCCTTTTAGTTTCAAGCACACACCTATACATGCATCAGTCTGAATACCTATAAATGAATGGGTTTTTTGGCATCCAAGGATCATAAATGATATCTACAATTCTAGGGGGTTCCAATTTGGATGAAGAACGAAATTATTGATTCAAAGACTAATTTTTTCATATAGTTGAAAATCACATTACATTAATGTTTAAATATTATTTATTATTATTATTTTTATGTTTCATGTTGTTCATGATGAAAATATCGTAATCATATTTTTATAGATTATAACATGAACTAAATTATAGTAAAATTCCATATAACTATGGTTTTGTTATATTATTAATCTTCCCAATGTTATAGAACTGTATTGGTGCTGATTGACATCATCAAATGATGAGGTGCTATATTGAGTTCATCAAAAGATGATGAAGAAACAACTAATATATTTTCAACTAAATGTGGATTTTTTAAAACTCAATAATTTTAGTTTTTTACACTAACATAAATAAATATATATTGATACAATGAATATCAGTGACATTTTTTATTTAAGCTTTCTGAATAAGTCACAAATCACTATACAAATGAGAAATGTGTTCATTGGGATATATCCTAAAGATCAATACACATTAATTTAAAACATGGTAGAACAAAGTTTCCATTGGTCAAATTTTTATTAATAAGAAAAGTAGGAGTCAATCAAGATTATTATTTAAAATCCATATCATTATAATTTGAATCTCTCAAAAGGTGGATAGAAAAATTTCCATTGAGCTTGCCTCAGTTAGTCCATACTGTTAAAGATAAAAACATTCTTCACAATAGAGATCTTTATGATTAATACATGTTTCATTATAACAGATCTATGAATTTCATTTTTGAATATAACTTTTTAAGTTATAAAAAACAAAAATATGATAATAATTATAAAATAATCTGGTGAAATAATAATCAAAATATTTGTTACAAGGAACCAGTGGCTATTCAAACTCTGAATGAGAACATTAATCCATATGGATTCCTTAATAAACCTTATTTAATACAAACAATAAAATTTTAAGGGAAATGAACACGATAAGCATATAGACCACCCACATATCAGTATCAATAATACATGGTAAAAAAATCAAAACTACAATACTACTAAAACCCAAAGATAACTTGATTTAAAAGAAATAAGGGAAAAATCATAATGACAAATCAATATATGTTTGAGACTCAATATATAGAAAATAAAAACCCAAAATATTTTATTAATATTGTGGAAAAATAATTTGTTTGAGCAGATTCAGAAAATAAATATCAATAATTTGAAAACATCTCAAGTGTCACAAGAGTAAACCTAGGGGAAAAAAAGAAAAATTAGTCACATTACCTAGTGGTATAGAGTTTCCAGAGGGGAAAATGATATTCAATGGGAAAAAAGTACATGTACTCCTAATACTGGGGATTTAAATTAAATATAAAACTATATTTAGTATAAATAAAAATAGAAGGAAGATCAATAAAAACATGATAAATAGGATAAAAATAAGCATAAACAGAAAGGGAAAATGAAGCATTAAATGAAAGTGTAAAAGGTTAGACTACATATAATTGATTCACAAAAATATTGATGTAATGGAAGTTTGATGCTCAATTATCCAAATTCAATGTGAGGTTTAAGAATGTTTATATAAATATTCCCTTTATATAATTCATCCTGAAAATTCCACACTATACTAAATTTATCAAAGTGATTCTATCATAAATAAGAATCCTTAATGATGTGGGAACTATTTGAATGTGTGATTAATGTTCAAGAGTCATACAAATATCCATAAATCCAAAATGAGAGACCTTATAAGTTTCATTATACCCTATAATATTATAGGATGTTGGTTTGTAATAACTCAATGTGACCTTCGATCTAGAGTAAACTAAATCCCATAATGAGTTCTTTAAAAACTAGGGATTATAGAATTAAATCCTACTACCGTCACCTTGAATATAGTAGACATGTTAGTGAAGAAAACTCATATAATTTTAGAGGATTCTATTATTAATGTTGATAAATTTTATTTTTAATTATGATTCATCATCATTGAGATTAAAGATGATAAGGACATCCCAGACATTATTTAGACACCCTTCTTAGATATATATAGATCACCTGTTGATTCCCAATAGGTAAAAATAAAGTTTTCTCTTTAGGAAGAGAACATAAAATTTGACATTATGGAAACTATTGAAAAGAAAAAAATGAATGTATATAATTTATTGAATATAATTGAGGAATGTGATCAGTTAGAAAATAACGTTTTAAGTATTAAGGATTTGTATAAGGAAGAAATAGGATTTAACTGAATCACTAGAAGAATTGGAATTCATCATAAATATATTAGGGCTTCTGGAAAGACAAGATTTCATGTCATTAACTCCATCACTTGAAAAACCTCGAACACATAATTTTAAACCTCTTAAACCAAACATGAGATATAAATATTTTTGACATTCAAGCACTTTAATAATCATCATTTATGTTAATATTTCAACTAAAATAGAAATTAAATTACTTAATGTTTTATTGAAAAGTAATCTAGTGAATGGATAGATAATGGTTATTTTGAAATGTATAATCCCCACTATTTTTGATCATAGAATATATATGGAAGAAAATTACAGACATTATAGTTATCTAAATTAATTATTCAAACATCCTATGAAATATGTTTTAAAAAATAAGTTATTAAACTTATCAAAATGGGATTAATATTTATTATATTAAAAGGTTTGTGGTTCATTCAATTATAATTTGTTCCAAAAAAATAGTGGGACATTAGTGGTTGAAAATAAAAAATAAGAATTGATATCAATAAGAATAGTGATTGGATGGGGTGTTTGTAATGATAACTATAAATTGAATACTGCTTCCAAAAAGGATTATTTCTTATTACCATTTATTGATAAAATCATTGAACAAATAATAGAAAGTGATTACTATTGTTTTCTATATAGAAACACCAGTTATAATAGCATAGTGGTCACATCATAAGATCAAGATAACATAATAACAACTTATCAATATGGTATATTTTCATATCCATTAATTCTTTTTGAAAATGAAATACACCAACCATGTTTCAAAGATGCATGATTGAAATATTCAATGGAATTCTTTATTATTTCATGGAATTATTCATATATTACTTATCTATTTATGGGAATTAATTTTTTGAACTTATAAGAAATTTGGATAATAATTTTTCATGATTTAATGGAATGAATTTAGTGCCCAATTTGAGAAAATATCACTTCATGGTACAAAATGGGATAGTTTTAGGCCCATTAAATTCAATGAAATATATTGATGTTAACTTGGAAAAGATTATTAAATTTTCTGAGCTGCCTATACCTACATCAGTTTGGGATATTATAGGTTTTCTTGGGAATGTGGGGTTATATTGATGATTTATTATGGATTCAATTTTTATTGTCATTTTCTTGACCACCCAATTAAGAAAGGACATCACTTTCCATTTTGGGCATAAATATTATGAATATTTTCAAATTTTAAGGCATTTTTTGTTAAAATATATAATAAAAATTTCACTAAACTAGGATAAACCATTTTGGTTAATGTGTAATGACTGTTATTATGAAATTGGTGTTTCCTTGAGATAATGGAAAGAAAGTGTTTCCAAACAGATTTATTATGATAGTTTAACATTGAATGATTATAAACACAACTACATAGAAAATAAATAAGATATTCTAGTATTTTTCATGAATTTGGTAAATTTTGGATTTGCCTATTGTTGAAAAAAGTAATAGTGTATAAAAATAAATCTACATGGTAGTATTTCATGTCAAAGTAAGGTACTCTCCCAGAATCATTCAGTGTAAATTGCTACTTTTTTAATAAAAAATAAAAATAGTTTGTACTTCATAAAAACAAGTAGCATCAAAAATAAAATTTGTAACACACAGAAAAATCCAACATAACTTTAAGCCATTACACATAACATTTAAAATTCAAAAATTCAACCAACTGCCAAAAACCACCTAGCCCAAAACCATGACATCAGATAAAAATTTCAATTTTCAAATTTCAAAAAACTATCATATCGAAAAACAGAATCATTGCACTTCCAAGCTATCACTATCACCTAACCACCATAATCACATTGTCGACGTATCACTGTCACTGCTAGCCTCACTTCACAATCATCACCACCATAATTGCACATCAAATTTGATCACTGTATTCATTAACACTTCCATAAAGAAACTCTAACTTCATCTCCACCCTATCATTGCCAAAGCTGATAACTAGAACAACTAAAAATCCAAAGACCCCATCATCCATGAAAAACTCCACCGACTGCATGTCACCTTTACTGAACAGCCAAACTAGTGGCTCATTCCCTAAAGAACTTATGACTTCCTGAACCCCACATCATATTGCTCTGACGAACCATCACTCATGATCGACCTAAAAAGGATAAATGGAACTCAGAGCCAGGGCAGGGTTAAAGAAGCTTAAGATTTTGGAAGAATGAGCCTTTCACCAAGAACAAATCCAACAGACCATTGTAACACACCAAGCTTCTACGGTACACTTCTCTTTGAATAATGTGATAGCGTGTGTTGTACGCAACATAGAGTTCTAACACACCATAACTAATCAAACTAGCCGTTATGAATAGTAATACCTACTTTTTGAAATTATATATTTTATATTTCAAAATGGACTTAATTTTTTGGATTCTTAATATTGAATTTAGCCTAAGGTGAAATTTTTGTACTTTTCGGATAACTTTAATATTTTGATGAATAGTGAAAATTACTAAATTTTAATTAAAAACAACTTTTTTAATCGAAATAATTTATATTGATAAATTATGAATTTGAGTGGTTTTAAAGTATATTTAGAATATATTTGTACCATTTAATACATTGTTGGTCATTGGAAATAATTTCACAATTAAACCGAACATAAACAAGTATAAATCTTTTGATAGTTATTATATCTTAAAAACACGCTTTTTATTTTGACAGTAGGAATTAATTTTAAATTAATTTTGGACACTTCTATGTTTTGAATTTAGAAAAATGGATTCTATATTTGGAATCAGGATGTTCAAATTGTGTAAATAGGTAACTTTTCTTTCTAGACATTTTGAATAATTACTGCGGTAAATATTTTATTTACCGTGGTTAAGGGTAAATCCGGTAAATAAGGGTTAAAAAAATAATATTATAATAATAAAAAATTACCCTAAAACGTGTCCTAACCTTATTGGTTGATACATGTTCGACCATGGGAATCTTTGGGTCAATTTTGGGACCCCATGGTGCCACTTGTAGGTGATAGGGACACTTAATTTTAATTAAGTGAAAATGAATACAAAAAATGACATAAGCATATATCTTTTAGAAAAAAAATATACATAGGGTTATATATGTTGGATTTTTGACTATAAATATTCATTAGAAAGATAAAAATATTTCCTACATATTGATAGTTTATATATAATTTTTAGATATTAAAGAAGTTAATTTATTTATGACACAATGATGATGCAGTAATTACCATAATCGTAAAAAATTAAAATAATTGATATTATAAATACCCAAATAAATATAATTTGAGACTTTTAATGAATTACACTAATTTTATAGGATAATATGACATATTAGGATTGATTTAATTGACTTTTTTTGAAGTATTCATTCTGTTATAAGTTTCACAAAAATCAACTATTGAATAGTGTCAAAATTGACATAAAAGAGTTTTTAAAACAAATATTATATTATTAATTGATATTAAATTTTTTAAAATCTAAGGTTCATCCAAGAGACTTATATCATGATAGGTGTATCATTAATGGACCACTTGGGTTCCTCTTGTATGTATATGGTAATTTTATTAACCATATAATATAAAAATACAAAGAGACATTGTAAAAGTGAAACTAATTAACTTAGAGTTAATACTTAAAGATAAGGTTAATATAGTAACCTAAACCTATATAAATTCTATTGGTTGAATTATTTAAGACCTATCCCCACCTTAACCTTTGAATAATCAACTTTAGAGCCATTGGAAACCGAATATGAATTTATTATAAATTAATATTTCTAGATTTTCCAAAGATGCCCCTCACCCCTCTTATAAAAGGGCACTCCTCCTTCTCATTTCTTCACACCATCAAAGCCTTTTGGATCGGCCAAACTCTGCCCAAATACTCTCCCAAATTTCATCACTACAACTTAGAGGTCTTAGTTTGACCAGAAATCCAACCTAAGTATCCCTTTTGATCAAATCAAAAGGAAGAACCCGATGAAGAGGTAATGATTTCACCACCCTTTTCCAAGTTCCTTTCTTCTTCCACTTCTTCTTCCTTTGTGGTTACCATTCTAAAATAATAACTCCAGTATCATATATATACTGTAATGTTATTATTAAAATGGTACAACCATATTCAGTATTCTATCCACCCTTTGAATAACATGTCACCATACATGCGTACGTACGGCTTACCGTCTCCATGTCGTGGTGTAATTGTTATTCAATATATTATTATTTGGATGGGTATAATAATGATGTGTAAATCATGTAAATAATAAATATAAAATGTTAATTATTCTGTATATATGATATACCATCCATTTATATATTATTTTAATATCAAAATAATGATATTGTCGCTCGTGCGTACGTACGGACTACCGTCTCCACGAACGCGATGAGATTCATTCTCCTTCGTATCCATTCAAGTATAATTCTCATTTGATGATTAATAATAGTATCTAAGGACTTGATATCATTCTGGATATGATTACGATACAACCTATCCATTACAAACATGGCTAACGTAACAAAACATATAAAAGGAAACAAGTAAGTTAACACCCGAAACAACGATAATACTAAGATATTATTAACAAATCAATGTTAAAAGATCATATACGACATCATATTAATGTATATGATTCTTTTAAAATTTAATAACAATTATTTCACCATTATACAGGAGGTTAAACTACCCCAACCAAGGAAAAGTACAAGGTAAGGGTTTATTTCACAATCCCTTCATTATCCGAGGTTGTTTATACGTAATAATCTACTAGGATCTCATTACCATCCACATCCATGTTTCTTAAAAATGTATTTCAAAATATTTTTAATATTTAAAAGAATATGGGTTAAAGTCATTTATACCCTTTTTTGACTTTTTATAAGAGTTTTATAAAGGAATATTTCCGTCGTTTTCCAAACAAGGTGCTTTTTAACCTTTTCGACAGAATTAAGGTAAGAATGTTTTTTTAACTTATACGGCGGGTGAGGCTATTTTCCACCGTTATAAAATCGTCGAAGCTTCCCTTAAAATCTTATAAGAATATTTTCAAATAAAATGTTTTATTTCATAAATATAGGACTCTTAAATGATTTCAAAATAGAAAGAGATATTTCTCTAAAATAAGATTTGATTTCATCTATGTCGACATCCTTTGATGGATTTTACGCTTATTTGAAGTTGATTTATTATGATACAAAACTTCTATATTGTATTGATGGTTTTGTGATATTTTTGACTGTGGATGTGCTATTTTTATACCATTCATAGTTTATGGTGAAAGTATTTACATTTCGTATGCTAGTTTTAATACGAATGTTTATGTTATGTTTAAACATTTTCATATGGGAATGCATTGGACTTAATATGTGACGGGTGGAGCCCAATATAGCTCCTCGATACATCGATAGGTCTCATGAGACAAACTAGTGTCTTGGCACAAGGCCTTGGAAAAATCTTATTTGTAGTCTGGCACGAGGCCTTGGCTATGTGGTTATGATAGTCTGCCATTATGAATTCCATCATTATGAAAGTGGTTATTGATATTGCATGTGATTATTCGATTAGTAGAATATCCACGTGAATAAGTAAATGGCATTATTTCATTTTATTTTTTCCATACTATGTTGAAGTTCAAGTTTAAAAGGCTTTTGTTTTAGTTATACATTTCCTTAAATGTTTATTCTTATTTATGAAAGTTTCCACTATATTGTTATCCTTAATGGGCATTTGAGCTCACCCCTTTTCTATGTTTTATTTTTCCCAGGATGTGAAGAAGTAAATTATGAATGACCTGCAGGGATATTATGAGGGGATAATAGTGTGGATTTTGGATAGAATATGTTGTTGTAGTAGTTTTTTACTTCATGATGTAATGTAAGACTTTATCAATATATCTAGTGTTTCCAAGGCTACTAAACCAATCGGTCTTTTGAGATTTGATCTTTCTTGGGTTCATGGCAATGTTATGTAATAATGAACCGACTCTGGGTAACTGGGGTCGGGGCGTTACAGTTGGTATCAAAGGAAGTTTAGTACAAACCTTGGAAGCTAGATTTAGATAAACTCTAATTAGAGCACATAGATTTAAGATGGACTTTGAGGATTAGTATAGAAGAACTTCCTAGAATTTTGGTATTGTAGAGATTTTGTGTGTTTTCCGAGCAATACATCCCTGTCTGGATACGAGCAGGTAGAGGCGGCTCTGGAACAGATGTACCTAGGGGTAAAACCCTAAAACACCGCTTTGAGCTAGACTCGAATGGGAACTGGTGCACGACAACGGGCCTTACTGCACTCTTGGTTACGACACTCCCGGGGGATATTCTTAGGATAACTCTCATTTTCATTACAAATCATTATAAAGGGTTTATGAGTATATACTTCCTCAAAGAAAACATTTTTACAATTATGGATTATATCCATAAATAGTTCAATTTATGTTAAGTGTTTTATAAGTATGGGATTATGTATTTTGATTCATAAACTGATCTAGGTAATGCCATTGTTTAGAAATGGTGCCTATTAGAAGAAATGGAAACCGTATCAGTGCACGCACTCCATGTAGGGATTCCCCTCCTGCTCAAGATAATTATAGTGGAGCTGGTGATGCAACTGGTGCCGATCAGCTAATCACTATACTGGGACAACTCACTCAGGTTATGAATAATAACCTTACCCGTATGGAGCACCCTGATCCACAGCGTGGAGGATCAATGTTAGATCGATTCATGAGGAAACAACCACTAACGTTCAATGGGATTACAAATCCCTTAGAAGCTGAGCAATGGATATTTTCCCTAGAGAAAATATTTCAGGCTTTGGGGAGTAGTGAAAGGGAAAAAGTTATCATGAAAGTTTACCGCCTCACTGGAGATGCTGATCAATGGTGGTCATTGATTCAAAATATGAAGGAAGATGATGAAGTATCAAATACGGAATGGAGGGAGTTCAAAGATCTGTTTTTAGAAAAATACTTTCCTCGCGACCATCGAGCATATATGGAAAGGCAGTTTCCGAGTCTGAGACAAAAGGAGAATGAGAATGTCACGAAGTATGAGGCTAACTTTACAAGGTTAGAAAGGTATGCTGGAGACTATATATGTAACCCAATAAGTAATATTGATCGTTTCTTTGATGGGATAAAACCATTTCTCCATCGAGCATTAGTCTCACAATCCTTCCCGTCGTACGAAGACATTGTCTCATGGGCTATCAAGACAGAAAAGGAATTCTCTATGTCTTATGACTTTATAGCAAAGCAAGAGAAGAAGAGACATGCTGATCAATCTTCTAATGGAAATAAGTAGAATAAGGGAAAGGTTGAATATCCATCCTGTGGTAAATGTGGGAAGAAACACCCCGGTACATGCTTGAAGGGAATGGGAGTCTGTTACAAGTGTGGTGAAAAAGGCCACCAAGCTCGTGATTGCAAGGGGAAGAAGGAAGCTACCAATGTTCAGTGCTAAAATTGTAGGGAGATAGGGCATTATGCAAATGAATGTCCTAAGAGTCAGGAGAACTTACCTCAGAAAAGGCCAAGGGATCAAGGCCAAGCTTATGCTATCACTACTGTTGAGGTAGATGCTCCGAAAGACGCGGTGGTAGGTAATTTAATGGTTTCCTGAAGTTTAGAAAATGCATTATTTGATTCTGGATCATCGCATTGTTTCATATCTTCCCAGTTTGCTAATAAAATTAGATATTTCCAATTTGATTTAACAAGGGAGTTGTCAGTTAAAACTCTTAAGGGAAGTATCATTGCAACAAATTTTTGTGAATCAGTCCCCATTAGAGAACATAAATGTTCTTTATCTGCTGATCTCGTCGTCATACCTATGATTGAGTTTGATATAATCCTCGGTATGGACTGGCTTTAGGACTATGATGAGAAGATTTATTGTAAGAAGAAATAGGTTACAATTCTTGATGATAATGATAAGGAACACCTTATCTTTAGAGTAGAATTGTCACCACCTAATTCTTATTTAGATCCACCCCTAGTAGCTCAACTAAATTCAATTATTGGGGAGTAAGAGAATGAAATAACTATGGGTGGGGAAAGGAATGTTCAAATAGAGTATGCACCTGTTGTGAAAGAATTTGTAGATGTATTTCCGGAAGATTTACATAGACATCCTCCAGAACGAGAAGTTGAGTTTTCCATTGATTTAATTCCTAGATCAAGGCCTATATCGAAGACCCCTTATAGAATGGCCACTGTAGAATTTGTTGAACTAAAGAAACAACTATAGGAATTGAGTAATAAGGGATTTATTCTCCCTAGTGTTTCTCCATGGGGAGCCCCTGTTCTTTTTGTTAAAAAGAAATATGGATTGATGAGGTTATGTATCGATTATAGGGAGATCAATGCTATAACAATAAAGAACAAGTATCCCCTACCTCGAATTGATGATTTATTTGACCAACTTCATGGAGCTCAATACTTTTCAAAGATTGACCTTAGATCTGGATACCATCAGTTGTGTGTGAAGAAGGAAGACATTCTGAAGACAGCATTTCGAACCAGGTACGGGCATTACGAGTTTACTGTAATGCCTTTTAGATTGACTAATGCACCCTCTGTATTCATGGATCTGATGAATAGAGTTTTCAAGGAGTATCTTAATGAATTTGTGGTGGTATTTATTGATGATATCTTAGTATACTCCAAAAGCTATGAAGATCATGAAAATCACTTGCGCATTATCTTGAAGACTTTGAGAAGGCATGAATTATATGGGAAGTTTAGCAAGCGTGAATTCTGGCTTCAGGAGATTTCTTTTCTTGGCCATATTGTCTCTAAAGATGGAATCTCTGTTGATCCTTCTAAGACCAAGGCAATCCAAGAATGTCCAACACCTACGAGTATAACTGAGGTACGTAGTTTTATTGGTTTGGAAGGTTATTATCGACATTTCATCCTGAATTTTGCCCGATTGGATAACCCATTAACAAAGCTCACACGTAAAGGGGTTAAATTTGTTTGGACAAAAGAGTGTGAAGAATGTTTCAAAGAACTGAAGAGAAGATTAGTCAATGCTCCTATATTGACTCTATCATCGGGGAATGATGGGTTCGTTATTTATAGTGATGCATCGAAGAAAGGACTTGGTTGTGTCCTTATGCAGAATGATAGGGTTATTGCCTATGCATCACGACAGTTGAAAATTCATGAACAAAACTATCCTACTCATGATCTCGAGTTAGCATCTGTGATCTTTGCTTTGAATATATGGAGGCACTACCTCTATGGTGAAAAATGTGAGATTTATACTGATCACAAGAGTTTGAAGTATATTTTCTCACAAAAAGAACTCAACATGAGGCAAAGGAGATGGATTGAATTACTCAAGGATTGTGATTTCATGATACACTACCACCCGGGGAAGGCAAACAAGGTGGCAGATGCTTTGAGCAGAAAAGTTCATGGAGTTTTGAACAATATGAGAATTGAAAGGGATCCAATTTTCATGGATCTAGTGAAGATGGACATGGGAATAACTAGGGAAGGAGAAACATCAATGCTTTTTCAAATGGTTGCCAAACCATATTTACTAGAAAGGGTTAAGAGTTCTCAGACCGATGATGAAGAATTTCAAAAGAAGATTAAAGCTGTGAATGATGGGAGACTAAGAGACTTTTTGTATGAAGATGGAATTTTGAAATTCGGGAAGAGACTTTGTGTTCCCGATATACCTGATCTAAAAAGGGAATTGCTGGATGATGCTCATAGTTCCAATTTCTCTATACACCCTGGGAGCACCAAAATGTATAGAGATTTGAAGGAACATTTTTGGTGGGACAATATGAAGAGGGAGTTTGCTGATTTTCTGTCAAGATGTATGATTTGTCAACAAGTGAAAGCTGGAAGGCAACACCCTGGAGGATTCATGAAACCTCTTCCCATACCGGAGTGGAAATGGGACAATATTACGATGGAATTTGTCATGGGGCTACCAAATACTCCTAGGAGGAACGATGCAATATTGGTTATTGTTGATCGTCTTACCAAGTTAGCACATTTTCTTGCTATAAGAGAAGATCTACCACTGGAACGTCTATCAAGACTATATATTAATGAAGATGTGAGACTTCATGGAGTAACCCTATCGATTGATTCTGATCGTGATCCCCGTTTTACATCAAGATTCTAGAAGAGTCTTCAGAAATCCCTGGATACTGAACTTCATTTGAGCACTGCCTACCACCCTCAGACAGACAGACAATTAGAACGGACTATTCAAACCTTTGAAGACATGTTCAGATCTTGCTCACTTGACTTTCAAGGTATGTGGGATCAATATTTACCTTTGGTAGAATTTTCCTATAACAATAGATTCCATTCGAGTATTTAGATGGAACCATATGAAGTGTTATATGGAAAGAGATGTCGCACACCAACCTGTTGGGATGACGTTGGTGAAAGAAAACATGTAGGTCTAGAACTGGTGTAGGAAACGATGGAAAAGGTCAAGGTAATCCAAAAACACATCTAAGCAGCTCAAAGTAGGCAGAAGACCTATGTCGATAACCGAAGGAAGGATTTGGAATTTCAAGTCGGTGATCATGTTTTCATGAAGGTATCTCCATGGAAGGGAGTAATACGTTTTAGTAAGAAAGGTAAATTGTGTCCCAGGTACATCAGACCTTTTGAAATTCTAGAACGAATTGGGGTTGTAGCTTACTTATTGGCAATGCCGCCAAGTCTCTCCAAATTCACGATGTGTTCCACGTATCTCTGTTGAGGAAATACATGCCTGACCCAATGCATGTACTCACCTATGAAGAGTTAGAACTAGAACCCGATCTGTCTTATTGCGAAGAGCCCGTCAGGATTCTTGATACGAGAGAACAAGTACTGAGAAACCGGACGATGTGTCTGGTAAAAGTTTTGTGGAGAAACCATATGATGGAAGAGGCAACGTGGGAACCCGAGAAACTTATGATGAAGAACCACCCGATTCTTTTCATGTGATAAGTATTCTATAAATTTCGAGGACGAAATTATTTGAATGAAGGGAGAATGTAACACCCCAAGCTTCTATGGTACGCTTCTCTTTGAATAATGTGATAGCGTGTGTTGTACGCAACACCGAGTTCTAACACACCATAACTAATCAAACTAGCCGTTATGAATAGTAATACCTAATTTTTGAAATTATATATTTTATATTTCAAAATGGACTTCATGTTTGGATTCGGAATAACGAATTTAGCCTAAGGTGAAATTTTGGTACTTTTCGGATAACGTTAATATTTTGATGAATAGTGAAAATTACTAAATTTTAATTAAAAACAACTTTTTTAATCAAAATAATTTATATTGATAAATTATGAATTTGAGTTGTTTTAAAGTATATTTAGAATATATTTTTATCATTTAATACAATTTTGGTCATTGGATATAATTTCACAATTAAACTGAACATAAACAAGTATCAATCTTTTGATAGTTATTATATCTTAAAAACACGCTTTTTGTTTTGATAGCGAGAATTAATTTTAAATTAATTTATTCCACTTTTATGTTTTGAATTTAGAAAAATGGATTCCATATTTGGAATCAGGATGTTCAAATTGTATAAATAGGTAACTTTTATTTGTAGACATTTTGAGTAATTACTGCGGTAAATATTTTATTTACCATGGTTAAGGGTAAATCCGGTAAATAAGGGTTAAACAAATAATATTATAATAATAAAAAATTACCATAAAACGTGTCCTAACATTATTTGTTGATACCTGTTCGAACATGGCCATCTTTGGGTCAATTTTGGGAACCCATGGTGCCACTTTCAGGTGATAGGGACACTTAATATTAATTAAGTTAAAATGAATACAAAAAATGACATAAGCATATATCTTTTAGAAAACATTTTTTAAAATAGGGTTATATATATTGGATTTTCGACTATAAATATTCATTAGAAAGTTAAAACGATTTCATACATAATGGTATTTTCTTTATAATTTTTAGACATTAAATAATTTAATTTATTTATGACACAATGATGATGCAGTAATTACCATAATAGTAAAAAATTAAAATAATTGATATTATAAATACCCAAATAAATATAATTTAAGACTTTTAATGAATTACACTAATTTTATAGGATAATATGACATATTAGGATTGATTTAATTTACTTTTTTCGAAGTAATAATTCTGTTATAAGTTTCACAAAAATCAACTATTGAATAGTGTCAAAATTGACATAAAAGAGTTTTTAAAATAAACATTATATTATTAATTGATATTAAGTTCCTAAAAATATATGGCTCGGCCAAGAGACTTATATCATGATAGTTGTATCATTAATGGACCACTTTGGTGTCTCTTGGATTTATACGGAAAATTTATTAACCATATTATATAAAAATACAAAGAGACATTGTAAAAGTGAAACTAATTAACTTAGAGTTAATACTTAATGATAAGGTTACTATAGTAACCCAAACCTGTCTAAATTCTATTGGTTGAATGATTGTTGACCTATCCCCACTTTAACCTTTTAATAATCAACTTTGTAGCCATTGGAAACCGAATATGAATTTATTATAAATTAATATTTCTAGATTTTCCAAAGATGCCCCTCACCCCTCGTATAAAAGGGCACTCCTCCTTTTCATTTATTCACACCTTAAAAGCCTTTTGGTTCGGCCAAACTCTGCCCAAATACTCTCTCAGCTTCCCTCAATACAACTTAGAGGCCTTATTTTGAACAGAAATCCAACCTAAAGAGCCCTTTTGATCAAATCAAAAGGAAGAACCCGAAGAAGAGGTAGTGATTTCACCACCCTTTTCCAAGTTCCTTTCTTCATCCACTTCTTCTTCCTTTGTTGTTACCATTCTAAAATAATAACTCCAGTATTAAATATATACTATGATGTTATTATAAATATGGTACAACCATATTCAGTATTCTATCCACCCTTTGAATAACATGTCACCATACGTGCGTACGTACGGCTTACCGTCTACACGTCGTTGTGTAATTGTTATTCAATATATTATTATATGGATGGGTATAATAATGATGTGTAACTCATGTAAATAATAAATATAACATGTTAATGATTCTTTATATATGATATACCATCCATTTATATATTATTTTAATATAAAAATAATGATATTGTCGCTCGTGCGTACGTACGGACTACCGTCTCCACGAACACGATGAGATTCATTCTCCATCGTATCCATTCTAGTATAATTCTCATTTGATGATTAATAATAGTATCTAAGGACTTGATATCATTATAGATATGATTAAGATAAAACCTATCCATTACAAACATGGTTTACGTAACAAAACATATAAAAGGAAACAAGTAAGTTAACACCCGAAACAACGATAATACTAAGATATTATTAACAAATCAATGTTAAAAGATCATATATGATATCATATTAATGTATATGATTATTTTATAATTTAATAACAATTATTTCACCATTATACAGGAGGTTAACCTACCCCAACCAAGGAAAAGTACAAGGTAAGGGTTTATTTCACAATCTCTTCATTATCTGAGGTTGTTTATACGTAATAAGCTACTAGGACCTCTTTATCATCCACATCCATGTTTCTTAAAAATGTATTTCAAAATATTTTTACTTTTTAAAATAATATGGGTTAAAGTCATTTATACCCTTGTTTGACTTTTTATAAGAGTTTTATAAAGGAATATTTCCATCATTTTCCAAACAAGGTGCTTTTTAACCTTTTCGACAGAATTAAGGTAAGAATGTTTTTTTAACTTATACGGAGGGTGAGGCTATTTTCCACCGTTATAAAATCGTCGAAGCTTCCCTTACAAGCATATAAGAATATTTTCAAAGAAAATGTTTTATTTCATAAATATAAGACTCTTAAATGATTTCAAAATAGAAAGAGATATTTCTCTAAAAAGAGTTTTGATTTCATCTATGTAAACATCCTTTGATGGATTTTACGCTTATTTGAAGTTGATTTATTATGATACAAAACTTCTATATTGTATTGAAGGTTTTGTGATATGTTTGACTATGTATGTTCAATTTTTATACCATTCATAGTTTATAGTGAAAGTATTGACATTTCGTATGCTAGTTTTAATACGAATGTTTATGTTATGTTTAAACCTTTTCATATGGGAATGCATTGGACTTCATATGTGACGGGTGGAGACCGCTATAGCTCCTCAATGAATCAGTAGGTCTCATGAGACAATCTAGTGTCTTGGAACAAGGCCTTGGAATAATCTTTTTGGTAGTCTAGCATGAGGCCTTGGCTATGTGGTTATGATAGTCTGGCATTATGCATTCCATCATTATGAAAGTGGTTATTGATATTGCATGTGATTATTAGATTAGTAGAATATCCATGTGAATATGTAAATGGCATTATTTCATTTTATTTTTTCCATACTATGTTGAAGTTCAAGTTTAAAAGGCTTTTGTTTTAGTTATACATTTCCTTAAATGTTTATTCTTATTTATGAAAGTTTCCGCTATATTGTTATCCTTACTGGGCATTTGAGCTCACCCCTTTTCTATGTTTTAATTTTCCCAGGAAGTGAAGAAGTAAATTATGAATGACCTGTAGGGATATTATGAGGGGATAATAGTGTGGATTATGGAGACAATATGTTGTTGTAATAGTATTTCACTTCATGATGTAATGTAAATCTTTATGAATATATATAGTGTTTCCAAGGCTACTAAACCAATCGGTCTTTCGAGATTTGATCTTTCTTGTGATCATGCCAATGTTATGTAATAATGCACCGACTCTGGGTAACTGGGGTCAGGGCGTTACAACCATACCAAAAAACATCGCACCAAACATTTTAGCCATTCCAATATCATCATTGAATATAACCACAACTGAAATCATACACCACCGATGTCGTCTACCATCTCCATCACAAAATGAACCACCACCATCAGCAATGACCACATTATCACTAGAACCACCATAACACTCAAATACAATACACATAAATTTTAGCTAAGAATCAATACCAATTTCAAAAAAACTTAATCTACCAATTTCAAACCATCATGAACACCATGAGGGAACCAGTCGCAGGAGCCCAAAGGAAGGAAATGAAAACAAAAATCCAAACATCAATGAAATTACCTCCGAACGAAATGAACCTGCCACACTTTCTATATGAGAGCTTGAAGAAGCATCCAGCCACCACAAGGAAATAGAGGACGATACAGTGCCTCTCAAGGATGGAAATACCACCACAAGATCTGCAAGGGGACCCTTGGAATGCGATCTAGAACAATCAGGACAGAGGACCGCCACCTGAGGCTAGAACTCCAAATCAATCAATACTAGAGGAACCTAAAAGTGGGTGATGTGACGAGTGACAAAACCACCCAAAAAACAAATTATGGGGAATGAAGGTATCTGAAAAAAAAGACACATAAATGAGATAATTGGTGAAAAAATAGAGAAAATAGGGAACTGAGATGACGAAGTAAGCGGCCACATATGAGAAAAAATAGGAATAGGAGCCACAAAAAACCAAGATGAGGAAGCAAGGAAACCCTAGAATCCTAGAGGGTATCCTAATGAGTGGGGGGGTCATCCCTCACTTCTAATTGCTACTTTAGGGATTTTAAATTTAAATCAAGGATAAAAAAGTGGAATTAGAATGTCATTATTCATCATTTATCATGCCTACAATAGAAAAAAAATCATATAAATTCCATATTAAACAATGAATAATTTCTTGATGAATAAATTTATATCATCGAGAATTTAACATTTTTTATGTTGATTTTAAGAATTACAAGATTCATGTGCAATTATGATACCTCATTTCATAATAATTCTATAATAACATGATTTGTGAAAAGGGTTAAACTTTCTTAAATTCCCATGATAATTTAGGTTTATATTTTTACATAGTTAGGAATTACATTACATTACGTAGGTAACACTAACACATAGTGTCCATTTTTTTCAGAAAAAAATAGGTCTCTTAAGTTCATAGGAATATTTTATTCCTAATACACTTGTTTTAACCTAAGATAATTTCATTTATTTGGAGTTGAAATAAAAAATGGTTCCTAATCATTATTAAGACCTATGAAAGACATTTGATAATTTTTTATGAGTAAAAAAAATTTCATAAGGGGTATAAAGCTATTGAAAACCCATTAGTTCATTTAAAAACATGATTACCCATGAAAATGTTTACCTTTTTCATAATAAAACTTTTATCACATAAATAAAACATATATTCATGAGAAAAAAACCATTTCGAATTGAAAACATTTTAAATCTTTATAAATCATAACAAAATATTGAAGCAATCATGAGTAATATGATAAATAATGAAAAAATCTCTTCCAAAAATAAATATTTCACCTTTAAATGTTCATAAATTTTCCTTACCTCATGAATTAAAAATAGTTCCATAGAAAGCCTTTTTGGAATCATAATATATGTATCATAGAATATAATATTCATAATCCCTATCCAATTTTCTTTAATCAAGGTTGGAAATAACTAAGGCCCTGTTAATTCCATAGGAGTAACTAACCATGTTACCTCTCTCATTTTTTCTCCTTCGAATACTAATCTTTATCTGATGCATTGGAGAGATATATCAGGCTCACCTATTGTAAAGAGCTATATCAAGATATCAAATGATTATTTATAATTTCCAAGTAATATATTCTAAAACAATTATAATCATACACTTTTTCATAATTAAACATAATTTGGACCCATAATCGAAACATTTTCCATTTTCACAAGATCTCAATCATCATATATTATTTAAATACACCATACAACACAAAAAAGCAAACAACCAAAAAAACAAGAAAAATGTGGACTATGGAGGTCTGAAAAGGTGGAGCCCTAGAGAATCCCCTTTGACCAGGTTCTCCCCCTTTTGAAATAGTAACACAATATCTGGAGATAAAAGTGTGTTCACCCCATGGATTGACAACGAGGCAAGAAATTCGGTGACCTTGTTCCCCTCTCGCCACTTATGGAGAATGTTGGTGTTTGCATCCAAGAGACTAAGACATTTCCTAATGATGTAGGATATGGACCATGGGATGGGGCACTTACCTAACAGAGAGTTGTAGATAATGAGGGAGTCGGTTTCCGCTGCACTAAGGGTGAAGTTCCTCTACTTAGAAAGTTGGAGACCAAAGATCATTGTCAGGGATTCATCTTGTGGATAATGAACCATTCCATATAGGTAAGCAAAAGAATCCATAACTTCACCATTTTTATCGTGTACAACACCACCATCACTCATGATTACCATAGTGCATGAGCCATCGGTGTTCAGCTTAGGGCCAAAAGTATGTGGGTGCCACCTAACCCACAGCCCCTGTTTGCCCTCACTGATGAGAGTTGCTGATTGAATATGGTTTGAAAAGGTCCTCATGGTGGGGGAACCCCACCAGCCTTTGCCAAGGCAAGCTAGATCCAGCAGCAAGAACGTAACCCTTGTAACCACCTCCCGCTGGGAATAGGTTGCCCCTTCAAATATCGCTTTGTTTTGAGCAATCCAAATGCACTAACAGCCTGCCCCTAGGACCAATGCACGAGCCTTCAACTCTTCCCCTTGGACTCCTGCACCGTGAAACCATATCTCAAGGAAGGGAGAATCCCTTTGGTCTGTGGACACCCAGCCAGTGAAGCCCCCGAGGGCCAACTATACTGTATTGGCCCAATCTCCCATATAGAATAGGTGTGTCGCGGTTTCCTCCCGATGTGTCCTACAGCAGGAGCAAGTTGACGCCATCTGAATTCCCATCCATTTTACATTATCGTATGTTGAAATACCACGGTTCCTAATCTGCCAAACCAGGAAATTATATTTAGTTAGGATTTCTTTGAGCCAGAGAGTTCCCCCCCCCTATTAATTGGTTTGGTCTTCGGTTGTAGAGATCCTGTGGAAATCCTTCAATGAAAAACCACCAAAACATGAAGTCGTGAAGATACACCTATCCTGATCATAATAAATGTCGATAAGATCAAAAAATTCATGTTGGCTGGTGTTAATAACCACTAAAACAAATGTGGGATACAAAATAGCTCGTAGAAAGGTAATTTCGTTAACAGGGAAGCATGGGAAACCAAGAATCTCAGCAGACTAGTTGTGGTGCCAAAAATAGATCCCCCCCTCTCCTGACAATCCATCTTGAGTACGGTTGCAGGGACGCGCTAATCGGGGCCACCACTAGACAAATAGATTTAGTGTGACCAGTCCAAATCCCCTCACTCTGTTTGTACTGTAAGGCCATAAACCTACCCTATGGAGATCAGGCCTCGATGGTATCCCAGGAAATCTTAGCATGCATGGAATTAAGATTTCCCTAGAGGCTCCTTACGTTGATGCCTCCCAACAACAGTGGCTTGGAGAGTCTCTCCCAAGATGCCTAGTGGTGCTTCCCATTCGAAAAAGAATCCCAGAAAAAAGAGACTAGGGTCTTGTGAATATGTAAAAGCACACCCTTTAGGACTTTAATGGAAGAAAGCGCATGGACTGGGATAGAGGTTAGGATGCTATTTACCATACTGATCCTACCACCAAATGATAAGAACTTGATCTTCCAGTTTGTGACCCGACCAGTAATGCGATCCACAATATGATCAAAGAAGCATACTCGCGGCCATACAGGGGAAAAGGGAGCACCAATGCAGGTTATTGGGAATGATCCATGATTCATGTTCAACTGGTTACTCACGAAGGCACTTTGAGAATTCGTGCATAGGTTTGTGATGTAGAAAGTACTCTTGCTCCGGTTAATGCATTGGCCACTCCAGCGGCTGTATTCCTCCATGATCCTATTAAGGCCCTGAATGGACTGCCTATTTTCATTGATAAATATTAGTGTATCATTAGCAAACATAATGTGAGAAATGTAGCTCTTCCTCTACCTACACTGGTAAGGAGAGATGGAACTGTTGCCAATGCCCCTGTTGATATGCCGGCTAAGGGAATCCTAGGCCATGATGAAGATTCTTCGGTGAGAGGGGGTTCCCTTATCTCAGACCACGTACCATCTGAAAGAATCCATGATTCTTTCCCATGAAACAAACAACCATCCATGGAGAACTGATGCACCAGAAAATAGTATCAATAAACCAAGAATAGAAACCAAATCTAGCAAGGACTTTGATGATAAAACTCCACTCCATGCGGTCTTAGGCCTTGTCCATGTCTAGTTTAATAGAAATTTTTGAGCCATGGGCCTTTAAGTTGAGATCACAAATAACATCCTATGCCAGAGCGATCGCCCCCTGAATGGATAGTCCCTTTAAGAAGCCATGTTGCTCATCCGAGATCAGGGTGGGGAGGTGGGTTGCGAGTCTTCTGTTGATGATCATTTCCAGGACCATATAAGGGACATTTCGCATACTTATAGGCTTTTATTGGTGGATGGATGAGGGATCAGGTATCTTGGGAATCAACACCAAGGTGGTATCACAGGCGACGCGAGGCAGGTACCCACCCTTGAAGAAATCCTAGATTGCCGCAACCAAGTCCCCATTCACCAAATCCAAAGCCGCCCTGTAAGAAGACCCCGGAAAACCATCCAGCCCAGGGGCACTCTCCGGATTGATGCTCAACATTGGCTCATGAGTCTCCTTCTCATTCGGAGTAGAAACCAAAAGGTCATTGTCCTGGCTGGAAACAGTGATTGGGATTACCTCCAAAAAATCCTCATGACCTCTTGGATATCCCCCCATCATGTGGGGATTAAGCCCCCCAGTAGGTTCTTGAAATCTGACTCATCCATGCTCCCAAAAAGTTCCCTATGGTTGGTGAAGCTTCCATCTTCAAGTTGTATGTTCAGCCTGATCAACCTTTGTTTCTCTATGATGCATGCGTAGAAATAACCAGAGTTACGGTCTCCCTCATGCAGCCACATTATCTGTTCTTGTTCACAGGCCACCCATTCCTCTATTAAGATCATTTCCTCCAGATTGGACTTCTTGTAAGAAAGGTACTCAAGTAGGTCGTCTCTCCAAACTGACCCCATGCGGATTTCTATAGATTCGATCTCCTTTGAAAGGGCATGCAAGTCACTGTGTTGGGGGGATGCCTACTCTTCCAGGCCTGGAGATCACCTCTCAGTCTTCTAAGTATGTTGTGAAAAGCCAGCCTGCCAGCCCCTGGAATAGACTCGATCCATGAGTCCCTGATAACCTATTGGAAGCCCGGAAGGCTGGGTCAAGTGTGATAAAAAACACAGTGCTGGTTCAATAATCAAATAGGAGGATGACGCACTTCATGTTCATTTAATTATCATTATTCATTTTCTTCCATTTGTTACCATGACTTTTTTATTTATTAAATTAGTAAAGTTTGTGTCATGTGTTTTGAGAATGTTCGGTTCATAATCCACAAACAGCATCAGTAGGCTAACCGTTTTCAAAGTAATAACTTTAAATAATATATATAATATTAAT
The DNA here is from genome assembly GCA_963277665.1 of Viscum album. NCBI lineage: Eukaryota > Viridiplantae > Streptophyta > Magnoliopsida > Santalales > Viscaceae > Viscum > Viscum album. Next base: position 917,169,030 of record OY728157.1, read on the forward strand.
CATGACAAAATTATAATTTTTATAAATTAAATATACTTTTATTACTATCTATTTATGGTTCTAATGAAAAATGAAGAACATATTTTCATGGAGATGGTAGTCTATACATATGAATGAACGATGTTTTCATTTTTATACTAGGTGGGAAATAAATAAAGTAGATAATATTTTAATTTTAAAAAATCATATATGTGTTATAAATTTCATAATTATTCATTAGTTCAGCTCTTATGACTATCCTTTTAAGGTGGAAATTAAAAACGAATCACATCACATTTTTTGATGTGGTAGTCCACACGTACATACGAGAGAATTTGTCATTTTACAAATGAAGGTAGGGTAATAATGTTAGAAATATAGTATCATTATAAATTCATAATTATGTAATAAATATCAAATATATTCATTATATCTTTAATTTTAATAATATATATGATCTGGAGAGGGAAAAATCATATCACTTCATGGAGATGGTATCCCACACATATGCATGAGATATTTTTTAATTTCGCGTATGTTTGAAAATGAAATTTTAATAGTTTTTACCGTGGTCATAATAACATTTCAGTATATTTAAGATAATTATGTTTTTATCTCATCATGTCTAAATAATATTCAATGGAGGGAGAAGAATAAATGAATATGAAACACTTTGTTAATAATTCTACCTCTTCTTTGGAAAACCTTCTTTGGAATACAACTTTGGCCATTTAAGTTGGTCTTTTTATGAGACAAAAACCTCTAGGATGTGGGTATTATTTTTAAAATGTTATAAACTTCTCAATATGTGTGAGGAAGATAGGATATTATATTCTCTTTCAAAAGTGTGGTGGGTAGGAATAATATGAATACATGAAATATTAATATATAATATGAGTCGATATAATGTAAAATGAATCCAATGTGATTTTAATATAATTATTATAAGTTAAATGTATAATCAGAAAATAAAATTTATATGTGATTATTTTTCATTTTAAACCTTATCTTTTGGTTTAACCCCCTCATTAACCATGTTTAACCTTAAATGTTGTAACAACTTTTCCAATCATTAAGGGTCATGATAGTAATTTTAAAATGTAAAGTGGGACATAAATAGACCATTCATGATATTCTATATAATTTATAATTCAATTTAGTTATTATTGTTTTTTCATGATTTTATAATGATTTTAAAGTTTTTTTAAAAAAAATTAATATCATATAAAGTAATTTTTAGGACTATTCACAAAATTTAACTTTAAAGGAACCAAGATAAAAATTTAATTCGAATTGAAAAATTTAAATCATAAATTATTCTTCATAATAATAAATAAATAAAATTTATATCCTAAATAATCTAAATATTATCAGTTTAAATATTTTACAACCATTTATTTTGTTTTTTTATTCTTTCAAAAGCACTGTATAGATGTTGCATAAGTGTTTTAAATAATTGTATTGTATATAAAATTTAAAAAAATTATTAAATTTGAATTCAAAAAATATTTCCATATTTTTCATTCAAAATGTATATTAACTCTTATAATAATGATGAAAACATATTTAATATATAAAATGATTGAAAAAGACATTTCATTAAATATAACACTTTAATCTCTTGGAAACCAACCAATATTTCAATAGAAGCCACCCAAAATAGCCAAATAATGAGTATTGGTCGACCCAAATCTCATACACACAAATAAAAGGATAATTGTTTTTGGTATTTTTTTACTTTTATACTTAATTTCAATTTTTACATTAATTTACATTTATCGTGATAACTCAATTTTTTAACTCGATAACATATTTTTGTGATCAAATATAAAATGGAAGTTATATACAAATTTGGAAGTGATTATTACAAAATAGATATCCATTTTACATTATTAAATTTTTATAAGTCTTGAATTCAATATTAATGTAAGTATGAAAAACATCACAAAATTTTATTCTTAAAAAGTGTTTTTTAACTATAAAAATGAACTTATACAATAATTTAATTAAAGGCTGATTACTATCAAATTAATTATATTATCTTTAATAAAATTTATACTATTTTACTTAAAATCAATATCCAAAAAATATTGGGACATTTAAATTTCTTGATTTATAGAAAAGAAATTAAAGATTTTCAAAAAATGGAACTTTTCACTATTCACTCAAAAATCAATCTTTTTAGAAATATCCAAAAAATTAAACATAAGAAAATTATGAAAGGATAATTTAAAAAATGGTTTTCATTTTATAAAATTAAATTTAAAATATTATTAAATTTTAATTTTTATATCCATGTACAAAATGAAATAAATCACATTTTTTAGGAAAAGTGTATTTTTGAAGTATAAAATGTATTTATTCTCATTATATGCCTAATAACCATAATCAAATGAATTATAATTAAAATAATTTGTTTATATAATATAATTTTTTAATTATATTTATTTATCAACAACGATTGATTTTATCTATTAAGATAAAAATACATTGCACACATAAAAATAGTTTTACGAAATATATCACTTTTACCTTCAAAATATTTTATTTTCATTTCCAACAAATTTATAATAATTTTATGATTTATTATTCAATAATGAAAAAATTTCTAAATATATTTCATAATATAGTTATTGTTATTTATACCTACCAGCCCAATGACTAGGTCATAATGGTTATATTTAAATAATTATCCAAATCATCTTTAGATCGACCATGCTCATCCTTAAAATATTTTAACGAATGAAAATTGAAGATTTTATAAGGAGGGTTCATAAATTTGGGAGCAATTATCACCCCTATCATCTGAATCTACCATGTGACTATAACATTTAGGTGTACCAAAATACCATACCAAACTAGATTCTATAATTTCTCTTTTTGAGAGTGTATCTACCACTTAATTAGCTTCATTGCAAACATGAGTTAAATGAAATTGAAAATAATTGGATTCATGGAGAAATTTAATCCAATTTGGACGAATTGTCCAAGAAATATTTCACCACTTTTTCTTCAGTTCCTCTATAGAAATAGTAGATTCTGATTCAACCCATAAAGGATTTCATTTAAACTATACTACATATATTTATGCATGAATAATTTCAAAAAAACATTTATATGAAAATATATTTCCTAGCTATTATAATAGAAGCCTTTAATGGATCATTAATTGGTGAAGAACATAACTCCACATCTAATGTGTCCTGGTGAACATAAGGCAACACCAAAAACATTAACCTTAATCCATATTTAATGTGGTGTCATCTATTAGATATATTTCACCACAACAGCCTTCTTAGAACAATCAAGTACACCAATTATATGTAATACAGAAATATAAAATACATCATTTTTCATCACACCTATTTGAATTTTAGAATCTATTTGTATTTATCAATGAATATAAGCAACATTAGTATGAAAAAATAAGTTGGTTTGTTATCAAACACCATCCCATTTTCTCACATTCTATGTAAATTCCATTGTTAGAATAATTTCTACAAGAAGCGGGTTGGAAATATTTAAATAATAATATTTTATTAGTATATCATAGTTCATTTTACATTTAGTATAATATGTGGTGTGCATAATCAAGCATAATATCCATTTTAAAGAATATAACTAAAATATTTGGGTGTTAAATTGAATCATTTGGATTTATAAATGGATCAGAGGAAAATATTTTTGAATAAATAATTCCATTACTACGAGGATGGTCTATTACTTCTAATGGACTGTATGGGTGGAATGATTGCAAGAAGTATCCTAGAGGAATAATTTTATGTTGTTTTGAATCATTACTATTCTAGTAATGTCGGAGGACCTCATGTTGTTCATCATATAATTATCAATGTGTTACAATGTGGTTTATACAGGAAAACCATAAATAAAATTAATCAATATTTCATCCTAAAATGTGATAAATACAAAAAAACTATAGGCATTAGTTATAAGAATGGGATGATAAACATCCTATTATTGGAATCAAAATTTTTGATATATGATGGATTGATATAATGAATCCTTTTCCAAAATAATTTGTCATACCATACAAACTAGTATATTTTAAATATATATCAATGTGGGTGGAAGTATAATCATGTGGGGGATACACTAATCATGTTGTAATTAAATTTTTCAAACAAAAAAAATTTAATCAGCTCATAATTCAAAGACTCATCATTAATCAATGTTCTACCCACTTTAAAAATTCTATGTTTTAAAAACTAATGTCTTCCGATGGATGTATCCATTACATGGGAGCCCCATAAAATCAATATAAAAACATCCACGATGAAATTTTATCCCAATATATTAAAGGAATCCTAGAGAAAACTGTGAATACATATTGAAAAGATTGAGTCACTAATTTTGATGAAGAAGTTTGGGTTTACAAGAATGCATAAAAATATAAATTAGTGTGTCCTTATATATCTTAGTCATTGATAAAACTGGTCACCCACATATAAATTTGGCACATAAATATTACTTGGTTGTAAATAAAGTTGAACATGGATTTCAAAACTGTCAATGAGAAAACTCTTTGTACAAATTAATTAATTATATGGTATAATTAGAGATTAATATTGAAATTTTATGATCTATAAAGATAAAAACCAAGTCTTTCATTATAATGGAATTCAAAAATTAAATTTTTTACCATGTGAAATTTATTGCACTTAAAATCAATCCACAGGGTTATGGAAGGAAAGCTTAAATCAAGGTGTCTAGGGCCATAAACTGTCATGATATTATAACCCCGTGGTGTGGTTGAAATTTCTGATGGAATGATACATCCATTTATGGTGAATGTTCAATGACTAAACCTTTTTCACACTTCATATATGATACTAATAATTAAATAAATTTATTTACAGGGATAGGTTATTCATATTTATAAAGAAGTTAAACATATTTCTAATCTGGAGGCAGCCCAACTAGTTTTGAATTCCACTATATTTTTATAATGACTCTCTCTCCATGAGTGTAGTTAACAAATATTACTACTTCAAATAAATTGGATTTTATGATTTATTCTCTTCATGTGATAACAAATTTTAAACTCCCTAATGATATTTGTCAATGGGATGAGAGTAAAAATTTCCAAAATTCCACTTTAGTGGATCATAACTAACAAGTTAGAGAAGATGAACCTCAAGAAAGGTTTTTTAGATTAGTAGGACACTACTTTGATCGTGTAATAGTGATTGAGTGATTTTGAGATAATGGACTCAATAGATTTATCTTTTTCCATTAATCTAGATGAAGATGCAAAAAATATCACTTTATAAGAGTTAACCCATCATTACATCCTTTTTTGTTTTTTTTCTAGTTTGTTTAGGAAATAGAACTATCAAGTTTGGATTTTTTTTCTATTTCTCCAAACATTTTAATGGATTTTATATTCTCATATATATTTTTTATCTTTTTTATCTCTATATTTTAGTTTTTCCTTTATGATATGATGTGAGTATGTGTTGTCTTTATTATATCTTTACAGGCACATCAATTATGAAGCTTCATTAGATACATGAAACCTCACCATGTCTTTTGAAAATTACTCATGTAAGTGATATATTTTCTTTCATATTTTATTTAAACGTAAAAAAATAACATGCAACATAACTCATTAATAACTTCAAAAAATGACTAACAAAAGAATATTTAAAAAAATAACATCCCAATAATTTTTTAACACATATGAAAACTGTTGTCTTTCTGCTATAACACAGTCTAGGATTTACCACTTTTAACTACATTTATTTTGAGCATTTGATTCCTTCCAAAAATTATTTGATTATTGATACATTTTATTGATCATTATTAATATCATTACATTATTTGAAAATGTTTTTCTATAAATTTTATATTTTTGATTCATTTTACTATATTCATGATCATCTATGTTGTCCAATATTTTATTTCCATAAATGTGAGGATTCTATCTATTTCTTCATCACTTATTATTTTTCTTTACATGTGGGACTCTTATCCATGTTATGTATATAGGAACATTCCATTTTTATTTATTAAAATAATTAAAATTTTAAATTTTTCACTAAAATGACTGAGAAATTTTATTGTTTTATTTATACCCATTAACCCACTAATCCACCCTTTCTTGTTTACCTTTATATAGCCTTTAAAATCCAAGAAGAAGCCTTTTATAATTATCATATAGATTATACCCTCCCCTAACCATATCATGAATGTTTTTATGATTATTTTTAATGGAAATGTGGGAGAGTGAGTTATTCATAAAGAGGATTGTTTAAGGGATAGTGATTCATTTGATGAACATGAATAGATATTATCTCAATATTTTATATGTGTTTCTTTTCATATAATCTCCATTAATTACATGTATAACTTTTCTATGGGAATATAAATTCTTTCTAGTTCTAAAATTAATTCCCTTTTTGGTTATTACATAATAACCTTTGCCATTAGGGATACCAATAAAAGTGATAACCCATTAATTTAAGAGGTAGAGAGTTTTTATATGACATTATTTCACTGATATTCTTCACAGTATGAGATACTTCTCTATAGTTCAACAGTATATAGTCTAATATTTCATTCATTAGGTTTTTTAATTAATACTGACATGTTTTTATTCACATTATATTTGAGTGTGATATGTCCCTTTGTTCATATTTTGTGTATTGATATCATAATATTTTTGGGGATAAGAAACCTTTTAAGAATGGGGGTGAATTGTTTGGTTAATACACTTGGATTAATATTTATCATGAATTTATTTAAAGGTTCATCCCAAAATTATTCCCGAAAAAAATCAAATTGGTTTTTATGACCCATCATTGCATTGTCTCAAAAAAAAAATTAAAGCCCAGTGTGAGTTCTAGATGGTCAGTTCATTATTTTGATTTCCACTAGTGGATATATTAAATTCAAGGAATGTATATGATAGGAATTCATCTTTCTGAACATTGAGAATATATTTTATTTCATTCATTTGAGCGTTGAAAGTGATGGAAAGGTAGGTCATGTGAGGAATGAGTGTCGATAATTATTTTAAAAGGAATGAAAAATTAAGGGAACTGATTTTAAGAAAATTTAATTTTAAAAAATGTGGGTAAAAATATTAAATATTTTTTAACTTTTAATTATGACGTTTTAATCTATCTAATGTTGCATTTTCGTATGTATTATTTATTTTCCCCTTGAGTGAAAAAATTTATGTATGGTTAATTTGAGGAATGTGGAAATCAATAAGTTTTTAATAAATTTTTAGAATATTTATAATTATTTCTTGTTATATTTTTTTAGGTTCCTTTTGTAGTTTTATTGTATTTAAGAAATTTTTTACTATTTAGTTAATTTTATATTATTATTAAATATTTTATTATAATAATTATTATTATTATATTAATATTATTATTATAATAAATATTATTATAATTATAATTACAATAATAATTATTATTATTATTATTTTGTGCATATTTATTTTTTCATATAATCCCCCAGGGTGTAGCATAGTGGTAGAATCCCTTATGGGGTCTCTATAGGTTCATGGGTTCAAGTCTTGCTGAGTTATTTACTATTGGTGGTTTAGGATTTTCTTTGTATTTACCCTCCCAACCAAAACTATAAACCATTTTAAATAAATAATTCCATCTAAAAATATTTAATGTTATGGATTTTCTTATTATATCTAACTACTTTTTTATAAATAATATTAATTATAAATAATTGGTAAATTTTTTATTTTTATACATTGTAGTGTTCTTATTATTATTCTTATATTATTATTATTATTACTACTATTATTATTATGAACCTCCATTGGTGGTGGGGTGGTAAAGGTTTTGGGGGTGAGGTAAAGTTTGTGGGGTCAAGTATCCATGTGGGGGCTAGGTCGTGTGCCTTTGATTGAAAAGAGATATCTCTATATGTATCATATGCACCCCTACTATCAAATACCAAAGCCACACCAGCCACTATTTTCAAATTACCCCACTTATCCTCCTATTCACAGTGCGCAGTAGCCATCTCCCATCATCATTCTTGGACCTCTTTTATTCACATCATCATACCAAGCTCTAGCTTTCATCTCCAATTCACCCTCTCCACTCTATGAAACAGAAAACTAATCACCTCTATATCACTATTTTCACAAGGATAATAATGCAATATCACCCCACCTTTATCCCTATGCATAAAACCAAACAAGTCAACCTCCCTAACTACTGTACATCCCAACCATCCTAAACTATCCCTTTTCGGAAGATCACATCAATCTTGGGTCGGACATCCTATTTCTAAATCATACTCAATCTTATATTAATGAGTCTTACTATAGAGTTTTTGACATATGTTAAGAGGCTAGTGGTGGGTGTTTGAATATTTTCTCAACATGGTTAATGTAACATTGTGATCAATGATGATTCATGTCTGCGACAAGCTACGAAGGTAATATTTCACGATGAATCTGGGTTTGTTTGTGTTTCTCGGGGGATTGTGCATGATGCCTGAAGATTTTTTTTACAGTCTAATAATAGTTATAAGATGAAGAGAAATCGATAAAAAACCCTTTTTCAAGGATCAATAAGAAATATAATATGAAACTATATACAAAATACTAAAATGAAGAGATGATTTATTGGCATGCTTTGCACCGTAGAAGTTGATACAACCCTTAATATTCATTTTATGTCTTTGATAAAGATCCAAAAGTGTAAAAAAAATATTCCCACCTCCATTATATATCCATAATCTATTCAGAATCATCCAAATTTTGTATTGGACTCTCCTCCCATCACAATGTGATAGAATATCATATATAAGTAAAGATGAAGATTAATGTTTCAGTTCTTATTGATTTTTTCCCAAGAAACATGGAAGTTCTATCTCACACACACTATCATCGCATAAAAGTGGTTTATATATTAAATCAAGGAAAATCCTTAATTGTAGCTATATTTATTCATGAATTTAAATGCATAAATAAATTTCATGTACTGTTTAGGAATATATAAGTGTATCATATGAATTTCCTCCATAGAATTATATCTCATATGATTCTTTAATAAATGATAGCCTTATCTTAATATCAGAAATTCTATAAAATGTTACTATTATTGGAAATTTAAAATGATAAACTTGATTTTCAACATTAAAATCACTATTTTCATGAAATATATAATAATATTGACACATACAAACATGTATAGAGATATGTATATATATATAATATCTCGTTTAATATCCCAAACTATGTCCTAAAATACTTTGTTATATTTCACCTTATATTATAACATATAAAATAACTTGTGAAATAATATCCAAAAATCCTTTTAGATATCTTCTAAAACAATTAGAAAGATATCATTAGATTCACCTTTTATCCCATAATATTCAATTTCTTTGGATTATCCATCTAAAACACTTTTCAGAAAAACTCTAAAACACTTTTAGAGTAACTCTATATGTCCAACTCAAGCCCCATTCATTTCACCACAAAGTGTAACAACATGGTCCTTTATAGTGTTGAAAAAAAATATGAATCACTAGATCTATATATTTATGAAAAATAATCCTATATCAAAGCAACAGTTCCACTCAAGCTATAAGGGTATCTAGGGTGATCTTTATGAGACACATGTATCCTTATATATGAGTCAACTAGTCTACATCATATTGAAATATGAATTATCATATTTATCCTTTTTTAAGACATTGAGTTACCATATGACATGGAATATGTCAATCACATATAGCCAACTCATATGTTCTCCATTCTTAGACTGAAGATTGATCAGATCAATGAATATATCACATGTCATTCATCCTTATCGATAAGCACATTTCATGTCCCTTATCTTGATAGATATGTAATATCTAGTTGTGTATGAACACTCTTGTAGCCTATCTCAATTGAGGGATCATCTATCATACTCGTCATACAATAGAAAAAAAATCCCATCATGGTTAAGCTCTAACCCATGACATGATTAGAGACATAACTAACCACACTCGTATTAGCCAAGTCAATATATAGAAATTTGTAAGGTATCAAAGTATGATGGATCTTATGATAGGATTCAAACTAACCTCAGGTAATGGGGAATCAAATAATATCCATCCACCCCTTGTATTCTAAATACATTTTTATAACAATCCATGTGGTATACTTAGTATGTCATCTAGCATCCACAAATAATCTATTTATGCCTCATGAGCATATTATATATCACTATACATGAATCCTACTTATGCTAAGCTTATCATTTTATCATACCCTATAATACAACGTAATGAACATTGGATAGGGATAAATTCAAAGTCTTACTTTGAGAGGTCAATTATCATTTCACTTCATAAAATGTGTATATATATACATTTATGTAACTAATGTGAAATAATTATGAAATGGATTTTTCCATTAACATGATTTATTTTAATATTCTAAAAAATTTAATAATTTTTAACAAAACATATGGAATAACTAGTTTATCATATCATATATGATAAACTGCAATATTATTCATATATTAACTTCAAATTCAGGGTTTTATTAACTCTTTATATCATATATAATTCATATCACATCTATGGTCATCTAATAAAAACCTGTCAAGTAAACTCTTTAGTGAGAAATATCTATGAAGTAAGCTAGTTTAAATAATTTTGAGACTTAGGAGTCATATTCCTAATTATTTACCATTTTGAACATATTCAAAATTCTAAACATCACAACATCAAATTTTAGGTTGTAGAATTATCTTATGTGCTTAGAACTCATTCTATGTTCATCATTATCACCATTGGAACCTTATTCCATCAAATTTTTCATAGAAATAATGTAACTACTAACATTATTATTTTACAATTCCTCTTAAAATCTTAGAATAATATGAAAATTATATTAATACATTAAATAAATGTAACTCTAATATTTCCATTTACATTCTGAAAACTCTTCTAGGATATCAATCATAATTTTCCATTAATTTTTACTACTATAATAATTCAAGAAATAGTTTCTTTAATTTTTCATGATAACTAAATGTGACTCTTCATATTTTCCTTTACCGTATCATATCCTAAATTCTTTTTGGATATTGAGTGAAAAAACATCAATATTAAATTTTTATAATACTCTATAAAATGGTGATATTCACTTTTAAATGGAAACTAAATGTAACACATTAAATATTTTTTTACTTCTGCATATCTTAAATTTTTATTTTATTAAGTAGAAATCATATTAACCTAAGATGGTTTTAGTCCTTTATCCATTAACTTTGATCTTCTCTATATCGAAATATACTCCCAATTTCTTCTTAGATTCCATATCCTTTCTTAATATCTTGATAATATACACAATCCTTTCTGTTTTTAGTAATATCTCTTATTTATTTTTGATAGGGATATGTAACTAACAAACTAATGATTCCATACCATATGGGGTATTCTCTATGTTTGGAACAATTTCCATTTTAGAAGAAGAATTTATTAAAACCTATTTTTGATGAGTTCCAAGAATACATTCCCTAATATTTTAACAAACAGCTCGATAAACACTTTTATCCATATATTCTACTCTGAATAGGTTATAGAATCTAATGAATAAAAAATCATGTTTAAATAATTAGTTATCTCATGTTTTTCATAAGAACTCTTTGTTATCAAACATATTATCTTATCATATAATAAAATGGTTATAAAGATACATAAATTTTAATTATATTTATTTAATCTTGATAAAATATTTCACATTCTAATCCTTAATGTAGTAACTATTTACTTCATATCATGAATATAAACTATAATCTCAATCAATTATTTCATTTATTTATACCTCTGATATATTAAAAATATTTTTTAAATATAAATTCATTATCAAATAACCTTTAAATTTGAGGCATTATTTTCAAAAACATCCATACCTGACATGGATATTACATGGAGTTTCAAAAACTCCTATAGGTATATCTTGTATAATCCAATAATATTGAATTATTAATCTTAATTCTTGAAAACACTATGTTTTAGTGACCTTGATTGGTTTCTTGAAGAAACATTATTGAACTTTTCAACTAACTTTTCTTCTTCATATTTTAACTTTTAACTTTATATATTATCTATATAGTACATTAGTTCATATAAATAAAATTCCTAGTTCATATATATATTACCAACACTGTGGTAATATCAAGTAAACATTATCTAAATTGAGTCATATTTTTAGAACATTTTAATAGATGAAAATAGGATAAATTCCCTAATTAGAACAATCCATTTTTAGTCTCCCCTTAAAGAATGTCATAGAAATGAAAAAATCATAACTATTTATATCAAAAACACCAATATCATTTCATTTAAACAACTATTATCTTTCATTCACTTTTATAGAACTAAATGGGATAAAAATAAACATATTATGATTGATTTATCCAAGTTTTAGTTAACTAAGTAATCAATAAAGAAACTCATTTCTAGATTACTTGAAATTAAACATCAATCTTCAATCATTAGTTTTTCTCATATTATGACCTTTATATATATTTAAATATTTTTAAAAATATACATTTGATACCATATTTCTATCAAAAAAATACGATTTATCTCTATAAACAATAAATTTTTAAAGAAACTTATAGTCTCATAAAGTAATCAATATATTCAGTCATATTGTATATCATTTGATATACCAAATAATATTAATTATATATGCCTAAAATTCCTTATATTAATGACTTACCTAATCATGTTTAGTACATGAGTGGAAAATAATATTCCATTTGGAATTTATTATCTAATAGCTTTAAAACCTTAAATTAATCACTCTATACTTCTATAATAATCTATATTCACTTGATGAACAATTTCAATACATTGATACTAAGAAATGAATTTTTCCAAGGAATATAATTTTTATTAATAACTTTTTTTAAATCACCGTTATTACTTAATAACTTTTCTTATATTACTAATATAAGGAGTAGCATGAATTAAGATTCACTTTATAAATGATTCATCAGGAATTTTTTCTAGATTGTGAAGATGGAATTATCTACAATAGAATATTTTATTTGATGAGTATCAAGTATTATTAACCAATTAATAATGAATTTTATCAAATATGATCCCACTGAAATAATGGTCCCTTTAAGAACACATCAATCAATATGTGTTCCAAAATCCATATTTCATAATGACTTGCACTGGTTAATATGTAAATAATCCATGAATATATCGGGTAGATAGAAATTTTTAATAATATCATATATGAATCTTGGATATTTGAGTAGAAAACCCTTTGTCTGATCAATCATATGGATATTATCAACTCTATTCCTTCTGTATCATATATGTTAGGGATTCAGAGCTAGTGTAACCCAAAGAAAAATCCAATATTAATCCAAAAAAAGTCATAAATGGATACACTTCATATTATAGACATTACTATCATGATATTCCAATGTCACTTATAACTTTCATGCATTACATAAGATAATCTAGGGGTACTTGTGTTAGGCATGATAGTACCCGATTGAATAATCTAGTTCTTAACAAGTGTCGCATTGGAAGGAATATAACAAATAGTAATTGAATGGTATTTTAATCTCACCATCACATCTCAAGTTGATTTATTTTATGTATGCATGGTTCTTGAAATTTTATCTTTGAATGTTATTCACACCACCTAATCAATATGGTCAAATCATATGGATGTGTTACTTTATACATGAGCCACAAGTTTTTGTTACTTGCCCAAAAATCGAATTTAAGTATATTCATACATATCAAAATTCATTATAAGCATAAAGTACTTGAATAATTCATATAAATCCATACAGTAAAATGATATTGACTATCTCCCCATGAGTAAGCCTAGAGAAACTAATATCCAACCTTATTCACTAACCTAGATAATTAATAAGCCTCTAGGTAGGTAGGTAGTATGACTCTATATACTTGTACCATGGGATACTTTACTCAAGATATAATTAAATTAATTATACATCTAACACATAATATGAATAAAATATATTCAAAAACATAATTTTATATGATAAAATATTATTAAAAATTGAGGTCATGGTATATGAAAAAAAATCATTATCATACCTAACATGTAATAGAAATATCCTTTCTAGAAACATTTTCACATTTTTATCTAAATCATAAAAATTATTCACATATATTAAACTACTTATTTATCATGAATATAGAATATAATAAAGCCTAACTAAATGAAAATTTGAAATATTTAAACATGAGATAAGCTTTTGTGATCAATTCATTAATAAAATATTACTATAAACCTTTTATAATTACATATTTAGAATTATAAACATTTCATAATTTTGACTATAAACATTTTATATTAATTCAAATACGAACTCTATCATATTAATCAATACATGGAATTTATATTTTAAATATTTATATGAATAATAAACTATTTATAATCCATTTACTTTTTTGTAATAATTTTAGATAATCTAAATATCATATAATTAATCATTATTTAATCCTTGATTGTATCAAACTTCAAAATACTTTTCATGTGGCTTTAATAATACCTAAATAATCCCCCCACCCCCTTTATTTTTAATAATTCAAAATAATTAATTATTCATAATTCATAATTTAAATATAAATAGTTTATATTTTGACATTATTTCAAAATTTATAAACCATTATAAATAATTTTTAATGATTTCTAAACAATCACTTTTATTTCTAGAACATAAGTCAAGACATATAATTTATTAAAAAGTTATTTTAAATATTACAATTTAATATTTAGGAATATAAAAGTTTTATAAAACTTTATTTAATTAATTTTTAAAAAAAAAAATTTGTTTATTTATTTCTACATACTTTATAAATTAAAATTCCCAAAATAAGTTTCAAAATAATTTTTAAAAATTTAATAAGAAAATTAAAATCAATAATGAATTTTAAAAATATTATAAAATATTATGTTTAACCTTTTACAGAATCCATATATGGCATAAGGTTATACTCGCTCTACCCGTATGTAGGACATATGGGTGCCTTTGTGTAATGGTAAGTCGCGACTAAAATTTACACAAATTAAACATAACATGTTTCATAGTGTTAATACGGTGGTTAACATTATGCATGTTATATGTGTAAAGGTTGACCAAGAATTCTACAGCCAATGTAATTGTAACAATACCACTAAATTTATGTATTTCCTTTTAAAAATTCATAATCATTATGAAATTTTTAAAAATACTACATAACTTTTATGAAGTAATAGAAAAAGGTGAAATTAGCCTTACGTTAATCCCTTCACATAAAAGTAAGTAACATGATACTTCTATGTAACCCTTTTAAAACCAAAACTAAATTTATGTATAATGTTGAGAAATATCATACCATTACGTAACACCATTCCACATACCATTTATGTAATAGTTATCATCCATACAACCTTAGCATGAACCCTTCACATAATGGCATGACTTAGGTTTCCATAAATGCATAAGGATAAATCCTTGGTTACCCTTATGTATCTCAATTATGTATGTTTAAGGACTTAGTTACCTATATATAGATCAATTATGTATGGATAAACCCTTTTCTAAATTTTCCAAAAAAATCAAAAAAGGTATGATCTATTTTTGTTGTTTTATTTCTTTATTTCAACACAATATTTCAAAAACCTTGAGAATAGATCCCTTTGATACCACAAAAGAATTTTGTTAGAGTCTAATAACAATTATCAAATGAAGTGAAAGCAATAAAAACCCATTTTGAGGTTATCAATGTAAGATAACATGAAACTGCATATAAAATATTGAAAAAAAGAGATATTGTATTGGGGTACCTTACATAAAATAAGTTATTGTAATACATGAACCTCATTTTATTAATTTGATAAAGATCACATCATAAAATCCCAAATATTTCCACCTCTATAGTGTATCCATGGGCTATCTTGAATCATCCAACATTCATCTTGGATTATTCTTCAATTAATTATGTACAAGCATATAATATGTAAATAAATAAGAATGAGAGAGTTCCATGTCATAGGTAGTTTCAAACAATAAAAATAGAAGTACCACATCATAGACACTTCCATCACATGTCATTGGTTTATACAGGCAATCAAATACAATTATTAGTTGTAGCTGCATTTATTAATATATTGAAATGTTTGATTAGATTTCATAGCAAGTTCAAGAATGTATGAAGTAGTTTTATAAATTTACTCTCTATAATTATATTTATTATAACAACTTAATAAATGATAGTATTGTGGTATGATTTAACAACCTAGAAAATATTATTATCATAGGAAGTGTAAAATGATAAACCTCTTTTTTATTCATGAAAATCACAATTTTCATTCAATCCATAATAATATTGACAAATAAACACACACACACACACAGATATATATATAAATATATATATATATTTTTATATATTTATGGTATTATTCTTTCAATGATAGTGAATGTGGAATATATCTTTCATTTTGAGAATCAAAGGGGGCGATTTTCTTCATGATAGTTTCATTTTGACAAAGTTTTAATTAGATTATTTATCTAGTTAATTATATTTATGTTAAAATGTATTTTGAAAAATTGAATCTAGATTATTTAATTCATATTTTTTTAAGAGATTATGAGAAATTTAACTTCTTTAACCAATCAAATCACAAATATGTTATGTGTATTTTTGAGAAGTAGGTTGTATCAATTTTTTTAGAAGTTTTCCATTCAATATAATCATAAATTTTATTTATTATATCAGGGAATGGATATTTAAATAAATTAAAAGATAACTAAATAGGCTTATAAATTATAAATGGTGATAATTGAGCATGATAATTATTTATTCATTGGAAAACTATTTTTATGTCATGTGTAATAATTTTCATAAATCATTATCATCCTATAAAATTTTGTTTCATTAAATTCCATTTTATTTTAAAAATGATGATTTTTTTCATGTCATTTTCCCTATTTATTTTCTTTTTTATAAAAAACGTCTCCTAAAAGTTCATATTCTTACACACTATTGAGAGAGATCAAGATAATGAAATATACCACATGTTCCTTATGAATCAACCCTTATTCCTAATAGTATAGTATCTAGTAGATTGTAAATTTCTAAATTTTTCATTTCATGATAGTTTGGACCATTAAATAATCAAATCATTCACCATAACAAGGAATTTATCTAATAGTCTTGTTAAGCTATATAAAAAAGTTAACTATTGAATCATATTCAACCATCCTTATGTATTCAATTTGATCACTATTATTTCAAGTTATAGACACTCTCTCATCTTTATCTATTTCATAAAAACTTATAATTGATTCAATAGAGTATTTTCTATTTTGGATCTTAATAAATTTTTCATTTCCTTATTATATATTGATAAATACATCATATTATGGTCTATTATATCGATCTCAATATTCCTCTGACCCATAAAAGTAAAATAATTTCCTTCTAAAACTATAATAAATTCATTCATAGTGATTTAAATCATATAAAATCTTAATGAATTTAGTTATGGAATTTCACTCTCTTTCAACAGATATATTAATTTTCTATAAAACATATGATTCATTTTTTTAGAGAATTATTACTCTATGAAAACAAATTGGATGATATATGATCAATAAAAACAATATTAATATCCTTGAGAGTTAATAAGGGATCTAATACTAATTGATGTACTTTGGTAAGAAAGAGGATCATTGTGAGGGGAGTGAATCAATACTCCCAAAAACTATTATAGAAAAATTCCTTATTGTTATTACTGATTAGTGTGTAGGATCTTTAACAAGAAAATTTTAATAATGATTGATTATAAAATAGGAAATAATAACACAAGAATGAAATTTTTTTAAATGTTCAAAAAATATTAATGAGTGGTTATTCTTTAGTGGTAAGTGTTTGTTATACCATGCCATGTTGTCTTAGTATAAATTTCAATAAATAATTAATGTGGAAATAATATTATTTTTAAAACATTATAAGTTGTCTTTTAACAATCCTAGTAATACTAAAATACATTATAACATGTAAAGTACTATAAAATGAGAATAATGATTAGTAATGAGTGAAATAAAAAAATTCTTCTTTATCATGCCTTTGACCTACTGAAGAATTATAATCCCTATTATCCTCTTAAATTACTTCCTTTTTTATATTAATAAATATATCATTTAATTTTCAATGTCTATCTCTATCACTTACAAGGAAAATATATTTTTATATAGAGTTCTATAAAACAATTCATGGTGAACATAACCATAAAATTATTTCACCTCTTATCTAAATATCCTAATCCCAATCTTAAGCCTCTATAAATTATATAATTCATGTTTTTATTTTTCTTCAAGAATGTCATTAATATTGTGAGATTTTATATTTATATCATAATATGGGCTTTCATAGAAATATATTTTCTTTCACAAACACCACAGTCATAGGACCATGAGCATTTAACCTCCATATAGTTTTGTAGATAGTAAAACCATAGTGGATATTGGGTCCATGAAATGTTTCCAATATCCATTATTAAAAACAACATTTATTTTTATGTAATCCATGAATTTTAGGTCCCTTTACCAAGAAATAGTTGATCAAAACATGAATGTTTTTATGGTCTAAAATATTAGTATATACTGTAAATTTTCCTTCATACCACATCAAAGAACCATGGCAATTTTTTATAAAATTGAGGAATGTTTTTAAGATTAACATGTGGTTTTCCTACTCATATAAAAAAAATCTACCTTTCATATTAGATATAAACCACAATATGACTGTGTATACCATATCATAGTTCTCATTAGATAAATATTTCATCTTAAAGTCAATAATAAATCAAATGAAAACATTTCCCTCATAATTAAACCATGAAATTATTTTCTTCCACCCAAAGGGTAGTTTTCACGATCATTAAATTTCATTATTCCATTATAAATTTTATAATTTTAATAATTATATAAATATTCTATAAATATTCTAAAATAAATATAGCATGAAAATAATCTCATAACTCATGAAAAAACAACTCAAGAAACTATAATTATTAGATTATAATGAAATATTTATCTAAATCCATATTACATTAATGTTTATGAGAGAAATAAATCACTTAGAATCAATAATGGTACTTAATTCAATAAATATTAATACCTCAAATTATCCAATGTAGAATCACTTCTCAATGTCTCTTAAATCCCACCAAAAAACCCTTAATTTTCATTGAGGGGTTATCATATTTATAATCAATGTACTCATGAAATAGTTTTATTTTTATGGAAGAACCATTGGATGGAAAAAGGAATAAATATTTTAGAGTTGGTGGAAACCAAAATATGATGTTTAATGAAACATGTGACTGTTCATTTAATAGGAAACTTTATTGAGAAAAAACACTCATTGTCAAGAAGAAAAGTATTTTGTTGAATCTACATTCCAACACAAATAAAAAAACAATGTTTTGGGTTTATAATTAGTTTAAAGACATGTTTTGGTGTGGATACTATAAAAAATGTAGAAAAAATCCATGTTATATTACATATACTTATTATATTGATCAATATCAATTTTCAAAAGTGAATGTAAACATGTCATGGTGAAAGGTATTGTTAAGGATAACTTTTCCTGAGATGATTCCAAAAACATTATTAAGAGGATAAAAAATCATGGTTTGATGACCATTTACCTAATGAAAGATAATAAAATTTTTTCGGATAACCCACATAATGAGGACTAAAGGAACAAAAAACATATTTTCTAGATATATGGTAATCTAAATGTAAATAACCTGTGGATTTTTTAGGGGGAAAATTCTTAGTGTTTCATTTATAGATCTTGTTTTGATTGAAAATATAATGTTATATTTATATAAAATATCCATGGTTTTTTATAACTTGTTTAAAAATATATTTCTAATGAGAACAATTAAATATATAATACCATACTATGTACAAAGTGTTCTTAAGATGAAATTAGAGGATGTTAAGCTAGGAACAGGTTCACAATTCATTCGTGGACTAATATAATTTTTAGAGGATAGAGAATAACATTCTGTGTGTAGTCTATATTTACTAATAACGTTATTTATGAAAAAAAAATCTTATATCTTTTATATCATATTACAAGAATATATTGGTTTTTGGGAGACATTACCTTAAATGGGTTCATGTTTTCTCTCTTGACATTAAGATTTTTCATTAACAAATATAAGTCCTTTAGATGTGGGATAACACCCACTGATCCCTAGGAATTAGCCACTTGTATGAATTAGTATACCTTTTAAAGTACTATTTTCCACAATATTGTAATTATTTCATTATTATTTATGGAGAGTAAACATGTTCAGTGAAGGTGTATTAAGAACTAACCGGTAATGAAATAAAATTTATTTTTGAGAAATAAAAGTTTTTATTACAAAAATCCAACAAACTCTACCCTATTTACTCCTCATTCTTGTTCTTATCATATATATTATATTACTATATGATAATATTATTAAAAATTAAATCGATATGGGATTTAATATCAATGGATCAAAAAAATATTCTTTTTTTAATAGGAAATGATATATATCTCAAGAAATATTTAAATGATATTCATGGGTATTGTATATGAAAGGAAATAATCTAAAATTCAATGATAATATTATGGTGAATAAATTATAATTAAAAACTCCAATAAAAGTGAATTTAAATCATATAAAATCATAAAGAAGTAATTTATGAAATATCATGTGTAAGTTCAACATAAATAGTAAAGAGATATCAAATTATATATAATAAATTTCTATATAAGATAATTAAAATGGGTTAATAATATCACCCAAAGGATATTTTTATTACTCTATAGAGGATAAGAAAGGTTAACTAGGGAAGGAAAAAGTATCGAATCCTATGTGTATATCACTACTACAAAATTCTAAAAGGGTGTGATCATTATTATTTATTTTTTTTATTATTACTATAATGGTGAGAAACCCACCACTAAGTTATTGGGTGGTCCTATACTCTCATATTATTTTGAATGTTGTCATTTCATGCCTATTGAAAATCCATTATAATACGAGTCTTTTTTTATTTTATTATTTCCACCATATTCATGTTCTCTAATAATTTTAGGATCTAATACAATATAAATTATTATCTTTTTTCTCTTACTGAGAAATTTTTCTTCTTACTTTTTATGTTTCATCTTTGCCTAAGAAATTTTATAAAAGAATATATATCAAGTAGGAAGTCATGTGTGTAAAATTTTTTAGGATATGTTGAATAAATAATATATTATAATATGTTTATGAAGATAATATCCAAAGAAACTAAACCATTTTATTCTAGAATTATGTGTTTTATTTTTGATATATAATATTTATTTATATAAAATCATGTATGATATTTTTATGATAGGTTAGGATCATCTAAATAGGTATATTTCTTATTCCTTTATTAAAACAAACACTATGTTGGGATCAACATATTCAACCTAATTCTTAATGAAATTTTATTTGATAAAAAAATATTTTGACCTCAAATATTACACCATATTCTTCGAAAAAATTCATTCAACATTGGTTGTCACACCAAATAAAAAATAGATATGTGAATTCCACTCTCGTATTCTAAAATTTCAATTATATCCAAATCATTTGAGTTGAAACATGTGATTTCAAAGTATATTCAACTTTTTTGGTTCTATTTGTGGATAAATTTTGATTCATTGAGTTATAACAAATGAATATTCTATCGATAATGTTTTTCCAATAGAATATAACTTTCCATATCCAACATTACATTCGGAATCTACATTTAAAATTCAATAGATATGGATACATTTGGCTTTACTATACCTTAATGTATACTCAAGTTTTCATTTGACATGACACAATATCCACATTATTACAAAAGATATGACTCTTTAGTATTTTTTTGAAACTATAACTTAATATAAAAAGTCCCACAATATCCAATAAATAAACTATGAAATATAGAAAATAGATAATAAATCTTCTAAACAAGTTTTCATCCACATCATATACATCATCATTCGTAATACATTTTTACCAATATAGGTAGTGGTAAATACCTCTAATGTGCATTATATTCCAAACAACTTCTAAAACTCATAATTATATTTTCCTTAAGATATAAAATTGAAATATATTATAAGTGTCACATACAAACCCATGACTATTTCACTAATAATCAACATTTTAAAGTGTTTGTTCATTTGGGTAGAAAATTTTTTATAATATTTTACCTCAATTCAAATAAAACTAATTTCATCAACATAAACTATAACAATGATTATGTCTCACCCATGAATTCATTTTCTGGTAAAAAATGTATACCATTCAATTTTGGACCTATTATTTTGAAACATGGAAAAAATAGGGATGTGCATGGAACACGATTTTCACATAATAAGGACCTAGAAAATGGAAACCATGAAAACTGTACAATTATATATCAGTCATTATTTACATGGTTCGTTCATGGTTTTCTTAAATATGAATCCCAACTATGTAACTTTCCCAAGTGTACCCCATTCTACCTGCATGTTTGGTGCACAATTTGGAAAACTGTGTGTCCAAATCAAGAAGACTTTCCAAACATTTAGAAAATATGAAATTATAAAAGTTATACTACTCATAATAGACACCCTAACTAATTATTTTCTCTTCTTTTCAAGACCCGACCCTACCCGGACTCGAGCCGCAACTACCCCAAGCCCGCCTCCATAGGTCAGGGGTTGGCGACCAGCGCTGAAGGAAGAATTACTCAAGGAGTCCTTTGCCTAAGTACCCGTACACACACACACACAGCAAACTCAATGCAACAGTGTAGAGTAAAAGTAAAGACAAGCAAAGCAAAGGGAAACTGCTATATAAATACCACAAATGTGCATCAACCTCTAAATAGTACAAGTAAAGTGATGAAAAGGATAAAGGGGTAAAACACGCGCCCAACTAGAAAAGTGCCACAACCCGACAACAGGTATAAAAAAATAGCTGACGGGTCTCCCACCTGGAACCCAGCTATGACCACCACACGCGGTCCAAGCTCCCAAGCTCCTACGCTCCACTGAAGCCATGCTCCACCTGTCTGTCGTCTGCAAGGTCACACCAAGTGCGGGAAAAGCCCAAGCAGGGGTGAGTATAAAAATACTCAGTAGGATACCCTGAAGGCTCAAGGGAGAAACAAAGGAGGTACCGAAGGGTGAGAAGTAGGGCGAATAGGGAATAGAACAGAAGTACAACAGAAAGTGAAGTAATGAGTCCAGCTCAACCCAACAAGAGAAAGGTAGAAGACTCGTCCAAACACAAGGAGCTAGAAACAGTGAGAATATGAACTTCTCGTTGAGTATTCGCTAACTATAGTAGGAGAGTAGACTCGTCCAACCATGAGAAGCTAGACACGGAAAGCACGTGGCATACCTCGTGCGTCTTCGACTCTCTTGAAATGAGAGTAACCAAACCCAAGTAGGGGGTACCAGAACATGGTATATACAAATCCATATGCTCAACAAGAAGCCCGAACAAGGTCGTAAGGGGATCTACGTCCCATAGCTCAGCCCAACAAAAGAGTATCCAACAGTCCCAAAAGAAACACCATCATCGATGCCCAGCATCCCGCACATCTGCCCCGAACCGCAAGCCAAGGGCTCAATCACCGCACTTCGACACTATCTACTTTGGGCGGCACTGACTCGCACGAACGGTTTTATATCACGTCACAAGAACGCTTCTCGGTGGGGAAAGTGCCCCTCTAACTTGAGAGTTCAAGGGAAAGTCAAACCACACCTCGTCACTGCCCCGCAATCGAGAGGTCTCCTCAGAGTCAAAGTCGTCACAACACTAGCCCGTACAACCAAGGGTCCCGCTCCGGTAAACATGGAGGAAAAGCCACAGACTAGCCTAGTAGAAAGGACTAAGTCTGGAATGCCAACAGGTGTCCCACTACCCAACCCTGCTGGAGGGTAATTCATAATATGATGTCGGGTGACCCACTGCCCTGCCCTATTTGAGGGAAAACCATAATACATCGTCAGGCGACCCACTGCCCAGCCCCACAGGAGGGTAAACCATAATAAGATATTGGGTGACCCACTGCCCAACCCTGATAGAGGGTAAACCATAATACATCATCAGGCGACCCACTGCCCAGCCCCGCTGGAGGGTAGAACATAACACATCATCAGGCGACCCACTTCCCAGCCCCACTGGAGGGTAAACCATAACACATCATCAGGCGACCCACTGCCCAACCCCGCTGGAGGGTAAACTTGGAATAAGTCGACAGGCAACCCACTACCCAGCCTTGCTGGAGGGTAGACCTGGAACTGAACGACGGGTGACCCACTGCCCAGCCCTGCTGGAGGGTAGGCCCTAAGAGGTCGTCGGGTGACCCACTGCCCAGTCTCTGCTGGAGGGTAGACCCTAAGTGCGTCGGGCGACCCACTGCCCAGTCTCTGCTCGAGGGTAGACCCTAAGTGCGCCGAGCGACCCACTGCCTAGTCTCTGCTAGAGGATAGACCCTAAGTGCGTCAGGTGACCCACTGCCCAGTCTCTGCTGGAGGGTAAACCCTAGAAGCCGATGAGTAACCCACTACTCAGCCCCGCTGGAGGGTAAAACTCAGAACTGCCCTGGCCATCCCCACTGGAGGGTACAACACTGGCCAACCGAACAAGGAGTGGGTATCGCACAACCACCCAACTCCAGCACAACTCACCCAAAGGGGTTTAGCGCCTGTTCCATCACGGGGTTCCACTAGCACTGCTACTGGCCGATCCATCGAGAACGAAACCAGGGGGAGACCACTCAACCCTGCTGGTCAACAAACGAGCACCGAGCCAGGGGAAAAACTCCACCCCACTGGTCAAACAAACACAAAGAGGGACCCTCTATGTCGCGAGAGGTCAAAGTATGTAAAGCAGATCACGAAACACATGTGGGGCCCACATGACATGTCGCCCCAAGTAAACCCCAACCAAGCGCACAAACATTCTCAGGTACAACCACACGTACCTCCAAGCGCTCCTGTATACTCCTAGAGTATACCTCGTTCCATCCCAAAGGCTATCGTGCACACGACACCCAACGTCAACGTGAAGGTGTGACGTAACAACTCCACCTCAAAGGCCCAGGCATGACCAACCACATCTCATGAACCATTTGTATCACTCTCTCAAGAGTGCGCGATCACACGCCAAGGGTCCGCTACAAGAAAGGTAGGGCAAACTGCCAACGAAGCACCTCTCATGATCCACATTCAATAAGATCGTGCAAGAGGCTCCGCACAACCAAACAGATCGCACCATTGTAATCCTCTCGAAAAAACACGCAAGATCGAATACTTACTCGCCTCCAATAGATATCTGACGGAAAAGTCACCAACACCGCCTCACGCCCGAACGGCGTTCCGTGATCCCAAGCCTCGGCCCCGAAAACAGTCGGGCGTGTTGCACCATTGCGATCCCCTTGGGAAAACACGTCAAAAGCACTACTCACTTGAGTGCAATGGATATCCAGAGAAAAAAGTGCATCCCGGCGCACCACACATGAGCGATGCCATGTGGGATCCACATCCCGGTCCCGAAACTCAACGAACGGATCGCACCGTTGCGATCCTCTCGAAAAAGTACACGAAATGGACTATTCACTTGTCCAAAACGGTCACCCGGTGATAAAGCTGGAAATCACTGTCAACTCCCGAAACGGCCCTCACGGGCCCCGCACCATCGGGCGGAATTACAGCGGGCAGACTGTGCCAACGCGATGCCATTGGAAAAACACCCAACATCGACTGCTCGCACGCCCCGAATGGACGACCGCGGAAAAAGTCACTAAAAGCTACACGCAGCTCAAAAGACGGGCAGCGGGGTCCACGCCTCAACTTCGACCTCAATGCCTGAATCCCCCCTAGAAAGCTCTGCCTCGATGCCAGGGTCCCAACGCCACTGACGGCGCTCAAAACAGACGTTGGACGCGTCCTCGCCGTCCAAACCAAGATTCCCCGAAGAAAAACGCCCAAACACTTAACGGTGTGTCACGCCACCGAGACCCTCGTTTCGAGGATTAAAAATCCCCAAAACCATCTCAAAAAGTCTGCCTGGACATGCGCTCCGTGCTGCCGCAGACGACACACAATACGGACACCATGCGGATTATTTATCATTTTCCATAATAATAATAATATTATTATTATTATTATAAAGAATTTTTTTTCTTTTTTTTTCTTTTTTTTAAACAAGACCGGCCAAGTGGCCGGTCTTCTTCTCCAACAGGACCCACAGAAGGCGGGTCCTGGTCAGCCAGCCGGGGTCCGACAACCCCGGTCCTCCCTCAGGCACAGACTGGCCGGCCGCCTGTGCGGCGCCTCCCTGCTGGCTTCCGCCTTCCGCAGCCACACCGTCGGGCTACCCAGAGGCCACCGCGCCGCACGCCTCCTCCGCCGGCTCGACCTCCACCGGCTGCCGCGACCGCCTGCACCGTACTGTCTCATCCCATTGATGCCCCCTGCTTCCGTCGTGAGCCCCCGGCCGCCTGAACCTCGGCTGAACCACCGCGCCGCCCGCGACGCCGCCTCCTCCTCTGGAAGTCGTTGTCGCCCGGAGAACTCGCCAGACCGCCAAAAACTGCCGGAACAATCCCAAAACCGGCCAGAAAACCTCACAAACCCGTTGTTTTCGGTGGGCGACTACGAGTGCGTCGAGACTCGGATTTTGAAACCAAAATATGAAACAGATAGAGCATAAAATCTACTACAAGATTAGGGGCTTTGTTCGAGGATCGATCTAACAAATTTATGCAAGAAACAAACTCAAAGTAGGTGTGGGAAATAAAACTGAAACCGCAATAATCCTACCTGCAGGGGCGTTGCCCGAAGCTTCACGGGCAATTCGTTGCCGCTCCGTCTCCTTGCTGGAGCTGCCTCGCCGGAGTGGAGGAGGAGAGGGAAGGCTGCCTCCTACCGTTGTCCAGGTGGGGAAGAAGGAGAGGGAGGGGTGAGTTAATCATTTAAATAGAAATCTCTTAACCACCCGTCCGTCGGCCCGAACCCGAACCCTCAGCAGGGTCGAGGTTAAGCCTCCCATGGGGTAAACACCACCTCCCAAGAACAACGGTGGTCTCAAAATTTTAATCTGAGACCCCATTCAAAAGTTATGAAATTCAACATGTGAAGCCACTAAATTATGAAAACGCCCCAGGGGCCATTTTTCACAAACAGCCCACGCCCACGAAATTTATACCCCTTCTAGGGTAAACGGAACACTCCAAACTCAAAGGTGCCCTCATTTTTCCAATCTGAGCCACAGTTTAAGAGATACTAGCATTTCTCCATTAAACGAATAAATTAATTTATTAATTTATCCATTTAACCTTCTGAAAGCGAGCGAGGGGTCCAAACATCCCGCACTGACATGTTTTATATCATTCCTAGGGTAAACACCCCATTCCGGACCCATCCGTACACTCAGATCTCTGATCTGAAGCTCCGTTTAAGATTTATCCCATTTATTTAGCATTTCTAGTGGGAACGCACTGAAAATTTAATTCAAGCCACTCCAGGGCTCGGAATCGCACGCCGTCAGGAGGCGCTGCTCTAGAATATCATCAAAAATATTCCAAAGTCCTTAACAGAAAAAAAAAGAGTTCTTACATCATTCCCTCCTTCAATATTTTCATCCCCAAAAAGAAAAACTAGGGAGCAACAAAGGGTACTAAGCCCACACCTGGCTTTCCCATACCCAGAAGAACCCACACATAGCTCTGCGTCACCGCACACAGACCAAGGGATTGATCTATTCACGCAAGGTCAGCCCTTGACAATGTCGTGCACCCACTCCAGACTTTGGGGTTAGGGCAAGGCGGTAGGGCCCCTCACCATCCCTTTGCATGGTCTCAAATGGTCCAAAGGCTCTCGGGGGTAGCTCACCTCCCCGAACGAACCTCTACGTCACACGCCGTGACTGGAATCACCGTCTGCACCTGAAACAAGTCTCGGTGATTCCCTCCTTCAGAATATCCATATGGTGAAACACCCAAGGATATCTGGTCATGCAAGGTTCAATAGTCGATGCTCTCTTACATGCTCAAAAGGCGATGGAGTCAACACCATCGACTAAAGGAAAAGGTCTCATGCCTTTTTCCTTACCAACATAGGGTTGCACCCGACGCCGTGCGTCACCCTAGTAACACCTCAAACAAGGAGCATGGAGAAAATCCTTTCACACGCAGAGCCTTAAAATTATACTGAAAAAAGTAGAAGAGTCACAAGGGGTACCTCCCACCATCTCATGCTCTGCAGGATCGTAGACATCCAAAGCTCGCGGCTGTCTGTGGTCCCAACTGTCAGCTCCCGGAGCCTGAGGTGGACCACCTAGTGGTGATGGGGAGATCTCGTAAAGTCATCCCCCATTAGCAGATCCTCCCACTCCTCTGCTAGAACCACCTCCCTAGATAATACTCTGATCATGGCACCGCCTCTACCGTGGTGGTGCACCTGCTGCCTGCCCGAAGATCCCATTAACTCAGGTCGGGCAGTCTCGTGCTAAGTGACCTCGCCCGTCACAAGCATAGCACCGACTCTTTCTGGGCTGCACTGGTGCCCTCTGGTGCCACTGTGGTGTACGACCACACCTCGGAGTCTGGTTGTCAGTAAGCCACCTGCGTCAAGGTTCTTCTTGTTGACGCCCACTAGTTGCGGCAGACGTCTCAGCTCCAACGTGCCTGCTACCACCACCAACACTAGAACGTGACAGGAAGCCCTCTGTCACCAGCGACTGCTCTAGCACCCCGGAATATGTGGAAATGCCCAAGGGTACTATGGAAGCATGAATCTCTCGGCGGAGACCCTGCTTAAACTTCTGCGCTCGGAGGTTGTTGTCATGGACCAAGTCCGGGTAAAAGCATGTACGGTCTTCAAAACTAGCCACGTACTCGGCTACCGTCATCCCTCCCTAATGAAACTGCAGGAGATCTTGAATCCGAAAGGAGCGCAAGCAGGAGGGGAAAAACTTCTCAAGAAACAACAACTAAAAGTCATCCAACGAAAGTGACGACTCATCATGAAACCGAGTCACCAGACTCCACCAATGCCAAGCTACTCCACGAAAAAGGGTGGCTGCCAAAGCCACTCTCTGATATGTCAGCGTCTGCAAAAGCCTGAAAAGGCGAACCACTGCCTCGAGCCAAACCTCTACTGCCTGAGGGTCTGGCTCACCACTAAACCTCAGCGGTCTCTGCCGCTGGAACTCACGGAGCGCGCTCAACCTGTGCTCAAGATCAGCCTGCTCTGCTGAAACTATCTGCTGCTCAACAGGTGGGGGTGATGCTACCGGACCAACTGGAGAAAGGGGCTCGCATGATGGGTCCTGGATTGTGGCCTCATAGCTCACAGGGTCGTCGTCATGAACCAAAGCTGGTATCTGGGCTGGCTGTCTTTGTAGAGACATCCTGAATATTATCAAGGAGTGTCGCGGTCAGATGAGAATATATGAATATACCACAACAAAAACGATGGGGAGATGACTCAAGAAGGACAGTCAAAGACTCGGTCCTATGTGATTCACAAACAAAATTTCCCTGCAACAGGTGTCTCAGCATGTCGAGTCAACAAGCGGGTTATCAAAGTCCTGGTGAATGGATCCGTCGGCCGTCACACCATCACTGGACTCCCTGGCCTGAGAGCCGCTCTCGAGACACGTTAACATTGTTTCCCTAAATACCAACCAATTCCTCTTTTAGAAATGTCCGCACAACGTCCCAAGGAACGAACCACCTTTGATACCACTTTGTCACGACCTGACCCTACCTGGGCTCGAGCCACAACTACCCCAAGCCCGCCTCCATAGGCCAGGGGTTGGCGACCAGCGCCGAAGGAAGAATAACTCAGGGAGGCCTTTTCCTAAGTACCCGTACACACACACACATAGAAAACTCAATGAAACAGTGTAGAGTAAAAGTAAAGACAAGCAAAGCAAAGGGAAACTGCTATATAAATACCACAAATGTGCATCGACCTCTAAACAGTACAAGTAAAGTGCTGAAAAGGAGAAAGGGGTAAAACACGTGCCCAACCAGAAAAGTGCCACAACCCGGCAACAGGTAAAAAAAGAAATAGCTGACGGGTCTCCCACCTGGAACTCGGCTATGACCACCGCACGCGGTCCAAGCTCCCAAGCTCCTACGCTCCACTGAAGCCACGCTCCACCTGTCCGTCGTCTGCAAGGTCACACCAAGTGCGGGAAAAGCCCAAGCATGGGTGAGTATAAAAATACTCAGTAGGATACCCCGAAGGATCTAGGGAGAAACAAAGGAGGTACCGAAGGGTGAGAAGTATAGAGAACAGGGAATAGAAGAGAAGTAAAACAGAAATTGAAGTAAAGAGTCCAGCTAAACCCAAAAAGAGAAAGGTAGAAGACTCATCCAAACACAAGGAGCTATAAATGGAGAGAAGATGAACTTCTCATCAAGTCTTCGCTACCTATAGCAGGAGAGTAGACTCGTCCAAGCACGAGAAGCTAGACACGGAAAGCACGTGGCATACCGCGCGCGTCTTCACCTCTCCTGAAAGTAGAGTAACCAAACCCAAGTAGGGGGTACCAGAACATGGTATATACAAATCCATATGCTCAACAAAAAGCCCGAACAAGTTCATAAGGGGATCTTCGTCCCGTAGCTCAGGCCATGAAAAGAGTAGCCAACAGTCCCAAAAGAAACACCATCATCGATGACCAGCATCCCGCACGTCTTCCCCGAACCGCAATCCAAGGGCTCAATCACTGCACTTCGACACTATCCGCTTCGGGTGGCACTGACTCACCCGCACGGTTTTAGATCGTGTCACAAGAACGTGTCTTGGTGGGGAAAGCACCCCTCAAACTTGAGAGTTCTAGGGAAAGTCAAACCACACCTCGTCACTGCCCCGTAGTCGAGAGGTCTCCTCAGAGTCAAAGTCGTCACAACACTGGCACGCACAACCAAGGGTCTCGCTCCGGTAAACACGGAGGGAAAGCCACAGACTAGCCTAGTAGAAAGGACTGAGTCTGGAATGCCAACAGGTGTCCCACTGCCCAGCCCTGCTGGAGGGTAATTCATAATATGATATCGGGTGACCCACTGCCCAGCCCTGCTGGAGGGTAAACCATAATACATCGTCAGGCGACCCACTGCCCAGCCCCACTGGAGGGTAAACCATAATAAGATATTGGGTGACCCACTACCCAGCCTTGCTGGAGGGTAAACCATAATATATCATCAGGCGACCCACTGCCCAGCCCCGCTGGAGGGTAGACCATAACACATCATCAGGCGACCCACTCCCCAACCCCGATGGAGGGTACACCATAACACATCATCAGGAGACCCACTGCCCAGCCCCGCTGGAGGGTAAACCTGGAATAAGTCGATAGGCGACCCACTGCCCAGCATTTCTAGAGGGTAGACCTGGAACTGAACGACGGGCAACCCACTGCCCAGCCCTGCTGGTGGGTAGGCCCTAAGAGGTTGTCGGGTGACCCACTACCCATTCTCTACTGAAGGGTAGAACCTAAGTGCGTCGGGCAACCCACTGCCCAGTCTCTGCCGGAGAGTAGACCCTATGTGCGTCGGGCAACCCACTGCCCAGTCTTTGCTGGAGGGTAGACCCTAAGTGCGTCGGGTGACCCACTGCCCAGTCTCTACTGGAGGTTAAACCCTAGAAGCCGATGAGTAACCCACTACTCAGCCCCGCTGGAGGGTAAAACTCAGAACTGCCCTGGCCATCCCCACTGGAGGGTACAACACTGGCCAACCAAACACCGAGTGGGTATCGCGCAACCACCCAACTCCAGCACAACTCACCCAAAGGGGTTCAGCGCTTGTTCCATCATGAGGTGCCAGTAGCACCGCTACTGGCCGATCCATCGAGAACGAAACCAGGGGGAGACCACTCAACCCTGCTGGTCAACAAACGAGCACCGAGCCAGGGGAAAAACTCTACCCTGCTAGTCAAACAAACAGAGAGAGGGACCCTCTACGTCTCGAGAGGTCAATGTATGTAAAGCATATCACGACACACATGTGGGGCCCACACGACGTGTCGCCCCAAGTCAACCCCAACCAAGCGCACAAACATTCTCAGGTAAAACCACATGTACCTCCAAGAGCTGCCATATACTCCCATAGTATACCTCGTTCCAGCCCAAAGGCTATCGTGCACATGGAACCCAGCATCAATGCGAAGGTGTGACGTAACAACTCCACCTCAAAGGCCCAGGCACGGACAACCACATCTCGTGAACGATTTGTATCACTCTCCCAAGAGTGCGCGATCACACGCCAAGGGTCCTCTACAAGAAAGGTAGGACAAACCACCACCAGAGCACCTCTCATGATCCACATTCAATAAGATCGTGCAAGAGGCTCCGCACAACCAAATTGATCGCACTGTTGTAATCCTCGCGGAAAAAACACGCGAGATCAACTACTTACTCGCCTCCAATGGATATCCGACGGAAAATTCACCAACACCGCCTCACTCCTGAACGACGTCCCGTGATCCCGAGCCTCGGCCCCGAAAATAGTCGGGTGTGTCACACCATTGCGATCCCCTCGGGAAAACACGTCAAAAGCACTACTAATTTGAGTGCAATGAATATCCGGAGAAAAAGATGCATCCCGGCGCACCGCACATGAGCGATGCCACATGGGACCCGCATCTTGGTCCCGAAACTCAACGAACGGATCACACCATTGCGATCTTATCGAAATAGTATGCGAAATGGACTATTCACTTGTCCAAAATGGTCACCCGGTGATAAAGCTGGAAATCACCGTCAACTCCCGAAACGGCCCTCGCGGGGCCCGAACCATCGGGCGGAATTATAGCGGGCAGACTGTACCAACGCGATGCCCGCGGAAAAACACCCAACATCGACTGCTCGCACGCCCTGAACAGACGACTGAGGAAAAAGTCTCTAGAAGCTGCACGCAGCTCAAAAGACGGGACGTGGGGCTCGTGCCTCAACTTCGGCCTCAATGCTTAAAACCACCCTGGAAAGCTCCGCCGCGATGTCAGGGTCCTAACTCCACTGACGGCGCTCAAAACGGACGTCGGATGCGTCCGCGCCGTCCAAACCAAGATTCCCCGAAGAAAAACGCCCAAACCCTTAATGGTGTGTCGCGCCACCAAGACCCTCGTTTCGCGGATTAAAAAATCCCCGAAACCATCTCAAAAAGTCCGCCTGGACACGGGCTCCGCACTGCCGCAGACGGCGCGCAATACAGACACCCTACAGATTATTTATCATTGTCCATAATAATAATAATATTATTATTATTATTATTATTATTATTATAAAACATTTTTTTCTTTTTTTCCTTTTTTTTAAACAAGACCGTCCGAGAGGCTGGTATTCTTCTCCAACAGGACCCACAGAAGGCGGGTCCTGGTCGGCCAGCTGGGGTCCGACGACCCCGGTCATCCCTCAGGCGCAGACCGGCCGGCCGCCTGCGTGGCGCCTCCCTGCTCGCTGCCGCCTTCCGAAGCCACACCGACGGGCTAAACAGACGTCGTCGCGCCACACGCCTCCTCTGCCGGCTCGACCTCCACCGGCTGTCGCGGCTGCCTGTGTCGCACGGTCTCAGCCCACGGACGCCCCCTGCTGCCGTCGTGAGCCCCCGACCACCTGAACCTCGGCCGAACCACAGTGCCGCCTGCGACGTCGCCGCCTCCTCTGGAAGTCGCCGCTGCCCAGAGAACTCGTCGGACCGCCAGAAACCGCAGGAACAATCCAAAAACCGGCTAGAAAACCTCACAAACCTGCTATTTTCGGCGGGCGAATGCGAGTGCGTCGAGACTCAGATTTTGAAACTGAAATATGCAACAGATAGAGCATAAAATATACTACAAGATTAGGGACTTTGTTCGAGGATCAATCAACAAATTGATGCAAGAAACAAACTCAAAGTAGGTGCGGGAAATAAAACTGAAACCGCAATAATCCTACCTGCAGGGGCGCTGCCCGAAGCTTCATGGGCGATCCGTCGCCACGCCGTCGCCTTGCTGGAGCTACCTCACCGGAGTGGAGGTGGAGAGGGAAGGCTGCCTCCTACGGCTATCCAGGTGGGGAAGAAGGAGAGGGAGGGGTGAGTTAAGCGTTTAAATAGAAAACGCTTAACCACCCGCCCGTTGGCCCGAACCCGAACCCTCAGCAGGGTCGAGGTTAAGCCTCCCCTGGGGTAAACACCACCTCCCAATCACAACCGTGGTCTCAGAATTTTAATCCGAGACCCCGATCAAATGTTATGAAATTCAACGTCTGAAGCCACTAAATTACAAAAACGCCCCTGGGGCCATTTTTCACAAACGGCCCGCGCCTGCGAAATTTATACCCCTCCTAGGGTAACCAGCATGCTCCTAACTCAACGGTGCCCTCGGTTTTCCAATATGAGCCACCGTTTAAGAGATACTATCATTTCACCATTAAACGAATAAATTAATTTATTAATTTATCCGTTTAACCTTCCGAAAGCGAGCGAGGGGTCCAAACATCCCGGGTCGACTTGTTTTATATCGTTCCTAGGGTAAACACCCCATTCCAGACTCATCCGTACACTTGGATCTCTGATGTGAAGCTCCGTTTAGGATTTATCCCATTTATTTAGCATTTCCAGTGTGAACGCACTGGAAATTTAATTCCGGCCACTCCGGGGTTTGGAATCGCACGCCGTCTGAAGGCACTGCTCTGGAATATCATCAAGAATATTCCAAAGTACTTCAAAGCAAAAAACCGGGTTCTTACACTTCTAATCAACCCATATATTCTTACTTTAATTTTAACACCTCTCCCAACTATTCTTTGGTTTATTTGTGTTGGGTTTTCAAATAGTTTCTTTAAGATTAACCTGTGGTTTATATTTTATCATGTATCCATCTTTTCCTATTATCCTCTTTTCCTTGTTTATAATTCTACCCAAAATTTATGGAGAACTAGGGCTAGTGATTATTTATTTTAAGGGTGTGGGTTTTAGTTTTTTGGGTTCTCTCTTATTGTTTAATGATCCTCCCTTCAATATTCAAGTGGATTTAGCTTTATTGCTTTCGAATTCATCAGTAATGGTAGGTGGTTCCATATTTTCACTTTGTTAATTGAACCTTTTCTACTTGAAATCCTAAAATATAATTCTAAAAATTCTATAATAGTGTTTATATTTTTTTTAAGGACTAATTTATTATTATATTTAAGCCCTTGGTTCTTCCACATTTTTCAAATTCTTAAAGTAGTTTTAAATGATGTTACATGTGAAATAAATGATTCTTGTAAAATGTTTTATAAAATTTCCTAATAGATAATGATTTTTTAGATTAGTTAAACTTTATAAAAAAACTTGGATTCTTGGGTCGAAAATCATAAATTGATTGAAGGTACCTTCTCACAAGTTTTTTTTGTCACCTTGAATAGTGAAGTAACATCAACTACATATCCACTTGTTAATTAATTTATTTATATCCATACTTCTAATTGAGAGTATAACCCTAAATAGAAAAGTTTTTTTATTATGTCATCATATCCTTAGTGAGCCTAGGGTGCACACTTATGTTTTATGGTTTAGGTTCAGGTGTTATGGTTCTTCAACCAGTTTGATTTAAAAAAATAAATGTAAAATGCTTCATGTTTTCCAAAAAAATGTTTAAAATCTAATTTATTATATATATATATATATTCAAACTATAATGTCTTGGTTTTTCTAAAAAAGGTTGTATATGTAACACTTAGTGAGATCCTACTAGGATTGTTATACTCACACCTTGTATACCCTATTGGGTGTACAGAATCCTTGTTTTGTCAGATAAAGGAAAAAATAAGGTCATTTCATAGAAATAGTGGGTTATCAAGATAGATTCATTCAGTTTTTGGAGATAATATAGTTGGATGGTACCCTTGTTTCAAACAAATATGGGTAATAGAATATTTTATTCTTATTATTTATTTATATTACATTTATACTAATCATGTGTTTGCTACATGGATTCCCATATAATTACTCATATTTTTGGATTTTTTTTTATGTTGATATAGTTATTTAGTTATGATGTCTCTTTATTTTATTTTGTAGATTATATTAATCATGATATGTGTTGATATTTTCATATGTTTCTAATTTATTGAGAGAATAATACACCATGGTATGGGGAGGTCATACTAGATTCTAATTTTGGAACCTCTAAGTGGATTTCTAGGGAGAAAATGTTCTCAAAGAATGTTCTTGATGTATAAGCACTAGTTAATATCCTATAGGGACTAGAAAAACCCATTGGGTCATATTTTAAACTCTCATAAGTACTAGGGTCAAGGGAGGACTAGGTTGGTTCATGAATAAATTATATCAAAGCCTAATTTTGGTTTGTTATTTTGGATGACTTAGTAGATATGAGGTAGTATTACTGTTACTTTAGGTGTAACACCCAATAAAGTGAAAGGTTTATAAGACTAAAAGTTACAACCCATGTCAATAAGGCAAACATTTATTTTTGAGAGTCAACCAAATTAGAAATCCATAGTTAAGTGATCATGTCCTAGAGTAGTTTCATCATGGGTGACCTCCTATGATGTTTCTAAGGGTTTATGTGAGTGGGGGAAAAGAACACTAAAATGACATTTTTAATCATATGGGGATATTCACTAGTTTGATAAGTGATAAAGATATGAAGTATCATATGTTGTTCTAGGAAGTTATAAAAGGTATTATAAGATACTCAGGGAGTCATATGACCATGTTTATGGCATGGGGAGGTTATGTTAGAAAAAAATAATATCAAAGTGTCACCTATATAGAAGTGAATTGGCGCTTTTGTGATTGAAATATAGGGTCCATAATGAAGAAATATTTCTTTAAATGTATTTAGAGTGAGAAAAACCAAAAAGTGAAAGGGTTAAAATAATAAATGTTTATTTTAATTTCAATAATGTGCACTATTCTTTTGAGAATCCTACCTAAATCTAGCTCCATAGTTATGTGATATTGGCTCAGAGTAGTATCAATATAGGTGTCCTACTGGGATGTTTCCCAGGGTGTGTGTTGGTGAGGATAAATCATGATAAAATAAAATGTTTTTAATGTTTGTAAATTCATTAGTTTGATAGGTATCCCCAGTGGGTAATATTTTGTGGTGTGTTGTGAAGGAAGTAATGGTATTATAGTCTACCAAGGGGGTTAGATGACCATGTTCATGGAATAGGGAGGTCGGGTCATGATATGATGGGTAAAATGTGAGTGAGTTCCAGTCCAATACTCATTGTAACAAACCTTAAGTCACCATAAGATATCACTAAATTTGTTTTTTGTGATTTATTTTGATTTTATTTCTTATTTTAAATATTTCTAGGTTCAAAAGGGGAAATTTTAAATCATTTTATAGGGAGAATGGTATGGGTGCATGGGCTATAGACCATATTGAAATCCTGCAACCCATACTAGATAGTAAATCTAGTAAATACAACATGGTCATCTTAAGGTTTAAAAAACCATGAATTGAAACCATGTGAGATGGTAATTTTGGGTATTTAATAGTATTTTTAAAAAATACATGTTATGATTCATTTTCTTATTTAGTCGTTATTTGTGAAAAATTTTTGTTTTAATTTATATGGTTAAATATTAATTTTTGTCACGACCCATCCTCGGGGCCCGTGTCGTGACTACCCCAAACCCGCCTTCCATAGGCCAGGGGCTGGCGACTAGCACCAAAGGCATAAATCCCTATACTGGGAAGGCATTACCTTTATAAAAGTGAAGAAACACAATAGAGTACACAACATGAAGTAAACACTATGTAAAAATGAATACAAAAGAGTGTGCTAGAAAGTAAATGGGCCAATGTTCAAACCAAACTGAACAATAAGTACAAGTAAAATTGGACAGACAACTGGAAGTAAAGAGAAGCTCATGTATCGTCCTCCGGGGTTCCTACCTGAAGGGTAAGTATAGATGGCCACCTCAGCACTCACATCTGTCAGTCTCTTCTGTGTGATGACACATCGCAAGGTCCACCTCCGGGTACCGTCCAGTTGTGGCGCTCTCAGCCTCCATCAGTGATGTCCGTCATCTGTATCCAACACAACAAGGTGCGGGCATAGACTGTGTAGGGGTGAGTATAATGATACTCAGTAGGGACCCCGAGACCCGCAAGGTCTCAAAATATCCTCTAAGGATAAACAAAATAAGAAAGATACAATCACGAAGTATCAACCAACCCTACTTATGTATATGCTCATACATATACCTAAGTTACCAATCTCAGTCCATCTCCAACTCTCGAACCCAAGCAAAATACAATTCCACAAAGGAAGTAAAGTCAATCACCACAATGATAATGGTTGAAATACATGACTCAACTCACATAGTTTTGCCACAATAGTAGAGAGATATAGATGATCAGATGTAGCCACTGGATCATCTAAGCTTTCGGACCTACACAGGATACAGGACCAGCTAAGCTGTCGGAACCACATAGGATACAGAACCAGCTATCTCATCTAAGCTGTCGAACCCACACTAGATACAGGACCAACTATAATTCATCTGAGTTGTCAAACCCACACAAGATACAGGACCAGCTATTGTGTTAGACCCACACAGGATACAAGAACAGAATTCATAACTATCGAACCCACACAGGATTCTAGTACAGCAGTCGTCGTCATCGAACCCACGGAAGATTCCAGTACAGTAGTCGTCGCAGTCGCAGCCAGCTCTAGGGTTCCCACACACAGCATGCTCGATTCTGGGAGAGTCCGGTCCTCGAACAAAGGGGGTCGATACATCATATCTAATGAAGTCCTGATATGATGTATCTCTAAGTTCAGTCTCATCAAAAGAAACCCAACGCGATAGACGGTGCGTCAATCGAACACCCGGTCTGAGAGTTATTGGCTTTTCTGTTCCAGGGGACAGTTGGATTTACATTCGATCCAAACCCAGACACTTTCCAAAGTCATCCAAAACTCACATAGAGTACCGAAAAAGTAACGCCTCATCGCAAGGGTCCCAGTGCCGCAGATGGCGCATCGTGCGGACGCGCGGTCTTGAAGATATTCGTGTTTAAGCGAAGACGGGTCCGGCCCATCAAGCCCAGTGGGCTAGCTCGTCAGCCCTACCCAGTTCAGTAGGTACGACCCGGATGGGGTTCGTCTCAGCCCAGTGGAGCACGACCCTCCCATGGACCTGGCCTGGTGGGTCCAACCCGGTTGGGGGGGGGGGTTGGCCCTGCCCGGTGGGGCGCGGCCCACCCGCAGACCAGGCCCACACTGTGGGCCATTTTGGTTCGCCCGGCGGTGCCATGCGGCACCGCCCCTCCTCTGCCCGGCTGGCCCAAGTCGGCCGGTTCTGTCCGGCACGAGCATCCCTCATAGCGGGTCGTTGTTCTTCCCATGTGGTGCCAAGCAGCGTCGCGGTTCTTCAGCCCAGCCAGCAGGCGGCTGGCCAGTTCGCCCGGTGAACAACCTGTGGTTGCGGGCTGCATTTCCCCCGCCACGCCGCACCTTCAGGCACCGCGATCCTCCAGCCTAGCCGGTTATATCCAGACAGTTCTTCTATCCTGACAGGCATGAGGTCGGCCGGTTCATCTCCGGCCGAGCGGCCCACGGATGCTGGTAGCGGTTTTCCTTCACGCAACTCCTTCAGGTGACGTGGTCTTCCACCAGGCTGCCGGTCGGCCCCCTGCTCGGCTCCACGGCGACCGGCGTGGTCGGCCACCTCCGCATCTCCACCGCGGCACGACAGCACCGCGGACCCACTACCCTATGTGCGCCATGATGACGCCGCACCTCCTCCACCTCCGACATCAAACAAAATGAACCAACATAGGGACGTCGGGCCGTGTTTGCTCGGCCCGCGCCCTCCGCGTTAAATGATAATAGAAGGCCACTGTCGAACAAAGTATGCGTCGAAGTGCATGGTAAAATTCTAAAGAAATCAAATCCCCTACCTTGATTTCAAGGTTTGCTTTATTGTGTCATGGGAAGAGAATTCGAAGAAGACATCGTACGTTGCACCCGTTACATGCCGCCGATTACGGGCTCAAACGTCTTCCTCGTTCTTCGTCGGAGAGGATGTCATTCTTCGTTGGAGATGTTCTTCATGGAAGAAAACTTTCTTTCAAATTCTCCCAAAGCCACCCAACAGAATATTTGCCCAGAAAATAAAATAAAAGGCTCCCTCTTATTTTAATGATGCCATGCAATTCAAATGAATTCAAAAGAATTCATCACCCCACAAATTAATTAATTATGACATTAATTAATTGTGTTGGCACAATTAAGGGGAGGGAGGTGGAGAGGCTCCACCATAATGAGGGAGTTAAAAAGTTAAAAAAAAGGGGGTTTCAAGGAGTTAAAGGGGAGTTGAAGGGTTAGATGAACGTGTGGGACCCACCACATATTATCCTCCCATGGGAGGTTATGTGGGAGTGGTCCCCACCTCCAACTTCTTTTTTGAGAAATTAACCACTACCTAAATAAATATAAATATGTCACGCATATTTTTATCTAATTTATTTAGGATCCCCAAAATTAACATCCTATCTCGACCAAACGCAACTATGGTAGATGTCTCCTTAAGCTAATGTCGCTGTTGTGACTTCATAGGTGTCCTCGGATTTCAATTCTGAGCTCCGGTTCAAAAGATAAAAAAATCCGCACATACATTTACTTAACGTACCCGAAAAAAACTTCAAAAATTGATTCCGGGCACACCGGACCTCAGAATCAGGCACCGTCAGAAACTATGGATTCGTAAAATTAAAAAAAAATTAATAAAAAAAATTACATAAAATTTTCGGGTCATTACATTACCCCCACCTCAAGGATTTACGTCCCCGTAAAGCTACAACACACCCTAGGGAAACAAATGGGGGTAATGAGCTCGCATCTGAGCCTCCCAATGCTATGTGCTCTCTTGGAGGTTCATGTGCTACCAGCGAACGTGCACCAGAGTAATCGACCATCCATGAAGGACCCGCTCCTGTCAATCCTCAATCTCCACTAGAACCTCTATGAATGTTGCCCTGTCATCAATGTACAGCTCCTTATGGTTGATGATGTGGGATGGGTCGTGCACGTATCTCCTCAGCTGAGATACGTAGAAGACTTCGTGCAACCGGTGAAACTAAGGTGGATGGGTCAGGTGGTAATCCACCTCGCCTACTCTGCTGAGGACCTAGAACGGCCCAATAAATCACGGAGATAACTTGTCGCCTCGGCCAAATCTTCGTAGAATGCGTCGTGGTGAGATCCATAGGAAGATGTGGTCACCATCCTCGAACTCCAGTGGTCTCCGGCTTCTATCAGCATATGACTTCTGTCTGCTCTGTATAGTCTTCATCCGCTCCTGGATGATCTACACCTTCTCCATCTTAGCCTCAACCATCTCTGGTCTTACAAGTGTTGACTCCCCTAGGTCAGTCCATCACAGAGGTGATCTGCAAGGTCGGTCATACAGTGCCTCGTATGGGGCCCTCCAGATGATGGAGTGGTAGCTGTTGTTGTATGAAAACTCCACCAAGGGTAAGTGATCCTCCCAAATACGACCAAAGTCAAGGACACATGCACAGAGCATGTCCTCGAGAGTTTGAATGGTCCTCTCAGTCTGGCCATCCATCTGAGGATGGAAGGCAGTGCTGAAGCGAAGCTGCGTCCCAAAAGCCTCATGTAACCCCTTCCATAGCCGTGAAGTGAAACGAGCATTTCAATCAGAGAAAATAGTAGATGGAACACAATGAATCCATACGATCTCATGAACGTAGAGGCATCACAAGCTCTTTACTGAGCCCTTCTCTCAAATTAGTAGGAAGTATGCCGACTTGGTGAGTTGGTCTATGATCAACCAGATAGAGTCATTTCCTCTGGATGTACGTGGAAGTCCCTTCACGAAATCCATGGATATCCCATCCCACATCCACTCTAGAACCTCTAAGGGTTGAACCAAGCCTGCTGGAACTTGGTGCTCTGCCTTCACTTCCTGACAAGTGAGGCATCGAGAGACAAACTCTGCTACTTATTTTTTCTTACATGGCCACCAGTTCTGTCGTCTGAGGTCCTGATACATCTTCTCCACTCCTGGATGTACAGCTAGAGGGGAAGTGTGGAACTCCCTCAACACCTCCTCATATAGTGCAATTGGTACCATGGTACGTCCTCTGAAGAGGATAAAATGCTCCCCACCTTCAGAAAATCCATCAGGTGCCTGCCCTGAGGATATCTGAGCACATCACGTCTCACAGTCAATGTCCCCACGATGTACCTCCCTGACTCACTGAAGGAGTGGATGAGTGACTGTGAGAGACTACAGAATGGAAGCTCTATCTCTATCCACAAAGGATATCTGCAACGCGGCTAGATGCTCCGTCACCTCTCCTAGCAGCTGAATGCCTGATCTACTACTAAGAGAATCTTCTAAAATGTTCCCCTTACTAAGAGTATAGAATATCTCAAAGTCATAATCCTGGAGGAACTCGAGCCATCGCCGCTATCTCAGGTTCTGGTCGATCTTCGACAAGCTATACCTAAGACTCTGGTGGTCAGAGTATACTGTAAAGCGCTCACCCATCAGATAGTGTCGCCACATCTTCAAGGTGAAGACCTCTACTGCTAACTCCAGTTCATGGGTAGCGTAGTTCTGCTTGTGCCGTCTCAACTGTCGTGAACCATACGCGATCACTGCTTGATCCTGTATTAGGACACACCTGAGTCTTGTCCCTGATACATCGCAGTAAACTACGTACCCAATACCCTCCTCCTGTAGCCTCAAGATGGACGCACTGGTCAACCTCTGCCTCTGCTCCTGAAAGTTCGGATGGCATCTCTCTGACCATACGAAGGGTTGACCTTTCTTCGTCAATGCTGAAAGCGGTGCTGAAACTCTGGAGAAGTCTAGCACAAATCTCCGATATTGCTGATAGATTTGAAAAGAATGTAATCACACAGTGTTGGATGATGACTTTTTGTGAGAGGTATGAAACACATCCCTCTCAAAGAGTTAATTATCTTTTAACATAAAAAACCACTAACGTTAAATTTCCTTTTCTCAGGGATCATTGGATGTTAGGGGTTTTTTGCCCTAGGGAGAAAACACTTTATTGGATATGCTCTCTCCATGATGATGTGCGAGAAAGTTTTAAGAATATATTGGAAACGTAAGTTTCAATTTCACAATAGTTTTATATATTATAATGAATTTTAAATTTACCCCATTCGTATTATTTTCTAACAGGGCATGGGTCCACTTTCGAAAAAGCGCAAAGAAAAGGAATTACAAGATCAAATATGTACATGCGAAGGTAAATATCCATTTATAATTTGTACATTTTGATTTATTACATAAAAATAATATATTGAATTTACACTCATTCAAACAGAAATGTCATGAGCAACAAGGCATCATCGAATGCGGATATTACATGTTAAGATTTATGTATGAAATAATAACAACTGGGACAGTTCTGAGTTTTGACCTGGTAAGATTTCCTTTTTCTAATAATATTTCAATTTTATTTATTCATTATACACGTTGACTACTATCCTTTTCCTTTGTAGCTTTTTGATGACCCTCAACCCTTTACTGCTGAAGATATCAAACACTTACAAGTGGAGTGGTCAAATTATTTTACAGGTTTGATTGACTTTTAGTTGTTTGTAATGTAAAATGTAATTTTGAATATTGTCAATGTAATTGTGTATTTCGTAGTCGTTTAGGTTGGATTTAGTTTTTTTTGAAGTTGACATTGTAAGTGTTGAATGTTATATAAGTGAATGTTTAATTTTTCTCTACTTCTTGTTTTGGTCTACTGTTGATGGTTTTTCTGGTCTGGATTTTGGTATGGGGGGAGAGGTTCCAAGGGGGTGGGTGGGTGTTTGGGGGGTGTCCAAGGGATATGGGAGGGGTGTCCAAGGTGTGTTTGGGGCTGTCCTAGGGGTCGGGGGGGTGTAAATGAGGGTGGGTGGGTGTCCAAGGGGCGGGGGGTGTCCAAGGGATATGGGAGGGGTGTCCAAGGTGTGTTTGGGGCTGTCCAAGGAGTCGGTTGGGTGTAAATGAGGGTGGGGGGGGGCTGTCCAAGGGGTGGGGGGGTGTCCAAGTGGTGGGGGGGTGTCCAAGGGATATAGGAGGGGTGTCCAAGGGGTGTTTGGGGCTGTCCAAGGGGATGGGGGGGTTTCCAAGGGGTAGGGGGGGTTTCCAAGGGGTCGGGGGGGTGTCCAGGGGGTGGGGGGCTGTCCAAGGGGTGGGGGGGTGTCCAAGGGGTGGGGGGGTGTCCAAGCGATATGGGAGGGGTGTCCAAGGGGTGTTTGGGGCTGTCCTAGTGTTCGGGGGGTGTAAATTTGGGTGGGGGGGCTGTCGAAGGGGTGGGGGGTGTCCAAGGGGCAGGTTGGGTGTAAATGAGGGGGGGGGGGGGTGTCCAAGGGGTCTGGGAGGGCTGTCAAGGTGTGGGGGGGTGTCCAATGGGTGTTTGAGGCTGTACTAGGGGTCTTGGGGGTGTAAATGAGGGTGGGGGGGTGTCCAAGGGGTGGAGGTTGTCCAAGGGATATGGGAGGGGTGTCCAAGGGTTGTGGTGGGGGAGGGCTGGCCAGGTTGTTAGGTGGGTATAGATGAGGGTGGGGTTCAGTTGGGGCTTGGGGGAGGGCTGGCATGGCTATTTTTGTTTGGTTTCTGGTTGCTTTTTGGTGAGAGCAGTGCAATTATTTAAAAAAATAATAATTTCTTTCACGTCGGTTATTTTATAACCGACGTGGTAAATAAATCGGTAGGGGTTTATCACGTCGGTTTTTTCTAGAACCGACGTGATAAACCGTTCCCGGGGATTTTATCACGTCGGTTCTTAATATAACCGACGTGATAAAAGGCCTGGGAAACGTTTTAGCACGTCGGTTATTCAATAACCGACGTGGTAA
This sequence comes from Viscum album, assembly GCA_963277665.1. Lineage (NCBI taxonomy): Eukaryota > Viridiplantae > Streptophyta > Magnoliopsida > Santalales > Viscaceae > Viscum > Viscum album. Next base: position 917,213,953 of record OY728157.1, read on the forward strand.
ATCGATTCCCAGGCCTTTTATCACGTCGGTTTCCTAAATAACCGACGTTATAATAGGCCAGGGGAAGGGTTTATCACGTCGGTTATGACATAACCGACGTGATAAACGATATCCCAGGCGTTTTATCACGTCGGTTTAGGTAATAACCGACGTGATAAAGCCCCCCGCGCATATTTATCACGTCGATTATTATATGAACCGACGTGATAACCACCGTGATGTTAGGGATATTACGTCGGTTTTAAATAACTGACGTAAAAAACGTTATTTATAACGTCGTCCGTATTAACGTCGCCTAAAAACCGACGTAAATAATTAAAAATAATCGACGTAAAAAACGTTTTCTGCACTAGTGAGTCCCAGAAAAATCTGCTCCTCCATCACACTCTTGGGTGGATCCCAAGCAAGTACTACCTCGATCTTCGCTGGATCCACTGCAACTCCAGCCTCTAAAATGACGTGTCCCATGAAGTGAAACTCTCGAATCCAGAACTGGTACTTCAAGAGCTTACTATAAAGTTGGTCCTCTCATAGTGTATCCATTACTACCTGCAAATGGTAGGAGTGCTCCTCCTCAGTAGTTGAGTAAATAAGTATGTCGTCGATGAAGACTACGACGAAGAAATCAAGGTAAGGCTAGAAGATCATGTTCATGAGACTCACAAACACATATGGAGTGTTGTTTACACCAAAGGGAATAACAAAGAACTCGTAGTGGCCATATCGACACCTGAAGGTCGTCTTCTATACATCCTCGTCTCGAAACTCTGAGCTGGTGATAGCCTGACCCGACTTCTATCTTCGAGAACCATCATGCTCCCTTGAGCTGATCAAAGTGGTAATCAATCCTTGAATGTGGGTACTTGTTCTGCAAAGTCACCTAATTCAGGCAATGATATTCGACACACAGTCGCAAGCTCCCATCTTCCATCTTGGCGAACAAAATCGGGGATTCTTAGGGTGAAACACTAGGTCAGATAAATCCCTTCCCCTGCAAGTCATCCATCTGTACCCATAGCTAACGAAGCTCGACAAGATCCATCTAATATGCTGGAGTACATATCAGTGTTTTCATATGGAATCCTACTTTTTTATAACATAACTTTTCATTACATTTTACAAAACCGAGGATCTTTAAGGTTTAGTGTCTTGGAAACCAGGAACTTAAAACATGAAAACATATAACATCCTTCTTAAACACATGAAAGTATTCTTCATATGTTCATCCTAGGTTCATTAATTCATCTCATAACCTGGGGACATACATCAAAACAAAGGGTGAGCAGAATTCCCAGTAAGTGAAACAAGGGGAAACATTTAACATGCGAACTTGAGATACATCAAAAATGTCATGAAAAAGAACTTTAAGGCATGAGAAAGAAACCATGAGGAATATCACAATAAAAATAACATTTTTCATAACTTGAAGATGTGGCTACAACATTTAATATTGACAATCATTTCTATTTCACCAAGGTCCATCCCCAAGGTTTCGTTAAAAATTACCAAGGTTATTCACCAAGGCGTCGTTAAAAATAGTCATCTCTAGAGATTAAGTCTTTACCCAATGCATTGAAGCGATATCAGGGAGAACCCTTGACATGTATTTATTATCATGTGAGCCACATATATCATCATCAATAATTTCATAAACAAACCATATAGCAAAAAATGAATGGTTTTCATTTCATAATCATAACGTTTTAATAACTACTTTAAAGACATGATCTTTACATCACTTTAAACCCACGGAAAGGGAGATCGGGTATCATGTATGTAAATCCCAGACATAAAAATAGAAAATTTTGTTATATATGTCAATACCCATTTAGAAGGAAGATATTTGAGTATTCACTTAATAAAATAAAATAATTTGAGAAAAAGAGAGAGACATTTGAGACGGAAATTCTGCAGCATAATGGCTATGTTTTGGGGTTTTAGAAAACATTGAAAAGAGAGGGGACATAGGTCACCCACTTATAAATGATCCAAAGAACATTATATGGACATGAAATAATGGATATAATAACATGGTAATGATATTTGAAATACATAACATATGAAATGAAAAACATGGAGGGAAGACAAAAATAAGATTTCTCTTATGAAAATTCGGTAGCCTAACGGCGTCACTTAAACTTCAACAAAATGAATTGAAGAGATCAAATAGCATCTATAATCATATGAGCATAGAATGTCAGTATGATAGATATAGAGATCATACCCCAACATAATAAAAAGTAACTTGAAATACTTGACATGAAAGTAGAACTTTGAAAAAAGAGAAAGGTGAAAGAATCCCTTAAAAATTCGGCAGCCTAACGGCGTCACTTAAACATCAATAAAAATGAATTGAAAAGATAAAATAGGGTCTCTAATCATATGAACATAAAAGATATGTATGATAGATATAGATATCATACCCCAACATAATAAAAAGGAACTTGAAAGACTTGACATAAAGTAGAACTTTGAAAAATTAGAAAGGTGAACGAATCCCTTAAAAATTCGACAGCCTAACGGTGCCACATAAAACATCAAAATACTGAATTGAAGAGATCAAATAGGGTATCTCATCATATGAACATAAAATATCAGTATGTTATATCTAGAGATCATACCCCAACAAAATAAAAAGGAACTTTAAAGACATGACATGAAACTAGAACTTTTGAAAAATGAGAAAGGTGAACGAATCCCTTAAAAATTTGGCAGCCTAACGGCGCCACTTAAAACATCAAAATACTGAATTGAAGAGATAAAATAGGGTCTATAATAATATGAACATAAAATATCAGTATGATAGATATAGATATCATACCCCAACATAATAAAAAGTATCTTGAAAGACTTGAAAAAAAAATAGAACTTGAAAACGAGAATGGTGAAAGAATCTCTTAAAAATTCGGCAGCCTAACGGCGCCACTTAAACATTCATAAAATGAATCAATGATAGAAATATGGGGTCTCTCATCCTATTAACATGAAAAGGAAAGTAAGAGGAATATAAAATAACATCATCCAACAGAAGAACATTGAGCATAAAAGAAATGACTTAAAAGAGATTACTTAAAAATAAAGAGGGAGGTAGGATCTCTTACCTTAAAACGTAACTCTTAAAACTCAAAGGTTGGGACCTTGAGGGCTTGGGGAACCTTGGAAGGTCTCCTTGGGAGTTAATGAGACCAGAGATTCATTGGGGGATAGTTGGGAGTCGAATGGATGAGAGGATGGCTTGGTATTTATAGGGAAAGTTAGGGGACAAGGCATTAATGGTCAAGGGACACCTCATTAGTGGTTTTGGAAAAACCATGGGCTTGCCCATGGTATTTTCCCATGGTATTGGCCACTTGGGACACCTCATACCTTATCTTACAATTCATAAGTCGACCATATTGATTACGTACTTAATAAATCATTTAATGATTTCATTAAACACACGTAACTTAAAAACTGCATTTTCACTATTTATCGAAAATTCAACTTTCTCAGAAAAATCCCAAAATTTCAACATAACCAAATATCAATGCTCTGATTTCATAAATGATCTCCATTTTATGAAAATAATTTTCTAAATATTTTTAATTTAATTTTTAAATAAACACACTATTCACCGAAAATTCATTTTTTTCAGAAAAATCCCCAAAAATTACCTTAACATAATATCGATGCTCTGAGTTCAAAAATGAAATCCATTTTATAAAAATAATTTTCTAAATATTTTTAATTAAATTTTTAATTAAAAAATACTATTCACCCGAAAAAACTAATACTTGACTAATAATTTATGAAACCGTTATTTAACCATTTTATTGAATCACATTACTTAATCAAGGTGCCTAGATTATATTAATGCTTTATTTAAGTGAGATTACTAATCCATTTGGTCACATTACTAATCGTAAGCATTAAGTCACTATTCATAATTTACTATTCATCAAAAATTAAGTTGATCTTATTAGACTCTAAATTTCAAACTGAACATAATTATAGAAGACCATTTTTTGAAAATCATTACACATTTTTAATTATTTAAGCTTTACATAAACATTTTTTAAAATATCCATTCTCTAAAATTCACCAAAAATATGCATACTATATTTATCCAGACACTTCAAAATTCATAAACTTCATCATAAGAAGAAATCAAAATTTTTATCTAAAACAAAGGATTACACAAGGCAGTTACGGTCTCCTTACATAGCCCCTTATCACACCAGCATAGGACCTAAGTGTAAGGTGTGCTAAGGTGAGAGAATCTGAGGGAGGCTCAACCAACATCGCACGAGTAGTAATTTCTATCAGTTTGAACTTCTCACGAAGGCGATTCTGTTCTAGCTTCACACGATGAAGTTCGGCTTGGGTTTGGACCATAGCAAAGCCCGGTACTGCTACCTCCTTCCCAATTTCTGTTAAATGGGCTTCGATCGGTCCAAGACTACTGGGTGAGGCCATCAAATATTCTTTCTATATTAATTAACCGAGATCAATTGTATTTAGAGACAAATATCGAAATGTTTAGTTTCCAGCGGTCATATTGACCAATGGTAATATAACAGTCAAAAAACAACAGTATCATTTTAATTATACTCATGTTATCCAATGAAACAGTTTTGTTGAGTATAAAAAAATAATATACAAAATTAGGAAACAAGATTTATTCAAAATTTCGGGTCATTACAATCTTCCCCCCTTAAGAAATTGCATCCTCACAATTTTTTAAAATTGGTTTTTGAAATTTCATTGAAAGTCCCACACCGAAAAGGAGTCAGTAAAACTATTACTTTAAAAGAATGAAAGGGAAGTAAAAAGGTCACCCGAGTTAACCCATTCTAGGATCCCATGTAAGAAAACATGGACATGGAGGAAAAAACAAAGGGTCACATTCTAAGGGAGAGTGATAGAAAACATGATTAGGATAAAGTTAACAAAAAGAAAATCACAAACTTATGATGGGTCAAACGGTATTTGATTTCCGAGTAAAAAACGTTAACAGACAACGTTTTTTGTTTTTTGTTCCTTTTTATAGTTTTGAGGAATTCATTTATTACATAGAATAAAAACATAAGGAAATATACCTACCTTAAAGTAGAGTTTAATCCTTTAATAATTTTCTACCAAAACTAATCTTTTCTCCAAATGATGAGCATTCAAAAACACTTGGTCTCATCAAAATCACAAGAATAATCTTCTAGAGAATCACGTATTCCACAAAAGAAAAACTATCTATCTTTAAACATTTATCCAAAAAACAGAAAGGGTAAGATAAAACAACTGTTCAAAAAGAAAGAATCCCATAGGAAGGGAAACTAATTTTAAATCTTCAAAGTTCCACGTAACTACCCAGAGTTCATCATAGACCATTCCTTAAATAACTGTCCTTAAAATTTCTCAAAATAACCCCAACTAAGATTGAAACCCAAATACATGAAGGACTTGGTAACATAGTCTTCCAAGATAAACTTTATCGTTCATCTCCAAACAACATCAACCACTCCTAACATCTTATAACAAAAGTAACTAACATAAACATATTTTCCCCAAGATAGGTCAATCATTTCCATAAGTAACCTATAATACCATAAGTTCACCTTAAATTCATCGATTCTTAAAAATATAATTCAACCATTACTCCTCAAAGAAAATACCGTAGTAATCTATTTACCTCGATCAAATAGGGTTCCCAAAATAGTGAATGTCTTCCAAAATAATAATCATCTTTTAATCCCCTAATCATCTCTGTCATATTAATACATAAATCGTCACATTTCCTATCACTTTGGTTGTTGGGACATGTTCTTTCATTTCCCGCCATTAACTAAGGAAAGAAAGTACAATTAGGGTCTTAAATACTTATCCAATAACCATTAAAAGGAATATTAAAGAATAGAAGGATAAACTTATAGAAGAAAAGTATATCCTAACTTGTGATCCCCTAGGTCCCAATCTAGGTTATACATGATAATATATTCATATGTGAATCTTTATATTATTTTATCTTTGTTCCTTTAATAATGGTTCATACTAAGCTTATGAATTTACCAAAGCATATCCTCCGGGAGTGTTGTAACCAAGAGTGAAGAAAGTCCCATTGTCGTATACCATTTCCCATTCGAGTCTAGATCAAAGCGGCGTTTTCAAGTTTTACCCCTATGTACATCTGTGCTAGAGCCACCTCTACCTGCTTGTATCCAGACAGGGATGTATTTTCATGGTAACCCCTTACTCAATACTCACCAAAATACCAGGAAGATTTCTTATATTTAAAATTTTCTATAGGATTCTTCCTAAAGTATTCATATCCTAATTTCCACAAATAACCAAACCATCCTTTAATACCAACTATGGAATTCCACCTTTTTATAACATAACCTTTCATTACATTTTACAAAACTGAGGATCTTTAAGGGTTAGTGTCTTGGAAACCAGTAACTTAAAAAATGAAAACATATAACATCCTTCTTAAACACTTGAAAGGATTCTACATATGTTCATCCTAGGTTCATTACTGCATCTCATAACCTGGGGACATACATCAAAAGAAAGGGTGAGTAGAAGGCCCAGTAAGGGAAACAGGGGGAAACATTTAACATGCGAACTTGAGATACATCAACAATGTCATGAAAAATAACTTTAATGCATGAGAAAGAATTAATGGGGAATATCATAATAAAAATAACATATTTCATAGCTTGAAGATGTGGCTAAAACATTTAATATTGAAAATCATATCTATTTCACCAAGGTCCATCCCCAAGGTGCCGTTAAAAATTACCAAGGTTATTCACCAAGGCATCGTTAAAAATAGTCATCTCTAGAGATTAAGCCTTTACCCAATGCATTAGAGCGCTATCAGGGAGCTCCCTTGAAATGTCTTTATTATCATGTGAGCTAGATATATCATCATCAATCATTTCATAAACAACTCATATAGCAAAAAATTAATGGGTTTCATTTCATAATCATAACGTTTTAAAAACTTCTTTAAAGACATGATCTTTACGTAACTTTAAACCCACAGAAAGGGAGAGCGGGTCTCATGTATGTAAATCCCAGACATTAAAATAGAAAATTTTGGTATATATGTGAATAACAATTTTTAAGGAAGAGATTTGAGTATTCACTTAATAAAATAAAATAATTTTATAAAAAGAGAGACACATTTGAGACGGAAATTCTGCAGCATAACGGCTATGTTTCGGGGTTTTAGAAAACATTGAAAAGAGAGGGGACATAGGTCACCCACTTATAATTGATCCAAAGAACAGTTTATGGACAGAATATAATGGATATAAGAACATGGAAATGAGATTTTAAATAAATACGATATGAAATGAAAAACATGGAGGGAAGACAAAAATAAGATTTCTCTTATGAAAATTCGGCAGCCTAACGGTGTCACATAAACATCAACAAAATGAATTGAAGAGATAAAATTGGGTCTCTCATCATATGAAAATACAAGATCAGTATGATATATATAGATATAATACCCCAACATAATAAAAAGTAACTTGAATGACTTGACATGAAAGTAGAACTTTGAAAAATCAGAAAGGTGAAAGAATCCCTTAAAAATTCGGCAGCCGAACAGGGTCACTTAAACTTCAATAAAAATGAATTGACAAGATAAAATATGGTCTCTAATCATATGAACATAAACTATCAGTATTATAGATATAGATATCATACCCCAACATAATAAAAAGGAACTTGAAAGAATTGACATGAAAGTAGAACATTGAAAAATGAGAAAGGTGAACGAATCCCTAAAATATTCGGCAGCCTAACGACGCCACTTAAAACATCAAAATACTAAATTTAATAGAACGAATAGGGTCTCTCATAATATGAACATAAAAGATCAGTATGATAGATCTAGATATCATACCCCAATAAAATAAAAAGGAACTTGAAAGACCAGACATGAAAGTATAACTTTTGAAAAATGAGAAAGGTGAACGAATCCCTTAAAAATTCGGCAGCCTAACGGTGCCACTTAAAACATCAAAATACTGAATTGAAGAGATAAAATAGGGTCTCTAATCATATGAAAATAAATGATAAGTATGATAGATATAGAGATCATACCTCAACACAATAAAAAGTAATTTGAAAGACTTGACAAGAAAATAGAACTTGAAAACGAGAATGGTGAAAGAATCTCTTAAACATTCGGTAGCCTAACGACGCCACTTAAATATTCTTAAAAGGAATCGATGATAGAAATAGGGGTTCTCTCATCATATGACCATGAAAAGTGAAGTAATCGGAATATAAAAGAACATCCTCCAACATAAGAACATGGAGCATAAAAGAACTGACTTAAAAGAGATTACTTGAAAAGAAAGAGGGAGGTAGGATCCCTTACCTTAAAATGTAACTCTTAAAACGAAAAGGTTGGGACCTTGAGGGCATGGGGGAACCTTGGAAGGACTCCTTGGGAGTTAATGATACCAGAGCATCGTTGGGGAAGAGTTTGGAGTCGAATGGATGAGAGGATGGCTTGGTATTTATAGGGAAAGTGAGGGGACAAGGCATTAATGGCCAAGGGACACCTCATTAGTAGTTTTGGAAAACCCATGGGCTTGCCCATGGTATTTGCCCATGGTATTGGCCACTTGGGACACCTCATACCTTATCTTACTATTCATAAGTCGACCATATTGATTACATACTTAATACATCATTTAATGAAGTCATTAAACACCCGTAACTTAAAAACTATATTTTCATTATTCATCAAAAATTCAACTTTCTCAGAAAAATACCAAAAATTCACCTTAAGGAAATATCGATGCTATGATTTCAAAAATGAACTTCATTTTATAAAAATAATTTTCTAAATATTTTTAATTTAATTTTTAACTAAACACACTATTCACCGAAAATTCATTTTTTTCAGAAAAAACCCCAAAAATTACCTTAACATAATATCAATGATATGAGTTCAAAAATGATATCCATTTTATAAAAATAATTTTCTAAATATTTTTAATTAAATTTTTAATTAAAAACACTATTCACCTGAAAAAACTAATACTTGACTAATAATTTATGAAATCGTTATTTAACCCTTTTATTGAATCACATTACTTAATCAAGTTGCCTAGATTATATTAATGCTTTATTTAAGTGAGATTACTAATCCATTTGGTCACATTACTAATCCTAAGCATAAAATCACTATTCATAATTTACTATTCATCAAAAATTATGTTGATCTTATTATACTCTAAATTTCGTAATGAACATAATTGTAGAAGACCATTTTTTGAAAATCATTACACATTATTTATTATTTAAGGTTTACATAAACATTTTTTAAAATATCCTTTCTCTAAAATTCAAAAAAAAATATGCATACTATATTTATCCGGAAACTTGAAAATTCATAAACATCCTCATTATAAGAAATCAAAATTTTTATTTAAAACAAAGGATTACACAAGGCAGTTACGACCTCCTTACAAAGCCCCTTATCACACCAACATAGGACCTAAGTGTAAGGGGTGCTAAGGTGAGAGAATCCGAGGGAGGCTCAGCCAACATCACACGAGTAGTAATTTCTATAAGTTTGAACTTCTCGCGAAGGAGATTCCGTTCTAGCTTTACACGATGAAGTTCGGCTTGGGTTTGGTCTAGAGTAAAGCCCAGGGGTGCTACCTCCGTCCGAAGTTCTATTAGATGGGCTTCGATCGGTCCAAGACTATTAGGTGAGGCCATCAAATCTTCTTTCTGTATCAATTAACCAAGATCACTTGTATTTAGAGACAAATATCGAAATGTTTAGTTTCCAGCGGTCATATTGACCAATGGTCATATAACAGTCAAAACCCAAAAGTCTCATTTTAATTATACTCATGTTATCCAATGAAACAGTTTTGTTGAGTATAAAAAAAATAAAATAACACACAAAATTAGGAAACAAGATTTATTCAAAATTTCAGGTTGTTACATGTCACAGGGTACATGTCAATGTAGAAGTCTACCTCTCTGCAAGGAGGTAGTCCTAGAACGTCGTCAGGAAAAACATCCGCCTACTGATCCACCACAACAGGAAAACTCGGACTTCACACATCAACTGCTCTGAGGATGAGAATATCCAACTGATGTGTAATCGACTGCCCCCTCCTCTACGTAAGTCCATCCTACGCTGCTAAGGCTCCCTTCTCAGCAGTGAAGGTGAATCTGGTCCCATCTGTGTGGATACACCGCACATTGCACCTAATACATTCAATCTGAGCATGAATTGTGGATAACCAGTCCATACCTAAGATTACGTCATAAGGCCTCAACACTGCTACAAGAAGATCCCAGCTGAAGATCTCACCTCCTAGAGTAACCTCACACTGTCGGCATGAGTGTGTAATAATCAAGTCTTCTCCCGTTGGAGTATCTAACCGTAAGGATCGAGCCAAGGGCTCCGTTAGAATCTCCAAGCTCCGAAAGAGGGCAGTGGGAATAAAATAATGACTCCCACTTGTGTCAATAAGTACTCCAGCAAGGGTGGAGTAGATACAGATAGTACCTCAAATCATCTCAGGTGTGTTGTGGTCATAGACCTCGACTGCCTGGATCTGAGCCTGTAAAGACCAGTAAAATTCAAGGGAAATTTTTTCTTAATTTTCTTTGGAATTTTAAAAGAGCGCGGTTTCTGACGGCACCTGATTCCGAGGCCCGGAGTGCCCGGAATCAATTTCCGAAGTTTGGCTCGGGTACGTTCAGTGAACGAACGAGCGGGATTTTCTAACTTTTGATCCGGTGCTCGGAATTGAAATCTGAGGGCACCGATGAACTCGCAGCGCCGTTTTTCGCTTAAGGGGACCTTTTCCAAGGTTGCGTTTTATGCGAGACGAAAGTTAGTTTTGGGAGAAATTATAAGAAGTTAAATAAAAAAAATGTGGAAACACTTTTTTTTATTTTGTTGGTTAACTTCTCTCAAAGGAAGTTAGGGGTGGGACCCACACCCACTTAACCTCCCTTGAGAGGATTAAGTGTGGTGGGGCCCACACGAACCCTAACTTTTCATCTTCTCTCAAAACTCCCTTTAACCCCTCTTTAAATGACATGACAACTTGTTATTTATTTTGGAGTTATTTTATTTGAATTTCAAAGCTTTGAAATTCAATTTGTTAAGTGTGTGAATAAAATAAGACTCTAACTTATTTTATTTGGTTAGATTTCTCTAGCCTTCTTGAGTGGATTTTGGGTTCTCCTTCTTATTCTTCAACCTTGACGAAGAACGCGAAGAACCTTCGAGCTCTGACGAAGAACGTCACTCCTCTCTTCTTCGTAGCCGGTTGTCTCCGAAGATCAACGACGTCTTCCGTGTCAACGAAAGGGAACGTCGCTTCCTCCTCGGACTTCCTTTGTCGGCTTACGAAGATTCGCCAATGACGTACCTCTTCGGACGTACCTCTTCGTCAATGGATTTGACGAACGATTACCGCGACGCCCGACCTCTGCGACGTTGTCTTCCGCGGGTCGTTGACGAACATCGATCTTGAAACCAAGGTAGGGGTTGTTGTCGGTTATTTTCTTTCTCCTTCTTGCTTCTAGCATGACAGTCTTGTGGATATTTATTTAAGAGTTATCATCTAACGAGAGGGGGTCGGACCGCACAAACACGGCCGAATTCCCCCTCCTTTGTTCGTGATGATTATTATTTTCTTGTGGACGACGAGATGGCGTAGTGCCGTCGCACCACACGGGAATTCGCACAGTTGTATTGCGCGGCGCCGTCGCGCCGCGCCGTGGAAGGATCATCATGAACGCGCCGCCGTCGCGCCGCGTCGAAGAAAACCGAAGGCGCCGCGGCTGGAGCGGGGCCGCGGCGGAGGGGTGCGGTGTCGTCGCACCGCACAGGACGACAAACACCGCGGCCGGTTCCGGGCCGCGGTGGGACGAGAGGACCGGCGGCTTGCCGGGCCGCCGGCGTCGAAAGCCGAAAAGGGGACCGGTTTGCCGGTCCCGTTGAAGAAAAACCGGCCGGCCAGGTGGGCCGACCGGAAGGGTAAAGACCGGGGGAATTAAATTCCCCCGGCCAGGTTTTTTCCCCCCCAGTATGAGGGGGGGTCGGTTTCATTAAGGGGGGCAGGCAGCCCCCCGTTTTTCCTCAAAGCAGGCCCCCACGAGGGGGGTCCGGTTCTCCAAAGGCGCGGCTTAAGCCGCGTCGCCATCTAAACAAAAGCAGGGGCCTTGCCCCCCGCGCGCTGCACCCGTGCGGCGCCAGGCCGCACCGCCGCCGGTCAGGCCGCGCCGCCGCGCCGGGCCGCACCGCCGCGCCGGGCCGCGCCGCCGCGCCGGGTCGGACCCGGGTCGGGTTGACCCGGTTCAAGCCGACCTAGGGGGGGTCGGGCCGGGTCGCCCCGGACCCGGACCCCCCGTTTTCGAGACGTTTTCGGTCTTTTTGCCATAACTTGAGACACGGACCTCCGATTGACGAACCGTCAGCGGAAATGCGATCCTTGGATCGAGACGGTCGTTTCGGTATATCGCACTCAAAGTTTTGGAATACTTTGAGTTCGGCCGGGTTGGTTCGTACACGAAACCAACCGGGCCCTCGGAGCAGAAACGCTCATATCTTGAGCTACGGACGTCCGATTGACGTGCCGTCAGCGTTTTTGTGTTCCTCTTAGTGAGACGGTTCTTTTGGCATACTCCGCCCGAGGTTTGGATGCAGGTGGAGTACGGTCGGGTTGGTTTTGCCTTAAAAACCAACAGGGCCCCTGGGACGAAAAGGCCAATAACTCTCAGACCGGGCGTCCGATCGACGCGCCGTCTGTTGCGTTGAGTTCCTGTTGGCGATACGGAACTTTTGGATACATAAACTCTGGACTTTGTGACAGTTGATGTATCAGCCTCTCGGCTCGTGGAGCGGACCCTCCTGAACGAGCTTGCTGTGTGCGGGAACCCTAGTGCTGGCTGCGACTGTTACTGTGACTACTACTGTTACTGCTACTGTGACTGCAACGACGACAGTACTGAGATCCTGTGTGGATTCGACGACGACTACAGCACTCAGTGATCCTACGTGGATCAGTGCTACAGGTTATGTGTGGGCTCGATCCTGTGTGGGTCTTTGCGCTCAGCGGTCCTGTGTGAACCAGCGCCTACAGGTCCTGTGTGGGCCCGATCCTGTGTGGGTCTTTGCGGGGGTTAGTTACCTATCGATCCTTCATGGGTCCGACGACTTAGATGGATCAGATATCATCTTTATCGTCTTTCGAAGAAGTATACCTGTGTGAGCTGAATCCTGTTACATTCATGTGTGGATTGAGTTGTGCTATCCTATGTGGATTTCGTTTTGCTTTCCTGTGTGGATTACGTTTACTTTCCTATGTGGACTGAGTTGTACTTGGGCTCGGAGGTTGGAGCGTATTGGAATTGATGACTTAGGTATATGTATGGGCATATACCTAAGTAGTGTCGGTTGTTACTTCGTGTTTGTATCTTCCTATGTGGTTTATCCTTTGTGGATTTTGGGAGACCTTCAGGGGTCTCGGGGTCCCTACTGAGTAGTTTATACTCACCCCTGCACGGGCTATGCCCGCACTACGTTGTGTTGGTTGCAGACGACGGACAGCGTTGATCGTGGCTGAGGCTTGCAGAGTAGAACGGTACCTGGAGGTGGACCACTGGGTGGGACGTGTTCGGAGCGGACGGCGGGACCCGAGGAGCAGTGGAGCTATCTGTACCCACCCTTCAGGTGGGATCTCCAGTGGACAGCTCGGTGTAGCGGCTTTTACTTACAGTTGTTGTTATTTCCTTTCGAGTTGTACTTTACTTTCAGTTGGGTTTGTATACTGGCCCATTTACTTTTCCACACTTTCAGTTGTACTCTGTTTTTACTTAGTGTTTACTTTCCGCTTGCTTACTCTGTGGTGTTCGTTTACTTTACAAAGGCAATTCCTTCCCTTTTTTACCGGGATTTACGCCTTGGTGCTAGTCGCCATCCCCTAGCCTATGGAAGGCGGGCTTGGGGTAGTCACGGCACGGACCCCGAGGGCGGGTCGTGATAAATTGGTATCAAAGTAGTTCGGTTCTACCGCGAACTCTGATCTTTTCTATGTGAAGCAATAATGTTTAGCATATTGAGTGTGGTTCTCAGTCCAGGGAGTCCAGTGTTGGTGCGGCGATCGACGTATCCGTACACCAGGACCCTGACTTCTGATTTCCGACTTAATGCACGAAAACATTGATTGCGTGTGTGTTTCAAAGTTTTCTTTGTGATTACTTTATATCAGCTCACCAGGTATACTGTTCTGACCGTGGCGCACCTGTTTCCTTTTCAGGATGGCCCCACGACGGCAGCCAGCTAGGGTTCCGAGATTCGAGTGTGACGACAGCCCACCGAGCGATGAGGCTTCGGTGCAGGGCCCTTTGTCAGTAGTGTCACCGGCGGTAGCTCTACCCGTCGAGCCACCGATACTTCCAGCACCAGCCGCTGACGATGCTCGTCGCCTCAGCGCACTGCATGAGTTTCAGCGCCAGCGACCACCCAGGTTTCGCGGGGAGACGGATCCCCAGGAAACAGAGGACTGACCGGAGGCAGTGGTACGTGTGTTTAGGCTAGTGAGGACACTAGCAGACCTCATGGTGATCCTCGCTGCGAGCCTACTACACGCAGTAGCAGGACGATGGTGGAGCTTGATGCTCCAGGTGCACGATGAGGCATCTCTTCTATGGACGGACTTTGAGAGCCTCTTCCGCTCGGAGTTCGTCCCAGCCACCCTTCATGCGGTGCGTATCCAGGAGCTTCTTCAGCTGCGGCAGGGCAGCATGACGGTCGCTCAGTACTCGGTGAGATTTACTGATCTCTCGCGCTACTCGACTGACATGGTACGGGACCCATTCTTCCGGGTCTGGACCTTCGAGCAGGGTTTGAGACATGAGATCAGAGCATCACTGATCTCCCTCAGCATACCGACTCAGACAGGAGTACTGGAGCGGGCCCTTTTGATCGAGAGCTTCCTTGTTGAGTCTACACCAGCACCGAGATCCACCGCAGGGCGGCACGTGGCAGAGTCATCTGTAGCAGGCAGTCGACAGATGACTCAGGGGTTCAGGCAGACCAGACCTTCGGGCAGACGACCTCAGGACACTGGCTCAGCAGTGCGGGGCACACAGCGAGGAGCCAGTCTTTCGAGAGGCAGGCAGTGCTACTTGTGCGGCGGGCAGGGCCACATGGCTCGTGACTGCCCGACCCGTCGTGCCGAGGAGCAGCAGACAGTTGAGGGACCACCGAGGCAGAGGCAGAGGGTCGACCGTGGCGGTCCGCATGGAGGAGGCGGACGAGGCAGAGGAGCTGGCCGAGCAGCAGGTGGTGGGCGACGCTTTGAGGCTCTTCCACCACCACCACCAGGAGGTCCACCCCGACCACAGGGAGCTGGCGGGTAGAGACAGGCACAGCTCCAGGCAGCAGAGGCCTACGACCACGGCGCACCCGAGATGATTCGAGGTACTATCTGTGTCTATTCCACCCTTGCTGCAGTTCTTATAGTCATAGGAGCGAGTCTCTCTTTCATAGCCGCTGCCCTCGTTCGGAGCTCGGAGATTCCGACAGAGCCGTTGGCTCGATCCTTACGGCTAGAGACTCCTACGGGAGCATACTCGACGATTACGCATTAGTGCCGGCAGTGCGAGCTTACTCTAGGAGGCGAGAGCTTCGGCTGGGATCTTCTTGTAGCAGCGTCGAGGCCTTACGACGTCATCTTGGGCATGGATTGGCTATCTACGGTCCATGCGCAGATTGACTGCTTTAGGCGCAAGGTGCGATGTGTACGCACCGACGGGAGCAGTTTCACCTTCACCGGCGAGAAGGGAGCCTTTTCATCACAGTATGGACTTCTGCGGAGGATAGGACAGCCCATTACTCATCAGTTGGCTAGCCTCATCCTTGGAGTAGTTGACGTGCGGAGTCCTGGTTTTCCTGGAGTGGTGGATCAGTTTGTGGATGTTTTTCCCGACGACGTTCCAGGGCTACCTCCTCACAGAGAGGTAGACTTTTATATTGACTTGTACCCCGGGATAGCCCCGATATCGACTCCAGCATATCGGATGGCCCCCTCTGAGATTCGAGAGCTACGGGTATAGTTGGAGGACTTGCAGGGCAAGGGGTTCATCCGACCCAGTGTTTCACCCTGGGCTTCCCCGTTATTGTTCGCCAAGAAGGCGGACGGGACCTTGCGACTTTGTGTTGACTATCGTCGCCTGAACCAGGTGACGGTGAGGAACAAGTATCCGCTACCAAGGATTGATGACCTCTTTGATCAGCTCAAGGGAGCACGGTGGTTCTCGAAGATAGACCTCAGGTCAGGCTATCATCAGCTCAGAGTCAGAGACGAGGACGTGCAGAAGACGGCCTTCAGATGTCGGTATGGCCACTATGAGTTTTTGGTTATGCCTTTCGGCGTAACCAATGCTCCAGCAGTGTTCATGTATCTCATGAACAGGATCTTTCAGCCATACCTCGATCTATTCGTCGTAGTCTTCATTGACGACATTCTGATTTACTCTTCGACTGAGGAGGAGCACACATACCACTTGCGAGTTGTACTAGACACACTCCGAGAGCACCAGCTTTATGGTAAGCTCTCAAAGTGCAAGTTCTGGATACGAGAGGTCCACTTCTTGGGACACATTATCTCTGAGGCGGGAGTTGCAGTGGATCCTGCGAAGATCGAGACTGTGTTAGCATGGGAGCCACCCAGGAGCGTGACTGAGGTTCAGAGTTTCTTGGGACTAGCTGGATACTATCGGAGATTCGTGCCAGACTTCTCTAGAGTTGCGGCACCACTCGTATCTTTGACGAAGAAGGGGAAACCCTTCGTGTGGTCAGACAGATGTCAGCAGAGCTTCCAGGAGCTGAGACAGAGATTGACCAGCGCACCTATCTTGAGGTTTCCTGAGGAGGGAGTAGGGTACGTAGTCTACTGCGATGCATCAGGGACCAGACTCGGATGTGTTCTGATACAGGAGCGGGCAGTGATCACCTATGGATCACGTCAGTTGAGGCCACATGAGCAGAACTACGCTACCCATGACCTAGAGTTAGCAGCAGTGGTCTTCGCTCTGAAGACATGGCAACACTATCTGATGGGCGAGTGCTTTACAGTCTTTTCTGATCATCAGAGTCTCAAGTATATCTTCTCGCAGAAGGACCTGAACCTGAGACAGCGGCGATGGCTCGAGTTCCTCCAGGACTATGACTTTGAGATAGTCTATACTCCTGAGAAGGGGAACGTGGTAGCCGATGCCCTCAGCAGGAGGACGGGCATTCAGCTACTTGAGGAGGCAACGGAGCAGCTAGCCTCTTTACAGATATCCTTCATGGATAGAGATGGGGAAGCCTTCCTTCAGTCTCTCACAGTCACCCCTCCACTACTGCAGCGATTTAGAGGGGCACAGCGTGAGGACGCTAACTGTGAGACACGGCGTACACAGATATCCTCGGGACAGGCACCTGATGGTTTCTCCCTTAGAGCAGAGCATGACATTCTTTTTAGAGGACGTACCATGGTACTAGTCGCCTTGCGAGAGGAAGTGCTGAGAGAGTTTCACACTTCTTCTTTGGCGGTACATCCTGGAGTGGCGAAGATGTACCAGGACCTCAGACGACAACACTGGTGGCCGGGCATGAAGAAGGCTGTAGCAGAGTTCGTTTCTCAATGCCTCACCTGCCAGCAGGTGAAGGCAGAGCATCAGGTACCAGTAGGCATGGTACATCCCTTGGAGGTTCCGAAGTGGAAGTGGGACGGCATATCTATGGACTACGTGACTGGACTTCCACGCACTTCCAGAGGTCATGACTCCATCTGGGTGATTTTTAACCGACTCACCAAGTCGGCACACTTCTTACCCATCAGAGAGAAGGGCTCAGTGGAGATCTTGGGACGTCTCTATGTTCAGGAGATTGTGCGACTCCACGGCGTGCCATCATCTATCGTCTCCGATCGAGATGCTCGCTTTACTTCCCGGCTTTGGAAGTGGTTACAGGAGGCATTCAGGACATAGCTACGTCTGAGCACAGCCTTTCACCCTCAGACGGATGGTCAGTCGGAGAGGACCATTCAGACTCTCGAGGACATGCTCCGCGCATGTGTCCTCGACTTTGGTCGTAGCTGGGAGGACCACCTACCCTTGGTGGAGTTTTCGTACAACAACAGCTACCACTCTACCATCGGGATGGCACCGTACGAGGCGTTGTACGGCCGACCTTGTAGATCTCCTTTGTACTAGACAGACCCTGGGGAGTCAGCACTTGTGGGACCGGAGATGGTCCAGGCCACGACAGAGAAGGTCCAGGTCATCCAGGAGCGGATGAGGACTGCTCAGAGCTGGCAGAAGTCATACGCTGACAGGAGGCGGAGGCCACTAGAGTTCGAGGATGGCGACCACGTCTTCTTGCGGGTCTCACCTCGACGTGGTATACGGAGATTTGCCCGTGGCGGAAAGTTATCTCCGTGATTCATCGGATCCTTCCAGATCCTCAGCAGGATTGGCGAGGTGGCTTATCGCCTGGCTCTACCACCTCAGTTGCACCGGGTGCACGACGTCTTCCACGTATCTCAGCTGAGGAGGTACGTGCATGACTCGACGCACATCATTGACCATGGAGAGCTTGACATCGGCGATGGGGTGACTTTTACGGAGGTCCTGGTGGAGATAGAGGATCGACAGGAGCGGGTCCTACGTGGGCGATCGATTCCTCTTGTGCGCATCAGATGGCAGCACGGGAACCTCCAGGAGAGCACATGGGAGCGGGAGGCTCAGATGCGTGCTCAGTACCCTCATTTGTTCTCCTAGTTTTTGTTGTATCTTTACGGGGACGTAAATCCCTGAGGTGGGAGTAATGTAAAGACCCGTAAAATTCAAGGGAAATTTTTTCTTAGTTTTCTTTGGAATCTTACAAGAGCGCGGTTTCTGACGGCACCTGATTCCGAGGCCCGGAGTGCCCGGAATCAATTTCCGATGTTTGGCTCGGGTACGTTCAGTGAACGAACGAGCGGGATTTCTAACTTTTGATCCGGTGCTCGGAATTGAAATCTGAGGGCACCGATGAACTCGCAGCGCCGTTTTTCGCTTAAGGGGACCTTTTCCGAGGTTGCATTTTATGCGAGACGAAAGTTAGTTTTCAGAGAAATTATAAGAAGGTAAATAAAAAAAATGTGGAAACACTTTTTTTTATTTTGTTGGTTAACTTCTCTCAAAGGAAGTTAGGGGTGGGACCCACACCCACTTAACCTCCCTTGAGAGGATTAAGTGTGGTGGGGCCCACACGAACCCTAACTTTTCATCTTCTCTCAAAACTCCATTTAACCCCTCTTTAAATGACATGACAACTTGTTATTTATTTTGGAGTTATTTTATTTGAATTTCAAACCTTTGAAATTCAATTTGTTAAGTGTGTGAATAAAATAAGACTCTAACTTATTTTATTTGGTTAGATTTATCTAGCCTTCTTGAGAGGATTTTGGGTTCTCCTTCTTCTTCTTCAACCTTGACGAAGAACGCGAAGAACCTTCGAGCTCCGACGAAGAATGCCACTCCTCTCTTCTTCGTAGCCGGTTGTCTCCGAAGATCAACGACGTCTTCCGTGTCAACGAAAGGGAACGCCGCTTCCTCCTCGGACTTCCTTCATTGGCTTACGAAGATTCGCCAACGACGTACCTCTTCGGACGTACCTCTTCGTCAACGGATTTGACGAACGATTACCGCGACGCCCGACCTCCGCGACGTTGTCTTCCGCGGGCCGTTGATGAACATCGATCTTGAAACCAAGGTAGGGGTTGTTGTTGGTTATTTTCTTTCTCGTTCTTGGTTCTAGCATGATAGTCTTGTGGATATTTATTTAAGAGTTATCATCTAACGAGAGGGGGGTCGGACTGCACAAACACGGTCGAATTCCCCCTTCTTTGTTCGTGATGATTATTATTTTCTTGTGGATGACGAGATGGCATGGTGCCGTCGCACCACGCGGGAATTCGCACGGTTGTATTGCGCGGCGTCGTCGCGCCGCGCCGTGGAAGGATCATCATGAACGCGACGCCGTCGCGCCGCGTCGAAGAAAACCAAAGGCGCCGCGGCCGGAGCGGGGCCGCGGCGGAGGGGTGCGGTGCCGTCGCACCGCACCAGACGACAAACACCGCAGCCAGTTCCGGGCCGCGGCGGGATGAGAGGACCGGCGGCTCGCCGGGCCGCCGGCGTCAGAAGCCGGAAAGGGGACCGGTTTTCCGGTCCCGTTGAAGAAAAACCGGCCGACCAGGTGGGCCGGCCGGAAGGGTAAAGATCGGGGGAATTAAATTCCCCTGGCCAGGTTTTTGCCCCCCCAGTATGAGGGGGGCCGGTTTCATTAAGGGGGGCAGGTGGCCCCCCGTTTTTCTTCAAAGC
Source organism: Viscum album (assembly GCA_963277665.1). NCBI lineage: Eukaryota > Viridiplantae > Streptophyta > Magnoliopsida > Santalales > Viscaceae > Viscum > Viscum album. Next base: position 917,234,347 of record OY728157.1, read on the forward strand.
AGGCCCCCACGAGGGGGGGCCGGTTCTCCAAAGGCGTGGCTTAAGCCGCGCCGCCAGCTAAACAAAAGCAGGGGCCTTGCCCCCCGTGCGCTGCACCCATGCGGCGCCAGGCCGCACCGCCGCCGGCTGGGCCGGGTCGGACCCGGGTCAGGTTGACCCAGGGGGGGTCGGGCCGGGTCGCCCCGGACCCGGACCCCCCGTTTTCGAGACATTTTCGGTCTTTTGGCCATAACTTGATCCACGGACCTCCGATTGATGAACCGTCAGTGGAAATGCGATCCTTGGATCGAGACGGTCGTTTCGGTATATCGCACTCAAAGTTTCGGAATACTTTGAGTTCGGCCGGTTTGGTTCGTACACGAAACCAACCGGGCCCTCGGAGCGGAAACGCTCATATCTTGAGCTACGGACGTCCGATTGACGTGCCGTCAGCTTTGTTGTGTTCCTCTTAGTGAGACGGATCTTTTGGCATACTCCGCCCGAGGTTTGGACGCCGGTGGAGTATGGTCGGGTTGGTTTTGCCTTAAAAACCAACCGGGCCCCTGGGACGAAAAAGCCAATAACTCTCAGACTGGGTGTCCGATCGACGCGCCGTCTGTTGCGTTGAGTTCCTGTTGGCGATACGGAACTTTTGGATACATCAACTCTGGACTTTGTGACAGTTGATGTATCAGCCTCTCAGCTCGTGGAGAGGACCCTCCTGAACGAGCTTGCTGTGTGCGGGAACCCTAGTGCTGGCTGCGACTGTTACTGTGACTACTACTGCTACTGCTACTGTGACTGCGACGACGACAGTACTGAGATCCTGTGTGGATTCGACGACGACTACAGCACTCAGCGATCCTACGTGGATCAGTGCTACAGGTCCTGTGTGGGCCCGATCCTGTGTGGGTATTTGCGCTCAGCGGTCCTGTGTGAACCAGCGCCTACAGGTCCTGTGTGGGCCCGATCCTGTGTGGGTCTTTGCGGGGGTTAGTTACCTATCGATCCTTCGTGGGTCCGACGACTTAGATGGATCAGAGATCATCTTTATCGTCTTTCGAAGAAGTATACCTGTGTGAGCTGAATCCTGTTACATTCCGGTGTGGATTGAGTTGTGCTATCCTATGTGGATTTTCTTTTGCTTTCTTGTGTGGAATACGTTTACTTTCCTGTGTGGACTGAGTTGTACTTGGGCTCAGAGGTTGGAGCGTATTGGAATTGATGACTTAGGTATATGTATGGGCATATACCTAAGCAGTTTCGGTTGTTACTTCGTGTTTGTATCTTCCTATGTGGTTTATCCTTTGTGGATTTTGGGAGACCTTCAGGGGTCTCGGGGTCCCTACTGAGTAGCTTATACTCACCCCTACACGGGCTATGCCCGCACTACGTTGTGTTGGTTGCAGATGACGGATAGCGTTGATCGTGGCTGAGGCTTGCAGAGTAGAACAGTACCTGGAGGTGGACCACTGGGTGGGACGTGTTCGGAGCGGATGGCGGGACCCGAGGAGCAGTGGAGCTATCTATACCCACCCTTCAGGTGGGATCTCCAGTGGACAGCTCGGTGTAGCGGCTTTTACTTACAGTTGCTCTTTTTTCCTTTCGAGTTGTACTTTACTTTCAGTTGGGTTTGTATACTGGCCCATTTACTTTTCCGCACTTTCAGTTGTACTCTGTTTTTACTTAGTGTTTACTTTCTGCTTGCTTACTCTGTGGTGTTCGTTTACTTTACAAAGGAAATGCCTTCCCTTTTTTACCGAGATTTACGCCTTGGTGCTAGTCGCCAGCCCCTGGCCTATGGAAGGTGGGCTTGGGGTAGTCACGGCACGGACCCCGAGGGCGGGTCGTGACAGAGCCCGCCTCTATCTGCCAGCTCCCTGTGGTCGTGGGGGACCTCCTGGTGGTGGTGGTGGTAGAGCCTCGAAACTTCATCCACCACCCGCTGCTCGGCCAGCTCCTCTTCCACATCCGCCAGCTCCTGGAGGACCACCGTGATTGAACCTCTGCCTCTGTCTTGGAGGTCCCTCTACTGCCTGCTGCTCATCTGCATGGCGGTTCGGGCAATCACGAGCCATGTGGCCCTTCCCGCCGCATGCATATCACTGCTTGCTCCTCGTATAGCTAACTTTGTCTCGTGTGACCCACACAACCAAACCTGTATCCTGGGATCGCCCACCTGATGGCATGGTCTGCTTGGACCTCTGTGACATCTATCTACTGTCAACTGCAGAAGAGTCTGCTACGTGTCGCACAGTGGTGGGTCTTGCTACTGGTGGCTCCTTACCGAGAAATCTCTCCACTATAAGGACTCACTCTAGTACCCCCAGCTGCGTTTAAATGATGAGGGCAATCATCGAATCCCTGATATCATTCATGAGTCCCTGCTCAAAGGTCTGGGCCCTGAATAATGGGTCTCGTACCGTATCTGTGGAATAGCGTGAGAGGTCGGTGAACCTCGCTGAGTACTGAGATATTATCATGCTACCTTGCGGCAGATGTAGTAACTCCTGAGTCTACACTGCACGAAGGGTGGCTGGAAAAAACTCTGCCCGGAACAGGCTCTCAAATTCTGCCCAAAGTAGTGATGCATCTTCAGGCACCTGGTGCATCAGGCTCCACCATCTACCTATTGCTGCGTGCAGGAGACTCGCGACAAGGATCACCATAAGGTCGGCTAGTGTCTCTACCAATATGAAAAAATTCATGATAGCCTCCAGCCAATTTGCAGCTACCTGTGGGTCCTTCTCTCCCCAGAACATAGGCAGCCTCTGGCACTGGAACTCGTGCAGCGCACTCAGGTGGCGCACACTCTCTACTGATAGGGCTGGTGGTATCGATGGCCCTGCGGGTAGTGGTACCGCTGGTGCCTTCACTATGATGGGGCCCTATACCGAGGCCTCGTCACTCGGTGGGCTACCATCTCATACGTAACTTAGAACCCTAGTTGGCTGCCTTAGTGGGGTCATCCAAAAAAGAAACAGTTGTGCCACATTCAAAATAGTATACCTGGTGAGGTGACAGAAAGTAATCACAAAGAAAACATTTTCAAAGGAAACACACATGCAATCAGTGTTTTCGTGCACTGAGTTGGTAATCAGATGTCAGGGTCCTAGTGTATGGATACGTTGGCTGCCTCACCATCACCAGTTTCCCTAAACTGATAACCACACCCAAAACACTTAACACTATTCTCATTAAAAGAATCAGAGTCTAAGTTCTGCGGTAGAACCGACCACCTCTGATACAAATTTTTCATGACCCGTCCTCAGGGCCCATGTCGTGACTACCCCAAGCCCACCTTCCATAGGGCAGGGGCTGGAGACTAGCACAAGAGGGATAAATCCCTAAGCTGGGAAGGCATAACCTTTATAAAAGTGAACAAACACAACAGAGTACGCAACAAGAAGTAAACACTTAGTAAAACTAATTACAAAAGAGTGTGCTGGAAAGTAAATGGGCCAGTATACAAACCCAATTGAATAACAAGTACAAGTAAAATGGGAAAAATAGCTGGAAGTAAAGAAAATCTCATGGATCGTCCTACGGGATTCCTACCTGAGGGGTAGGTACAGATGGACACCTCAACACTCACGTCCTTCAGTCTCCTCCATGTGCTGACTCGTCGCAAGGTCCACCTCCGGGTACCGTCCAGTCGTGGTGCTCTTGGCCTCTGTCAGCATTGTCTGTCGTCTGCATCCAACACAAAGAGGTACGGGTATAGCCCGTGTAGGGGTGAGTATAACAATACTCAGTAGGGAACTATGACCTGCAAGGTCTCACAATATCCTTGAAGGATAAACAAAAGAATAAACATACAATCACGAAGTATCAACCAACCCTACTTAGGTATATGACCATACATATACCTATGTTTCCAATCACAGTCCGGCTCCAACTCTTGAGCCCATGCACACACCAATTCCAAAAAGGAAGTAAAGTCAATCACCATGATGATAATGGTTGAAAGACATGACTCAGCTCACAAAGGTATGCCACAATAGTAGAGAGATATAGATGATCAGATGTAGCTACTGGATCATCTAAGAGGATACAGGACCAGCTATCTCGTCTAAGCTGTCGGACCCACACAGGATACAGGACCATCTACAATTTATCTGATCTATCGGACCCACATAAGATACAGGACCAGCTATTCTATTGGACCCACACAGGATACCAGAATAGAAGTATGAACTTTCGAACCCACATAGGATTCCAGTACAGTATTCATCGTCGTCGAACCAATGGAGGATTCTAGTAAAGTAGTCGTCGCAGTCGCAGCCAGCTCTAGGGTTCCCGCACACAGCACACTCGTTTCTGGGAGGGTCAGATCCTCCAGCAATGGGGGTCTATAAATCAACTATCATTAAGTCCTAAGTTGATGTATCTCGAAGTTCTGTCTGATCAAAAGAAACCCAACACGACAGATGGCGCGTCAATCAGACGCCCTGTCTGAGAGTTATTGACATTTCCGTTCCAGGGGTCCGGTTGGATTTACGCTCGATCCAAACCTGGCCATTTTCCAAAGTCATCCAAAACTCAATTAGTGTATCTCAAAATTTCCTCCTCATCACGAGGGTCCCAGTGCCGCAGACGGCGCGTCGTTCAGACGCGCATTCTTGAAGATATCTGTGTTTAAGCGAAGACGGGTCCGGCCCGTCAAGCACAGTGGGTGGGTGGGTCAGCCCGACCCGGTTCGGCGGGTCCAAACCGGCTGGAGGTCAACCCGGCCGGGTGGATCGTGGCCCACCCACAGACCATCCCCGGAGAGTCTGACCCAGTTGGGGGGGGGTCATCCCGACCCGGTGGGGCGCGACCCACCCGCGGACCCCGCCCACGCTACGGGCCGGTTTGGTTCATCTAGCGGTGTCGCCCCTCCTCTCCCCGGCCGGACAAAGTCGGCCAGTTCTATCTGACGCGAGCAGCTCACACAGTGGTCCACTATTCTTTCCACGCAGTGCCAAGCGGCACCGCGATTCTTCAGCCCGGCCGACAAGCGGCCGACCGGTTCAGCCGGCGAGCAGCCCACAGTTGCGGGCCGTGATTCCCCCACAGCACGGTGCCTACGGGAACCATGATCCTCCAGCCCGGCTGGATGTAGCCAGCTAGTTCTTCCATCCCAGCTGACATGAGGTCGGTCGGTTCATCTCCGACCGAGTGACCCGCGGATGCAGGCTGTGGATTTCCTCCAAGTGGCGCCTTCAGGTGTGGCGGTCTTCCAGCGGGCTGCCAGTCGGCCCGCTTTCCGACTCCATGGCGGTTGGCCCATTCGGCCACCTCCACATATCCACCGTGGCAAGATGGCGCCGCAGACCTGCTACCCTCTGCGCGGCGCGACGGTGCCGCGCCTCCTCCGCCTCCAACATCAAACAAAATGAACCAACGGAGGGACATTGGGCCTTGTTTGTTCGGCCCGCACCCTCCGTGTTAAATGATAACAAAAGGCCACCAATGAACAAAGTAAGCGTCGAAGTGCATGGTAATAATTTAAAGTAATCAAATCCCCCTACCGTGATTTCAAAGTTTGCTTGACGGTGTCGCAGGAAGAGAATTCGAAGACGACGTTGTACGTTGCGCCCATTACATGCCGCCGATTCTGGGCTTGAACGTCTTCCTCGTTCTTTGTCGGAGAGGACTTTGTTCATCGTTGGAGATGTTCTTTGTGGAAGAACACTTTCTTTCTAATTATCCCAAAGCCTCCCAACAGAATATTTTCCCAGCCAATAAAATAAAAGACTCCCTCATATTTTAATGATGTCATGCAATTCAAATGAATTCAAAAGAATTCATCAGACCACAAATTAATTAATTATTGCATTAATTAATTGTGTTGGCACAATTAAGGGGAGGGAGGTGGAGAGGCTCCACCATAATGTGGGAGTTCAAAAGTTAAAAAAGGGGGGGTTTCAAGGAGTTAAAGAGGAGTTGAAGGGTTAGATGCACATGTGGACCCCACCACATATTATCCTCCCATGGGAGGTTATGTGGGAGTGGACCCCCCCTCCAACTTACATTTGGAGAAATTAACCACTACCTAAATAAATAAAAATATGTCACACATATTTTTATCTAATTTGTTTAGGAACCCCAAAATTAACATCCTCTCTCGACCAAACACAATTGCGGTGGAGGTCTCTTTAAGCGAATATCGGTGCTGTGAGTTCATCGGTGTCCTCGAATTTCAATTCCAAGCACCGGTTCAAAAGATAGAAAACCCCGCATATACATTTACTGAATGTACCTGAACAAAAATTCATAAATTTATTCCAAGAACACCAGGCCTTGGAATCAGGCGCCGTTAGGAACTGCAGAATCATAAAATTCCAATGAATTTAAGAAAAAAAAATTCTTGAAATTTCCAGGTCTTTACAATTTTATCTGTTAAATTATATTATATATAGTTTTATTCTCCAACAAAGACCCTGAGTGAACCCTTTTGAAGGTGATATAGATTAATTACCCCAAGAAAATCATTTTTTTAGTCAAACATTGATTGAGGATGCGTAAAAATGGTGTAGACCGTGGATAAAGGGATGGTATTTGGTTTGATCCAATTCCAGGAGTTAGTTTAGGTCCAATATAGGGAAAGTACTGGTCCCAGTAATTACATCTCCATCATCCATAATCATTCTAAGGTAATAATAACCCTTGGGAAGCAGTAGACTGGTTAGAAAGGATTCATATGATCTTTGAATTTCTAAATAATCCTAATATTACACCCTAACTCTGGTAACTCAGAGATAGTGGTCATTTTACTACATTGGAATAAAATATAAGGGATCACACCCCAAAGGATTGAATAGTTAGGAAGTCCTTGGATACAGAATACATATATTATTCTCACATTATATCAAAAACAAGGAAATATATATTAAAAATTATTTTGGAAATTTTATTATTTATTCTAGTAAAATCTCTGAAATCATTCAAAAATACCTTCTTAGTATCATAGGGAAATGAAACCATTATAAAGGGTGATCTTAGATGCTTCTTAAAAGAAATCATACAGAAAAAGATATCATAAAATAAATAAATCATGAATAATATGGTAGAGATAGATAATAATAAAATATTCCATATAATTAAAATCATAAAATGAGAAGTAAATCCATGTAAGACATTGAAATATAAATAATCACATAGATATGAATAACAAGTTTCATAATGATGGAATCATAATTCCATATATCATAATCTCACTATAAAGGCCATTTTCCAAGACATCATGTATAAATATGTATGATGTACAGCCAGTATTCAAACTATTTTTTCTCATGAGTCAAATTTATGCATCAAGTGCTTATTATAGGTCATGAGTTTCAAAAACTAAGTCCAATGCATTCATCATATAAAATAAATGAATAAAAATTCAATACATAATCTATATAAACAATCATATTTAAAAAGTAACGTAAAAAATGTTAACATTTTCCCGGTGAACAAATATAAAAACATGATTATAAGACATTATTCATCAAAGTATTTTGACATATATAAAAATATTTTAAAAAATAACTAGAAGATTTATTAACGAATATGCTCATTTATTTATGAAATCACTTGCATTAAAATATAATTTTTTTAGAAAATTAGTGGAAATAAATTTATTGAAAATAACCATGGAAATAGTCAAGTAAAGCATTAAGGTATGGAATAGAGGTGATGGTGGGAAAAATTATTCATGTGGTAAATGTTAAAACAAATATTTAATTCACACCATTGGTAAAAATACCTCATTCAGAAGATGAAAAAAATATTCCTTTTAAAAAAATATAGAAAGTTATAAAAGAGTAAATAAAAATTTAATCAATAATTGTATAATATTACAAAAAATCATGAAAATATTTTAAATAAAATATTGACATGGATGAAAAATATTCCTGACCGAATTGAAAAACAAATTTCATTTTACTTTACAAAATTCTTTTTGTCTTTTTGGTTCCAAAGATGGTATAAATGGAAATAATACTTAAAAACCATAGAAATAACTATAATATAATAAAATATATAGGGTTTAATATATAATTATCATGTAATTCCTCCAATATAAACATAAACCAAAAAAAGTATCGAATAAGGATGAAATTGTGAAATAAGCCCTAACATCCAGTTTGACTTGTTCTGTAAGTTCTTATATCCTTCTTTATAATAAACTTAAATTTATTATAATTTCATAATAGAACCATATAAATTATTATAATTTCATATATGACCCACTTCTAACATTTCATTCCATATTTATTAATAATTTATTATTGAAATTATCATTTTTAGTGCTAACTATTTCATCATGTATGTTTAGATTCAGTAGTTTGGTTCCCCAAATATTTCTCATGGTTTCATAACATATATAATTTTAATAATGATATAAATATCATATATATTAATTATATACTTATTTATAATCATTATTTAATGTTTTTCATGACAAATGAATCACATCGCACCATAGAGGTGGTAGTCCCCACGTATGCGTGAGAGACATTATCATTTTTTAATGAGTTAAAGGGTATGAATTTAAGTGATATATTATATTTTGAGAATAAAAATTATATCATAAATATCATATATATTCATTAGTTCCATCTTTTTTACCATCCAATTAAAGTGGTGATGGAAAATAAAATACGCTGCTATGTGCAAACGTTTGGTCATACGAACTCATGAGTGATGTTTTCATTTTCCATAGGATGGAAAAGAGGTGAATAAGAATTTTTTCCCTTATATAATAACATATAAATATATATAAGATAATAATGTTGTTATATGATAATGATTATTGAATATTTGAAGGTGGAATAATAGGAAATAAAATGAAAACAATCGGTTAAGAACATGTAATGTCTCAGATCTGGATGCCACTCAACTGGTACCCAGTACTCAGTTGGCCACATGGCCTCAAGCGCATTTCCCCAAACACAAAAATCTATCGACTAGTAGCCAGGGCCTAGGGTGTGATAGTGGGGAAACTATTCCCTCATTGGTATATTTTAACATAGTGGAATAAATAATAACGTAATAGATGAAGAAATAAAAACATATATATAAAATAAATAGTGGAAGACTGATAAGATAAATAACCAAGCATCATTTCATAAAAAATATGGTGCAGAGTGTTATTTTCTAAGAAAACAACCCAAACAAGTACACTGTATGAATCCACAATATATGTTCCAAAAGAAAAAGAAACATTGGAAACTGATCATAATCTCAAGCCTTGGCTCAATCCTATGATCTCTAACTCCTAAATAGCATCTCAAGTAGCGGTAGAAGAGATATTGCCCTTATCGACACCCACAACAATATAATCTATTTGGGACCAAAAGCATGAACCAAACAGGGTGTGAGAAATTAATACTAGTAGTTTACCGCCCAATATTTATACCTATATATTAGTGAGTATATGCAATAAGTAGTGTACAAAAAGGAAAACTAGTAAACTAGGAAGTACTCAAAATTAAACAATCCTACAAGTCATGTTTCCCATTTTCATTCATTATGTTCAGCTCAACCATTCAATTATATTGAATTATATAAATCTTGAGATCCAACCTAATCCCATCAATCCCATGTATAAAGAATTATGAAAATATACCTTATAAGGCTATCTAAATAAATAAAGTGAAGGCCAAATCCAAACATGTTCTTTGGATTGGCATACACATCATAAGTCATTCCATTTCAATATTCAATTCAAAATCATTCCCGTAGGCATAGAAAACCCCATCCGTAGTCATAAAAAATCCTCACTTAGAGGCATAACAAATCCTCACCCATAGGATTAAAATCATCGCCCATAGAAATAACAAATCATATCCCATAAGCATAGTAATTAATAGGGTCGAGCCTCATAAATCAGCATTTAAGCATAAAAGAAAACACATGTAAAATACAATATTACATTGTTAACATAATAAAAACTCATGTGGGAATCATACAAATAAATAAACAATTGAATTAAACTATCATGAGGATTAAACAATTATACTCACATGGGTAGTTCATATCACAAGCCTAACATGTAATCAAACAATTACAAGGCTTATACAAATATACTCATAAGGGCATTTTATCTATAACAAGAAAACATGTGAATTGAACTATCACAAGTATTAAGAAATTTTCATCTCACATGGGAAACATTTAATTAACCAATTTCATTTTAAACAACCCAAAAAAGGGAAACAATGGCATGCCTATAGGCATCCTAGTCCAAACAACTAAAAAATGGTCATCCGAGGAAAACACACCTATGGGGTGGCCCTTAATGAAACCAACAAGCTCTAATATGCTTAAATTATTTTATTTAATGACTTTATAATCATTAGGAAACAATAAGGGTAAATTTAGATTCAAGGATAAACCCTAAACATGGATGAACGACACTACAACAAATATAAACAACTCGACATTGATCGAAAGGCATAAAACCACCTGGCTTGTCGTAGTACAACTCTCCTCATCTAGCCTCGACCTCTAATTCAAGCTAGAATGAAGTAGATCTATAAAATTATTATAAAATCTCAAACATAAATAACATCATCAAGAGGAAAATAAAAAATAACGGCTCGGGAAAAATTGGGAACTTACTAGTCGGGTTCAAACATAACCGACGACGTAGGAATTGGGGTTCAGATGAAGATTCAGTAGCAAAAATCTCATTCGGCACTATTGTTCATCAGCCTGGGAGAGCATCTGTCCATTTTCAAAAAAAAAATTAATGCATGATTTAATCAATAATAAATGTACATGGCATGTACTTGAGATTACATGCCCGTGCAGTTTTTGGTAAGACCATTGCATGGTTGTGTATTGAGATTACGTTGTGTGTAGCCTTACATACACGGTGTGTACCTATAAGTACATGGAATTTAGTTCTAAATCGTATTTTGTAAAAGGAATGAATCTATCCCATGACCTCTTTTCCCCCATATTCTATAGTATAAACTGAAAAAGATATATTTGTATCTTAAGGGAAGAACTGGGTTCTTACAAACATCCCCCCTTAAATCAATTCGTCCTCGAATTTCACTTCTAAGGGTGATGAAGAATTATCTATGAACAACTATGAACACTGTGATTGTATGTTAGTCTCCCTCTCCCAAATCATTTCTTACACTTGTTCATGCTTCCATACCACCCATTCCAAAGGAACAGATCATACACAGAGAACCTTCATTCTATGATCCACAATATGAATGGGATGCTCCTCAAAGGATGTATCTTCATACAACTCCACTTCCTCGGGCAGAAAGGTGTGAGATAGGTCCGAAAAGTTACATATCATATATATACATGTTCCTCTAAGGTAACTACAATCGATAGGCAATCGGTCCTACCCTCTCTAGAAACTTAAACGGACTGATGTATCTCAGCAAAATCTTGCCCTGTCTCCTGATCCTCTTGGGTCCCAACCTCGGTGTGACACGTAAAAAATATTATCCCCAACCTCAAACTCAAGAGGTCATAAACGGAAATTGGAAAAATATTTCTAACGAGACTATGTACCATTCAACCACTTCTGAATCAACTGGACTTTCTCAGATGTCTCCTTTATGATACGTAGTCCTAATAAAGTTGCCTCACATTCCTCCAGCCAGTACAGGGGTGATCGTAATGGCCTACCGTAAAAGCCTCAAAATGTGACATCTCTATAGTTTACTGGAAACTATTATTGTAGGAAAATTTAAAAAGGTAAATATACTTCTCCCATGAGCCCCCAAAGTCTAGGACGCATGCTCCCAGCATGTCCTCCAGCACCTGTATCGTACGCTCTAACTGGCCATCAGTCTGTGGGTGGTATGTTGTGCTCAAAACCACCTATGTACCCAATGCCCTCTGAAAACTCTTCCATAAATGAGACATAAAGTCATATTAATTATCTTAAATGATAGAATGAGGGACCCCATGATGTCATACCACCTCACGAATATACAGATTCCCGAGATCATCAACTCTGAAGGTCTCCTTAATTGGTAAGAAAGGAGCGACTTTTGTAAGTCTTCCAACCACCACCCCCATAACATCATTACCTCTGTGTGACCTTGGTAACCCTGTCACTAAATCCATCATGACATAATCCCTTTTCTAATCTGGAATAGGTAACTACTGCAAAATAACGGCTAGCCACTGATGTCCCACCATCACCTACTGATAAGTGGAACACCTCGTAACAAAACCAACCACCTCTCTCTTCATACCCAGCCACTCGTACTAACGGCACAAGCCACGGTATATTTTGGTAACTCTGGGATGTAATAACCAAGATTAATCCTTAAACTCCTACATCAACTCCTCACATATGGCATCCCACCTTTTTAAAACATAACTTTTCATTACATTTTACAAACAGAGGATCTTTAAAGTCTAGTGTCTTATAAATCAAGAACAATACATGAAAACAACATAAAACATTATTCTAAACCACTCATAAGGCTTAATCATAGGTTAATCCTATGTAAAATTAATACATCTCATATCCTGGAGACATACATCAAAGGAAAGGGTGAGCATAATGCTCAGTAATGAAAACAAGTGAAATAGTTGACATGTGATCTTGAGCAATATTAATAAGAACATGATAAAAGTCATAAATGCATGAGAAATGCAAGAATAAAAATATCATAATAAAAATAACATGAATCATAACTTGAATATGTGTCTACAACAATTCATTTAGACATTCATGAACATATCACCAAGGTCCATCCCCAAGGTGACATAAAAATTACCATGGTTATTCACCAAGGTATCGTGAAACTTGTCATCTCTAGAGATTAATTATTTACCCAATGCATTGGAGTGATATCAGGGAACACCCTTAATATGTATTTACTTTCATGTTATCTACATATATCATAATAAAAAATTTCATAAATTCCCCATAGAGAATTAAGGAAATGGGTTTCATTTCAAAATCGAGACGTTTTAAAAGTTCTTAAAAATAAGATCATTATATCATTTATAACCCATGGAATGGGAGTAAGGGTTATATGAATGTCAATTACAGAATAAAATATATAATTTTTATATATTAATTAACACCCATATAAATGAAATTGGTCATTGTATTCACATAAATAAATAAGATAATTTCTTGAGAGAAAGAGATAGAAATTTTGAGACGAAATTTCTGCAACATAACAGCTAAAAAACATGGTTTTAGAAAACATTCAAAAAAGAGGGGACAAGGGTCACCCACTCATAAGTAATTCATAATACAGTATGGGTACCGAATAAGATAATGGTATGGAGATTTGAATGACAAACCACATGAAAAGGAAACATGAAAGGAAAGAGAATATGCGATTTCTTTTACGAGAAATTCAGCAGCCTAACAACTTCACATAAAAATTCATAAAACAAATAGTTGAGAGCGGAAAGGGTATCTAAACAATTAGACATGAAATGGACAGTATTAAATATATATAAGAACAATCCCCCACATAATAAAATGGATCTATAAGACATAACATAAAGGAAGTCATGACATAAACGAGGAGGGTGAAAGCATCCCTTACCTTGAAGAGTAACTTCGAGAGCTTCAAGGTCGGGACATTGGGAGGCTTGAGCAAACCTTCGGAGGACTCCTTGGGAGGTAAGGAGACCATAACTTCGTTTATGATGATTTTGGAATGAAATAAATGAGGGAAATGTCTTGGTATTTATAGGAAAAGTGAGTGAATAAATTATTAATTTCCAAGGGACACCTCATCGGTGGTATTTGCCAAACCATGGGCTTGGACATGGTATTTGCCCATGGTATTGGCTACTTGGGACACCTCATAGCATATATCACTATTTATAAGTCGACCAGACACCTTAAATAAGTATTACATCATTAATGATGTCATTAAACACCCGAAACTCAAAATTGCATTTTTAATATTCACCGATAATTCAAAAATTTTAGAAAAATCCAAAAAATTATACCTAACCTAATATCGATTCTCTGAATTAAAAAATGAATTCCATTTTATGAAAATAATTTTCTAGATATTTTTAATTTAATTTTAAAATAAAATCATTATTTATTCCAAAAATACAACTTTAAAACTATAAATCATTTTGTAACACCTTAAGAAAGTAATCAAGGTCCCATAAAATTATCATATACCCATAAGAAAAAAAGTAACAATTTTTTATTAAATATTATGAAAATAGATTTCCATTTTAAATTATTAATTTAATTATAAAATTGTAAATAAAATATTTATGGCATTCAAAAAATACCAAAACTTAAACTATGATTGTTTTTCACTTTTAAGATGTCTAAAATGTATTTATACAATCATGGGTGAAGTTTCTATTTTTTTGGTCAAATTACTATTCATTACTATTCATATGGGTATGTTATTATTCCTGCTTTACTATTCACTAAAAACCAAGTTGAACTTATTAGACTCTAAATTTCTTGCTGATAACAACTGTAGAAGACTATTTTTTAAAATCATTTCACAATATTAATTATTTAATGAATACAAAAATATTTTAAAATAACCCTTTTTCCTAAATTCATCAATAATACACATCCTATATTTATCTGGATATTTGAAATTCACAAACTTTTCTATAAGAAGAAATAACACTTTTATTTATATAAAAGGATTAGACAAAGCAGCTAAGGTGTCGTTACATAGCCCCTTATAACACTAGAATAGGACCTAAGTGTAAGGTGTGATATAGTGATAGAATCTTGGGGTGGCTTGGACAACATTTCCCAGGTGGTGATTTCTATCAGCTTGAACTTCTTCCTAAGGCGATTTCGTTCAAGCTTCATACATTGAAGTTCGGCTTGGGCTTGGTCCAGAGCAAAGCCTAGTGATACTACCTCCTTCCCAAGCTACGACAGATGGGCTTCATATGGATCGAGTCTACTGGATGAGACAATTCAATCTTCCTTCTATATTAATTAACCAAGATAACCTTATTTATTAAAATAAAACATTAAGATTATAGTTTCCAATTGTCATATTAACCAACGGTCATATAACAGTCTAAACCGAACTATATCATTTTAATTATAATCACTTCTTTAATTAAAGGATATAGTTTTGTTGAGTATAAAATAAAATGACACCCAAAATTAGGAAACAAATATAATTAAAAAATTCTGGTCGTTACATCACATATGTCCACCAGAACCCAGACACGTCCATGGATCAAAAAGATCTCATTATCACCTACCATACAACCAGGAGGTGGATCCTCACCTAATAAACTCTCACATAGGACTAGGCCCTTAGAATCTAATAGATACCTCATCCTCACTCTTTCCAACAATGTAGAGGTAAAAGTAAAGGATGAAAGGAAAGTCTTTCCCTAACAGTCATGCACCTCTAAGTGCCTCTCAGAGAATTAGCTACCACTCGCTACCAGTCTACTACACTGCCAGTATCTGAGTCCTCATGATTCGTTCATCATCCCCTGCATTGCCATTTCCAAGCATGTAGGTAAGCTCAAAGTCAAAATACTGAAGGTATTCTACCCACCTTCATTGCCTGAGATTTATATCACACTGAGTAAAGATGTACTAGAGACTTTTATGTTCTATATACACCACAAAACACCCCCCACACACAATAATTAATGTCTCTAATAGCGTAAGGCATGAACAACTGCAATGAACTTAGGATCATGAGTCAGGTAGTTCCTCTCATGTGTCCTCAACTTCTGAGAACCATATGCAACAACTTGATCCCCCTGTATAAAAACTGCTCCCAGCCCAATACTGGATGTGTTGCAGTATAGAGTGTATCTCTTTCCCAACTTTGGGAAAATCTGTATCAGTGCTAACGTTAATCAATGTTTTATTTCCTAAAATTCCATCTATCAAGAATCTAACCTATGTACTTCACACCCTTCTTTTTCAATCCCTTCATCGGCACTGCTAAGCATGAGAAGTCCTCTATGAAATACCTATAGTAACCAACCATCCATAGAAAACTCTACACCGCAAATATATTCTTAGGCTGCTCCCAGATAACTATTTCTCTCACATTCTCTTGGTCCACTGATACTTCTATCTTCAAGATTATGTGACCCAAGATGTGAATTTGATCCATCAATAAGTGGCCCTTTGTGAGCTAAGAATATAACAGATTCTCTCTCACTGTATTCAAAATTATCTTAAGATGGTTGGTTTGGTCATGAATATTTTGAGAATACACCAAGATGTTGTCCATGAAAACCACAAAAAAAAGAATCCAAGTAAGGATGGAACACTAAATTCATCAACACCATGAAAACCATTGGAAAATTTGTGAGACCGAATGGTCTGACCAGATACTCATATATCCCATACCTTCTACAAAAAAATTTACATGGTATATCTGCAGGTCAAACACACATATAGTGATATACAGATCTAAAGTCAGTCTTTCAGAACACTCAAGCTCCTCAAAGATGATCAAATAGGTCACCTATCTATGGAAAGGGATATCGGTTTTTAACCATCAGCTGGTTCAGTAATTGATAGTCCATGCATAGCCTAAGGGTATGGTCTACCTTCTTTGAAAAAAGGACTGGTGAACCCCACGAAGAAGTACTGGGTTAGCTAAACCTATTTCCTCTAAATCCTTTAGATGTCTCTTGAGATCTTATAGATCCATCATATCCATCATATAAGGAGGAATGGATATTGGTGCAGCTCTTGGAACTAGCTTGATCATGAACTTTACCTCTCTCATTGGAGGTAACCCTAAAAATTCGTCCTAGAAGACATCCCTAAAATGATCAACCACAGGAGGGAAATCCATATAACATGTTCCTTGGTCATCCAGATGTAAACTGAAAATATATTTTTTCATCCCACTCAACCCACATTGCTTGGGTCCAGCTGAGCATGCCTAGACATCCCACTCTCCATTGTATAGAAACGATCCACCTTCTGGTGATGTTAAACTCACCCTACGACAATAGAAATCGACAAAGTCTTAAAAGAAGACTAATCAATCCATTCAAAGTATGACATCAAAACCTATCATCTATAAGACATTAAGATCCCAAAATAACTGAAACCCACCTACCTCAAGGGGACACTCCTTACATTAACGAACACCTACCGTCCTTGATGTACATGGATTTTACATGTATTTTTATAATTTTTTAACTTAGTTTTCATTAATTAGTTTAACCAATTTTATATTTTTAGTTTATTTTCGTAGTTTTGTATTAGTTTAGATATTTCGATATTTTTTAGTTAATTTATTACTTATATTAGTAATTTAGTATTTTTATTATTTATATTAATTTTATATATTATATTCAATAGTATATTATTATTATTAGTTTCACTAATTTTAGTTTATTTTATTTTATTAATTCTTATTAATATGTATATATTTTATTTTAGTTCATTATTTTTTATAGTATTAATAAAATAGTTTTTTTTATTAGTTATTATTATATTTAATAGTAGTGTTATATTTAATTTTCATGTGCATAAATAAATAAATAAATATATGTATGCATGTATATGTATATGTATTTTAATTCTTATTACTTTTTATTATTATTATTATTATTACTATTATTATTATTATTGTTTAACTTTTAAATAATAAGATTTAATTTGAAAATTTGAATTTGAATTTAACTTCTTTTTATTTTTTCCTCTCCACAATCTAACCAACCCCTTCCCCTCTTCTACGTCATCCCCTCCCCATTCCCTTTTATTTTCTCTCACCAATCAGCCACCCCCTCTCTCTTTTTCTCTCCATTCCGAACCCGCCGGCCCCCCTTTCACTCCCGCTGGACCCGCCGCCCTCCTCTCCTTTTCCTCCCCTTACCCTACCCACCGGCCCCTTTTTCTCCCTTTTCCATTCCCAGCGCCCACGGCCCTCTCCCCTTTCTCACCCGTTGGACCCGCCGCTCCCTCGCCCCTCCTATCTCTCTCCCGCATCCCCTCTCAGACCGGCGCCCCCATCTCCTTGCCGCCTCCCTTATCTCCCCCAGCAGCGCCCCTCATTTTCCCTTCCTCTCACCCACGGCCCTCCCCTCCTATCCCCCTCCCCATCCCGCTGGAACCGCCACCCCCCCTACCGCTCGCCCTCACCCCCGCACATCCATCCGGCCACCCCCGCCGGCCCTCACTCTCCCTTCTCCCACTGCATCCGCGCCCCCTTATTTCCCCTGCCTCCCCTCTCATCCACTTGAAGTGCAGCAGGTACGCAACCCACAGCGGCGAACCATCACCAAGAGCGCAGCGGAGGTTCGGACAAGTCATCGACGCAGCGGAGGATTGGAACGTTCTCTTGGCTTCTGAAGATTCACGTTGCACACTGAGAGCAAGCATCAGAGCATATTTTCAGTGGCGCGGTGGTTTGATTCGGGTGCGGCGTCAGCAACTGCACGGACCGGAGCGATGGTTATTGTTTTGCGATCATTGACGACGTCTCACGGTGACCAAAACAACGACACGAGCACGGTGATATCTTTTATTTATTATTTTATGTGTCGTGTCGTCGTGATGGCGGGGTAATTCATTTGTGTCAGAGTTGTGATAAATGTGATGGTGAATGCATGTCTTTAATTTATTCTTACGTTTGATTGCCTTTTGAATTAATTTCATTAGGATGTTTATTTAATTAATTGTATCTGCGTTTAAATTAATTATCATTTGGGGCCTGCACACATGCTTTGGTGCCCGTTCGTGTGATACCTAATTAGTAATCACGAACGGGAGTTCATCCGAGAATTTATTTATCCGGAATTTGATCAAGCACGCAATCGAATTTTGAATAAATTAATATATTAATTGGAAAGTTAATATTTTGTGTGCGCTCTCCTTCAAACTGACATGAGTGATACTTAATAAGTAATCTCATGTGAGCAAACCCAATGTAGGTAGATACTTAGACTTTGTGAGAAACGGGTCATTGTATTTCACCAAGTGATTCAGTGTTATAAGGACGCGCAAATTATTTGTCAGGACAGAGAACGAAATGATAAATAATTTGTGTGAAAATTAGAATGTTTTCTAACATCAGAGAACGAGACCAGATGACATTTTGATTAAATTTGGAATCGGTGATAATTGAATAAATAAATATTCAAATGTCAGAATTAAATAATTGACATTGCATGCACTTGAACGAACATCACAACTCTGACACTTCCATCTCTGCCAGTTTCTTTCATAGCTAAGTTCACTTAGATAGTTTTAGTTAATTTAATTAGTCATTTTTAAAATAGTCATTTAGTTTTTAGAACTTAGTTGTTAATCACACAATTAAAGCCCATCCGCCTGAACATTCCTCCAAAAGGACATTTCTAGTGTCTACTCACATTCTCTCTGTGGTTCGACCCTGCTCGCCACTTCTACAGTAGTTAGTAGGTAAATAAATATTGAAAATTTGCACACGTTGCGACGCGCGTGCCAAATTTCTGGCGCCGTTTCCGGGGAGAATATTATAAGTAGGAGTTCCTTTAAAAGAGTGATTTAGGTCTAAAAAAAAATAAAAAAAAACTAAACCAAAAAAAAACAGTTCACTACTCTGAGAATTTTTCGTTGCAAGGATTTTCAAGACACCCAGAAGTTCAAAATGACGTGGGCCGCACCACACAATTACAACCAGTATCCGCCCTATGCAGCCCCGACTCAAGGTATGACATATAATGCTTCACCGCACATGAGCTATCCAGGTAATCCTGTTTATTTCAATGATCTTTATTCAAGTCCATGCTATGATCCATATGAGAACATTTCATCATTCTATGAAACAAGTCCTTATACATCTGTTAATCATTTTCAAATTCAATGCATTCCTGAAAATTTAGAACTTGACAATTCATGTCAAACAAATGATTCAATAATTGAACACATGTTGCATTGTGCTATCACTAAGACCAATCAGAGGTTTGAACTTCAAGATGAATGCAATGCAAAGAAGCTTTCCTCAACAAAAGATCTAGAAAATCAATTGAATAATTTAGTAAATAAAATGAATCATATTTCCGAACTAGATGCTTCATTACCCCTTGATGATCTAATTAAAAACAATTATTTTGAGGAGAGTGCAATAGAGGTTCCATTTGAACAACATCTATGTCCCGAGTCTGATAATGGGATTAATCTGCCATCTTATCATACAATTGATGACTCCCCTCCATCACAAAATAATTCTTCCAATCTAATCACATTTCAAGAATATGAGAGCTTGGTCTTCCGCCCTGTTGAACATAATGGTCCCTCAGAAAATGTGATTTCATGTCCTTCTTCTGTGAATTCACAACCTAGTCATCCCAAAGTTAAAAAGGACACATTCAATGTCTATCAAATTTCACCTTTTGAGGATGAAGAGGACATTGAACTAGGATCATTCTTTACCATAATAGATTCAGAATTGAACCAAGAGACAGTGGATTGCCACACTCAAGAGGACATCACTTCAAATGACATTGAATCACCTCTTTCTGAAAATCCATGTGAGTCCGAAACTTTTTCTAAAATGGAGACATCTGAAACATTTCTGGAGTCGAAGAATCAATCAGCATTGGTGGAAGAGAACACTCATAATTTTATAGAAATAATGGAAGAATGGGATTGCTTGTAGGATCCTGATTTTGTGGTGATACATGTGCCAACAGTGAAATATGATGAGGGCAGTATATAAGAAAATTTTGAAAAAGATGTCATTCTTGACACAATGGAGTCATCTGCTCCAATTGATCCTGCGCCACTTTCTCCATGCGTCGAGGTTAAAAACACTTCACTTGAAATACCCACATATGCTAACAATATTTTTGACCTTGGCACAATCAATGAAGCCATCAAGCATGAATTGAGTTGGAAACCAATAGATTTCCCTGTGCTAGTGGTTGGATGTGAAAACGAATTGGGATACATCATCAACCCAGATACTACATTCAAGGATATGATGGATATAATCCGACCGCTGAAGGAGTCTAGTAATGGCACTTTTTCACTTGTGTATGTTCAAGGAGGTAATCTTCTTGATCTTTCCATTGACAACCTTTTCCCAAAATTCAACAATTCGATGAGTCTTTCTTCAGGTGAGGTATACTCATTCCCTTGTGAGTTGGAATATTTTCATTTCATTCCACACATCCACTATTCTAACAAGATTCCGTTGAGATTTTGTGCAGCTTGCAGGATAAACTCATCTTCAATGAATGGATTTCGCACTTCTACTGAAAAAGAAGCAGATGCATGGTTTACATTTCCATTCGATCCTGGTGGAGTTCCAATAACGTATGGCTGAATACGAAGTAAACTTAGCGCTCAATGGGATGCAACCCATCATTTGTTTGTTTTCTTTTCACTGCATTTCATTTCATTTCATGTAGTTTTATTTTAAAATAAAAAGGCATGCATTTGCCGCAATCTCTTTTCTCCTGAAACTGCAGTGGATTTAAATTCATCATAAATATTTTTATCATCCACATGATTTTGATTATGGTGTGACTTCTTTGATATGATGTGAGTACGTGTTGTCAATGTGTAGGTTTTACAGGTATACCATTTCTGGAGCTTCATCGGATACAAACAACCTCTCCGCGTCAATCTGCACTTACACAGGGAAGTGTTCTATTTTTTTCCATATTTTATGCTTCCAAAAACACCATGTAAAAAAAACAAAAAAACAAAAAAAAAAGAGAGAGAAAATTTTTGAAAAATGAAAAAAAAACTAACATTCTTGTCATTGATGAACCCACATAAAAGCTATTGTATTCTTGTCGCAACACAGTCAGGAACATAACACTTGTGTCCCTAGGCAGTTTGAACACCTGATTCTTGTTTGGAATTCTTTGATCCTTGATCTCATGACTTAGATGATTGCTGATATTATTTCATGCTTCAAAAATGTTTTTCAAAAACTTGTATTTTGTTTGAGACACTTATTCGCACTCATGATCATCTGTGCTGTCCAAAATTATATTTCCATACTCTTGAGGACTCTGAGCTATTTTACAATCATCTCTTATTTCTCTTATTTCTTGAGGTAATCTCAACCATGTTTTGTCTTCTAGAACTTTCCATGTTTTTCCATCAAAGCGATAGGAATTTTTGAAAGTTGCCCTAAAATGATCGAGACATCTGTTTGATATTTTAGCCCGGTTGACCCACTGAGCCACCCAAACATTTTCTCCTTCGTATAGCCCTTAGAAGCCATGCAGGATCCTTTTAGGATGATCCCAATCCGATACCCTTCCCTACCAATTTCTTGAATTTTTGCATGATGATTTCAATCTAAGTGTGGGGGAGAGAAACTTACTCATGGAGAGGGTTCTTCGAGGGGCAGTGAGTCATTTGATGTACATGGATTGACATTATTCCATCCTGATCATTGAGTTCTTTTTCACAGTAGCGACATTCATTTCATATTATTTTGATATAGGAATATAGAACCCTTTTCAGTTCCAACAATGAGTACATTGGTGGTCATTACGCGGTAACCCTCGACTTTGGGGATACCTATTAAAGTGATGATCCATTACTCCAGGAACTAGAGAGTTTTCTATATGACCTACCTTCATTGAGATGTTACAGCATATACGCTGCTTGTGTACCATTCTTTGGGATTATTGTCTGACACCTATTTCATGGGGTTTTGGAACTGATACTCACTTGTTTTTCCTACTCATCTTATTTGAGTGAGTTGTGTAAAAAAAAAGAGTGAAACATTGGATTATCAAATGCTTGGGGACAAGCAGTGTTTTAAGTGTGGGGGAGCGAGAGTTTGAGGGAGACATTTAGATTGACTTATCATGCATTTATTTCAAGATTCAACCCTCCTTTTTACCAAAAAAATGTCAATTTTTTTTTACCCACCGTCCCACAGCTTCAGAAACATTTGAACCTCATATAAAGTCCTTGAGATTAGTGCATTCTTTTGATTTCCACTAGTGGAGATGCGAAATTCATGGAAAGCCTATGGTAAGCCTGCATGTGTATGAGAACTGAGAAAAACTTCGATCAATTTTTTTTTCGAGCGATGAGTGTAATGGCAAGGTAGGTCACATGATTGATGAGTGCACATACTTGTTTTGAAAAAATGCAAGTGAAAGAAAAATTGTTTTTGAAACTAAAGTTTTAAATGAAGCATGATATATTATGAGGAAAGAGATTGGAAAATTTTGAACTTATAACTTGGATGTTTTGGATTTGTCTACGGGTCCACTTGTGTTTTATTTCAGATTGTTTTTCCCAGGAGTGCAAAAGTTTAAGTGTGGGGGATTTGATGTACATGGATTTTACATGTATTTTTATAATTTTTTAACTTAGTTTTCATTAATTAGTTTAACCAATTTTATATTTTTAGTTTATTTTCGTAGTTTTGTATTAGTTTAGATATTTCGATATTTTTTAGTTAATTTATTACTTATATTAGTAATTTAGTATTTTTATTATTTATATTAATTTTATATATTATATTCAATAGTATATTATTATTATTAGTTTCACTAATTTTAGTTTATTTTATTTTATTAATTCTTATTAATATGTATATATTTTATTTTAGTTCATTATTTTTTATAGTATTAATAAAATAGTTTTTTTTATTAGTTATTATTATATTTAATAGTAGTGTTATATTTAATTTGCATGTGCATAAATAAATAAATAAATATATGTATGCATGTATATGTATATGTATTTTAATTCTTATTACTTTTTATTATTATTATTATTATTACTATTATTATTATTATTGTTTAACTTTTAAATAATAAGATTTAATTTGAAAATTTGAATTTGAATTTAACTTCTTTTTATTTTTTCCCCTCCACTATCTAACCAACCCCTTCCCCTTTGACCATTTCCCCTCTTCCACGTCATCCCCTCCCTATTCCCTTTTATTTTCTCTCACCAATCAGCCACCCCCTCTCTCTTTTGCTCTCCATTCCGAACCCGCCGGCCCCCCTTTCACTCCCGCTGGACCCGCCGCCCTCCTCTCCTTTTCCTCCCCTTACCCTACCCGCCGGCCCCTTTTTCTCCCTTTTTCATTCCCAGCACCCACGGCCCTCTCCCCTTTCTCACCCGCTGGACCCGCCGCTCCCTCGCCCCTCCTATCTCTCTCCCGCATCCCCTCTCAGACTGGCGCCCCCATCTCCCTGCCGCCTCCCTTATCTCCCCCAGCAGCGCCCCTCCTTTTCCCTTCCTCTCACCCACGGCCCTCCCCTCCTATCCCCCTCCCCATCCCGCTGGAACCGCCACCCCCCCTACCGCTCGCCCTCACCCCCGCACATCCAGCCGGCCACCCCCACCGGCCCTCACTCTCCCTTCTCCCACTGCATCCGCGCCCCCTTATTTCCCCTGCCTCCCCTCTCATCCACTTGAAGTGCAGCAGGTACGCAACCCACAGCGGCGAACCATCACCAAGAGCGCAGCGGAGGTTCGGACAAGTCATCGACGCAGCGGAGGATTGGAACGTTCTCTTGGCTTCTGAATATTCACGTCGCACACTGAGAGCAAGCATCAGAGCATATTTTCAGCGACGCGGTGGTTTGATTCGGGTGCGGCGTCAGCAACTGCACGGACCGGAGCGATGGTTATTGTTTTGTGATCGTTGACGACGTCTCGCGGTGACCAAAACAACGACACGAGCACGGTGATATCTTTTATTTATTATTTTATGTGTCGTGTCGTCGTGATGGCGGGGTAATTCATTTGTGTCAGAGTTGGGATAAATGTGATGGTGAATGCATGTCTTTAATTTATTCTTACGTTTGATTGCCTTTTGAATTAATTTCATTAGGATGTTTATTTAATTAATTGTATCTGCGTTTAAATTAATTATCATTTGGGGCCTGCACACATGCTTTGGTGCCCGTTCATGTGATACCTAATAAGTAATCACGAACGGGAGTTCATCCGAGAATTTATTTATCCGGAATTTGATCAAGCGCGCAATCGAATTTTGAATAAATAAGTATATTAATTGGAAAGTTAATATTTTGTGTGCGCTCTCCTTCAAACTGACATGAGTGATACTTAATAAGTAATCTCATGTGAGCGAACCCAACGTAGGTAGATACTTAGACTTTGTGAGAAACGGGTCATTGTATTTCACCAAGTGATTCAGTGCTATAAGGATGCGCAAATTGTTTGTCAGGACAGAGAACGAAATGATAACTAATTTGTGTGAAAATTAGAATGTTTTCTAACATAAGAGAACGAGACCAGATGACATTTTGATTAAATTTGGAATCGGTGATAATTGAATAAATAAATATTCAAATGTCGGAATTAAATAATTGACATTGCATGCACTTGAACGGACATCACGACTCTGACACTTCCATCTCTGCCAGTTTCTTTCATAGCTAAGTTCACTTAGATAGTTTTAGTTAATTTAATTAGTCATTTTTAAAATAGTCATTTAGTTTTTAGAACTTAGTTGTTAATCACACAATTAAAGCCCATCCGCCTGAACATTCCTCCAAAAGGACATTTCTAGTGTCTACTCACATTCTCTCTGTGGTTCGACCTTGCTCGCCACTTCTACAGTAGTTAGTAGGTAAATAAATATTGCAAATTTGCACGCGTTGCGACGCGCGTGTCAGTCCTTATCCCTAATGGAGTGTCTAGAATCATAACAGCACCAGAAGAGAAAACACAGAGCCCAAGGATCTCTAAAATGGGCCTAGATATAAAACTATGTGAAGCCCATTTATCAAAGAGTGCAGAAGATAAAACAGAGGTAACTAGAATAGTACCTATGAAAGTAGAAGGTCTGAGATCCTACTCATGTTGGGTCTAATGCACTACATAAGTTTTACCTAAATCGTGGTCTTGATACACTACCTGGCTACCCTAAGCTAACCCACCCTATTGTCACTAAGATCTTGGGGTCTCGCTACCATTCCCATGACCACCACCTCGGCCTGAATAGCCTAACATATTCCAATTCCCTTATTGGTGAGAAGTTTCTATCCCTACACTTGAATGTGGAGTCTACGAAGAACCTCTCTCACTAGATTCTAGTGGAAATGCCCTGTAGAAGTGTTGTAGATGGCACATCTTACCTCAAGCTCAGCACTTAACTGGGTCCATCAGACACTAAAATCCCCTATGCCAAGCTCATCCAAACTGGTAGAACCTTTCCTGTCTAATGAAAGAAACATATTGACTTCTCGTATCACTATGAGAAATCTCTAAATGAGGCTTCTTTCTCTCGGTCTGGATAGTACCAAATCTCAGTGTTGAACCCCCTAGTTTGTACCCCTAGCTTCCCATAGATTATTCTCAGTAATAAACTCTGGATTCACGATGTCATATACATAAGGAAACGTAAAATCATTCACCTTCAATTGGATTTTATACCTAAGACCATCCTCAAATCGCCTAGACCTTAATGTATCATTACCCATCAGAATAGGTTTGAATCTATGAAGCTCGATGAAATGGACAGAGTAGTCCATCATTGACATGGAACCCTACTCCAGATGCATGAAATCATACACTCTATCAGCCCTCATCATCTCGAGAAAATATAAGTCCTAGAAGACCATCTGAAAATCTCCCCATTTTGTGTCCTGGTGACGCTCTATCTGAGTGATAACATCCCAACACCTCTTGTTTGAATCACGTAGAATATAAGTCATGAGCTTAAACCTCCTCTCAAGATTCATCTCCATATGCTCAAATATCATAAGCATGGACTCCACCCATGACTCTATATATTTTTTCCCACCATCCTCTGAAAACATAGGTGGATGTTTCTACTAGAATACTCTCGTCAGTTCTTATATAGATGTGGCAGACTGAGGTACTCCCCAGAACATCTTTATAAACCTCATAAAGCCTTAAATGAGCTATGAATCCACACCTGTGTCCATTATAATAGTTGGTCCCTCAATAGGAACATATGGAGGATCCTCTAGTAGCCCATGGCCTACCACCTCCATTGTATGATCATTGCCACTCTCCTAGAGTACTACTAGAGGTCGTTGTGTTGTCATTGATCTGTAAAGTCCATCATATACACCTCTGTATATTCTTATTCATCTAGGTACATATTTCAAGATTGAAAGAAATAAATAGGTGAATAAAATTCTCAAAAGTTCACAAAAGTTGGGTACACGGTGTGTATAACCTAAACATGGTTTGTCCCCCTAATCTCTCACATGGGCGTGTAACTTCACCTGCCTTGGTCATGTAAACATCATAGGTACGCTGTGTTTTGGGCTGACATAGGTGTGTACTCAAGTATTCCCTCCAGGCCATGTACATTTATATTTCCAAATTGAAATGGGTCTGCCTATGTAAAATTATACAGGGTGTATATAAGGTACATGACATGTTCTATTAAAAACTCAATAACCCATGTTTTCGTTCACACGGTCGGTGACATTGTAATCTACCACACAATGTGTACTCAGAGTAAATGATTTGTACTTGAAAAATTTATTTTTTTCCTGAATAGAAGAACATATGGCCTATGTTCATAGCACCACACACTGTGTTATCTGGGTTTCTAGATTGTAAGCCTCAAAAACATCATCGGAACCCCTGTTTTTGAAAATTAAAGAAATGGTGTTCCAAATTATGATCTGTGGGAGAACATACTACCCAAAAATCAAATCTTGGCATCCATTCATAGCACATAACAACACAAACTAAATCCCAAATCCAAAACATGACCCACCAAATTCTGATTCAAGAGGGCCCATACACCTTAGGGAATAAAGTTTTACGTCTATCCAATTAAACCATAACACATAACTATACACCTATCACAACAGTAGTCATATCTATCATGGTACCTATCACAACAATATGCATATCTAAAAATACATCTATCACAACCGCATGGAATTTGTAATTTTATATACATGGGAAGGCAGGAAGGCACGACATGTGATTTCTAACAAGTTCTTATATGATGCATGAGATGGAATACACTCATCTCATCAGGTTGCTACAAAATAGAACCATAATAATATCAATAATAATAGCACAAAACAAGTGTTTCACCTAATGGTGAAATCAAATCAATTGTAATAGCTCAAAATCTACAAATTGCAATTTTCAATCGAGGAAATTTGGCTTTACCATAAATTCGGGGTAGCTACTCACGAGCATAGATTAGTACCAAATACCTTGAATTTCCATATCTATATATCATCACCAAACAATAATGAAAACCAAAAAAGAAACTCCTCTTATACCACTTTGTAATGTCCCAGATTTAGATGTCACTCAACTAGTGCCCCGTACCCAGTTGCCCACATGGCCTCAAGTGCATTCCCCCAAACACCATAGGCTGTCGACTAGTAGCAAGGGACTAGGGTGTGATAGCGGGGAAATGATACCCTCATTAGAATAGTGTAATATAGTAGAATAAATAATAATAAAATAGTGGAATCAATAAATAGAATACATCTGAAATAAACAGTGGAAGCTATTAAGATAAATAACATAGCATTATTCTATACAAAAGATGGTGCATCCAATTATGTTCTAAGAAAAAAGCCAAAACAAGTACAATACTAGAATTCACAATATATTTTCCAAAATAAAAATAAAAAAAAAAGGAAACTAAGAAGAATAGTAGGCCTTAGATTAGTCTCATGGTCTCTAACTCCTAAATAGCATCTCAAGTACCTGTAGAAGGGCACGTTCCCTTATTGACACCAACAATAATATAATCTGTTTGGGTCCAAAAGGATGACCCAAATAGAGTGTGAGAAATAAATCCCATTAGATGACCACCCAAGATCAATGCCTATCTATCAGTGAGTATATACAACAGGTAGTGTAAAAAAAGGAAAATTAGTAAACTAGGAAGTACTCAATGTTAAAAAATCCTTCAAGTCATGTTTTCTATTTTCATTCATTATGTTCAGTTCAACCATTTAATTACATTTAGTTATATAAGTCTTGAGATTCGGCCTAACCCCTTCAATCCCCCATATAAAAAATCTCAACAGATACCTCAGAATGTTATCTAAATAAATAATGTGAAGTCTAAATCCAATCTTATGTTTTGTCTTGAAAGACGAATCATAATTCATTCCATTTCAATATTCAATTCAACAAATCGCATATAGGCATAGAAAAACCCCACCCACAGGAATAACCAATCCTCTCCCACAGGCATAAAAAATCCTAACCCATAGGCATACAAGTCCTCACCCGTAGGCATAACAAATCCTCACCCGCAAGCATCGTAATTAATATGGTTGAGCCCGGTATATCAATATTTAATCATAAAAAATAACACATGTTAATTAAACTATTACATGGTTAACATAATAAAAACTCAAGTGGGAATCATACAAAATAATCAGCAAGTGAATTAAATTATCATGAGGCTTAAATAATTATACTCACATGGGCAGTTCATATAAAAATCCTAATGTGTATCTAACAATTACAATGCTTATACAAATATACTCACATGGGAACTTTATGTATAACAAGCAAACGTGTGAATTGAACTATCACAAGGCTTAAATAATTTTCATCTCACATGGGAAACATTCAATTAAACAGTTACATTTTAAAAAAACCTAAAAACGGAAACAAAGGCATGCCCATCAGCATCCTAGGCCAAACGGCTAAACAATTATCATCTGAGGGAAACATACCCATGGGGTGGCCCTTAATCAAACTTATAAGATCTAACATGCTTAAATTAATTTATTTCATGACCTAATCATAATTAGGAAACAACAAGGGTCATTTTATATTAAAGGATACACCTTAAACATGGACGAACAACACTACAACACAAATAAACAACTCAACATTGAGCAAAAGGCACAAGACCACCAACCTCGTCATAGTACGACTCTCCTCGTCCATCCTCAACCTCTAATTTAATCTAGAATGGTATAGATCTACAAAAAAACATAAAATCTCTACCTTGAATAACTTCTTTGATACAAAAAATCATGAATAACGACTCAAGAGGAATTTAGAGCTTACCGATCAGTTTCAAATGCAACTGACGGCAACAGAATCGGTGTTTGGATGAATATTTGGGAGGAAAATCCCATTTGGTGCTGTTATTTGTCAACCCAGGAGATCCTCTATCTTTTTTCAAAAAAAATGTTACTAATACCCAATTTAATCAATAAAAAAGTACACAGCATGTTCTTGAGATTACACGTCGTGTCTTTATGGTTTCTGGACATACCATTACATGGTCGTGTACCGGGATTACATGGAGTGTAGCCTTACATACACCACATTTACCTATAAGTACACGACGTGTAGTTCCCAATCAGATCGTATAACAGGCCTATAGATATACCTTGACCCCTTTCCCCCCCATATTCTTATGTATAAACTGAAATGGAAAGATCCTCACATTAAAGAAAGAACCGTGTTCTTATAGAACTATACCTCTTCTATGGACAATATCCTTAGTTTTATACATTAATAATTAATACAATGGTATTTCGATCAAACCAGGGCATTTTAGATGTGTTGAGTGGATTAAAGAAAATTATTTGGGTAGGTATTAGCAAAAATAATAGGCTCATGAAGTGTGAGTAAATATGAGAGGTGGGGTTCTTTTATATGTGATGGAGATGACACATTTGGAATTTTATTAAAGATCACAATATATTATTATTCTGCTCAAGAAATATAGCTCAAAAATGTAATATATTCTAATATGATATGGATAATATCTAAATAAAACCAGAAAAATTGGTTTAATAATGTTTTATGTGTTATCTTGAACCCTTATCACTTAATTGTTATCCCTTTTAACCCATTTTACAATTAACCATGGTAATAAATATTTACCATAGTTATTATTCATTATGAACAAAAATTAATTTTAATTATTACTTAATATTATTTATTATGATTCCATAAATGGAATCCATAATACATGATTCAAAACATAAAATTTTTGGAAATTAATTTTAATATAAGTTCTCAAAACTTGATGAAATACAGTTTTCCGGAAAAGAGCATTTTGAATTATAAATATAGTTTTATACCAAAATTTACAAAAACATTTATATTCCAGTGACATTAATTGTATAATTTTTAATAAAAATTAACTAATGAAATTTTAAAATCAATTCCAACAAATTAATTTATAAATACTTGAACGGAAAATAATTTTTTCTATAAAATTGGTATTTTCACTTTTCTGTGAAAAATTAATCTTTTCAAAAAAAATGCCAAATTTTCACCCTAAGATAATTTTGATATGTTGATTTAAAAAATGATATTATTTTTATAAAATTAAAATTTTTATAATTTTATAATTTATTATTTAATCACATTTTTTGAATAAATATATGTGCATTTTACAATTGTTTCTTTAAACAGAAAATCATGCTTACTATAATTGAATTTCAGGTGTCACATCCCCCTATAAAAAATTTCTTCCTAAAAAATTCCATAATATCACCACATGAACCTATGTGGGTAGATATTCATCATAACATCTTCATGTTCTCATGTTGTCTCCTATATCTTATGATTTCTTAAAAGTACATTTACCAGCTAAGTCATATGATTCCCCAACACTTGTTCTCTAGTTTCCATAATATAGTTATTATATACAAAGTATGATAAATCAAGTTCCAATTATATTTCCTTATAGGTGAGAACATGTTTTGGGTCTAGAATGCACTTCTTTAATAAAAATATATGGAACACATCATAAAAATTAGAGAGGCTAGGTTAAAATTCTAAATGGTAATCCACATCTCTTATCCTTTCAATAATATCAAATAGACTTATATTCCTATGACTAAATTTTCATTTCGTTCCAAAAATTTCAACACTTTTCCATAGATATGCCTTCAATAAAACATGATCTCCAACTTGAAATTATAAATCATTCCTTTGGTAATCATTATAAAATTTTTTCCTACTTTGATATTCCTTAATATAAATACTCTTTACTTTCATTATTTTATCATATATGAGATTTATTCCTATCAGATTACTTACACCAAAATTATCCCAAAGGGTTAGAGGACGAAAACTATTTTTGTAAAATTTATTATATGGTCCCATTTAAAATCTTGAATGGAAGAAACTAATATATGAAAATTAAAAAATAGATAAATAATGATCTCACATAACTTGAAAGTAAATAGATAACGACCTTAACATATATTCCAATTTATGGATAGTCCATTTATAATTCCAATTAGTTTGATGATGATAGGTGATTCTCAAACTTATCTCAGTGTAAATATCCTTCTAAATAATATTCTAGAATTTTTATGGAAACATTGAATAATGATCGAATAAAATCAAAATAGGTGCACCATGAAGTCTCAAAACTTCATTAATATAGAGTCACATGAAGAAATCAAAAGGTAGATCTTAACTTATAGAGAGGAAATGTGTGGACTTGTTAAAGAGGTCAATGATATCCCATATGGAATCATTATTTATAGGATTATTTTAAAATCTAGTGACAATGACTATAGTAATATCATCTCTTTTCTACACAAAAATGTAAATATGTGTCGTAACTCCTTTATGATGTTTTCTCTCAGAATTTACCAATTGAAAAACTAATCATCTTAATACATTGTCTACAATTTCCCATTTCATATAATCTAGCTAAAAATGATCCATCAAATACCGGTACATTTTGGTGCTACCTGGGTGCATAAGAAAATTTAAGATGTGAGCTAGATCTAATAATTCTCTTTTTAGATCAGGAATTAATAGAAAACATGGTCTCTTTCAAAATTTTAAAATACCATCTTTATAGATGATGTCAGTTAACTTACCATTCTTCATTGCATTGATTTTATGTTGACTATTCTCATCATCTAGTTGAGAACATTTTCTTTTCCCAAATAATGATGGTTTTGGAATCGTTTGCAATAGGAGAGATATTTCACCTTTATTAATGATACCCATATCGAATATTCACTAAAAGAGTTTTAAGATTTCACAATGAGGTATTATTGAAGGATTACTATCTCTAAAATTCAGTAGTGATTGGAATACATCTCTATTATCCGATAATAGAAAAAAGCATCACTAATATGTTTTTTTATGGTGGCCCATTGTAAATAATTATTATTTGTGCCAGATTCAACATCCATCCCAAATAATAATTAGTTTTGATCAATTTTTCATTCAACACAAATAATAGAATTAACTTTTTTTGAAAATATAAATGTGACGGCCCACCACAAATAATTATTATTTGTAATTAGTTCTTAATCTGTCACAAATAAGTGTGATAATATTTTAAAAAATCCAATTGAGATGGATATATTAATCCATTGAAATTTATTATTTTCAAAAAAATAAAAAAAATATAATAATAATAATTAAAAAAAATATTAAAATAAAAATAAGAATTAAAAATAAATAAAAAACAATTATAAATTATTAAATTATTCTACCCACAAAATGTTTATCGAATCAAAACACATGACAGTCACAGAAACAATTCCGGATTAACTGGTATCAGGGGGATAAGGATCACCCAAAGGGTCTTGTGTGGGGAACTTCATACCAATACCACATGTAATTTGTGGCATATACACCACCATCTAATCATCTATATGATACTGTTGATCACACTCCTACTCCTTCTCTCTATATATTTGTTGTATCATATCATCTTGAGCTTACAACCTCTCTCCATACTATGTAGCATGTGACAATGATGACTCTACGTGATCTCCCTTTGAGATGATTGATGACATTACAAAAGTACCATAATAAATTGTATGTTTCATTCATGAACCAATACCAATAAACTAGGCTTTCTCTACACCATGAAAAGTCACATGTATCCACACCCACTCATCAAAACCTAACTCACAAAAGGAATATTCTTCTCTCTTAGCATGGATCTATTATGAATGAGAAGTTGTATCCTCATATGTTTCGTTCAAATATAATTAGTAATTAAAATATTAAAAAATATCAATAAAAAATTTAAAAAAAAATCTGCAATCTAGTGTTGTTTTTCCCTGACAAGTTGTATTGTATGGAGATTAGTGTATATATTATTATAAAATTAATCCTCCATAATAGAGGGTTCAGTATAAACCTTTATAATATAATGAAAATTTTACATTTAAATTAAATATACATTAATAAATAATATTACTTACCATATGTAATCAAGGTATAATAAATATACAACTCTCGACACTATGTATGACCTCTTGTCTCCCCTTGGTTCTGAAATACAAATGATGACCTCCTCATAAAATTATATCCTATCCATGAGAAGAAAAATCCATCCAATACCTAAGTTGAGATATATTTAGGTTAATGATAGATGCAAGACTAGACAAAAAAGGTAATAGAATCTCTATCCATGACTCGCTTTCTTAGGTTGTGTAAAAACTGATGAAAATATTCATGTATAAAAGTATATCATGCCTCCCGTATAGGAGCTATTAGGCTATCATCAATTGGAGACCATAAATTCTACAATACAATTAAAAAAAAGTTAATAATTAAAAAATTTGAAAATAAAATATATTATTTAAAAACATAAAATACAATGGTTGAACATCTACTGATGAACATGAATGGGAACTTGATCCCATGACACCCATGCCATAGAAAGTTAAATTCTTATAATCACACTAGATTTCCCAATATCTAAATGTAAAAAAATATGAAAATAAAAACAAATTATTAGATTATTATTAACAAAATTAATACAAAAACATGATATAAATAAATACCTAAAACAATTGAACACGACCTCACAAAAAAGGATCAAATTCAAGAGATAGATATTTTTTTGAATAAGGTTTGGAATAATCATTCTATAAAGGTCACATGCCATCCTAATAGGTGGTGTTAAAACAACATCCTATAAGTCAGATGAATTGTAATCACCATCCAGATTTCTAGAATTAATGAGATAACGATATAGATCATCAAGAGAATCTCTGACCATCTGAAACAAATAATCTTACTTGTATGAAATTTGGAATATATATATAAAATATAAAAAAATAATTAATACCATTATATAATAATCTTAATTTTAAATAATTTTTAATATATATACATATAAAATATAAAAAACTATTAAATACCATAATATTATATTTACCTGAAAATAAATACCATAATATAATAATCAAACCTATAAATAATTGTTAATATGGATATAAAATATAAAATAATAATAAATATCATTAAGAATATAATATTCATATATGTAAATAATTATTAATATAGATATTAAATATGAAAAAAATTGCATCAGTGAGGGAATAGAATAGATCATTAGGAATATCACTAGCCACATGAAACATAAAATCTTACTTATGAATAAATATTAATATAGATATCAATTATATAAAACTAAGAAATACATAAATATAATATTTCATTCGTCATCTTCATCCTCATATTCATCGATGATAATGTCTTTATTGTCATCTTCAGCATCATTAGCTTCTATAAAACTTGTAGTTTTATCATCCCTTATTAATTCATCAACATTATCAATATCATCGGTCTTTAATTGGGGGGTTTCATCATTGATATTTAGGTATTTTCAGGTAAGAGATATATTTGGGAATGTTTATTGAAAAACATTCAATATTTTTTTCTTCCAAAGAACAGTTTTCATTTTCAAGAAACGGATTGTCATAATATTTCATTTTTATTATACTCCCCTGGTCATTTAAATCTCTCCAAATATCATATTAATTTTTATATTAAATGTGATGTTCAAGATGCACCAACATAAATGGTTCATTATAGGAAATTATACTATTATATTTAATATCAATGCCTCTATGTCGTGGATGAACTCACAACCCCTGATTAGTATCAAACCAATGGAATTTAAATGTTATTACATAGTTTGTTCCAATATTACATAACACAATTATTTTATCCAATATACTACCAAATTCAACATCACTTTCATTATGATGATATCCTTTCAATCAAAAACCATTATTCTTTTATTTTCTTTAATTTACCATATATGCATGTATGAAATATAAATCCATTAACCACATAAAAAATATAAAATTTTACCAATTTTGATAGAGGATTTTTTAGAAAACATAATTGATTATCTATTTTACTTTCAATTCATGTTTCCTTTAAAAAATAATTAATATTAATAATAAATATCATTAAAAAATTATTTTATACTTCATAATAAAAAACATAGCTTTCTAGTCTTTTCTAATAATATAAACATTTTTGTTGGTGACGTTATTCAAGATAAATAAGGGAAATATTTATAAATAGTTTTTGAATATGGTCATAATAGAGTCTAAAAAACAAATAATGTAAAAAAATAAATTAATAAAAAAAAATTTAAAATAAAAAATAGTGACTACTGGAATAATTCTTTCATTTCTTCACAATTGAGAATAACATATGTACGATCTGTATGCACTTCTTTATCTAAAATCCATAATTCATTTTAACCACCAAATCTAATCTTGGGATGATTATATACATACAGTTGATAGTCAATTAAATAATCAATATTTTTCTCATTTTGACCAATGTGATTATGTTTTGAAGGGTATTCTGATTAAAAATAATAAGAACATAAATTTGAAATTTCCTCTTATGAGTATGCTTCTTCAATTGACCTTTGAAATGATTCTTTATTACATAATCACTTCTTTAATTTTTTCATACATCTCAGAAATGGGAACATCCATTATAATTATAGAAAACCACAACATTTATATTCATATTTAAAATGAAATAATAAATGTTCCATTGAGTCAAAGATGGTCTGCTGGAAAATTTTCTCTAATTTTCATAAAATTAAAACAAAATATTTTTACATCATACTCAATGCATCATAATTTGATGTTGCCACATAAATATCTTGTAATAAATATGATATTTTGGTAAACACATACCATATTGATGAATTCAAAAACCTTATAAGAAAAACAATATAGCAACCCAAGATTTTCATACATGGATATTATGAATTTTTTATGAATATTCAATACATTACACAAACAAACGCCTAAGGAATATAGTATTTTAGTCTCTTTTGAGACTAGGTAAACAATATTCTAATTTGGTGAAAGATCTTAATAATATCCCATAAATATCTTCTCACACAACATTCCTCTTAGGAATACACTACCTAAACCTTTTTTCATAACCTCAAGAAGGAAACATAAGAAATGCTGAGCTTAAATACTCAGTAAGGGAAAACATAATAGATATCAATGTATGGTCATGTTAAATCATAATATAATAATAAGGGTATATGATCATGGATTTAACTTATAAAGTTCACACCCAACCTATCATAGATCATAAACATGAGTCATGTAATAAAACTTTTTCATTTCCAAAAACATGGCCCGTAAGGGTGATAAGTTATCCTAAATCGATCATGAACAATAATATCTTGTCATAACATTGTGGATCCATTATAAATATTAAAAAACATTTCAAATTTAAGGGTTAACTACCATGACCATCAACATAGTGGATTAAGACTCATCACATGTTTCCCATTTTGAATCAGTACACACTTGTTTCTAATAGTGAATCTAGACACACCTGTTTCCCAGTGTGGATCAATCTCTTTGACTTTTTTCACATTATTTTGTCTTGAGATATAATTCTTTACCCAATTAATTGGAGGGATATACAGGTTATACCCATTACATAATGAAAATCATACATATGTGTTCTATGAGATCATAAAATATTCAGGATATCATAATCCATTGAATGAAATGGGATTCATAAACATCTCATCATATCATAACCTATAGGAAATAGAACGGTTTCATAATCATTTCATCATTTCATAATTTCATGACCCTTTGAGAAAAAAGTCGGATTCATAAGAATTATGTCATGGTACAACCCATGTAATATAAATTGGTTTCATAAAAATTATACTAACCTAAACCATATAGATAAAGAGAAATAATGGTATCCTTGGTTGATATACCAATTAAATTTTAAGTTACATCAAATGATTTCATCTTAGATAGATAATAATTTTGGAAGATAAATCAATTGGAACTTTTATTGTGGAAGGTAAATTTTATTTTTAAATAAATTTATAAAACTAAATATCCATAAACTATTTTATAAATACTTAAATTTTAAAATAGACTTTAAAAATTAAAAATTAATCTTAATATAAATTAATGGTCTTGATGATGGTAAATCTCATTCATCTTGTACACAAAGATTCCTTTCACATTTTCAGTAAAATTCCAATGGACATTGTTTTTTAAAATTATATAAAGATTAATTTTTACTAAAAATTATAAAAAATCCAACATATGAATAAATATCATTAATAAATCATTATAAAAAAGTTTAAAACATTTTGTGCAAACATTTTCAAAAAACATGGTTATAGATGAAAAGGGGTTTTCAACCAAAAAGATTATTTTTCATAAAAAACATTCTTTTTGAAATATTGAGTGAATAAAGAGAGGAAAATTAATGTAGAACCTTTATTCTAATAAAATAACCATACATTAATAAAATTAATGTGTTTCATGAGATATGGATCATAATATTTGATCATCATAAACATAGTCATAGACAATCTTGATAAACGATGAGTTTGAAACATAAAATCTTTACTTATTTAGTGACATTGAAACGTAAAACACATGAGGGAATATCATTAAAATAAACATAAAATATCATGAGGATAAATAAATTAATTATATTAAATGTAATATATACTTATTAAAGTAATATTTTTGTATAACATAACTATATATCTCAAAGAAATAAAATCGAGACAAAAATCCTTACCACTTTGGAAACTTTTGATTTGTAAACCCCATGAAAGAGATATCATAAAATGGATATGTAAATCCCCATAATTTTAAGGATAATAATCAGAAAATAAATTCATTGAAATTATAAACACCACATAATAAAAATAAGTTTTGAATATGTAATGTATATCACATAAGTAAAAATTGAGATGGAAATCACTTACATTAAGTCTCAAAATCCATCATACATGTTCAAACCTCATTTATAATTAATATAATATTATTATACATCTATTAAAGAAACATGATTATATATATTATACCATATATTATTTACTTATTACCCTTTATTACCCTTTTATTAATAATTCTATGTTCAAGTCGTGTTTTGATTGGGACTCATCACCTGTTTCCCATAGTAAATCAGGACACACTTGTTTCCCAAAGTTGATCATGACACAGTTATTTCCCATAGTGGATTCGGAATCACCTATTCCCTATTGTGTATTAGGAAATACCTATTTTCCATAGTGGATCAGTCTTATTGACTGGTTTCCCATTGTTATATCATGAGATATAATGCTTTACCCAATACATTAGAGGGAGATATAGGTCCCTCCCATCACATAATGAAAATCACATATATGTGTTCCACAAGATCATAAAATGTTCATCATAAATAACCCATGAAATTAAATGGGATTGATAAAAATTTCATTATATCATATCCTATGTAAAACAAATGTGTTCGTAATCATTTCATCATTGTATGACTAATGGAGAAAGAAGCGGGTTTAATAAGAATTTATTAATGGTATAACCCACATAAAATAAACTGGTTTCATAAACATCATAAAAATACAAAACTTTTAGAGAAAAAATAAGAATGGTATCCTTGGTTCATATCATCAGTAAATCATAGTTTACATTAAAGGATGTCATCATATATGGAGAATAATTTAGAATGATAACTCACATGGAAAGTTTATTGAGGAAGATAAATTTTCTTTGAAAATATCATTTTAAAACTAAAAATTCATAAAATATTTTGGAAATAATTTTATTTATAAATAAACTTAAAAAATATAATTTAATATTAATATAAAATAATTTTCATAATGGAGGGAAAAAATTCATACCGTAGACAAAGATTCCTTTCAAATTTTCGGTAAAATCTAAATGGATGTTGTTTTACAAAATGACATGAAGATTAATTTTTAAAAAATTATGAAAAATAAAACATGATTAAAAATATCTTAAATAAATCATTTTAAAAATGTTAAAAAAAATTAAATCATTTTTAAAAAATTTGGTTTTTGAAGAAAACAGGTTTTTGACCAAAAAGAAATTTTTTCTTAAAAACAGAATTTTTGAACTCTTAAATACATGAAGAGAGGAAAATAAATGTAAAAAATAATTCATATTACATAAACAGTGGATAAGAAAATTTATTGGTTTCTTTATATATTTATTATAATATTTTATCATCATAAAAATAGTTGTAAACAATCTCGATAAACGGTGAGATTGAAACAAAAAAATTTAACACTTTGGGGACTTTGAAACGTAATCCCCATGAAGTAATATCATTAAAAAAAATAAAATATAATATGGATAAATAAATTAATTTTATTAAATTTAAACGGTAATTTATATACACATCATAAAAGATTATAGGATCATAACACAACCATATGTCTCAAAGAAGGCCAATTGAGACAAAAATCCCTTACTGCTTTGGTAACTTTTGATCAATAAATCTCATGAAAGAGAGATCCAAAAATGGATATTTAAATCCCCGTTATTTAAGTATAATAATAATAAAACTCACTTATGGGAATTATATAAACCACATAAAAATATATAGGTGATGAATATGGCATGTGTCTCAAAGAAGTAAAAATTGAAATGGAAATCCCTTACCCTAAGTCTCAACTT
Organism: Viscum album; assembly: GCA_963277665.1. Lineage (NCBI taxonomy): Eukaryota > Viridiplantae > Streptophyta > Magnoliopsida > Santalales > Viscaceae > Viscum > Viscum album. The sequence continues at coordinate 917,274,913 of OY728157.1, forward strand.
CCTTTGTACATATTCAAACCTCTGGTATAATAAAAATAATTTTATTATGAATATATTATAGAAACATAGATATATATATCATACCATATATGATTTACTTATGCCCTTTTATTTCCCATTTATTAACAATTCTATGTTAAAGTCACATTTCGGGTAATAACCACTTTATTTATCATATATGTTTTGATTTTCTATTTTTAGTACTCTTACATTGATCATGTTTCAATCATATCCAGAATTTTAAACATGATATTAATATCACATTTATTCAGTATATATTCATTTTTAGTGATCTATAAAATTTAGATATGGAAAATGAAATACATTTTTCATGAAGATGGTAGGCTGTACATACACATAAACGTTGTTTCCATTTTACAAACAGAAGTAAAGAATGAATGGTAAATAATATATTGAAATTAAAGAATAATTTTTATTTCATATATATCACATATTTTTATATAAACCATCCTTATTACCTTCCATGTAAATTGTTGATGAATCACATCACTTCACGAGGCAGTAGTCATCCGTACACATGAACGATGTTACTGTATTCCCACAAAATGGAAAGTAAAAAAAAGTTAAAATGTGATATAGTTGTTATATAAGAATAATAATGTCATAAATATCATATATAATCATTTAATATATAATTATTACCCAATATGATAGGTTGTAATGGGAAAAAATGACATCAATTCGCGATACAGTAGTCCATCATACACATAAATGATGGTTTCATAACCCATTTGATGGAAGTGGAAATATTTGTTGGTTATTACATTAACATAATAACATATATGTATATAGGATGGTAGGAGTTATTATATTATGAGAATAAATTAATAATTAATGGTGGAAAAAGAATAAATAAAAATTAGGATCTAGGTGAAGACAATTATCATTTCTTAGAAGCACCTCATTTGGATCTCTAATCGAGGACCCAACTATTGGTATTTTGGGAGGGCCATAAACTCTATAACTTGGATGTGGATGTTAGGGAGGTATTTAAATAGATTTTAGATAAACTATATGGATTTATAGGTATGAAAATCCATTTATTAATTACACATTAATTCATGATTTATTAAATAAAAAACTCATAATACAATCCAATATATAGAGAAGTATAGTGTCTTGGGTAATTAGGTACATTACATAAAAACATAAAAAAAGTGGTACATTGGAATTATTGAAAACTTCCTTGACATTCTCATAGTTTCCCAGCGTTCTTAAAACTACACCTTCCAACCTGGGGACATATATAAGAAAGGGGTGAGTATAAATCCCAGTAAGTGAATAAACAAAACATAACATGAAAAAAGTATTACATATTAGGAAATAGAAATTTAAATGGAACATAAAAGAGGTTATAATCATGAACATTAATATTTAGGTATGATATAGTATGGTGACATAAATATACATGGGAATGTGAAAACAAATTTAAACATTAAATCATAAAAATAATTCAAGGTTAACCAGAAAGAAATCCTAACATAATGTTCTTAGGATAGCATCCCATACACCTGATTCTTTAGAGTTACAAGCATAAGTGTACCATATAGACCATATACATAAGAACATATTTCATAAAATTTAATCACATGATAATGAAGTGTGGATTACATACATGTAATTCCCCAATAAAATAATTATATGTTCATAAAGGTGATTAACCTTGATAGGAAACCAGTATGGGTACTCACTACATAATTGTTTGTCATGGAAAATTGTGGTGAAATTTTGGTAGCATAATGGGGGCACATAAGTGTTCATGGGAGGTATTAATGAGATTTAAATGTGTATATTATCATTTAGAGATCATAAGGGTAGTAAGGGGGATGTATAATAATATTCTCAAACAAGAAACAAAAAGTAAATTAATATGAAAAACATTAAATAGGTTCATGAATTAAAAGAACATTGGGAGATCCCTTACAAAATTTCAACATAGTAATGACTTAGGTAAATGATATAATGGTATGGGACAAATGATCTATCATTATTTGAACATAAATTATAAATTATATGGGTCATTATAAATTCATGAAAACATAACCAATTGAGATTTAAAAAGGATAAATACAAATAAGGTTCTTGAATTGAAAAGAAGAGAGAGGGGTCCCTAAATAAATTTTATTATAATAATGGCTTAGGTAAAGGTAAAAATGAGAGAGGATAAATGATATATCATTAAAATAACATAAATTTTTCAATAAAATGATTTTTAAAAATTAATTACCATATAAAAAAATTATAATAAACATGCTAATTAAAAATAAGGTTCTTGAATGGAAAAGAAGAGAGGGAAATTCCTTACTTTTGGTAAGAAAAATTGTAGGATAATTTTGGTAGCATAACAGGCATACGTAAAGGTTCATAGGAGGGATTAATGAGATTTAAATGGGTCTCTGATAACATTTAAATCAAAAGGGTAGTAATATGGATGTAGAAATATATACCTAAACAAGAATAATTATATATTAAGGGGCATACCATAAAAGAGTTTCTTCAAGGAGAAGATTCATATGATGTTCAGAGCAAAAAGTTTTTACTTGATATTTGATTTTAGACTTGGATGTTTGAGAGGGTATGTCTTTTTTCATCGGTACCAGGCCTGCACAATTTCCCGAGACAGCTTTCCGATAGCAATGAGAAGGTGGAAGCTGGACTTAAATGTTTTTATGTTGGGGAGGAGCTTTTCTTTGTAGCATTGTTCAAGTTGATGGTGGCTTTTGGAATGCTCAGGCACAATTTATGTCCTTATTTCTTTGAATTTCTTTTGGTTTCCCCTTACCCATTAAAAGGGGGTTTATGATATAATAATAAAAAGTAATTTTCAGTCAGTCTTGAATAAAAAGAAGATATAGAGATCTCTTAACTTGAGAGGGTGACTCCAAAATCTTAGGAGGAGATTATTGAGAGATTTGGGGAACCTTGGGAGGTCTTTATAGAAAGAATGTTAGAGTGGGTATTTTACCCACGTTTTTTGATTGAATAGGAATTGGATCTTGGTTGGGTTTATATAGGAAAAGAGAGGGGAGTTCTTTAATATTTTCTAAACTTAATTTTTGGACTCTATACAATAAAATAATCATAACCACAAAACATTCAATAGTTTTTTTCCATGGTTTGTTCCAAATATTATTTTAATTAATTATTTTATAATTCCAAGGTACAAACTCATTAAAATATTACACTTGATGATTTATAATTGATCCATGTTCATAAGGAAGTGATTTTATAACCCTAAAATATAATATAGGTTTTAAAGGATTTATAAAGGATTTATAAAATTAATATAATAACCTCTAAATCAAATTATTTTAAATGTAAAAAATATATGTGGTATTTTATACCATTTATAATATTTATTACATCTCTCTTGGGTCATTTTGATAACATAATGCACGCTATATATTATTAACGTATTTAATTTTTACTCAAAATATTGACTATCTTAGAAAATTATGAAAAATACACCATTGGAAAAATATAATGTGATGACTTTAAAAACTATATTTATTTTATCAAAATAATTTTCTATATATGTGAATTTTTACTTTAAAAAAAAATTAATCAACATTTATTGAGAAATGCTTGTTTTTTCAACAATAACAGTGTTCAAAATGTTATACCAATTGATTTTTAATTGAAAAATGATATTATTATTTAAATTAAATAAAAAATATTTAATAGTGTTATTTTATTAAAATACCATCAATTCTAAAAATTCACAAATTCATCAAAAAATAATTTCTTAATTTAAATTTATTGTGACACAAAAATATATTTTTTGTTTTATCATATCAAAATCTAGTTTTTATCAAAATCATTTTTTAATTATTTATAAGGTACCAAAAAACATATTAATTATTATATTGAAATGAAATTATAAATATTAATACTATTTGGGTTACTTTTGTTATGGGCTTTGTTAAGTTATTTTTACCCTTAATTATCTTATCATCCTTTTACCGTTTTAATAAATATTTACTACAGTTACTATTAATATTACCCAAAAAATAAGTTTATATTATTAACAAATATTAATTATGATGATTATAAATATTGAAATTATATTTATAAAATTAAATTCACATAATTGGAAGAATATAATATAAAATAAAACTTGCAAATGCAATAAAAAGTGGTTTTCCAAGAAAATTGTTTTTTAAGGAAATAATGATTTTAATTTTACTCTATAAATCCAAATATATTTTTTAAAACATATAAAATTCTCATTATGATTTATTGGTAACTGTATGCCTCAAAATTTAGATATAGAAACATTAAACACATCAAAAACAAAAATTTTAGGAGACATGAAACATAATGATCAAATTAAAAAAAACAACTCCTCGAGACCACATCGATATCCCATCATTTTCACCATCAAACCATCACCGTAAAAATCACCTCCTCAATTTTAAATGCATCAAAATCAATATCCATTGAGAGAAAAATCAAAAACTATATTTTAAAAATTCAAATTTCATTTAAGCACCGTCATACCACCTATAATGATGAACCACCTCACACTGTGCTCCCTAACCCAAACTGTACACATCAACCAAACCAAATCAATGACAAGAACCACCCACTAGAATCCCTCACAATTGACAAAAAAATACCAGAACCCACCAAAAATCTGATGAACTCTAGCAGAACCCAAATACGAAGATGAATCCATCATGAGAAACACTACATGGAATTTCATTGATATGATTATTTAAAAAATGGAATTCATTTTTACAAATAATTTTTTTTTCAAGGATTTAATAATATTATTTTTTTATAAAACAAATAAAAAACTTTTTTGAAGAAAATGTATTTTTAATGAACCAAAATTCATTACCAAAAAATGATTTATTAGCTACTAAGAATTTAACAATAAATTTTTATTTAGTTTGATATGTATATATTTTTAAAAAGTAAGTAATCATATTCATACTTGAAAATTTAGTGGCTAGGTTGAAAGGGTTATTTTTAAATGATCCTGGTTTTTTGGGTTTAGTGTTATTTATCACATACACTGTCAAGCATAATTTTCTCCTTTAAAAACTCTGGTCATTAAATTTTTCCCCTTTAATAAATTTTATCCTCATAATTTTAATTTGATCTTGGTAAGAAATTTTTTCACACTATCCAATATCTTTATTTAAACCAAAATCATAAAAACAGTTAATAAAAAATCAACTTGAAAAGATTGAAAGGGAAGTATAGAGGTCATCACATAATAACGTTTACAAGTGGTAGAAAATTATTGGGAAGTGAAAATATAGACATGGATGAAGAAACAAGTAACTCCCAATAACTAATAGTGATTGATAGATAACATAGTTAGAATAAAGTCAACAAACACAAAACCATAATTTTTTTATGGGTGAAAATACCATCAATTCATAATATGGAAAAAAATTGTTTTATGATTGTTTTCCTATAGTTAAAGAATTTATTTACCATTTAGACTAGTAATATAAGGAAATGTAATTTCTTAAAAAGTATAATCGCATCCTTTGATCAATTTCCAATATAGTCACATCTTTTACTCGAAATGATGAGTTCTCAAACTTAATTTTTTATACCTGAAGCACTATAATAAGATTTTAACGTATCACAAAATCTACCAAAGAATAAAAATGTATTCCTCCTGTCATTTATAAATACCAAATGATTTAAATAAAGTAAGATAATACTAAAAATGAATAAACATTAATACATTAATCTCCGAAATTAAAAAAAATCCCAAAAGTTTAACATATATCATTACTTAAAAAATACTAATATATCCCAAATAACACTAATAACCTAAACATTAAAAATGTTTTAACATAAAGGGTTGTCTCATACCCTTTATTTTAATCCTCTAAAATAATAATATCATTATTCCTAATTTCTATATATACCTCAACCCAATATAACATCTATTGAAATATCATTAATCACTTAAAAATAAAAATAAAAATTTATCATGTAATAATTTTCCCAAAAAAATCTTTAATCATGCTTTACATCCATCACACAAATATAAAAATATTATATCAATTATTTTAAAAATATGTGTAGACATATACATACCATCCCAATACTCTTTATGTTTATTCCAACATAAACCATATAATAAGGGTTATCAGTCCCTCAAACCTTTTTTTTCAAAATAAAACCTTATAACTAAATAACTTTTATTCATAATTGGTATCATTCAACATATTTTTCAAATACTTAAATAAAAACTACTCTGAATCCATCCATATATGTTTAATTATTTTTATATCTATAATTTCATTGACATACTAATTCTATAACATAATTATCAAATACCCATACATAAACACTTTAATCCTTGAACTTAAATTATTTCCATTACATATGTCCTTCCTTGGTCTAGGATTTAACCCTTGGATTTGGGAATTGACTCAGATAATTCCCATATTTTCCATACATAATACATTGAACAGTAAAGGGTGTAATAAGATGTAATTTATTCCATTATATGATACTTTTCATTTTTTATGGCAACTAGATAATTTATTCCATGTTTTTTCACACAGAATGCACATTTGAGTTACTTTGTTACATTTCCCTTGGTGTCGCTTTCTAAATTTCTCTCAACCAATAAATTTAATCTCCATTCCTATATCACCTTTATCATATAAACCACTCTATAATTTACCAAAATTTAGGTATTTCTTCTTATGTTTAGTCTTATACCTAAGTATGTTTCTATATTTTTCTAATCCAAATCCTAAAAATAACTAAACATTATTTTGATACCAACTATGAAGACATGTGTCTTTATTACACATTAATTAATGATTTATTACATAAGAATTCTCATAATACGACCCATATGATACATAATAATAGTGTATTTGTGTAATTAGGTACATTATATAACAAATTAAAACAAGTGGTATATTAGCATTATTTAAAACTTCCTTAACATGGTCATAATTTTACATCATTATTAAAACTACCTAGGAAAACCTTGGGACATAAATAATAAAGGGGTGAGTCATAAAGCCTAGTAAGGGAATAAAAAAACATAACACAAAGAAATTATTACATGTTAGTAAATATTTTTTTCAATAGTACATAAAAGAGGTAATAATCATAAACATGAATAATGAGTCATGGTATAACATGGTAAAATAAAGGAAGAAAAGGAATGTGGCAATAACTTCAAACATGACATCATAAACATAAGTAAAGTTTAACCACCAAGACATTATATCATAATGGGATTATGATAACCTCCCTTAAACTGAACATGTAATCTCTTGAGAATAAAAATTATCAAATGAATTGGAGTGCTATCTAGGCACACCAATGATAATAATATCATGTACATACATAAGTGTGCCACATATATCATATACATAAGAACATATTCCATAAAATTTAATCCCATGATAAAGGAGTGTAGATAAAATACATTTATATTACAATTCAAAGAATTATAAGTTCTTAAAGGTGAGAAACAATGATATAAAATTGGTATTGGTACTCACTAAATAATTGTTTGGAAAGGAAAATAGAGGTGAAATTTCGGCAGCAGAATGTGGGCACACAAATGTTCATGGGATAACTTAAATTAGATTTAAAGGGGTCTATTATAATTTATACATCATAAGAGAATTAATGGGGATGTATAAATACATACCAACACAATAAAAAAATCAAAATTAAGTGGAATAACATAAAATATGTGCTTGAATAAAAATAAGAGAGGGAGATCACACATTAAATTTCCACATAATAACTCCATAGATAGATTCTATAATGAGAGGGGGTAAATGATGACTAATTATTAAGAAATTAATTGGAAAGTATACAGGTCTTAATAATTTCATGAAAAAATAACCAATTGATATTTAAAAATTCTAAATACCAAGAAGGTTATTGAATTAAAAAGAAGAGTGTTAGGTCCCTTACTAAACTTCATCATCATAACGGCTTGGGTAAAGGTAAAAATGAGATGGGAAATGATTGCCCATTAAAAGCACATAAATTGGATAGTAAATGTATTTTTAAAATTCATTAAAATATAACCAATTTATATTCAAATATATTATTACAAATAAGTTTCTTGAATGGAAATGAGTAGAGGGAAATACCTTACTTTTGGTATGAAAAATCATAGGACAATTTCAGCAGAATAATGGGTGTACATAAAGGGTCATGGGAGGGATTAATGAGAGTGAATGTGTTCTCTAATCACATGGAAATAAAAAGTTAATTAATAGGGGTTTATAAAAACATATCCAAACAAGAACAAAGGTAAATTAAGAGGCTTAACATAAAATATGTTCTTGAAAAAAAATAGGGAGAACCCTTACCTTGAGAGGGTGATTCCAAAATATTGGGAGGAGTTTCTTTAAATATTGGGGGCCTTAGGAGGACTCTAGAGAGGTTTTAGTGGATTAAGGATGTTTTCCAAGGTTTTTTAGTGAATAATAGTGGGATATTGGGAGGTTTTATATAGGAAAAGAGAGAGGAGTTGTTTATTATTTCACAAATATAGTTTTTAAACTACATGCAATAAAATAATCAAGACCACAAACATTCCCATGTATTTGTCCCATTTTTTCTGCAAAATATGAGTTTTTAAATTTTTTTTTAAGGAAAATGGCCTAAATCATGAAAATATTACCCTTTGTGGTGTGCAAGTGATTCATGTTCATAAAGATGTGATTTCAATAACGTAAAATATAATATAGGTTTTGGAGGATTCATAATGGATTAATAAAATTAATCAAATAACATTATTATTAATGTGAAACATATATTTTATTTTGGATACCATTTATAGTATTTATTACATCACTTTTTTGTCATTATGATCTCATAATACATGCCGTATATTTATAGCGTATTTAATTTTTACTATAAAATTCATCTATCACAAAAAATGAGGAAAAATTCACCATTGTATAATTTTGATGTTTTAATTCCAAAAATAATATTTATTTTAAAAATATAATTTTATTAATATGATAATTTTCTATTTTAAAACAAAATCTAACATTTATTGATATATGATGGGTTTTTTTGACAATAACAGTTTTCAAACCCTTATAAAAATTACGTTTGACTTTATAAAGTTTATATTATCATTTAAATTTAATAAAAATAATTTAATTTTATTATTTTATTAAATTATAAATTATTTTTAAAATTCATGAATTCACTAAAAATTAATTTCTTGATTATTACACAAAAATATAATTTATGTTTTATCACATGAAAAAACTAATTTTTATCAAAATTTTTTATTAAATATTTTTATGAAAAAAATATATTATAATTTTTATATAGAAATAGAAATATAAATATTCATACTATTTTGGTTTCTTTTTATCTAATCCTTGTTAAATTATTTTTACCCTTAATTAACCTATTTTCCTTTTACCGTGGTAATAAATATTTACTATAGTTACTATTCACATTGTTTAAAAATTAAGTTAACCATATCACCAAATATTAATTATAATGACTTTAAATATTAAATCCATTTTATAAAATCTAATTAAAAAATTTTGTATAATATAATTTAAAATACAACATACAAACATAATGAAAATTGGTTTTTTGATAAATGCATTTTTTAAAGGAAATGATGATTTTAGTTTAACTCTTTAACTAGTAATATTCATTAGATGAATTTCAATTAATAATTTTATATATATAATATAAAATAATTTAATTTAATTCATTCCTCATTAGGGGATATTTTTATTAATTATAATAGAGAAACATTATGCTCTTTAAAAATAGTTTTCACAAAAACTATTTTTGAAGCCTACAAATAAACTTAAACTAACAACCGGTATAAATTTAATTTAAATTTAAAATATTGTATTAAATATAACTAAATAATAATTATGTTTCATTTAAAGAAAAATAAAATAATAATTGGACTTTAAAATTACATAATTTATCAAAATAAATGACAAGTTTACATAAAAAAATGGTATTTTTCACTATTCACTACAATAACCATATTTTCTAAAAAAATCCAAAAAATTCACCCTAAGTTTATTTTAATATTATTATTTAAAAAATTGAGTTAATTTTATAAAATAAATTTACAAAATTTTCTAGAACTTAATTATAATGTTTCTCTACAAAAAGAAATAAAAAACATTTTTAAAGAAAACATACTTTTAAAGAACAAAAAGGAATTACAAGAAAATAGAGTAATTAGTTAATAAGAGTTTATCAATACATTTATGTTGAGTATGAAATGTATATATATTTTATAATTTATTTAATCCTATTCCCACCAATAAATTTAATAGTTAGGTTAAAACATTCATGTTTAAATGATCATGGTTTGTTTGTGTTTAGTGTTTTATATCACATACACTATCAAACATAATTTTATCTTTTAAAAACATAGGGAAGTAAAAGAGTTGTAAGGAAGTGGATGGTGGTGGTTCCCATTTACAAGTTTCGGACTATAAGCTACTTTAAACAACTTGTAAATTTCCCAAAAGAATCCAAAATAAAAAATATATTACATATCTAAAATCTTCCAAATGATAATGGATTCGAACTTGGGAGGAATATGATTAAATTATGGCCATAAAATATTGATTTTAAAAATTTTATAGTCATTTTAAACCTTATCTACTTAGTATAACCCCCAATAAACCGATTTTTACCTTAACCATGATAATTAATTTTTACTGTTTTCACTATTCTTTTTGGTCAAAATTTAATTTGACCTTATTAGATAATAAAAATTATTCTAATTAAAAATATTGATTCAATTTTCTAAATTAAATTCATAGATGTGGAAAAGGTTAATTTTAAATTTATCTTATAAAAGCGAAGAGAAAATGGGTTTTCAAGAAGAGAATGTTCAATAGTTTTAAAAGTTTTTATATCAAATTTAAAAAAGAAATTGATTACCATGACCTAAATTGTATTAATAGATATTTAATTGAACTAATTATACATTAAAACTGATTTCAAATATAATTTAACTACATAAATAATTTAACTGAAAAAACATTTTTTAATTAAAATTCATAATTTTTCACTATTCACAAAAAATAATCTTTTTAGAAAATTATCCAAAATTTTCCCTAATATAAATTTTACATGATGATTTAAAAAATTAATTTCATTTTATCAAATTCATTTTCTAAAAAAGTCAAAAATTAATTTTATTTTTTCACAAAAAATAAATAAAAACATCTTTTTTTAAGAAAATAGAATTTTCAAAACATATAAAGTCTTTATTGAAAAATTAAGTACTTTTTTATCAATATGAATTATATATATAAATATATTATACATAATATTTAAAAAAAATTATTATTAATATATCTATGTTTAATGGTTAGGTTATAATGGTCTCGGTTAAATAATTATATTAATATTATATCATGGTTCGTTAAAACTTAGTGTTGCATGTAATGAAAGATAAATTTGATGTTGTGTGTACTGAAATATTAAATGAATGTTTTATGAGATAAAAGATATCAATGAAATTTAATTTATTCATAAAAATATAATCATAAAAAACTTGGGTTGTTACAAACATGTAGTAATATTTTCATTATGGGATGGTCTTTATGAAATTTTAACCCAGTTATATGTCTATATATAACACGATGAGAAAAATTAGAAGCATAACCATTTAGTAACTATAAATATCTAATACATTGATAGAATAAAAAATTACTTCCATTAGAAAGTGAATCAGATGATTTTGGATTCATTAAATTGTGTGATCTATCATACTTAGATAATTCAAGTCCGAGATGGCTGTAAATTTTTGAACTGTCTAACTATTCTATTACATTGTCTTTGGTATTACTAGGTGTGTCTAACATTGTGTAAAATATATTATCAAAAAAATCATCTCAATATTTATTACATATACAATGTGATGAACTAAAAAATTGGACCAATATGGAAGGACCTAAAAAATACTCCAATTTATCCAATTATGATCTCTCACAAAACAATATATTTTTTGTTCATTTATATTTGTTCTAAAAGTAATTGGAGGTAATGAATAGATTATAGTTTTTACTTGAATATATGATAGAACTATTGGATTTTTATCTCTTTCAATTCTACTTTTTGTAAAATTATTTCAATTCTTTCGAAAAAGTGTGATCTTCAGGAAGAAATCTATGATGATAGTAAATATAACTTGTCTTTCTCCCATTACCAAGAATAAATGATGTTTTCTCATACATGTAGTAAAAAAGATTTTATACCATGTTTTCTAAATCTAGATAACATACCATATGCTGAAAATTCACTGACCATCCACATTAATCAAGCATAGGTGTAAAATTCTGATCTATAACTATATCATATATATTTACACTATTGTTACATAATAAAATTAACACATTAATTAGTAGAATAAAATAAACATTCATATTCTTCTTCATATTTCCTTGAATTAATAGTGATATATATATATATATATATATATATATATTGTTTCTTCATCATCATCCAAGGAGGTAAGTTGTACGGAGTAATAAAAATAGGCTAGCAAGAATATTGATTATTTTAAGAACTAAATTGAAAAAAAAATCATTATAAAGAATCAATTATATGTTATGAGGTTCTGAAGAAAAATTAGAATACATAATATCAATGTGTTTCCAGGAATCCCCATCACATGGACAATTTAATCTTTTACTAATGGAAATATTTGACTTAAACATTATCATCAATGCAAATATGTTGTATGACATAAATAGATGTTTTAAATGACATGTAATTTGAAAATACCTCAAATGTTTCATAATAAATCTTGAATTTCAATGCTTTCATATTTATACCTTGATTATTGACATGTTTTATAATTAACTAATGATTCATAATCACTATAATATAAGATGCAGTCATTTGAACACACATGTATCTTCTAATAACTAAGACCCAAATTATGGAACAACCTCTTACTTTCATAGAAACTTGTAGGTAATATATTTTCATCATGAAACAATGATTTCACAAAAGAAAATATTTGATCATAGAAACTAGTTAACATTCCAAAATATGATTTAATATGCATAAAAATTTTAATAACTTCAATTTTTCTTATATGAAATCTTGTATATAAGACACCCTCACCATATTTCAATGAATTGTAAAATTGAGATGATTCTCATTCATGATTGGAATATCCATTTATGTTTTTGTTTCATTAATTGAAGGTCCAGAAGCCTCATGTACTAAATTTTGAAATGATGGATCTGGAACCAACAAATTTTTAATTTCTATTCAAATATTTTATCCATGTTGATAGAAATAAATATAATCTCCTAGAAATATGAAATGTAAGAGATAAAGTATATCATCTTTAAAAATTTCAAATATACTAACATGACATTTATTAGAAGTAAAATTAATTATTACTTCATAAAAAATTCTAAATTTTAAAATTAAAATAATATAAATTTTTCAAACCCCTCAACATAGAAAGGATTTATACAAAATTCCTCAGTATTTTTTCAAGGATTTATCCAATCATGATCATGTAATTGAAATTTATATCTACTTCATGAGTCCTTAATTATATATAAAAATAATAAAAATAAAAAAATTATTACTTGTTCTGACTAGTTATAAATTATTATTATATTTTAATTGTGTCTAATTATTATTCTATATATTTTTGTATATAATTTATTACAAGTTATAATATCAAAAATTTGTAAATTATCAAAATTTCCATATATTTACAAATTATTATTAATATTTATTAATTAACACTAACATTTACTAATTATTACTAATATTGAATAATTATTTGTTAATTATTAAAAATTATTTAATGATTATTAATAATTATTTAAACTATGATTTCATTTTTACTAATTACTAATTATTGTGAATTTTTAATAATTGTTAATATTTTTTACATTTTTTATATGTTATTACTAAAAAATTACTAATTATTAATAACTATTTTTTTAATTAAATTTTAGTTTTTTTTAAAAATTTATTCATTTTTTCATTAAAATAATCTTTCTAACGTTTTTTAATAAAAAAAATGTTTTTCTAAAAAAAAATTCTAAAACAATTACTTTAAATTTATTTTCTCATCATTTTTATAAAAAATTATTTCCTTTTTATTTCATACATTATATATATATATATATTAAATTATTTCTTTATCATGATCCCCTCCCCCCAAAGTGTACCGCCCTAGGGTGGTAATGATAAAACGGAGATGGTAACTGCATAAGTCCCACCTCCAATAAGCCCCAGGTTAGCGACTAGCACTGAGGATGTAATAATCATACAATGAGAGGCATTACCCTCTAAGAAAACTTATGGAAGAGAGAGATAATATGGATACAGCAATAAAAACCTACTCGTATGTAAAAATAAATAAATCCCAAGTGAAAGCATAAAATTTAATACAGTACTATAACAACTGAATAAAAAATTACAAGTGACAAAAGATAAAGAGGGTAGCAACGACAAAACCCAAATAGCTCCTATAAAACCATGATCTAGTAATATCCTAAGAACTTGATCATAACATAGTAATAGGGTTCACTTTATGGGTTGTTCCTACATCCTAATATTATAAATGATTTGTCTCTATGGACTTGATGTTTGCACTAGTTTTTATGGTTTACTAGGGTATGAGTGAATAACCTAGCTTGGACCAATTTTATCCTATGTGTGATGTCAATTATTATTGACCATGTATTATTTGGATGTGATATGATAAATGTTACATGATTTTATAGATGTAATTTGTTTATTTAAAATTTCCTTTAAAATATATTATCTGTAATTTGATATAGAATTGAAAAAAGGGGACATTTTTAACCATGCTTTTGATGTAAATAGGGAAAATGTTTTATCAGGCCATGTTTTTTATATATTGAGAATATTGGAATTATTTGATAGTGACTTGTTGTGGATCTCATGGGTGGGTTTATAATTTGAATATTTATATCACACCCTATACACTTAATTATATTTTAATTGAATTTGTTTTTTATGATATGTGAAAGGGAAAGGTGTCGTATTGAGTCAGTGATGTTTTTATCAGTTTGGATTGGGTAGTTTGTGGTGATACCATGGGATATTGCCCATGTGTCACATGGAGCAGTTGTTGATAGTTTTTCTTCTCCATTTTGGTTTTTTTGGGATATGTACCTTGGTTTTGTCTTTATACCTTGGATGTATCACTACCATTTTTATTATTTTGGACAATGGAATATTTTATTTTTGGTCATCTATCTTTAAATATATGCCACGTATCTTGTTTTTTATTTGGAAAAATATTCCCTATGATCGTTGTTTGATGCTCGAGTTCCTGTCACTAGCCTGTGGGAATTAGGAATTCACTTTTGGTCTTCTCACAGTCTAGTTTGAAGCCTACTTAGATGGGTTATCTAGGTCTGGTATTGACAAATTAGTATCATTGGATGGTTTTTCTAAATATTTGGAAGTTTGTATATAGGAGATGGGGTTTTTAGGATTTAAGTTATTTGATATGAGGGAGTTACTATCCAAATATCATTATAAAAAGACTTAAGAGACAACATAATGTTGGGTTTTGTATCTCATATGTTTAGTTTTAATCTAGATCTCAGTTTTTTCTTATATTAATTCAGTATATACTGATATTATCTAACCATAAGATCATTTCATTATTTTTTTTCTATATAAAATCATGATTATACGAACTATTACAAGGATTATTTAGGAGGGTATTGAAAGAAATTCTCCTCAAGGGAATCCTCCTCTTGATCAGAACCTCTTAATGGCTATCATATGGATAGTTCGTTACATTGACCGAAATATACTACCTATTTAGAACAAAGTTGTTGAGACACATCCAGGAGATGAAGAAGAAAATAATTGAGTGTAATAGTTCATATACTTGAATCCTCCATCTTTAAATGGTACTAATGGAATTCAAGAAGTGGATTATTTCTGGGATAAAAAAATTCAGGTCTTTGATTTTGTAGGGACACCAAAATCTATCAAGGTGAAGTTCATAAAATTTAAACTTGAGTGTCTAAGAAAGTGGTGGTGGCGATCAATGGATCAAAATAATCGTTATATGGTATTATAGTGGAAATACATCAATACACTATTATTTTAGAGGTTCTTCCTAGAGTCCTTGAAGTTGGAAAATTCTATGGAGTTCCTCTATTTTCAATAGGGAGAATGTTTGGGGATAGAGTACACAAATCATTTTGCTGAGTTGGTTCGTTTTTCACCTGACGTGGTGATGAATGATAAGATGAAGGCTTAGAAATACCTACAAGAATTGAGACCTAATATTAGATCATATATATATATATATATATATATATATATATTAAATCTCACCACCTATTTTTATGTTCTCAAAAGGGTTATGATGAAAGAGTTTGATATGGTAGGAAAGAACAGCATGTTTGGGTATTCCCTTTTACCAAGTATCAATTATAGTGGAACACATGGGAATAAGAGGAAGTAGCCTGATAGTCACAAGAGTGTTTGAATTAGTTCTCAATATTGTTATTTCTATACTCTATTAGCAGTGTCTAGTAGTGTACCCTTGATTTTATACTAGTGTGAAAAGGTAGGGAACACCCAAATATTTTACCCGGCCATGCATGTGGTAATTGAGTTCACCAATAGAGATTCTTCCAGAATTTTCTTAAGACCTATAGTAGTCATGGATCATCAAATCCAAAGGGAACAACAACACAATAATAATATTCAATGTTAATAGGTACCCATTCATAGTCTTTCAAAGTGAATCAATTTCACATGTTTTAGGAGTTTCTAGTGTAAGTTGATGTTATGCTGAATAGAGTGAGAGGTACATTTTTTCATATTCTATGGAAACTATTCTATTTGATAGCGGTGCCTTACATTATTTTTTATCTACCCATTTTTTTGATGTGTTGAGACTTTCAAAGAATATCATGTTGTATGTTATAGAGCAAGAAAAGCCTCTATGATGGAGTAAGGAGAAAGGGTTTCCTTTTCCTTTGTGTTCTATTTTGATAGATAATGATGAGTTAGTCTAAGACTTAATGGTCTTAATATATATATATTTGAAATTATCATTGAGATATATTATAATATTTCTCACTAAGAAAATATTTATTGTTATCATTGGTGTGTTCCATTATCTATTGTTGATGGGAATTTCTGGGTGTTTCAGGGAGAGTGGAATCTGAAGTATAGTCATGTATGATCATTCTTCCAGAAGCTTAGGAGTTTATTTTCTACTCTTTTGATTAAGATAAATGATATTTCTTACCATTTTTATCATCACTTATTTGTTTGTTATTTTTTCATGTTTTTTCCATATGAATTATTCAATATTCCTCTGGAAAGGGGAGTAGAGTTCTCCATTGATTTGGTGTCTGGTACTCAACCGATTTTTTTACCCTCTTATTTTATGAATCTTACTGAGTTTAAAGATATAAATATCTAGTAGGATGAACTATTAGAGAAGATATTTTTTCTACCTAGGGTATTTTCATGGGTGTCCACAGTTCTCTTTTCCATGAAAGATGATGGTTCTTTTTATCACTACATAGTCTATCGAAAGATGAACCAGAAACTATTAAGAATAAGTAACATTTTCCCCAAATCAAGGACTTGTTTGATCAGTAAAAGGGTAGAGGTGGTTTTTAGAAATCGATCTTTAGTTGGGTTATAATTAAATCAAAGATAAGGAACCTGATATCCTAAATGCCACCATCTGAAGAAGTTATGGACACTACGGATATATCTTTATTCCTTTTGTTATAACTAATGATCCTATAGTGTTTATGGATTTGGTGAATCGTATATTCTACTAATATTTCAATGCATTTTTATGGGAGTCATGGTTGATGTCCTAGTTGATTAAAGATCTGATCATGAGAATGATCACCATCTCAATTTGTTTTTGGAAATATTCAAGATTCACAACCTTTATGTGAATTTATCAAAATTGAATTTCTTGATCTGATTAGTGAATTTATTAGGGAACATGATTTCAAAACATGGTCTCTCAAACAATCCTGAAAATTTAAAGGTTTTATTGTCATTGGATACCCATAGAATGACTTTGAGATATAGATATTTTTAGTCATAGTTGGGTATTATCGATATTTTATTAATGATTTACCAAAGTCGATGTCACGATTGACTGCTCTTACTAATAAAGTAGCGAGATTATTATGAGATTATAAATGTTAGGATTGTTTTGATGAGTTGAAATGGCATCTGACATCAACTCATGTTCTGATATTAATTGATCCCATTAAAGTATATGAGTTTTATTTTGATTCTTTTTATGTCATTATGGGATGTGTACTTATGAAATATGATCATGTTGTGGCATATGGTTCTTGTAATATTTATATGCATAAGAAAAATTACCCCACCCATGACTTGGAGCTCATCAATTTTATGTATGTTCTTAATTGATCATGGAATTATCTTTTTAGTTAGAGGTTCAAAATCTTTTATAATCGTTATAGTATGAGTTGTATCTTTTCTCAGAAATACTGAAGCATCAAGAGCAGGTGATGGGAAGAGTACCTCCAAAAAATTTGCTTTGACATCAAACATAAACTAGGGAAGGGAATTTTTTTGATAATTCTCAAAAAAAAATTATATCTCAAAAATTCGTTGAAGTTAAATGTTAATGGAACATTATGGGACTATTAATACATTTTCATCTAGATACATGGGAGAATGATTCAATAATGGTTTTGACCTGTTCAGCTTTGTTCATCTCTCACTAATTCTATTCTATAGGGAAATAAGTAGGATGATGAGTTAATAGGAATCAAGGGACCCTTATATAATGGGTAGACCATTCCTATTTGGTCTCTCCCCTATTATAGAATTATTTTATTTGGGAATTGATTCATAATCCCTTTATCTATCAGGAACTCTACAATTCATGATTGTCATATTTCTCCATGGGTCATCCATCTTTGAATGATGAATATTTATTATGATATGAGTTAAAGTTTCTAGTGGTTAGGTATGATGCATGAAAATGAGGATTATGTGTCTCATTGTTATACCTAATAAAATATTAAGGCAGAGTACCTGAATCCTTATGGTATACTCTATCCTCTTTTTTCTGGTGAGGAAGTGGGACAGGGTGTCCATGTAATTCCTTATTAGGTTACCATGTACTCCACAAGGAAAGAATGTTATTTGGTTGGTTGGTCGATCGATTGAGGGAATTGGATCATTTTATTCTAATGAGGTAAACTACTAAGGCTGAAGATCTAGCTATGTTATATATATATAGTAAATTATGAGGTTAAATGTGGTCCTATCTTCCATTATCTCTAATGGGGATCCTAGGTTTACCTCCCAGATTAGGAAAAGTTCACAATAGGTGATGGGGACTCAGGGTCTGGTCGAGTATAGCTAATCATCCATATATAGGTAGCCAGATAGAGAATTCTGTATAGATTTTGTACGATATCATTTATTTTTATGTATTTTATTTTGGTGGATCTTGTGATATCCATATGGAACTGGCTGATTTTACTTATAATAATAGTTTCTATCCATCGATCAAAATGGCTCCCTTTGATAATTTTTATTGCCACCTATGTAAGTTTCCTCTTTATTGTTCAAAGGTGGGAGATGACACTCTTAGGGAACTGAGTATCATTCAGGATATGTTGGTGATGATTTAGAATATATTTCAATGATTTTTTATAGCTCATGGTTAGTATAAATCTTAATCATATTGTTGAAACTCCTGTTTGTATTTTTTCATTGGTGAATGGGTATTTTTAAATATTTATCCTACGTTGGGTCACTAACATATTGGGAAATATGGGAAGGGGTTAGAAGATATTTTTGACTATTCTAGAACACATAGAAGGTTGAAAATATTTCTTATTGGTTGGAATTACTAGATTAGTTTATATTTATTTGTTATTTTCTAAATATATTAACTCAAGATGTATCATCATGCTCCTTACCATGTTCTGAATTCGGAGTAATTTGAATTAGAGCTAGAAATTTCCATAGTGGAATGGCCAGTAGAGATTATTGACCCTCATATGAATGTTCTATGTGGTAATTATATTCTATTGGTCAAATTTTAATGATGGAATGGATTATATAATCATGATACTTGGGAGCATGAATCATTGTATATGGAGTGGTGGCCTCACCTTTTTCTAGAGTATCCTTATATTTTGTGACTTTCTAGGGAAAGAAAGTTATATGGTGGGGATAATTGTAGCATCCCTCTTTATCCTAAAGTATGATCCCTTTAAAGAAGTATGGTTTTTTCATCTTTATGGATGTTTTGGATCTTTTTTAGAGGATTGAGAATCAAAAATTGGGTGTTTGGAGGGTAGGGACTGAAGTGGGATAAACAGTGGCCGCTGAAGGCCACCATCTAGTCATTGGCATCCAAACAAAATAGAGTTCGTATATGAAATACAATGTACAACTAGTGTATTTTAATAAGCCAACTATTGGGACTTCCAAATGTATTGCCACAAAGCCTAGCACCATCAACTAGCTTGTGGTAGCCACAGGGTAACTACTGGTCTCATGCTGGGCTGAACTAATTAGGGGCATATTGGTATTTTTACACCTGAACCCCCTATTTAACACCTCTAATCATGGACATGGACTCTAGTTCTCCTTTTGATAATACATGGACTATTTAGGGTTGTCTTAGGCTCTATCCATCTTCCTTTCTTAGAGAATTTATCTTTGGCCAATCAGTTGTTCCTCCTTTGGTATGTTTGATCAAATACCTCTCATTTCCTTCATTTATATAGGAATTATTATCCATTTTTTCTGTATTTATGGAATCTATTTATCATTATATGATTCGTCTCTACCCTTAAATATTTTTCGTACGTTTGTCTCACAGTGGCTAGTTCTTGTATTGGCAGCAGTGTGGCACATGTGACTGTTGATTTATGTGTTGATCTATCTCATATACCAACCTTTTTATTATTTAAATTCTATTAAAATATGTGAGAATCAATGTTTAGGGACCCCTCTAATCTTTTCTAGTGTGCCCTTTCTTTCTAGATTGTGGATCCCATTATGGTTGGTGTTCAATCCAAGTGTAAGGTAAGTGGTTTTGTCTCTAACCTATGTTTGATAAACCATGAATTCTCTTAGTTTTCTAAATTATTTTCTAAATAATAATTCTCATGATCCTTCATTTTTCTGATATGGGTGCATAAATGGGTTTTTTATAAAACATGGTATTCCACTAGTTTAGGTAATGGAAATTGTTTTTCAAAGAATTGTAAAATGGTTTGTGAATTTGGTTTTCAATTCAATATTCATGGGCGGAAAAAGGGTTGTTTGTAAATTATCTTGTTAAATATGATAATCCATTTTGAAATAATTTGAGATATGGAAACCAAGGTATAATTGGGTACTTATGTGAGAAATTTAGTGTTGAGCCTTTTCCTTTGACACCGTAAGGGGGTTAATTTTCTAGGGTATTACTATATTCATAGATTGTAGACTATGTGGCTCTAAAAACTTGATATTAACAATGTAAGAGTGTTAAATTTCTAGTATTTTCTTCTATCCCTATATCATAAATGCTTTGGATCTTGGGAATTTATAGGCGCACTAGTTTGTATAGTTTATTAGGGTATGAGTGGCCTACCTATCATGGACTAATGTCATCCTAAGGGTGATATTAATTGTTCTTCTCCATGAATTGATTGGATTTTATATGATATATGTTGCATTATTTAATAAATCTAATTGGTTTGTTTGAAATTTTCTTTGAAATTTTATTCTCTGGCATCTATTTTTGAATTATAAAAATTGGAAATTTTTTACTATTATTTTGATGTAAATGTGAAAATGTTTTATCATGCCATTTTTTCATATAATTAGCATATTTGGATAATGTGATAGAGACTTGTTATGAAATGCATAGGTAGGATCCTACTGGGCATGTTTAGCTCACACCCAGCACACTCACATGGGAGTGTGTACACTTTTTTTGGTCTGATGCAAGAAAGGGAAAGGTGCAATGGTGATTTGGTGATATTTTTATTAATTGGTCATGTGTATCTGGTGGTGACACTATGGGATGTTTCCCACATATCACAAGGAGTAGTTTTTGATAGTTTGGGTTGTCCTTTTTGGTTTGTTTTTTGGGTATGTACTTTGTTTTTTCTTCCTAACTTGGATGTATCACTACTGATGTTATTATTTTTAACTATTTAATATTTATTTTTTGTGTATATTTTTCTATATGTATGTCATGTATCTTATTTCAGGTTAGAAAAATCATTCTCTCTAATCATTTTTGGATGGCTGAGTGCTTTTCTCTAGACCATGGGGATCTAGAATTCCCTTCAAATATATTCATGGTCCAGTATAAAGCCTATTTAGATAGGCTATTTAGATCTATTCATGACATGATTAGTATATATATGTATATATATCACATCTCTCACTATAAAGATAATAACTGTATATTTTCAATACAAAAATTACCATTGTCATCTCTAATTCATGAGTTCGATAATTTTTCTAAGGATTTATCAATATGTGTGAGGCATAAGCTATCACCATATCATTCTACATAAGGCAGCATCCCATTCCCTTCTTTAATGCATCACTATAGATCACAAAATCTTCTCCACTATAGGATAGTGTGAGCATGGGTTCATTAACAAACCTTCTTTTCATATCATTGAAATTTTCCATACATTCATCTATCCATATAAACTTGGATCTATTACATGTCAACTTGGTTAGTGGATTATATATCCATGAGAAATTATTCAAAAAAAATGATGATATTCAGAAAAACTAAGAAAATTATGTATCATAGTTACCGTGGTTATACTAGGTCATTGGTTAATAACCTCAATATTTGAATGATCTACTAAAATACCCTCACTTGAGATTATATGGCCCAAAAATTAAATAATTTGTATCCAAAATTAACACTTGTAAATTTTATCAAACAATTTATCATTCCTTAGGATCATCAAAATAATGTTCAAATGATCTCCACACTCTTCTATTATCTATGAATATATTATAATATAATCTATAAATACTACCATAAACAGATCCAGGTAATATAAAAAGACTCTATTTATTATATCCATTAAGATAGTGGGGAAATTGGTTTTTCCAAATGGCACTACTATAAATTTTTAGGACTCATACCTCATACAGAAGTCTATTTTCAATATGTCCTCCCTCCTTAACCCTTAATTCATGATATCTAGAATGAATTACAATCATAAAAAAAATTTGATATCTATATATTTGGTTAAACAAGTCAAAAATATGGGGTAAAGGATACTTTTTCTTGATATTGATCTTGTTAATCTATCGATAATCAATAAAAAGATGCATTGACACATCATTATTCATAAAAAAAATATGATCCATTATTAGAAATTGACACTTTAGCATCATATTTTTAACATTATTTTTATGAAAATATATTTTAAAAGTGAAGTGGGAATCTTTTAACAATGGTTTTATATTAAACTGGCATTAAAAGTGTTTTAGGAAAATCATTTTCTATGGATATCACCTCATTTTTTCGACATGATATTTTTGAATCCTTCATCCTCTCGAATATTGAGGGAACCTAACTGTGCTCAATATTCAATTACATTCTATTTTTAACTTATTATCACATTTTTATCCTAAATATTTTTTTCTTAATCCTTCTTCCATGGACATTGACATTATTCATTCCATGTATAACCTAACCCACTCACCCCATAGGCATGCTCCAAGGTTTTTGTTTGTTCTTTTTTTCTCTGTTTTTTAAAATGTTTCTCTTTAATATTATATAAATCACCATATTACCACTGAAGGTTCCATTAATAGTGAAAGTTATATATGGGGAATTCCCAACTCATCTTTTTTCATAACTTATGATTAATCCAATATTTACATTGACGATAAATTTCATGACCATTGGAATTTAATTAAATATTAATTAACATGATAATGTTGGAACGAAAACACAAGATCATCATATAGTTATTTATAATTAATTTCAAATTTTAAAAATTACCTTATGCTGAATTCTTTCTTAATTGATGAATCTAACAACCTCTCTACACTATACAATCATTTTATTATAGGAATCAAGTATAGATTTCCTCTAGCAATGAGTCACATGTGTTCCATGATGACATAAACATCACCATAGGAATCTATGGGTTCTAGTGTGGTAGATCCCAAGGATTTTATTTTTATTCTTTGATCACCCAAAGAATCAATTCAATAATGGTTCCCCTTGATCTCTCTAGAATAGAGAGTGAAGGTGGAGGAGGATCACTCTCTATTCTTAGGACTGTTATTAGATAGGGATCTCTCTAGGGATTTGGGATAATTCACTTGATGTTGTTGTGCATAACAATACTAATGGAATTACTTAGGGTTATAAATAATATAATTAGGTTAAAATAGTTTTGGGGTTATAAAATAATAATTTTTCATGCACCCTTATTGTTTTTATAATCCATTCATAACCCCATGTCTATAATAATAATATTATTATTATTTCATGACATGTGAAAAACTAAAAATAATAATAAAATATTATTTATTTCAAATAGTATATAATGTATATTATTTCTCATCGGACCTTTAAAAATAGTTTTTTCTTCCTCCACAATATTTATCAGGCCTTGACTAATGACTATTTTTTAATAAAGAAATATCACTGCAATTTTTCTATTAAAGAAATAAATATTATATTCTATAAATAATAAATAAATATTTATTGAGTATTATGACAACAAAATATTCTCTTATAGAAATTTATGGAATATATTTGATCAATCAAACATAAATAATTATTAAACCACATGGTGAAATAATATTTATTCAACATCTTAAATAATAAATAATATTAATATTTAACTGAGGTTCTGGATACGCTTAGTGTGAGACCCTCTAGGCCTCTTTTTCAATAACATTAAAAGAATCAACCCAAAGTCCAAGGTTAGAATCTATAAGCATTCCAAGGCACCCATAGATAAATAATTTATTATTTTAATGATATAAAATAACATAGGGATGATTACTGTGTAATATAATCACTTTATCACAATATCTCTTAAGAACTGGGTTGTATGCTGGTGTCAGCATCCTATATGCTCGATGTATCTTTCTTTGAATTTTTGAAATTTAACTTTTCCATAGAACATCATGGCCATGGATTTATTTGGGTAATATCATTTCCATTTAAGGGCCTCAGATATCATCTTTTGTTAAATAACATAAGGAAAAAAAATTTCTTATTATATTCATTAATGAAATATCACATGTGATGCACCCAATTCATACTACTTCACCACAAATAGATTTAATGGTTTTTTTCAATACATCAAACAACATGACTAGTAAAATCCATTATTAATAATATTAAAGTGTAAGGACCAATAAACACATCCAAAATGGGAACATACAATGAAACATATAAATATGAATTTGCTTCCAAGAGGTCTTATTCTCTTAATCTCCTACACAGGAAATTACCAAGGGAATACACCATAAGAAGGTGCTTCAAAGTCCTGTGAGTCTCTACCCATGATATACTATCTCAATTTCATTCCAAATATGATTTTATAAATCTATAGAACACATATTTAAGAATAATATCATGGCACTTTTGGTTTCTCATCATAGTAGAGAACTGATATGACCTTTCAATGTGATAGATACTCTTAAGATGTTATCACATACTATGTCACACTTGAGAACAATCATGATCTTAAAATTAGTTTATTAATATTGAGAACTATGAATACAAGTAATCATAAATTAAACTAGCATTAGTATAACCCTTTTTGACCAGCTCTTTATCTCATCTATACACTAGAAACATATACTTAGTTCTTCTCATATAATTAAGGATATCCATAATAGTATAAAAATATTATTCAACTGGATCATCTTGATATCTTCCCACAATTCTCAATACATTGGAAACATCAAGTTTAGTACAAAACATGGCATACATGATTGATCCTGTCATCTATTTTTACAGTATCTTACTCATTTTCTTTCCTCCTGTTTCATCTAAAGACATATTTTCTTAAAAATATATATATCATGTGACACTAGATCCAATCCCCTCTTATATTGTTCTATAAAAAATATATTTAGTATTTATTCAATATATATACCTTGAATTAATTCAATCATCCTATTCGATTTATGACGAATGATCTTGATCCCTAGAATGTAGGTTGTCACACCTAATTCCTTCATAGAGAATCATTTTTTAACCATTACTTAAAGTACTGTAAGACTATTATGTTGTTTACAATGAATAACATGTCATCAATATATACTATTAGGATAATGACCTCATTCCCACTTAATCTCTTATAAACACATGGATCATATTCATTTTTAATTAAACAAAATTCATTAATATTGTCATTGAATTAAATATTCCATGACATGGATGCTTTCTTCAATCCATAAATGGATCTCTATAACTTGCATAAATTTTTGGCATCACCTAGAGTCACAAACCCTTCAGGTTAGGTCATATAGACATCTTCTTTAAGGTTCTCATTAAGCAAATACATTTTGACATCCATATAAAAAATTTCATAATCATGGTAATTTGGTATAGCATATAAAATTATGATGGATTTAAACATATAAAATAGAGAAAATTTTTCATTTTATTCAATTCCATGATGTTGTTTAAGCCCTTTAGATGTTATCCTTTCTTTATAGGTGCGTAGTTTATCTTCTATGTACATTTTTCTCTTGAATACCCATTTTCACCCAATTATCTTCACATCAACTAGCATATCGAATAGAACCCAAACTTGGTTCTAATAAATGGAATCCATTTTAGAATTCATTGATTTTTTCCATCCTATAACATCAAGTGTCTCTTCAATATCTTTGTAGAAGATAGGTTCATTATTTCCAACCAATAATGAGTCACTATCTTTGGTGACTAGAAACCCATATCTCTCTAGTTCTCCTACCTCTATAGTGATCCAACATACTACTCGTATTTCAGGAATAAATTTAACTATGGGGACCTATGAAATCTATTACATTTCCAACTCTTGTGTATCATGAGAATTAAATTCATTAAATTAAATCATTCTCTCATTATCCATATTGTGGATGTGATCCCTATTAATAAATATGGATTGTATAGCAATATTCACTTTCTTGTCTGAGTGTTTTTATCGATATTATCCCCTTGTTTCCTTAGGGTACCATATAAAGATACTCTTTATTCCTTGGGGTGCTAGTTTTTGTCTGATATTCCTATAATAAACACCTCACAATCCTATGAATGAATATATGATAAAACAGGTTCATTTTCACTCCAAAACATGAAAGGAATTCTAATTACCACTTTATTTAGTACTCGTTTTAGTGTGTATATCATAGTATGTGATGCATATCCTCCAAATGGATAATGGAAGATATACATGACTCATCATCAACCATACCATATCTAGCAAGGTATGATTCCTCCATTCACTAACACCATTTAACTATAGTGTGTTATGTGGGTTGATTTGAGAAATAATCCCAATATCCCATAAAAAGTCAGTAAAGTCTTGGTTAAGATATTAACTACCTCGATCATATAGAAGATTCATTTTCTTTTTTCCATGATTATTCTCTAATTCATTATTCAATTCATTGAACTTCTCGAAGGAATCATTGTAACATCCCCAAATGATAAAGGGTTAAATGACTAAATGATATGACTCATGTCAACAAGGTGCACCTTCCTTTTCTGGAGCCTGTCTGATTAGAACTCCACAGTTAAGCATGATTGGCCTGGAGTAGTGATGAGGATGGGTGACCTCTTGGGAAGTTTCTCAGGGTGTGTGTGAGTGAGGAGAAAGCACACTAGAAAGGACATGTGTTGGCCTGTTGGGACTTTCATTAGTCAGATGACCCGTTCAGGCTTGCGGGTGGACCCTGGGGTGGGCCCCATGTGTCTATGCAGCAACCGATGGTACCTGGTAGGCCAGGACCTGACGACCATGTTAAGGCGGGGTGTCTATGCTGTCACTGGGACCCAGTTGTCACATTTGGTATCAGAGGAGGAACCCAGCCTTATGTGCGTGGTGCACTGCCTGGGTTGAGATGTAGAGCCCACAATGAGGGCATTGTGCTCTAAAGGGGGGGTGATTTTAACGTCCCCAAATGATAAAAGGGTTAAATGACTAAATGATATGACTCATGTCAACAAGGTGCACCTTCCTTTTCGGGTGCCTGTCTGATTAGAACTCCACAGTTAAGCGTGCTTGGCCTGGAGTAGTGATGAGGATGGGTGACCTCTTGGGAAGTTTCTCAGGGTGTGTGTGAGTGAGGAAAAAGCACACTGGAAAGGACATGTGTTGGCATGTGGGTACTTTCATTAGTCAGATGACCCGTTCAGGAATGCGGGTGGACCCTGGGGTGGGACCCATGTGTCTGCAGAGCAACTGGTGGTACCTGGTAGGCCAGGACCTGACGACCATGTTAAGGCGGGGTGTCTGTGCTGTCACTGGGACCCAGTTGTCACAATCATCCTTATACCTAATCAAGTATACATAACCATATTGACTGAATTCATCATTAAAAGTTATAAAGTTAGAATAACCACCTCTAGATTTTATAGTAAATGGTCCACACACATCAGTGTATACCTATCTTAGAATATTTATGGACCTTTCACCTAGTCCACCAAATTGTGGTTTTTTCACTTTTATTTGTAAACAATCATGACATATTTCAAGTGGTTTTATCTAAAAAGAGTCTAAATAACCATCTTGATAGAGATTTGTCAATTAGTTCTTGTTTACATGACCAAGATAGTGATGTCACAGATGGGTGTTATATGAGTCTTGTGAACATTGTTGGATCAAAAGAGATGGAAATAACCAGAAAAGGAAAGACTTGATTTTGATTAGGAAATACATAAACCATACTTAAACAATTATTAATTGATGAAATAAAATATAACTTGAATAAAAAATATATAGAAACCAGAATATGATAAAGTGTTGTCGAAGATGATGAAGATTAATGATCTTTGATCACTTTAATAGAAGAAGATAAAACATTGAATTTCTTATGTGATCACATCCAAGGAACATAAGTCGCAAAATTTTCATGATCATATGAGAGCAGAAATAATTGTTTTACATTCATATATGTAATAATATAAATAAAATTTTTTATATACTCTTGATTAACATATCTAATGAATCAATACCACTTTATTGAAACAAATATATTCTCATAGATTTTAGAAATCCAATCACAGTATGCCACTTGTTAGTGCATAACAAAAAATATAATATTACCATTACATTTTTTGGTAAATACTTTGTTGAGTAACAAATAACTTTCATTCTTTTTATATCTTCATGAAATAATAGTATAAATATTTCAATATCATAAATAGAAAAAAAATATATAATTTATATTTATAAAATAGTTAAAATAAAAGTAATAAAATTCTAGTTTATTAAAACACTAAAAAATCATAAAATAGAGCATAGTAAGAATATATATATATTGTATGTATATATGTATAGAACATATGATGAAAATGATTTTTATGCACACTATAATTATATTTTTAGAACAATATAATACAATAGTAATTAAAGAGAATTTATTTCAATTAAAATAATTAAAATAATACCAAAAATATTTTTAAAGAAAAAAATAAATTTCAACTGATAGTAGATAAAAAAATACCTAGTGATAGTACTATTTTGATACCACTATGAATGATCAACTGTTTCCAAACATTAAATGGTGATTCCATCGCTCTGATCTATAGTTACTTATATATGGTCTATTTTTATTGAAAAGGACCTATTGTCCAATGATCTACTGTTAGAGTTGAATGGTGGACAGATCTTTCATTGGTTTCCACCAGTAAATAGATATACCATCTAATTCGAGAGGTATATAGATAATCTAACATCTAAGAAAGATGTTGTACCATCACTATGTAATAGTAGGAGATCTAATGTTATAACATGAATCTGTTATCTTGATACATGGATAAACTATTGAATGATAGATCTACCATTAATTTCCAACAGTAGATAGAAATACCATTGATCTGTGATCTACCATTGTCCAATAGTATATTCAATAATAGGATCCTATCATTGAGGTTCACATGACTGTAAAAACTATGCAAGAAAAATATCAACATCATGAGTCACTAAAGAACTGGTGCTACCAAATTAACAGTAGAGTGTGAAACTTGAAAACCTTACTCAAAAAATCTTGTACAAAGAAACTAAATGCATGAAGGACTAAAAATGAATGATTCAAGTAAAAACAACATCACCTTAAACCCTTAACCTTGATAAATCAAAAACTCGATCATTTAATATTATATCCACAATGGTAGTATCAACAACCAAAAACACCTGTCAACAGTAGCCTCATATAGTTATTGGATCTAGAAGATGGTTAAAGTCTTGATTGAATGGCTGATAAAAATCTGATTTGATGGTGCACATTGTATCTATAATTTTAAATGGATGAACAACATTTGTGGCTTCTCAAATCCCAAATAATTTTTTGCGATGCAATAGGTTGATCCACCACTATATCAATTAACTCGTTTGATTCCACCGTCGAGCTGTCAACATGGGATCAGTATGCACACACCCATTCACCTTTTCACGAGCTATAGCCTAGCGGGATAACTATGCCTAACTCATGACCTCCTCTAGGAATGTTCCAGTGGGCCTTATACATGGTCTCACTTGCATACCTAACACCATGTAGGCTTCTAGGTCTATACCACCCATAAGTTTAACCAATGGTCCCATATACAATAGTAGGGTTGGCCCAATGGATTGTACGAATGGCCATTTTTTTACTTAATCCATAACATAAACACTTTTCGTTAACAAGATAAAGTAAATTTAAAATAGTAATAATCATTAATCAATTAAAAATATAAAAACATGTGAATAAGAAATGGTTATTTTAAAAATTAATTTGAATTTAATTATATGTGATGAAACAGTAATTTATCAAAATAAAGAAAACTATTGAAGTATTAAAACTTAATTTAAATTACTCATAATCTCTCCTTTTTATAAATTAAAAAAATAACATTTATTAAATTTTCAAAAATAAGCTTATCCTTTTGAAAATTTATCAAAAATTATTTTAAAAACAGAATTTGAAAACATTATTCTTTTTAAATAGTAATAAATAATATATTTTAAAGAGTATATATATATATAAAATATTTTTTGTACTCAAGTAAATTGAATAGAGAGTATTTTTATAAAATTAGTAAATATAATAATAGTAGTTTTAATCTTTTACCATTCCCAATTAAAAATTCATTGTCCCAAATTTAACAAAATCAAAACTTAGTGAAAATGTTAGCTAACTATTTTTTATTGGGAATAAATTCTAAAAAAACATATCATTTATTTACATAATCCCAAATAAAATGAAATTTAACATCAATGTGTTTTTTTCTAGAGTGTTGAAGTGGATTTTTGTAAATTGAAATGGCACATGAATTATCATAGAAAATTTGAATTTTATTAAAGTAAATATTACAAAAATATAGTGTGTGTTTAATCCATATAATTTTTGAATAGAAACTAACATCAAAATCATATTAAACCTCAAGTGTTGATAAAGTTACTAATTATTTTTTTTATAAATCCATGAAATTAATATTTTACCTATAAAATGACATATACCTATAGTGATTTTCTGATAATGTTTATAACATAAAAAATCATAATTATAGTAAGATTATATATTAAAATAGTTTTTATTAGAATAGAATAATCTAGTGAAAACAATATCCTTGATATATATAATTACTCTTTTAATAGATTTAAGTTGAATTTATTTTAGGTTATACTAAAATCTAGCACACAAATAGACAGAGAATATTATGGATGGTCTAGATAAAGTGAGATAAAATAAACTACCTATTAGGCCTCAATATAGTTTAATATATACTGACTTTACATAATCATTCAAATATAATTTTTAATTAGTACTCATTGGTGTTTTCATAATATTATTTGATTCAAGACTGAACCTCTTAACATTTTATTTAGCATATTTATCTTGATTTAAGAAAATTCCATCTTTCCTTTGATTAATTTGTAGACCAAGGAAAAATTTTAGTTCTCCCATTAATCTCTGGTTGAATTCACTTATCATGAGTTTTAGAAAAATCACTACACATAAAATCCAGTATTGAACCAAATATTATATCATCAATATAAATTTGTATAATTAGTATATCATTTGAATCACTTTTTATAAACAATATTATCTCAACCTTACCTTTAAAAAAATATTAAAAAAATAATTAATATTTCATGCCAATCTCTTGGATCTTTCTTAAGAATATATAATGATTTATTAATTTTAAAAAATTATTTAGAAACTTTTTTTTTCAAATCTAGGTGGTTTTCTGAAATTTACTTTCTTTGAAATCATTCCTATTAAAAACGAATCTTTTACATCCACTTGAAATAATTTTATGTTTTGAAAACAATAATAGGATAATATAATTATAATTACTACCATCTTAGAAACTGGAGAAAAAGAATCTTCAAATTCAATTCTCTCTTACTATGAATAACCTTGACCAACTAGTATTTCTTTATTTTTAAATATGTTTCTATCTTCATCAAGTTTATTATAAAAAATCCATTTTTTCCTATTATAGATTTATTTTTTGGTAATTCAACTAAATTCTACACTTTATTAATTTTAAATTTTTTTAACTAGTCATTCATAGAATTAATCCAATTTGTATCAATTAAATCATTATTAATGTTTACATGTATAAATTCGGAAATAAAAGAAGAGTTTACATAGTAAAGTAAAACATGTTTTCTGGTTTTTATACCAGATTCAACATTAACAATTACTTTTTCAATTGGATATTCTTTAAGTTTTTTACATTATTTAGGATATATTGGAGAAGATATATGATTCCCCTCATCTAATTAATTATTATTATCTTGGTTATTATCTTCACCAAAACTGAATTCCCAGAACTCTTCATTGTCTATGTTTGAATCAAAATCCTATAGGTTAGAATTACTTTCATTAAAATTAACATGCCCAGACTCATCAATAACTAACATCTTATTGAAAACTCTATAACATTTTCTAATATTGTATTAATCTAAAAATATCCCTTAACCACTTTTAGAATTTAATTTTTCTATATTATCTTTTATAAATATGATATATGATTTAAATTCAAATACCCTAAAATATTTTACTCTAGGTTTAAACCATTTCAATAGTTCATAAGGGGTATTATTTAAAAATGTTATAAAAGAACATATATTTAAAACATGAAAATTTCTATAAATACATTCTACCCAAAATTATTTAGGTAAACTATTTTCCAATTTCAATGATCTACCAATTTCTTTAATAGAGCTATTCTTTGGTTATACCACACCATTATATTGTGGTTCCCTATGGGATGAAAAATAATGTTTAGATCCATTTTCGTCATAAAAATTATAAAATTCACCACCTATATCACTTTGGATAGAGATGATTAATATATTTTTGAAGTATTGGTTAATCTTACATAAGTCACAAAATTTGGTTGAGGTTTCATTTTTATAGGATAATAAATAAATCCATAAGAATCTACTATAATCATCTATAATTATAAATACATACTTATTACCACAAAAACTAACAGTTTTTATAGGTCTAAAAATGTCAAGATGTAATTGTTATAAACATTTAGCAGTACTAACATCATTTATATATTTAAAACTTTCATTGTGATTATTACTCTTTAAATAGCAATCAAACATAATGTACATACTAGTATATAATTTTTTAAATTGAATAACCTATTCATGCTTCAAAATTTTGTGTTATTGCATGAAATTTTCATTCCCAAGCCTCTTATTCCACAATATTTTATCTTCTTCTACATTTTTCATACACTTAACCTTTTGTTTGGTTATATTGGAAAAATTAATAGTGTAAACATTCACTTTTCTATTTACATAAAATAAGATAGATTTGTTTTTCAGAACTGTACATTTATCATTTTCAGAAAAAAAAAACATTTAATCCATCATCACACATATATAATGTACTTATTAGATTATGTTTTAAACCATTTACATATAATAACTTTTAAATACTAATATTTTTAGAAAAACCAACTTCACCAATACCTTTAATATGACCTTTAGAATTTTCTACAAATGTGACAAGGTCACCACAACCTAAATTAAAGGAATAAAATTTTAAAATATCACCTGTAATGTTTCTAGAGAATCCACTTTCTTCATCCAATAATATTTTCATGGGTTTTTTTGTAATATTAAATCCTATCTTTTGGTTTAACCATTTATTGAAAAATTACAACCTTAACCATAGTAACAACTTTTTCAATACTAAAGGGTTTTAAATTTACTTATAAGTTAACAATGGTCTCATAAATAGTTAAGGGATAGAATTTAATACCATATCTATCCCCTTGTCCACATAGAGGTTTTTTATAATTTTCAAATCATTTAATAATATATTATTTCAAATAAAATACCATTAAAGTCATTTTAAGGAATATTCATATATTTTTAATTTTAAAGACATCAAGAAAGTTATTAAATTAGAATATAAACTCTTTAAACAAAAATTATACATTATTATTAACCATAAAATTTTTGTTACACCATAATTCATCCAGAAAACATTAGTTTTTATGTTTTTAAAATAATTTTATTTTATTTTTCTACTGGTTGTACATGCACCATGTTAGTGTTTTGTTAGTATTTAAGGTAATTATATCATCATTAAAATTTAAAAATAAATTACCATCATAAAAATAAATTAATTATGATCAAATTAAAATTTTAGATTTTTTAATAACATCTTATTAACTAAATGTGAACATATATGATAAATTAAAATAAAGAGATTGACATTTTGGAATGTTCCTTTAATTAAAATAATATAAAAGTCTGTATAAAAGAAAAATGGAACCAAAATTCAACATTTTCAGATATATGAAGTTTGTGGTTGAATTAAAATCATTCAATGAAATATAGTCAAGTGTATATATGATTTTAAGCCTTATTCAGTAGTTTTACGTTTTTTATCCTATTATACTTTTTACCAAGGTGATAAATTTTACCATAGTTACTATTTATAATGCCTAGAAATACAAGGGAACTAGTTAAAAAATTTAAACATACTGATTCAAAATTTGAAATCAATTTTTCAACATTAAATTCCTATAAGTGGCAGAAATTAATTTTAAAATAAGAACACAAAATGCAATGAAAATCATTTTTAGAAAATTGTTTTTTTAAACATAAAACTAGGTTTTTTATTATCTCATGCTGAGAAAAAATAGTTAGATGAATTTTAAAATGTTTTATTGAATATATAATATAGAAATTTCATTAAAATCATTAATTAATAGTGATTAATTTAATTTATTAAGATAAAAACTTATTGATCATGTAAATATAATTTTTCATAATAACATATTTTTTTTACTATTAAATGCTTTTTTCAATTTTTAAATAATGAATTATTTCTATACATGTATAAATAATAATTTATCATAATTTAGTTAGTATTATTCATACCTATCAATCTAATGGCTAGGAAATATATGTCACGTTAAATAATAATAATTCAGTAGTATATCATAACTAGTTTAAACCCATTGTTGCGTGTAAAGAAACCTATCCAAGAATTAAATTTATCTAAATTGAAATATATCATAAAAATATTAGGGTGTTATACTATAAGTCTAGTAACTAAGAGAGAGTTCTCATTTTACTACATTGGCACAAAATATAGTGGATCACATCCTAAAGGATATAATAGTTTAGTATTCAGGGGAGACTTGATACATATATGATTATCATATTAATTATGAAAGCATGGAATAAAACCCAAAAACTCTTATGGGAAATTTATTATTTCATCTAGAAAAATCAATCAATTTATTCATATATCCCATCTTGGTATCTTGAGGAAAATAGTATATAATAAAGGGTGATCTTGGATGTTCAGTAAGGGAAATGTAGAATATAAGATATTATAAAATAAATAATTCATGAATAATATTTTATAGATAAATAATAATCAAATATTTTATATAAATAATATTATAAAAATGGGACTAAATAAATGGATGACATATAAACATAAATAATAACATAGATAATAAAAACTTGTTTCATAATGATGGAATGAATAATGTCGTGTGTCATAGTCTTCTTGTCATGTACTTATTCCATGAAATCATATATAAATAGGTAAGGCAAATGCTAAATACCCAAACTAGTTTTCCTCATGATACCTACTGATGAATTAAGGGTCGATAAAGAGCCCCACACATCACAAAATAAATTTAATTCTATTATCACATCAAATAAATGAAGAAAAATATAATAAATAATCAATATGAATATTCCTATTGAAAAACTAGCATACAAAATGTTAATATTTTACTTAGTCGATAAATAGAACAACATGATAATAATCCAACCATAGTAATATGAAGGATGGTATCAATAGACTATATCTCTAGTAAATAATAAAATTCATCAAAGGATATTGAAATTGGTTAAAAACATTAAAAATATCACTGGAATATTTCTTGATAAAAATATCCTTTTCATTTTGAAATCACTTATATTAAAATCTAAAAATTTCAAAAATCTTAAGAAAAAAATTGTGTTTCAAAGGAACCTTGGAAAAATGTAAGGGAATATTTAATTAAAATAATAGTCATTATGGTGGGAAAATTTGTTTATGTGGTAATCATTAAAACAATTATTTTGTTCACACCTTTGGAAAAAAGTACCTCATTCGAAAAACAAAAAGAAGATTCCTTTTAAAAAAAATTATGAAAATAAAAAAGGGTAAAAATTAATTTAATAAATAATTTTATAATATTTAAAATAGTCTTAATAACATTTTAAATAAAATATGGACATGGAATAAAAATATTGCTGAAAAATTTGAAAAACAATGATAGTTTTCCTTCAAAACATTTTTTAGTATTTTTGAGTTTAAAAAAAAGTAAAAAATGGAACTAGTGCTTTAAAATTGCATAAATAACCAGAATAGAAGAAAATATATTGGTTTTAAGATATAATGATCATATAATTCCCATAATATAAACATAAACATAAATAATGTTTAATAAGGATGAGATTTTAAATAAACTCTTACCTCAAGTCTGAAATTCTTCATAAGCACTTCCAAACTCCTATATAATAAATTCAAATTTACTAAAATTAAATAAAAAAATCATATGAATACTTTTAATTCCATATATGGTCCATTTATAACATTTTATCATCTATTTATAAATAATTATTTATGAAAATCGGCATTTTTGAGTGTTAATTGTTTTGTTTTTCATGTGAGTTCTGGTTCAGTAGTTCTGGTCATCACATCTTGATCATGGTTTCATATTATATTGAATTTTAATGATAATATAAATATCATATATATTCATTATATAAATATTGAAATAATTCTTAAAAGTAGTACATGAAAATGAATCACATTGCTTCGTGGAGGTGGTAGTCCACACATACACACAAGCAACATTATCATTTTTTAATAGGAGGAAGGGTAAGAAGGTCAATGATATATTAAATTTCTATAATAATAATTATGTCATAAATATAATATATATTAATTAGTTTCATAGTAATAATAATTCAAGTAAGGTGGTTATGCAATATAAATTACTCCGATACATGGAGATGCTAGGTCGTACGTACACATGAGCGATATTTTCCTTTTTCATAGGATGGAAAAGAGATTAATAAGGGTTTTTAAAACAATATAATAAAGTATTAGTATATTTAAGATACTAATATTATTATATGATCATGTTTTTAGAATATTTTAATATGGTAGAAGAGGAAATAAAAATCAAACCCTCGGTTAAGAACTGCACATCCTCCTCAGACAACCTCCTTAGGTTTATACGTAATGGATTATTAGGACAGAATTATGATTACAATAGTACCTATAGAACATAGGGAGGGATGATAAGAAATTATTTGGATAATTCTTGGATGAAATACTAGTCTCTTTATTTTTGGGTAAGAGAAGAGGGGTGGTGTCCTTTTTATAAGTGAAGGAGAGAACCCACTTTGAATTTTTCAAAATATTAGGATATATTAATACCTTACTCAAGAAATATGGATAAAAAATGACATATATTAGAATATTATAAGTTTATGGTATAAATTAAACCAAAAAATCAGTTTAATAAAGTTCTTTATGTTATCTTAAATCCTTATCCCTTTATTTTTAACTCTTTTAACCCATTTTACCCTTAACTGAGGTGATAAATATTTAGCATGATTATTGTTCATTATGATCAAAAAATAAGTTAACCTTATTAGCTAATATAAATTATTATTATTAAAAATATGAAAAAAAATTACATGATTCAAATCTTATGAGTGTAATAAATTACTTTTAATATATGTTTCCAAAATCCAATGAATAACTGTTTTTTAGATAAGTGCATTTTTAAGTATAAAAATGAATTTATTCAAAAATTAAACACATTGTCGATTCTAATGATATTAGTAAGATTATATTTAATAAAAATCTACAAATGAAATATTAAAATCAATTTAAAATAAAATGGTACATTTTAAAAACTTGAATTGAAAATACATTTTTCTATAGAATTGGTATTTTTTACTATTTACAAGAAATTTATTTTTTTTATAAAAATATCAAAAAAATGTTCTAAGATAATTTTGAAATGTTTATTTCTAATTTTATATCCTTTTTATTGAATTTAATTTATAAAATAAATGAATTTAGGTTTTAATCACATTATTGAATAAGGTTGTGTACATTATAATATTGTTTTTTTAGAAATAAAAACATATTATAATTGAACCCAGTGTGTTACACCTGAGGCAGTTAAAATAAGATTCTCCTCATTCATGACTGAGGGCCCCAGTAATAAATAGTGGGATTTAGTGTTTAAGTCTAATATCCATGAAAATCGTAGGTGTAAGGACTTTAATGTAATATTCACCAAGCAATTCTACGTGAACACCTTGGCTCTCCAGAAGTCCCAGTTGTTCATAAGTGTATAGAAAGAAAATAGAATCATTCTAGTGTATGATAATTGGTCTTTGAATCTTGTTCATTTTTACCCATATATAGTGAAGAATGATGAGTATAAGGCTTTCTGATTTGAAATATACATCCAAACAGATATTCGGTCTCAAGTCTTACTCTCAAAGCTAAAAGATTATGAAAAATATGTAGAACGGGATTTGATGGTGGAAATTAACCAAACTGTGATTATTTGGATTCTTGACACCTCTACCATTCAATGGATTGAGTTTTTGAAGTGAGTAAAAATGGGTAAAGGATAGGTGTTTATATAGCCAATGGGAGAGTATCTTTGAATAAAATACTAATTATTTTTTATTTAGAATAAATGCTATAAAAGTGTTAATTACTATGAATTTTATTAGTGTATGTTAAAAAAATATAGTTTTTTTTATTTTAACACATCAAAAACTGAAAGGAATCTTGGAAATATTTTATATTATGTAAATAACAAAAAAAATAGTTTTTTTATTAAAATATAATAGAGATTAGGTTTTGAAATTTGATTTATTGGTTTGTAAATTATGTATATTATAAGAAACCAATTCTTTCTGGAGGTACAGATCATTTACCATCCATACATTTTTAGTTTAAATGTTTAAATATAGCCTAATATGAATTCTTGTTGAGGTCATGGAAGTATTGGGGGTGTCTAGAGTAGGTTCAAAGCTTGGAACCCATGCTAGTCTGGAGAGAGGGGTCCTATAGGCCACACGGTACGACTGACTGTGAGATTTGGGGTGAATTCACATATAAGAATGTATGAAATTTTGACAGTGGAATGAGTCAAAGTTTACACACAGATAGTCAAAATGTATGATCAAACCATGTGAGGTTCCCCTTCTGACAAAAAAAGGGAGCATGGTTGGTGAACGGTTTGGCTAACCATGCAGCCAAACAATGCAACCCTATGTTTTTTGTGAATTTACAAAACTACACCTAATTAAATACTATTTCTAACCTAATTCTCCCATTTTATTCAATGGATAGAACCCTCACCATTTT
The DNA here is from genome assembly GCA_963277665.1 of Viscum album. Lineage (NCBI taxonomy): Eukaryota > Viridiplantae > Streptophyta > Magnoliopsida > Santalales > Viscaceae > Viscum > Viscum album. The sequence continues at coordinate 917,315,059 of OY728157.1, forward strand.
AGATCCCTCTTTGGTGACTATACTAGGAAGTGGGAGATCTTCTTCATTTGAGCTTGTAATCGAGAGTCGTTCATCTCATTGAATCTGAATCAGTAAGATATCAATTTATTTTGTGTCATTCCTAATTTGGTTTGGTATTGGATATTCTATTTAGGTGTAATATAATATTCCCAATTTATAGGTTCGTCTTCTATTCTTCTATTTTCTCTCAATATGAGTCGAATCAAGAGCTGATACTAGATGAGTTATCCACTATGAACCTACGATTGGTGGTCTTGTGCTTTTCCTTTAATGTAGAAGTGTTTATATATGATGGTGTTCCATGAGCCCCATATTCTGAAATTCTCCCTTGAAATAGAGTTGAATCCTCGAATTGAATTTATAGGTATAGCCTATGTGGTTAATGAGACCATTGATTGTCGATTAAAGGCTATAATCCTTAAATTGAAACCACCATGTGGGTGTGTTGATTAATTAAATGGACCACTATGGGTGAAATATAATTTGGAATACCTATTAGGTGTGATGTTACACCTTTCCATGGGATTTCAATTGATTAATTTAATTTTAAATTGAATTTCAATATGAATTGTGAATTCTAATTGAAATGAATTTAAGGAAAGGAATGGGATGGCATTACCCTAGGCTATGACATTAAATTAAATTCTTAGGCTTCAGTTTCCTTTGTATAATGAAATTTCCATGTGATTTAAATATAGGATAAGATTTTTAATCATAGCCCATGACTTGAGTCACCCACTGAGGTGAGTTTTAAATGGAATTTTATTGGTAATAATCTTACCGTAGTTAAATGAATTTGATTAATTTTTATTCAATGCATGTATGATTATATGCCTTGGGTGACACATGGGTTCTTATACGAACACCATGGATGGACTCATTTAGCTTCTACCTTGCTTACGCCTAAGTGATACTTTGACTCCTTAGTGGAATGTAAAGGAAGGACTAATGGGGACTTACTTTAATATGTTGAGAGATACTTGGAATCCTTATAGACTGCCAAGGATAGACTTAGAGGGCAGTTGATCATATATGTCATGGGTGATACTTGGGATTCCTTACTGGACCGCCATGGATGGACTCCAGTGGCTATGATGTTATGTCATACATAGATCAATACATTGGTTCTTGTGAGGATCTCCATGGATGGGATAATAGGGTGTTGGTTTATATTATACCTAGAGAGATACTTAGATTCCAAATGAGGAATTCCAAGGATGATATCAGGTTCTGAATTGTATAATGAATGAGATGTTTTATATTATGTGTTTTCCCGGCCAAAGCATAATCTTGGATTCAATTAGAGTATTATACCTTGGAAATGGTTTTTTTATGCATCTCTTGAGCATATAAAAATAGGGGATTCTAGGATACATTCCAGGTCCTGAGACTTATTAATTAAATGTGGTTGGATAATTTAAATAACTTGAATATAAATCACATAGGCCTCACTATTAATTCATAGAGTTGTTAAATGGAATTGATATTGTTAAGTAAATTTGATGATAAAACGATAACCTGAACATTATAGGATGTTTGATTTTAGCACATCCTTTACATATTCTATTACTACATATAGAATTTTATTATTATATATTAATTGACTGGATGGAACATGAGCTTTGGGAGGTTTTCTATTTGTATTATGTATCACACCCTATTAAATCCACTGATGGGTACCCGAATAGACTATATGATTATAGCTAGGGATAAGGGAATGAATGTTGGTAAAGGTTCTTGATTGTTGGTAGGTTCAAGGGAGAATGGGACTGAGTTAAGGCTCGTGATGATAGCTAGATAGATTATGGACTTTTTTAACTTTTTTTACATGTAGTGCACTAATTACATGTACACATATTTTGGTTGTTTTTGTAGAGACATATGATATGTACCATTATCATTATTTGTATATGAAATTCCTTCTAGTTTTGATCATTTATATCTGTGTTTGATGTTATCTATTGTCTTCTTGATTTACTACTTCCACTACTTATCTTTTATTTCATATCTTTTATGCTAAACTCTGGTAATGAGGGAATACTCTATCCACTAACACACCTAGGACCTCATTACTAGTCTTCAACCTCTGGCATTTGGGGAGATGTGCTAAAGGGAATGTGGCCAATCAGGCTCAGGGCACCTTTCAATGGCATCCGTGTTCAGGATGTTACAAAGTTGTATCAGAGGATTTTTCTTTATGTTTTATTATTTGGTGACAATATATAGGGATATGAAGGAAATTTAATTTTCTAATGAGTTGTGTCTAGGCGCAGATACACCACATATAGGAAAAATCTAGATTTCATTGATTAAAATTCATGTTTTTTGGATTTTCACCATTACATTCGATAAGATTCCTTTTTTGGGTGATGTAATTGAATTGTGATGTTATCATTAATATGATTGTGGGTTCTATTTTGTTGTAACCTGGTGATATAAGGGTATTCCATCTCATGCATCATTTTAAGCACTTTACAATAATCACATGCCATGCATTATTCCATTATATTTAGGATACATTACTTGTGCATGTTGTTGTAATAAGTGTGGTAAAATATATATATATACATTCTATTGTGATATGTCTTCTAGAATTTGTTATGGTGTGGATTTGGTGGGATCCATATTTTGTTTCATGAAGTGTATGGGACCTCATGGATTGGAATTTGGTGAACCATTTTGTTCAACTTTTTAAAATGAAATGTGATTTAAATGTGAAATAAATGAAATGGGAATTGTAATTGTTATAGTAGAGAACTTGACCTATACCCAACCACAGTAGTGGGAAGTAAGAAGTATCTCTAGCTTTATTATGATCTATACAACACCCAAACATGGATCATGGAGTAGGAAGAGGGGTGTGTTATTATATATAAAGGCATTTACCTTCCATATTTCTATATCTATGAAGTTTGATAATGATCTTGATTTGAGGCATACGCTCGTAATTTGTAAAGGTATTTCACTGCAACATCCTATAGACGCATGCTAGGAGGATAGTGACGATCATCTTTTATAGGTGGTGGGACATGGGCTACCATTGGATCCTATAATAGTTCCAGCTGAGGAACCAGTAGTGGTACTGAACACAGGTGTTTAGGCATAGTTCCATGGGGGATTAATGTGATTCATGCATACCATTCATGGATCAGCACTACTTTCCCCATTTATGGCATAGTTGACATGTGAGTTCCAACAGTAATATCTGCCCACGTTTTTGGGGGATGTAGGACCAAAGTCTATAGATTCATGGCTAGAGGCCATGTTATCTATCTTTTAGCATCTAAAGACACCTTCTAAGATGAGGTTAAATCCCACTGTGTATATGATATGTGATTCCTCTAAGAGATTGTGGGATGTTAATACCCAGACAGATTGTTATCAAGATATGGATTTTAGGGTTTTCCATATATCCTTATATGATTACTTATATCCGAATATGTTGAGGGTTGATAGATACTAGGAATTCATGCACTTGGTTTAGTTCATGTTATTAGTTATGGATTATTCGGCCTGTTTTATAGATCTTTTGTGATTCACACACATTTTGATGGGTGATAAGTTATCTTAGGCTAGGAGGTTTGTGGATGGTCTCAGATACAACATCTGGTTGTAGGTGAATGTCTTCTAGATTCCTACAATTTCTAGAAGAGTGAATTAGTCTCTTATTATAGAGCATAACCTGAGAGATGATAGGGGTATGAACCAGGGTGGTTCAGCATCTAGATCTAGTACTACATTAACCAATGGTAGGAATCATTGTTTATCGCTTATACATGATGATATTAGAAACAATAGCATGTAATCAGGTAGCTAGGTGAGGTGCCACCAATATAGGAGACTATGAAATATGAGACCTCAGTTCATAAAATACCCATTCAAGTTCTGATCATGCAGAAAGATGGTCCATATCTGGTGATTTTTCAGAACTTTTCCTATGTAACATGGAGAGAAGGGGTATGCACTGACTCCACATACAATAGTAGGGTTATCAGCTTCTCATCAGGTAGGGAGATGGAGTACAGTCAGCCAATCATGTTGGGGTGTTGATTATGGTCATGGTAGTGAGACCCCATTCTTATAGTGATAGTAGAGAAGATAATATCAGGGTAGCCAGGTAATATCATAGGTTCATGGATCAGGATAGATATATGCAATGCAACCAAAATCTAAGGAGTAGATCACGGACCTTCTATGGTGAGAGGTATTGTTATAGTATCCTTTACTTTATCATATTGTCTTTTTGATATAGGGACTTCTAATAGCATTATATTTATGCCCGTTGTGGAGATCCTTGGGCTCAATTTTCAATATTCTAATGGCGTTATGACTCTTGACACTCTGTTGGGGGTTATAAAAGAGGGTGTACTTTAGTGCAGGGAGTTCCCCCTTGAGATTGGTGGGTGTCACATCGTATGGGGCCAGTTTTTCCTCGAGATGAAAGGTTTTGACATCATTATCAGGATATACTGGTTGGTTCCATTTCATGATTTAATTGATTACTTTTCTAAAGGGTTAATTTCACATCATTAGTGGTGGGTGAGTATATTCGTAAAGTTGAATGGGATGTACCAGAAATCCATGCTAGAATCGAGCATTATGGGATGGGTGGGATGATAGACCAGATTGCGAGTTTATATCTTGATGGTCAGGGAATACATCATGAAGATTTCCCTCTAGTGGTGGATTATTTTAGGGATGTTTTCCCAGATGAATTTTTAGGATTTCCACTAGTGATAGTGGTGGATTTACATATCAAGCTAGTTCTAGGAATTTCACTGGTATCCATTCCTCCTTATAGGATGGCTACTACTGAGATGAAATAGCTGAAGAGGAAGCTATAGGATTTAGAAGTAAAGATATATATATAACTCAGTACTTCTCTATGGTTTTCTCCAGTCCTTTTTTCACAAAATGTGGACAGAGCCCTTGGGCTATGTTTGGATTACTGGAAATTGAACTAGCTAATGGTTATTAATTAGAATCCTCTATCATGGATAGATGATCTCTTCAACCAACTCCAAGGATCATGGGTTTTCTCAAATATTTATTTGATATCTGGTTATCATTAGGTTCATGTTTGACCATCGGACATAAATCACACAGCTTTTCATAGCAGATATGGTCTATATGAGTATTGGTAATGTCATTCAGTCTCATGAACGCACTAGCAGTCTTCATGGCACTGATGAAACGATTCTTCCATCCTTATCTAGATTTGTTTGTGGTGGTTTTCATAGATGATATCTTGGTGTATTCTCACACTCAACATGGCCATACCAAACATATTAAGATCATATTGAATACACTAAAATATCATCATTCATATGCTAAGCTTACAAAGTGCTTCTTCTGGATGGATCATATTCACTTCATGGGTCACATTATCTTAGATATAGGAGTATCAGTTGATGTAGAGAAGGTGATAGTTGTAGTTTACTGGGATCATCCTAAGAACTTCTTTGAGGTATGGAGTTTCATGGGGCTAGCTGGTTACTACAGGTGTTTCATACAGGACTTCTCACACCTAGAATAGCCACTTAAAAACATGAATAATAATGTTGTGAAGTTTTTGTGGTCATATGAGATTGATTCATCCTTTCAGGAGATGAAAGGGAGATTGACCTCATCACTGATATTGATTTTTCTAGATCCAGGTAGGAGTTACACAATTTAATGTGATCCATCAGGTATTGGGATAAGATTAGTCCTTATGTAGGGAGATAGAGTCATGATGTATGGGTCTCAATTGTTGAGGATACACGAAAGGAATTACCTCATGAATGATCTTGAGTTAGCTGTAGTTGTTCATGCATTACATTATTGGAGACATTACTTACTTGGAGAGCATTTTGTGGTGTACATGGAACATAAAATTTTCAAGTACATATTTATACAACATGATTTGGATATGAGGCAGTGAATGTGGTACAAATACCTATATTATTTTGACTTTAAGCTTCCCTTCATTCCATGTAAAGGCAGCATAGCGGCTGATTCACTAAGAAAAAGGACTCATATACAAATAGTTCAGCATACCAATAGCAGGTTGTGGCTTATGGATTTATTCTCTAAGATGCACTTGGAGGTGCAGGATGGTCAGGTAAATATTTTTCTATCATCCTTAGATATTACCTCTACCCTACTGGATACCGTGAGGATAAAGAATCTATTGGATTCCAAGGGCCTAGTCCTACTGGAGAGTGTGGCGGGTGAGGAACCTCAACCTGGTTGGACCATAGGTGAGGATGATATTCTGTATGTACATGGTCGTGTATGGGTCTTATAAGACATGTGAAATGAGATGATGTGAGAATTCCATGATCTATCTTGGGCGGTGCACCCTGATATCACCAATATGTATCAGGATTTATATCTCCAATACTTGTGGTCGGGTATGAAAAGAGATGTAGCTAGTATTTTCATGAGTTTCTCCACCTATTTTGAGGTGAAGGCAGAACACCAACGACTAGCTAAACTTTTACAGCAGCTACCCATTCCTGAGTAGAAATGGAATGAAATTTCAATGGTCTTTATAACCAATTTATCGAAGTCACCATGAAAAAATTATGCTATACGGGTTGTTAATGATAGGATCAATTTTTTTTTCTCATTTTATACCTATCAAGGAGACCTTTTCAGTTGATGGGCTTGGGAGGTTGTATATACATAAGATATTACGACTTTACAGGGTCCCTAATACTATCATTTCATATAAGGATGCATGGTTTACTTTTCATTTCTAGAATGTTTTGTATTGGTTATTAGCAACACAGGTGATTCTATGCACAGCATACCACCCCTAAACTGATGGCCAGTCAGAGTACATGATTCAAGTTATTGAGGACATGTTGCTAGCATGAACCCTTAGAGAGACCCAATATTAAAATTCATGGATATTACATCATTTAAGATAAATATTTAGAACATTACAAAACAATATGACTGAAGACCATAATAGTTTAGTGTATTTGAAAACTTAGAAGAAAATTATCTAACTCGGTGAAAAATATTTAATGTTTCCCACAAAGATATTCCACTTTAGTAATTATACTTAAAAACTTTCTTCATAACCTGTGGAAATTAAACATAATAAATGGGTGATCTCATATTCTTAGTAAGGGTAAACAAAGAAGATACATAGGCATAACATAATCATATGGGTATGAGAACATGAGAATAACATTTGGAGATCATACCCTACATATCAAATATCATATACATGAGTCATGGAATTAATATTGGCAGTTCATAAGACATGAATCTTAATGGAATCAAGATCATAATCCTTGAAATCATAACATAGGAATAAGACATAGAATTTATAGTAGACAAAAAATCATATAAAAGCAATTTCTATAGTAGTCAAGGAATCTCTCCAAGGCCATCCTGGTAGTATGGTTTTAGTCCACATACTATCTTGGTAGTCATGGTTCACTCCCATGACCATATTAGTAGTCAAGGTTTGCTCCCAAAACCATATTATCAGATAAAGTCCTTTACTTAACCAAGTTTACTCCCTGTTCCAGCCATGTCTATCTCATGACATATAAACATTTATCCAATTCATTGGAGGGATATATAGGTCTCCCTCATCTTATAATGAAATCATACATACATGTTCTATAAGATCATAAACAATCATATCATAAACCATGAAACGAAATGGGTATCATAAACATGTAATCATATCATAACTTGTGAAAAATAGACAGGTTTAAAAATCCTTTCATCAAAGAATAACATGTGAAAAGAAATATGTTTCATAAATATATATTCCATGAAAGTGAAATGGGTTTCATAAATATATAACCCATGAAAGATAAATAACTTTTATAAACATATAACCTATGAAATAGAAATAGGTTTCATAAACATCATGTCATTAAAACATATATCATTTAGAGAAAGAATATTAATGGAACCCTTGGGTCATATCCTAATAAAATTCAAGAGTAACCCCAATGAATGTCATCATATATGGAAAATAATTTTGAAATATCATTTAAAGACATTTCTTGAGAAAAATATTATTTATTCTTTGAAAAATTAATTTTAAAACATTAAACATTTTTAAAACCATTTTCTATGGAAATAAACATGGGAACATATAGAAGAATCTAGAAAAAAATATCCTTGAAAACATATAAAATAAGCCTGTAAATTCTTTGAAAACCTTTTCCCTTGAAAAATTATAAAAGAAGCTTGAAAACCTTTTGAAAACCTTTTTTCTTGAAAACATATAAAATAATCATTAAAACATTTTGAAAACTTTTTTCCTTGAAAACATATAAAATAAGTTTGGAAACATTTTGAAAACCATTTTCCTTGAAAACATATAATAGAAGATAGAGATCATTTTGAAAAAAAATCTTTGAAAATAATTTGAAAAATTATAAAATAAGCTTTGAGATCATTGAAAACCTTTTCTTTGAAAACAACCTTTTGAAAAAAGATAAATTGATCTTTGAAAATCATTTAGAAAACTTTTAAAACATAAAACAATTTTTTAAAACGCTTTTTATTTGAAAACCATTTTAAATTAAAAAAATTTACAGAATATTTGGAAAAAAAATTAAAAAAATAACCTTGTAAAATTACAAAGGAAGCATCATGTAAATGATGGTCATGATGATGTGTGTGTCCATATATATCAAACATTCCATTTTCACCTTCAAATGTTAGAAAAGTGCCTTGAACAGAAAATTACAAGAATATTCCTTTTAAACCCATTTTTAAAAAGGTAATACATGGGTAAAAAAAAAATTTAAACATAATAGTATAATAGTAAAACATTTTTGAACATGTTTTTATAAAACATGGTTTTAAAAGAACATGGATTTCTGAACAAAAGGAGAAATAATGTAGGATTTTCATAAAAACAATTTCTTAATTATATTAAGTACCAAAGAGTGGAAATGGTAAAATTAATTGTATATAAAATTAATAAACACAGGGTAATTAAATTCATGATATTTATTGATATATGGATCATAATATTTCATTAATTTAAGAATAATCATAAACAATCTCTATAAACGATGAGATTGTATCAATAAAGTGTTACCACTTTGGTAACTTTGAATCATAAAAAATAGAAATAATAATAGGAAATAAATCTTAAAATATCATGAAAATAAGGAAATTTAATATATAAAATTTCAAATGTAGTATATACACCTCATAAAAAATATAGGTGCATAACATGGCATGTGTCTCAAATAAGGAAAATTGAGATAAAATTATTTTACCAATTTGGTAACTTTTGAAACATAAAATCCATGAAAGAAAGAACATAAAATTGATATGTAAATACCCTTAAATTTAAGTATTTGAATCATATAATACATCCATGGTAAGTATACACACCAAATATAACAAATAGGTGGTGAAACTGGCTTGTGCCTCATGGAAAATAAAAGTGAGACGAGAAAACCCTTACCTTAAGTCTTGAATTTATTTTTAAACATTTGAACCACATATATAATAAATATAAGTTTATTATAAATGTATAAAAAATCATATTATAATATATAATACCATATATGATTCACTTATGACCTTATATTACCCATTTATTAACAATTCCATGCTAAAGCAATGTTTCGGGTAATAACTACTTTGTTTATCATACGTGTTTTGACTTGTTATTATTGATCATCTTTCTTAGATCATGATTTAATTATTTATAGAATTTTAAAAATGATATAAATAACATATATGTTCGTAATATATTTATTTTTAATGATCTATAAAATATATAAATATGAAATGGAATACATCGTTCATGGAGACGATGGGTCCTGCGTGCGCATGAACGTTGTTTCTGTTTTCTTGTCATATTGAAGGAAAAGTAAATGACATATATGTATATATATAATATAATTATAGTAGAATTATTATTTCATATATATCATACAATTCCACTTAACCCATCCCTTAATATATTACATGTAAAATGTGAACGAATCACATCGCTTTGATGAGGCGGTAGTCCACACTTCCACAAACGAAGTTATCATATTTAAAAAAAATAGAAATCAGGAAGTTATATGTTTTATAATTATTAAATAAGAATTAATACATCATAAATATCTTATATATCATATGAAAACATAGTTTCCATTATAATTCCAAACAATGAGAGGTGGTAAAGGAAAAATGAACAACATCATTCCATGAGGTGGTAGTTCGTCGTACACACGAACTGTAAGTTCGTTACCTATTAGACGGAAGTGTGTGTAATTATAGGTCTAAGAATTATAATTAAAAAATATCATTATATTTAGGATACTTATTTTATTATATAATCATGTAATAATAAGAGTTTAGGGGGTGGATAATTAAAATAAGACAAAGGATTATAAGGAAGGATGTTACCACTTCTTTGGGTAACTCCTCTTAGTTTGCACCAAAGGGATTCCTTGGTTGTATTTCTTCCCAAGTGGAGGATTCTAGGATTAATTTATGTATTTTTAGAGCTTATTTTAGTATATATTTTTTTATATAAATATCATTGGAGGTGTGAATAAGTTGGAGGGGTGAATGCCTTTTTATAGTGAAGGAGGAGTGGGATTCTTGTAAACTTTTTAAAAGGGAACCCCACTAATGTTTTTACCATGTAAAGTGGATACAATAATGGTAAATGTTGAAAAATGGAGTATGAGGTTTAAATATGAACATAAAATGTATTTTGGAAGGTTTCTACATCATTTTGGGGCTTAAATTTAAGGTTTAGTCCTTTGTTAAGCTAATTTTTCACTTAATCGCTATAATTAATTTTATTCACTTTCACTAATCATTTTTGTAAAAAAATAAATTGAACTTATTATAAAATATAAATTATGATTACTCCAAATATGGAATACTTTTTTCCAAATTAAAATCATAGAAGTGGAATAAATTAATCTCAAATTAACCTCGCTAACGGACAACAAATCATGTTTTTAATGTAAGAATGTCAAAAAGTTTGCTAAGTTTTTATATCCAATTTCAATTTAAAATTTAATAAAATGACCTAAATTATATTAATTTATGTACATTTTATTTAATTAAACTTTAAAAACAAATTAAAATATAATTTAAATATATAAATAAATCGGACGAAAAAGACATTTTGAATTAAAATGTAGTGTTTTTAACTATTCATCACAAAAATGAAATTGCACATAAAAAACACAAATAATTCACCCAAATTAAATTTTCATATTCCACATAAAAAAATTAATTTTATTTTTTCAGATAATAATTTTAAAAGTTTCAAAAATAAAATTTAAATTGGGTTATCCATTAAAGGGCGGTAAAATTACCTTTTAGAAAAATACATCTTTTTATTCAAAAAATTGGATTTATTCTTATATTATACCTATAAAATATATTGGATGAGTATAAAAAATATTTATTGCATATAAAATATATAAATTTTATTAAAAACATTAATCCAAATTGGTTTGTTTAATTTATTGAGATAAAATTGTGATGTACATAGAAATATAGATTTTCTAAAAATGTAATTTCCTTATTTTCAAATAGTTATTTCATTCACTTATACTAATTTATAAAACAAGGATTCATTTTATATACATGTTTAAATCATATTTTTCAATTTATTTAATATTATTCATAACTTCTCTTCCAATGGCTAGGTGGTAATTACAATAATTTTTTAATAATCATATTAATAGTATCTTGTAGTTTGGTAAAACATGACCGTGCTTGTAACACTAGCTATTGAAGGGATTCAATATTATGTGTAACACAAGCCAAAAAAAATTTTGTGTGCATCGAAATCTACTCTATGTGTTTTTTGTAGTATAATCTTGACTTGGTGTTGCATATAATGTAATCCAAACTTAGTGATTTTATATAACTAAATTTATATTCATTGTTGTGTGAAAAGAAAAATATAAAAATGATTAATTAAATACCAAAAATCGTAGGGTGTTACATTCTACCCCCCCCCCCCCCCCTAAAATGAATTTCATCATCAAAATTCATTTGGTTAATCAATGGTTTAATACTTGAAAGTTCCATTCATAGAAACCCACATCGTAAAAACGAATACTAAAAATTCCTTTAAAATTGGGAAAGTTGGAACCATAACGGTTATACAAAGTCACTCACAACTAGGTTTTCACATAGGTTTGGAGTGATGATTGTACATGGATAAAACACATAAATAATTATACAGAGTGATAAATATCATTGATTACTAGAAATTGAATGATCAATTGAAATTTAACTTCCTCAAAACTATAAATCTATGATGATTTATAAGACCATCAGATCAACAAAAATGAAGGTATTTGGATATATCTTTTTCAATATATTTTTCCTAGAGTTGAGGAATTATATTACTATCTAAGAACATAAGTAAATATACTTAATTGATTTCATTCATTTTCATATGCACAATCTCCCTCTTTGGTTATACCTTGCTATATTTCCACTTCATCTCTTACTCCAAGTGATGGATGTGATTTTCTCATTCCTGAAGTACTAACAGATCATGAGATCTATAAATAGAATTATAAGTCATTACATCTTTCTATATCACCACAAAATGATTATCACAAGTTATCCAATATTCATAAATCCTTATATAGAGAGATAATACTTTAACATTAACCATTCAATAAATTTTTAACCTTATAACCCTTCCAAAAGATGGAATTTCACAAATTTAGAAATAAAGTCACTAAATTTCCCAAAAACATATTAGCATTTATCCACCATATATCATAAAGTATCTCTTGGTTGTATCATACCAAACATGTGAATAACTTCATCATGTATTCTCTTGAAACATGGTAATAACCTAAATTACCACAAATCATTATTGAAAACATGCATGTTTCCTTATTCCAAAGTTTATTGGATATATTTCTTAAATCTAAAAAATGTTGTATGCTTTATCAATGATAGCATAAGCCACTTGTAAACAAGTCCTTAATTAGTTCCAAGGTAATATGTGACTTCTAATTTACTTATTCATATCCAAAATATATTTATGAAAATAAAATTATCTTAACATAAGGAACATATTAAGGGTTGTCTTTCTCTTAATCATGTGTTTTTGATAAACATCACCATTCCATTAAATCAATTTTCTATTATTTTGGAACCATTCAATGTATTATTTCAAACCCTTCGATAAAAAACATAAACCGAACAATACTTATATATTCCACCATTCATATAACATAATTCATTAATCCAAAAACATAAAATATTTGATAATTTCACTTCATACTTAATCCATAAGAAGGATACCTATCTTATTAATTAATACCTTTTTCTTTTCATATTTCATTTGTAGTCTCATCATCAAAAGTGGTATAACCATTACTCATACCACCTTTCATATTCTCTTTTGTAGTTTTCCACTTAGAACATCGATTTTCATAATGTCCATTCATTCCATACATAAATCATTTAACCTTCGATAGTGTCTAGGGAGGTCAATATTAACATCCATTATGTTAACCAAACTGTTCATATTTCATTTTTAGTTATTTGCTTTGTATCCTTATTTTCCACAATCAAAACATATTAGTGTCCCTCTAAGACATTCACTTAGGTGATTATTTCCACATTCTTGAAGTAAAGGAAACTAAATCTTCTTTTCTCAATGGTCTCTATTTCCTAAAATATCATCAAACTCATTACTTATCTTCCTTGGTGTGTTTTAGAGTTGGTTAAGGTTTACATTGTTAATCATGTTCTGTGAAAACTAATTAGGAATTATCACAACATCCTTCACTCTATTGATCATCCCATTTGACTAATAATCAAAAAAAATCAATCATATTCAACATTAACTCGGATCTTTCTAGTCTATACCTTTAATTAAAACTATAAATCATAGTGTGAGAAACATTTATCATAATAGAAAACCTCCAAATCACGAAAAATAACTTATAGGATATCTAAATCAGGACACCTACTTCCTTAATATATAACACCATGGGTTTATCCTAGGATATTAATAGTCATCTTTTATTTGAATCCTTCATTATATTTCATAATTATTTTGTGAATTTCCAAATAATATCCCCCAGGAGTGTCAGACCAGGTGTGTAGGAAGGTTTGTTGTCATGCACAAATTCATGATCGAGTTTAGCTCAATACGGTGTTTTTGGGTTACCACTATGTACACTTTTACCAATTCCACGTTCACTTATAGTATCCAAAAAGGGATGAATTTCTAAGAAACCACTCATTATATCCTTTACCAAAATTCTAGGACATTTTCCTAAACATGAACTCATCCATATACTTATACTTATAGTCATACCTAGACATATACTTAGAAATATACCTAGGTATTTCACTAAAGTTTTCTCATCCTGGTTTCCAAATGTTGACTAAACCTTTCCATTAATTCCAACTATAGCAACTCGGGCTTAACATATATGGATATTAAATCATTTTAGATGAATATTAAGCACATTACAAAACTACATGCATGAGGACCGTGATAGTTTAGTGTATTTGAAAACATAAAAAAATCTTCTAACTCTGTGAAAGATCTCCAATATTTCCCACAATGATCTTCCCCTATAGTAATTTTACTTAAAGCCTTTCTTCATAACCTAGGGAAAGGAAACATAAGAAAGGGATGAACTCAGATGCTCAGTAAGGGTATAAAAAGAAGCCATATAAGCATAACATAATCATATGGATATTAGAACATTATAATAACATTTGGATATCATACCCTATATATCAAAGATCATATACATGATTCATGGAATAAATATTGTGAGTTCATAATACATGAATCATAAGGGAACCAAAAGCAAAATCCATGAAATCATAACATAAAAAAAAGACATATAATTTTTGGAAAACATATAAGCATATAAAAATTATTTCTATATTTGTCAAGGCATCACTTCTAAGGCCATCTTAATAGTATGGGTTCACTCCCCATACCATATTTGTAGATATGGTTAACTCCCATGACCATATTAGCAGTCAAGGTTCACTCCCAAGACCATATTAGCATATAATGTCCTTTACTGAACTTATTTTACTCCCCATTCCATCTATGTATATATCATGGGATATAAATATTTACCCAATGCATTTGAGGGAGAAATAGGTATCACTCATCTCATTATTAAATCATACATACATGATCCACAATATTATAAATAATCATATCATAACCCATGAAATGAAATGGGTATCATAAACATGTAATCATATCATAAACTGTGAAAAAAAGATAGGTTTCATAGTCATTTCATCAAATCATAAACAATAAAAAGGATAAGGTTTAATAAATATATAACCTATGATAGTAAATTGGTTTTTATAAACATATAACTTTTGAAATAGGATCATATTTCATAAACATAAAACCCATGAAATATAAACGAGTATCATAAACATCATGCCATCAAAACATAAACCATTAAGAGAAAGAATATGAATGAAACCCTTGGATCATATCCCCAGAAAAGGCATGAGTGGCATCAACTAATGTTATTTTATTTGGAAATTTTTTTTTAAATATACTTTAAAAAACATTTATTGAGGAAAATATCTTTTCTTCTTTGAAGAATTATTTTTAAAAACCTTTTGAAAACCATTTTCTATGAATATAAACAGGAAAATTTATAATGTAATCTAGAAAACCATTTTCCTTGAAAACATACAAAATAGGCTTGAAAATATTTCAAAAATATTTTTCCTTTAAAACATTTAAAATAATATTGAAAAAGAATGAAACTTTTTTCTTGAAAACTTATACAAGAAGATTGAATCAATTTTTAAAATCATTTTCCTTTAAAACTTATAAAAAAACATGAAAACAATTTTAAAACCTTTTTCCATGAAAAATTGTAAAATAAGCTTGAAAATATTTTAAAAATTTTTTCGTTAAAGTTAATTTTAAAACTTATAAAATAATATTTTATATCATTAAAATCATTTTCTTTTAAAACAACCTTTTTAAAACCTATAAAGGGATCTTTGAAAATATTTTAAAATAGTTTTTAAACATAAAACAATTTTTGAAAACCCTTTTTCTTTGAAAACCATTTTAAAACCAAAAAAGTTCTAGAATTTTAGGAAAATCACATTATTTAAAAAAATAACCATGAAAAAACTTAAAAATTAATCATTGAGTAAATGATGGTCATGATAGTGGGCAAGTCTGTATATGTAGAACATTCCATTTTCACCATAAAAGTTCAGAAAAGTGCCTTGGTCGACAAATGAAAAGAATATTCCTTTTAAAAAAATTATAAATAAGGTAATGCATGGGTAAAAATTTATTTTAAAAATCATAGGATAATAGTAAAACATTTTTTAAAACATTTTTAGAAACTATAGTTTTGAAAGAACAAAAATATCTGACCGAAAAGATAAATAATGTTGGATTTTGATAAAATAATTTTCATAATTATATTAGGTACCAAAGAGTGGTAAGATGGTACCATTTCTTGGATATAACATGAATAACCATAAGGTAATAAAATTCATGGGATTTTTTTAGATATAGATCATATGATATCATCAATGGAAGTATAATCATAAATAATCTTGATACATGATGAGATTGTATCAATAAATCGTTACCACTTTGGTAACTTTGGATCATAAAAAATGGAAAGAATAACATTAAATGAAGCTTAAAATATCGTTAAAAGAATTATATTCATGATATAACATGTAAAAGACATTATATACAACTCATAGAAAAATATAGGTTCATAACATGGAATATGTCTCAATGAAGGAAAATTGAGACAAAATTACTTTAGTCATTTGGTAACTTATGAAACATAAACCTCATAAAAGAAATATAATCAAATCGATATGTAAATACCCCTAAATTTTATTGTATGAATCATATAATACATCCATGAAATGTATACACACCACATATAATAACTAGGTGGTGAACATTGATTTTGTCTCACAGAAAATAAAAGTGAGACGAGAAAACCATTACCTTAAGTCTTGACTTTATTTTTACACATTCAAAACTAATTCACTAGTATTTATTCTAATGATGGAATGTACAACACTCATGAGTTGATTGATAACATTTCCCCTTCTATTGAGGAGCATCTAAATCATGCTCTTATAAGGGTTCCCTCAAAGGAAGATATCAAAGAGGACCTCTTTTCTCTTAACATGGGTAGTACAGCTGGACCGGATGGATTCATAAACAAGTTTTTTATGTTTTATTGCGATATTGTGAAAGATGACATGGTTAGTGCAGTAATTTATTTCTTCACTAAGGTTTACATGCCTTATGGTTTGAACTCTAACTTTATTACCCTAATTCCTAAGAAGGAGAATGCAATTGATATTAAAGACTTCAGGCCAATTGTGATTGGGAACACCACCCCAATAATCATTAGTAAAATATTTATGAACAGATTAGGGGGTTCAATCAAGGATCACGTATCCCCTAATTTGTATGATTTTATTCCTGGTGGAAACATCCATAACTATATTTTCACTACATCAAAAATCATCAACCTAATGAAAAATAAGGCAAAGGATGGCAATTTTACCCTCAAAATTGACATCTCTGAGGCCTTTGACACCCTTATGTAGAGATTCCTCCTTGATGTTCTCGGGAGGTTTGGTTTCTCTTGTGGATTCATCAAACATATTAGAAGTATTATTATATCTTCAAGGTTTTACATTTAAATTAATGGTTCTCCCAGGGGTTATTTTACCTACACCAGAGGAGTTCGACAAAGTGATCCACTGTTTGGGCTTCTTTTTTCCATTGCTGAAGAATATATGAGTAGATGTCTTAATGAGGTATCCCAAATTGGAATTTTTAGACAGATAAAATATGGTCGGGATAACCTTGTCCCATCTCACTTATTATATATTGATGATATTCTGATTTTTGGGGAAGCCTCAAAGAAATCGATCTCTATGATCAAAGATTTATTCTCACACTATGAGACTGTTGTTGGACAGTATATGAATTGGAGAAAATATTTCATTGTTTTTGGTGATGGGATCCCTGATGGAAAATAAAATAGGTTCACCAGGTCCCTCAGAGTCAGGAAAGGGTCTCTACCATTTATTTATCTTGGTGTTCCAATATTTTTTGGTAAGATACGTAGTAGTTACCTTGATGGAATTTACTCTTGTATCATTAATCTGATGACTAAATAGAAGGGTAAATCCTTGTCTCAAGTTGGGAGGTTGTTCTTCATTAACTCTGTGATCACCTCAAATTTTGTATACTCCTTCTCACTTTATAAATGGCCAAAAAATATGCTCAATGAACTTCAATGCATGATGATTAATTTCATCTGGACATGCTCTATTAATGAAAGGATGTTGATCACCATTTCTTGGAAGGATTTCATTAAACCCATTGAGTTGGGTGGTCTTGGAATCAAGGACTGTCATATCATTAACGAGGGACTTATTAATATGTTAACACGGAATCTTTTAACCTACAATGACTCATCCCTAGATTTTTTTCATGCAGGTTTAAAATGATGCCTATTAATGGTTACCCCCACTATATATCCTCATCTGTATCTTCAGCAATATTTCAATGTTATTATACAAAATTATAAATGGCTTGTGTGTACACTCTGGCCTCAACTTCTAGAACAATCCTTGGCTGGATGGCCCCTTGTATGCTAGCGATATTCCCTCCAACCTACTGGACATTTCTGTAGCATATTTTATGGATCATTGTGATAGTATTGAAACCATGGTTTATCCTCAGGCTAAACTTGAAATCCAGACCTACTCTTTCAGGGATAGTGATATCATGGTATGGAAGCCTAATAGGAATGTACACTTTAATCTCGAAGAGTTTTATTACATGCATCTTGTTGTCTCCACACAAGATCCTTCTTGGTTACTAAGGTTTAAAGTGCCTTTTGTCCAACCCTACCAGCTTCTTCTTCTTTGGATAATTGAGAGAAATCGGCTTCCAACGCATTATCAATTCATAAATTATGGTTAATGTATTGTCTCTACCTTCTATTTGTGCCTGAATGAAACTGAAATTGTACAACACCTCTTCATCTACTGTACTTTTTCTCAAAAGCTATGGAAATATATTAGAGACATTTTCAACATGGATTTATGCTCACATAGGTTGCTGGAAGACTTGACGTTATCCATCTCCAAGTCTAGTAGAAGTGAGTAGGTCTAGAATATGTTGTTGGTTACCGTAGCAGCTGCTTGTCACGCTATCTATGCATATAGTAATAGCCTCATATTTGAAAGCAAGGCTCTATCTTTTCATGCAAGTGTAATGATGGTTCACCGCGATATACATGCTGCCAATTCTATACAGAATGGATGCATGGATAATACCTGTACAGATTTAACTGCATTACGGATTCTTGGAATTTTAGGTAAGCTGAAGATTCCATTGATGGTTAAATTTATTTGTTGGATCTGACCAATATTTCCATGTTTCAAGGTTAATTTTGATAGAGCTATATCTCGAGAGCCTGGGAGATTGGGTTGTGGAGGTGTCTTCTGCACGTATCGTGGCTTCATTAAGGGATGTTTTCATCATTTTATTAGGATGGGAATTGCTTATGAAGAATAACTATGGGCCATTATTTATGTTTTTAAGCATTCTATCTCTCATAGTTAGAATCTCTTATGGATTGAATCAGACTCTGAACTTTCAGTACATGCTCTCAAGACGAGAACTCAGGATGTTCCATGGATAATTCTGCCTCACTGGGTTGGATGTCTTAATCTAGTAAATCATCTCAACATAATGATCACTCATGCCTATTGAGAGGCCAATCAAGTGGCTAATTCCTTGTCTAAGAGGGTTTTCATAGAAATTATTACCATGTGGTCCTTTCGAGCTCCTGATTTTTGTGCATCTTTGGTGGAGGCTGATATGAGAGGATTGTCTCATTCTCATATTTGTAAAACCCCTTGATCTACCTGAATTTGTACCTTTAATTATTCATTAATATCTTATGGGGATGGTTTAATTGGACCTTATTTTTCTGGTATATTACCTATTTATTAATAACTCAATGTTAAATCAGTGTTTTGGGTAATAACTGCTTTGTTTATTGTGTTTTTTTTTTACTTGTTATTATTGATCCTATTACTTAGATCATGATTTATTTATTTTAAAAATGTAAAGCATGATATAAATAACATATATATTCAGTATATATATTTTTTATAATCTATAACATATAGAAATATGAAATTCAATTCACCATTCATGGAGGTGGTAGGATGTACGTACGCATGAACGTTGTTTCCTTTTTCTTGTCATATTGAAGGAAAAGTAAATGAAATATATTTATATATATAATATCATTATATTAGAATTATTATTTCATAAATATAATATAATTATACTAAAACCATCCTTAATACATTCCATGTAATGTGTGAATGAATCATATCACTTTGAGGAGGTGGTAGTCCACACGTCCACAAACAAAGTTATCATATTTACACAAAATGGAAATCATGAAGGTATGTGTTTTATAATAATTAAAAAAGAATAAATACATAATAAATATCATATATATCATAAAAAATATATTTTCTATCATAATTCCCAACCACGATAGGTGGTAAAGGAAATATGAACAACATCATTTCATTGGGCGGTAGTTCATCATACACAAGAACGGTAAGTTCATTACCCATTAGATGTAAGTGTGTGTAATTATAGGTTTAAAAATTATAATAACAAGATATAATTATATTTATAATATTTATGTTATTATATAATCATGGAATAATAATATTTGGGGGTGGGGAAGGAAAATATAATAAAAAAACTTGAGGAAGGACAATACCTCTTCTTTGGGTAACTTCTCTTGGTTTGCACTATAGGGCTTCCTTGGTTGGATTTTTGACCAAAGGGATGATTATAGAATTAAAGGATGGATTTTTAGAGTTTATATGATCAGATTTATGGTTAGACAAATGGATTTATATTTTTTAATAAATGGGAGGTGTGAGTACCTTTTTATATTAGAGGAGTGCATTCTTATAAATTTTTTAAAAGAGAATTCCACTTACATTTTTCCCATGTTAAGTGGATCCACTAATGGTCCAAATTAGATCCAAGTTAGTATAGTTTCTAAATATAAAAATAAAATGGATTTTGGACAAGTTTTTAGGTCATTTTGGGCCTTAAGTTTATGTTTTTGTCCTTTGTTAAGATTATTTTTCTCTTAATCGTTGTAATTAATTTTAATCACTTTCACTAATATTTTTTGTAAAAGACTAATTTGAAATGATTATAAATTATAAATTATTATAATTCCAAATATATAATCTATTTTTTCAAATTCAAATAATAGAAGTGGAAAAAATTAATTTAAAATTAATACTACAGACGGGACAACAAAGCGGGTTTTTAATCTATGAATTGTCAAAAGTTTGCTATGTTTTTATATCCAATTTCAATTTAAAATTGATTCCAATGACCTAATTTTAATTAATTTATGTAAAATTGAACTAATTAATCATCAAAACTAAACTAAAATATAATTTAACTACATAAATAAATTATATGAAAACACAGTTTTGAAGTAAAATTCACTGTTTTTCAATATTCATCAAAAATTGAAACTTCTCAGAAAAATACCAAAAATTCACTCGGATTAAATTTTGATATTATTATTATTATAAAAATGGATTTTATTTTTTAAAATAAAATTTAAAAGTTTCAAAAAAAATATTTAAAATGGGTTCCCTATTAAAAGGTTGTAAAATTTCCTTTTAGAAAAATACATCTTTTTATTCATAAAATTGGATTTATTCATATCTTGTACCTATAAAATATATTGGATGAGTATAAAAAATAGTTATCGAATATAAAATATGTAAATTTTATTGAAAACATTAATGTTTTCTTAATTTATTGAGATAAAATTGTGTTTTTAGATAGAAAAATTGTTTCCTTAGAAAAATAATTTATTTATTTTCAAATAGTTATTTCATTCACTTATACTAATTGATAACCAAAGGATTCATTTTATATACATGTGTAAATAAAATTTTCACAATTTAGTTAATCTTATTCATAACTTATATTCCAATGTCTATGTGGTAGCTATAATAATATTTTAATAATCAAATTAATAGTATCTTGTAGTTTATTAAACCTATATCTTGTATATAAAACAAGCTATTAAAGGAACTTGGTATTGTGTGTAATTCAAGAAAAACATGGTGTTGTGTGTACTGTAATCTACTCAATGTGTTTCCTATATCAAAATATCAAATTCATGTTGTGTATAATTCAATTTATCCTTACTTCTTTCATATAAAAAAAGATATATTCAGTGTTGTGTGAAATGAAAAATATCAAAAAGATTAAAAATATTTGAAAAAATATATTCACAAAACTCTTGGGGTGTTACAGTCCTATATTTATGGGAATCTTGGGTGAATAATATACCCATGGTTTTCTTTACCTGCAATAATATCTTTCAGGCTACTATATAGATGGTTCCTTATGAGTATTTGTACAGTAGGCCATGTTGATCACCCCTGTGTTGGTTAGAGGTGGGAGAGGCTACTATGCTTGGACCTCAACTTGTTCATAAGACCACAGAGTAGATGCATTTTATTTGGAATCATATGGCTACTAGACAGTCTTGATAGAAATCATATGAAAATTTTTGTATATGGCCTCTTGAATTTGAGGTCAGGGATTAAGTCTTTTTACATGTTTCACTAAGGCTGGGACACCAGAGGATCAAGAGATAGGGTAATCTTTTACTATGACATGTCTTGTTGTTTGAGATTCTAGAGAGAGTCAGGATATAAGCCTATCAATTGTAGTTACCTCAGATGTACTGATTTATGCATGAATTCTTCCACATATCTCATCTACGTTGTTATCATTCAGACCTATCTCATGTTTTTCAGCCCAAGAAGGTTGACTTACAGTTAGATTTGACCTTTAAGGAGCATCTAATTTGTATTTTGAATTGTACCATGAAGGTCCTCCGAGGTTGTTCAGTTCCTCTAGTACAGGTACTATGGAAGCATGATCGAGTACAATATAAGACCTGGGAGCAGGAGGCCGATGTATAATCACAGTGGATGGATTTATTCTTTGGTGTTTCTGACCACCCTTGAGAAGGAAATTCGGGGGAAAATTGCTTTATGGAGGGAGTTTTGTCAGAGCATGGTTCTTTATTTTGGTATGTATCCATTAAGTTCAATAAAATTTCTACATAATTGTTTAAATATGGCCAAATATAAATTCATGTTCATGTCATGGAAGTATCAGGAGTGTTTGAGGCTAGTTCGGAGCCCAGAACCAAGCTTTTGGGTGAAAATAGCCCGATGCACAGTTAGAAGAAACCATGTAGGGTAGGCTGCATGGTTACTTCTAACCATGCTAGGCTGGGGAGAGAGTTCTGAAAGGCCACACAATTATAAAAACCATGCAATTTGGGTCTCAATACCATTCAATAATGTCTACAATTTTGACATTGTACTTAGACATAGTTTTCACACGATTAATTAAACCATGTGAGGTGCTCCTTCCAATAACAAAGGAAGCACGATTGGTGCACAGTTTGTCCAATTGTGCATCCAAACTGGTTGACCATGGGATTTTTGTGAATTTAAAAATTTAACACTAATTAAATATTTTTTCAAGCCTAATTCTTCCATTTTCTTCAACAGACAAAACCCTCAGCATTTGAGAGCCCTATTTGGAAATTATCCTAGGAATTGGTATATCTTCTTTGTCTAGGCTTGGAATCAAGAGTTTGTCTCGTTGGATCTATATCAGTAAGATATCTATTCCTTTTATGTAATTCCTCATTTTTTTTGGTATCATATGTTCTATTTATGTGAAAGATAATATGCCCTATTTATAGGTTCTTCATATGTTCTTTGATTTTCTCCCGATCCGAGTTGAACCAAGAGATGATATTCGATGAGTTATCCACTACGAACCTATAGTATTTGGTCTCAACATTTTCTTTTAAATTCAAAGTGTTTATATATGTCATTGTGTCCCACACCCCATATTCAGATTTTCTCCTTTGAAATGGAGTATAATCCATGAATTAAATTAATATGTATAGCCTATGTGGTCAATGGGACCATTGATAATCGATTAAACTCTATGATCCTTGAATTGAAACCACCCCATGGGTGTGTTGATTAATTAAATATACCAACATGGGTGTCCTTTGATTTGGAATAAATTTGAAGAGTGTTGTTACCCCTTTCCATGGGATTTCAATCGATTAATTGAATTTCAATTTGAAGTGAAATATGAATTATGAATTGAAATTGAAATGAGTTAAAGGAAGGGGATAGAATGAACCTGACCCTATTCTATGAAATGCAATTAAATTCTTAGGATTTAGTTGGATTTTTATAATGAAATTACCATGTGAGTTAAATATAGGGTAACCCTTCTAATCTTAGAGCATGACTTGTGTCACCCTCTGAGGTGAGTTTTAAATTGAATTTTCTTGGTAACGACCTTAACATTGTTAAAAGATTTTTATTAAATGTTATTGAATTCAAGTATTATTATATTCTTTGGGTGATACATGGGTTCCTATATGAATGACATGGACATTTGGCTTATACCTTTCTTACACCCAAATTATACTTGGACTCCTTAGTGGACTAACAAGGACGGACTCATGGGAGCTTACTATTATATGATGAGTAATACTTGGAATCCTTATGGAATACCAAGGACTAATTTAGAGGGATGTTGATTATATATTCCATGGGTGATACTTTTTCTCCCTTAGTAGACTATCAAGGAAGAACTTGAGTGGCTATGATGTTATACCACACTGAGAATGATACTTGGGTTCTTGTGAGGATCTCCATGGAAAGACTTATTGGGTGTTGGTTTATATTATACCTGGAGCGATACCGATATTCCAAATGAGGAATGATAAATATGGGAACGGGTTTTGAATTGAAAAATGAATGATATGTTTTATATAATGCATCTTCCAATCCAAATAACAAGCATGGATTCGATAATATTCTTATACCTTAAAGATGTCTTATTTAGGCATCTCTTGAGAATATCACAATGGGGTACAATGGGCTTTGCACGAGGTCCCGATACATATTAATTAAATGAGGTTGGTTAATTAAAATAAGTTGAATAAAAATGAAATAGGCCTCACTATTAATTTAGATACTTATTAAATAGAATAGATATATTAATTAAATGTGATTATAAAATGAGAACTTGGAATTTATAGGATGTTTTCTTTCAACACTTATTTACATATTCTATTACTATGTGCATATTATTATTATTATATATTAACTAATTGGATGGAACTTGACCTTTGGGTAGTTTCCCACTGGGATTATATCTCACACCCTGTTTGGGCTGCCAATGGGTACCTGAATAGACTATATGATTGTAGGCATGGATAAAGTAAATCACTCAGTTATGGGTTCATGATTTCTACTTAGGAACAGGGGAGTATGGGACTAAGATGAGGATCATGATTCCAGATGGATATATTTTGGCCTTTTTATAATTTTTTAAATGTATTTTAATGATTCCATGTATACCTATTTTGGTTGTTTTTGTAGAGACTTATGACATGCATCATCATCATCTTATGTACGTGAAATTCCTTCTGGTATTGATCATTTATATCTATATTGTATTTTATCTATTTTATTCTTGATTTAATGCTTCCTATACTTATCTGTTATTGAATATCTATTGTGATACAGTCTAGTAATGAGGTCATTATCTCTCCACTGACACACTTAACCCCTCACTGCTAGTTGGAAGCCTCTAGCATTTTAGGAGATGCGTTTGAGGCCATGTGGCTAAATAGGCTCAGGGCACCTTTCAATGGAATCTGGTTCTGGGATGTTACATATATTATTTTTAAATTCATTTTTTTACTTAAATTTTAAAGGGGTTAAGGGCCTTATAATTTTATTTATTTTTTGGATAATCCACTTTTTTTAACTAGGTTGAGAGGTAACTCTTACATGGATCATAGGCCTAGATTAATAAGACCAAGAACATGAAAAAAGTCCCAAATACCTTACTATATATAGAACTACCCCTCTACAACATTTCCTTCATTGATGGAACCTGTATCCCCACCTTTCATGGCCAATCAGATAAAATTATCCCATGTAAATTTGCACGGTTTCAGGTACCGATGGAAATTATCATACTATATCTTCATTCCCAATCTAGTTATTTAGGATTTGATGGATAATACTTACTCTAATTACTCTTCTAGGGCCTAATGATATGTGGTCTAACCTTGCTTCATAACCTAGAGGATCCATTTCCTAAAATACTATGGCATGGAGGCCTGAGGTGGCTCAGAGGCCCATCGGCCTGAAAGCCTATGGTGGACCAATGGACCTATGGCTTGTAGGCCCAATCTGGTGGCTTGAAGGACCTATGGCTCATAGGTCTAATTTAGTGTCCCTAAGGCCCAAATATGATGAATAGTTTCAGTTATTACAGTACTGATATAGTTCTGGTAAAGAAACACATAAATATCCTTCCACCAGTATTTGATCTTGGGTTTCATGCAGAATTACGGGATGTGCTAACCACTTGGATACTACCCCAACTACCATTATTTTACGTAATAAATGTATTAAAAATCATGAAAAAGGTTTTTATAAATTTTAATGTAATAGTTATATCATTATGATTTCATAAAACGTACGGTGTCCAAAAAAACTATATTTTTCATAATTCAACAAAAAAATAAACCTTTTTATGAGTACCAAAACTTGCACAAGAAATATGATGATAATTATTTTAACACTAAATGAATTATTATTTAAAATTATCAATCGATATTATTTCAATGAAAATATCTAATTTTTTCATTTATTTTATCATATGGTGTGCATAAATTATTGTATGACATTAAAATTTGTTACATTACTTTCAAAAATCTATATGTTACAATTACGTAACTACTAAAACAAGTATAATACTATGTTAACAATTATATACCAATCTCTAAATTACTATTAAAATGATAATCTGAAAATACAACTATCAATAAGAGTAATCTACTTATCAAATAACATTATGTGTAAAAATAATCATAAATTTAGTAAAAGTGATTTTATAAAACTATTTTAATAAACATTTATTATTGATAAAATTCAATTAGATTCGAATTAAAATTTTTATTAACATAATTTATTCAATAAATGAAACTAATTGTTTCATAAATATTTATATAATTTATATGTTTACATCATTCAAAACAAAAATAAATAAATACATTTATCATTTACATATTCAGTTTATAAACAAATATTTATAAAAAAACTAATCCTTAAAAATACAGGATGTTATAATGAAGCTTTGTAGATTGAGGTGAAGCCTCATATTTCATCAAAATCATCAAATATTGGAACCCATCATAAATAATATTATCAAAAACATCTTTAATAATTAGGTGGATTTTTTGATTATTAGTTTATCAAGGATATTTATAGAAGGTTAATAAAACCTCATGTAAAGTTTGGGAATGTTGAGATGATATCATGTGTGTTTGAAATGGTTTTGTAAATTCATTATTAATATAATACTTATAAGGAATATATAAAAGTTACAAATTATTAGTTATAAGTAATGGTGATTGATGGGGAGATGGAATCCTTAACTGAGAACAATACATGGGACAGAGTTAAAAATCCTTGTAATGCTAAAGTGACCTCCTCAAAATGAATATACATAATTTGATAATGGTCATCTAAAAAATAAGAAGTAACATTTATGAACTAATTGGTAGAAAAGGTATTTCCTATGAGATAACCGATCGACTGTTACTGAAATTTTCACTATATGGGAAACATATAGCTCTTCTAGATTGATTTTGAATCTTACTACATCCCATAAATTTAATTCTAAACAAATGGATGTTAAGATAACTTTATTACTTAGTGGCCTAGATGATCATATATATTTGAATCCCATTGAAATTTATTTGAAACTAAAAAATTATGGTTGAACATATACTGTTTTTTTATGATCTAAAATAAGTATATTGGATGTGGTGCATGAAATATAATTTTTATTTGAGTAAATGTGGCCTAAAAAAATCTTGTTGATTGAAGTTTTTATTTTTAAAATCATGATAATCATTTGATATACTTGCTATAATATGTTGATTTCTTGTGAATATATTGACCTAATTAATCATCTAAAATATTTTCTAGAATACAAATTAGAAATGTCTGACATAAGATCTACTAAAACATGCT
The DNA here is from genome assembly GCA_963277665.1 of Viscum album. Lineage (NCBI taxonomy): Eukaryota > Viridiplantae > Streptophyta > Magnoliopsida > Santalales > Viscaceae > Viscum > Viscum album. Next base: position 917,343,313 of record OY728157.1, read on the forward strand.
TGGTATGGATATTGTAATGGATTTGATGAAAAAATTCTATTCTTGTCACAAGAGAAGGGTCCACATAAGGTCTTGAAATTTTTTTAATGAATAATCTCAAGTTATCATATATGTAACAACCCATTACACTTTTTAGGTACTTAATTGTTTGTTCTTTGTTTATCATCCCTGTTTGGGTGTGTTTGTGGGATTCTCAGGGATGGAGAGCCTTTCCTAGAGAAAATGGCCTAAAGTTAAAGAATTTGTGATTATGTGAATCAATGGATTCTAGGTATAAATGTTTTAATGACTTAAAGGGGTTATCCCCATTTTTGGAGAATGCCCTATATGCCTTAGTGTTTTTCTACTTAGAACTAGATTGTTTGTTGTCTTTAGGGAAATTACACCCTGTATAAAGGGATTACATTCCATGTAATGGTCGCCAGGCAGATGCTATGAAATAGTTTTAGGGAATTAAAGGTTTACACACTATGTACTGGGTTCATATCATGTAAAGGAAAAATTCAGGTCTTTAATAAAAAGAAAATATGTTTTTAGTGATTTAAACCTTTATGGAATTTAATGTGTGTAATGGGATTACATGCCATGTAAATGTCATGAGATGTGATTTTTAAGGTTTCGTACGAGTGATATTCATTTTATTCATTCATGAAGCCTCCCTCTCCCAACCTAGATCACACCATAAGTGATTTTGAATGATTCCATCCCTTCTGTATTTATTCTTTCAGTGATCGATCATCAATGTTATTATGGTGCGCCTCTCAGGGTAAGTCTTCCTTCTGGTTATTTCCATTGGTTGTGGCTATTTATTTGGATATGTTTAGGTTTAAGATTCATGATTACATAGTTTTTTCTATTTATCCTTTGTAGTTTCTTATTGTACCTTGTATTTCGAAGGTCGGTCTCTTGGTTTCTAGTCACCGTTGTCAAATTCTGCTAGGATTATACCGATTTGAGGTAGGTGTTTCTATACAATGAGTTAATTTGATGAATTTATTATCAATATAATAAATTTATTTTGGGTTTTTCATTACTTGGATGTGATATGTTCTTACCGGGTATTGATTTAAAAAGGAAATTTTTTCTAATATTTTTTTCATTGAGAATAGATTTTTTTTGATTTGGAAATGTGTTTTCAATCACCAAATCAGATTTCCATGGCTTTGAGAATGTTTTGTAAAATTTTTATCATGGTTTTAAAAGTTTATTTTGTCAATTTTCACACTGGGATACTTGGATGTATTAGGAAATAGATTCGGTTATCCTTAATGTGTGTGGGACCACTTTGAGTTAACCTTTTTGGATATTGATGGAATGTAGAAGGACTTGATATTGGTTGGTACTAATGTTATGCTTTTTTAGGATCTTGAGTGTCTAAAACACATTGTCTCATATGCTAGGTCCTGATATGAGGTATTTTTCCATTTATGATTGTTTTATTCATGATTTTTTCTATCATGGATTGTTGTTTATCGTTTTTTACATGAGGTTGTATCAAATTGCTTTGCATGAAAGGTTATTTCACAAATATGTGTTTAATTTATTACTTCTTGATACATGGATGTGTTTTCTTATTTTATCACTTATACTTATCATATTTTTGGTTTTGATAATATGAAATCCTTTTATGAAAAACTAAAGAGAAAATGATTTACAAATGAATTGGATTTATGAAAGTGCTTTGTAAAACTTTTTCTTTTTTAAAAGCTATAATTGTTTCATTCTTGATATTATAACTTGTATACACTCAGTGGTGGTATCCTAATAGATTTTTTCTCACACTCTAATTTTTTACATTGGGTGGTTATAGATGTTATATTTCAGGATTTAGGTAAAAGGAAGGGAATATTATAACATTTCATCTTCTCCTTTGGTCTTTGCCTTCAGTTTGAGGTGGTCTGGTGGTGACTAATAATCACATGGAGACTTTTGGGTCTTGATTTATTCATACTTTCGGTTTTAGTTCGTTTGGCATGGATTGTATGGATGTAGTGGTATATTTTTCTTTCACACAGTACTCTGGTTTTATGTCTTATTTCATTATATAGAAGACTATTTTATTACTTCACCTCACCATGTGATGGTTGTCTCAAGTGTATGGTTTGGTTTATCTGGGTTGGTATGTTACAATTTTTTTATTAGAGGGAATTATCTATCTAAAGTGTGTCAAAACTACCTATGTTTTGTTCTATGTATTGGATGGACGGTAGTTAAGATCCTCAGAATTTATATACTATGTGCGGAAAAGATTCTTGGATAGCTCACTTCTGTGATTGAAACCGAGCTACTATGGGTGGTTAGGGACTTTTACAAGGTTTTAGACTTGGGATTTGGGGTCATCTGAGTGAATTGTATGGGAATTTTATTTAAATTGAATAATTACTTTTCGTATTGTCTTTCATTGATGAGAATTCTTAATTTATTCAAATTCTTATTGTTTTAAAGCATTGATTTGAATTTTGAAAGTGTTCCTAAGATTTTAGAAATGTTCTCATAATCTAATTTCTTATTATCTTGTGTTTATTAGATAATTATTATTATAAGAGATCTTTCAACTCCGATTGAGGGATTTATGAGACAGGTTCTGCAAGAGGATCCTCCAATAGACCCTTATTTAGTTGAATCAATAATCTACACCATTCAGACTCTAGGTAAAATGGGTTTTAGGAACCCAGGACGTGTGGTGGATCATGGATATGAGTTTAGTAAGAAGCATTCACCTATATTTTATAGTGACATAGGACTTCAAGAATATGAGTAGTGGCTTGAAAGGATTGAGAGGATATTCAATTTCTTGAAGACTCTTAAATACTCGAATGTGGTTCTTTCCACATATGTACTCGAGGTTCTGGGAATGAGATGGTAGAACTCTATTTTGCAAGTTATGTTGCACGAGGACCTTACCCAGGATTCTTTATAAAAACGTTAATCAAAAGTCTTAAACTGAGATGTTACATGTGTAAAAGACCTAAGAGTTTCTAACATTAGAGTAGGGGGATCATATAGTCATGGAGTATTCTACCCATTTTTCTAAGTTGGTGTATCTAGAACCAAATATCATCACTAATGATTACCTAAAGGCTCATAGTTTTGAGTTAGAACTGAGGCCCGGTATTAGGTTGATGTTGATTCTCATGTTTATTTTGACATTTGTGGAGGTAGTTAACAATACGTCTTTGACTGAGGAATACATAGCTCATAAGAGAGTCTTGGGTGGAGCTTCAGTTGGTATAGTTGTCAGATAGAGTGTATATTCTAGCCATAAAAGGAAATGTAAGGGTTGACAGTTCTCTTCAGGACTAGTTTTGGGAGCTTCATCAGGATAGCAGCTAATTTTTTACTATTAGTGTGGGTGGTATGGTCATACCAGACCTAACTATATGGAGGATCCTAGGACTTGTCATCATTGTGGATTATCAGAACATTTGAAACGTTTCTATGAATGCATATGCCGGGGTAGTAAGGTTGAATCCACTCTCACCAAGGGTTTACAGGTTCGTAATGATGTTTTCTTAGGTGGTGGGTCAAACCCTTGGGCCAAGGGGGTGTTCATGTGGTTAATACTAGACATCTTAATGTGACTAAGTATGTCCAAGAAAAATCTAAACTAGGGCTAGCTACTATTATAGGTACAGTTTTTATTTCATCTTCTATGGTGTTATCTTTGTTTGATATTGGAACAAATCATTCTTTTATATCATCAATGTTAGTTGATGTGTTGGGATTGCATTTGGAACTTATATTGTACTTGTTGGATATTTCCACACCTTTTGGAAAGAGGACCAAACAAGGTTTCAAGTGAACCACATGTTAGGGGATGATAACTAACTTTGACATAGAATGGGACTTCTTGGTGCTTGATTTTATATATAAGGACCCAGACTTAAACCTTACATAATATTGAATAAAATGAATAATTCACATAGAGGATATTTTTAGGTTTAAAGTTTTAGGGAATTAGGACATAACTATTACATCTCAAAAGATTAAAAAGTAGACACTTCTACATAGTTTCCATTTATTTCATAAAATAAAAACTATTGAAAAAAAAGTCATGTCTAGTTCCAGGTTTTTAGACAGCAAGACTTTTCCTTGATCCCATCCTTGAACATATTCCACATTATGTCATGTGAAAAACATTTCAAAAACTTGGGATGAGTATAAAAAGCTCAGTAAGGGATACACAAAGAAGTAAAACTGTTAGTTTTTCAAAACAACAGTTAAACCATGAATACTTTATCATAAGTAATAAATTTCACCCTTATGAAGTAGTAAATACTCTTCACTGAATTAAAGATCATTACTTACCCTTTTGTAACCAAAAGATTACCATAAAACCCATATAAAGAACACATGACATATAATGGTAACTTGGTACATAAACATACTTAAATGGAATAACCATACTGATGACTTTCACACGTATCACTAAATGGAATATCCATACGGCCGACTTCCATACCCAATGCATTGGAGGTTTTAAAGTAACCACTCGTCCTGGTTTATCATGGAACCACCCGTCATATGGTTTATCACGTAACCACCCGTTAAATGTCCATGTACCATCACAGAACATAAATTATTTCAAATATAAACATTTCACTAATAACATTTCATTTGAAGTCACAAGAAGTAATTTCAAGATATTTAAATAATCAATCCCTTTTCATAAACCATTTAAAAAGAGATTTTTGAATCAAAGTGTCTCATACCACTATGAAGCTTTTAATGGAATTTTAATTTTAAATCATTAATTTCCATATAAATAAATACTCAAAACCATTTTGAAAAAATGGACATTAATGATAAATATTTAGAAAAATAAATCTTTAAAATGTATAAAATGATATTTTAGTTAAAGAGTTTTTAACAAAATGAGAGACTCTTGAATAAACATAATTGAGGAACAACATTTAATCAAAAATTTATAATATCATGTGAATAAATAGATTCATGATATACTATGACAAAGATTGTATATACACCATATAAGAGTGAATTGGTGCATAACAACAATGAAGTATCAATGGAAATGTAAATCGAGATGAAATCCCTTATAAAGATGGTATCTGTAACACCCGAGACTTTTATGTGAAATATTTTGTTTTTATGTTATATAAATCATCAAAGGAATCTTTCACTACACACAACACTAGCTTGGCTTGCTTTACATGCAACCGCGCCCTTCCTCGATAGCTTGTGTCGTACGCAATACCGAGTTTCACTAAACAATGATATGCTATTAAAATATTATTAAAACTAGCCGTTATGAATAGTAATAACCACTTTTTGAAATTTTATAAATTTTATTTTTCAAAATGGACTTCTTTTTTGGATTCGGAATATCGAAATTAGCCTAGGGTGAAATTTTGGTATTTTTCTGAAAACATTCAATTTTTGATGAATAGTGAAACCACTAAGTGGTAGTTCAAAACTGAATTTTTCATAAAACTTAACTTTACCACTTCTGTGAGAGGAATTTCGAAAATCCAAGAGACACGGTTAATATCAAGGACTAAAATGTGGTTCAATGGGATGAAAATAATTTTTGGTGAATAGTAACTTTTTACTTTTTTTTTACCACGGTTAAAAGTAAATAGGGTAATTAAGGGTAAAAGTGTTATTATTATTACCCTAACAAATGTCATAATTCTATTGGATAAGTGTAATTCGACCAAAAAAACCTTAGGAATAAAATATGACCATTTAGGCCCACTTGGATTAGATTAAGACATTTATTATTAATTTATTTAAAGAAGGGTTAAAATAGTTAAAATCAAAGTGTAATAAGTAAATCATTTTTAATATAGGTTTATACATAAGATAAATTCGATTGTAAATATTAATTAGAAAGGTAATAATATTTCCTACATAATGAAATTTTATTTATAATTTTTAGACATTAAATAATTTAATTTATTTATGACACAATGATGATGCAGTAATTACCATTATAGTGAACAATTATAATTATTGATATTATAAATACCCAAATAAATATAATTTGAGACTTTTTATTAATTCCACTAATTTTCTAGGTTAATATTACACGTTATTATTCATTTAAGTAACTTGTTTGGAACTAATCATTCTGTTATGATTCTCAAAAAAATCAATTACTAAATAGTATCAAAATTGACATAAAATAGTTTTTAAAACAAATATTATATTATTAATTGTTATTTTATTCTTAAAAATCTGAGGTTCGGCCAAATGACTTATATAAGGTTATATATTTTAATAATAAACAACTTGGGGTTCGTTTTTCTTGATATGGTAAGTTTATTAACCTTATAGTGTAAGAAAACAAGAAGACAATGTAAAAGTTAAATTATCTAACTTAAAGTTAAATCTAAATGATAAGGTTAAAATTGATACCTAAACTTGTCTAAATTCTATTGGATGATAGTATTTCGACCCCTACCCACCTTATCTTCGAAATATATCAATTTGGAGATATGAAAAACTGAACATGACTTTATAATAAAATAATATTTTTAATTATTCCAAAAGTGCCCCTCTCCTCCCTTATAAAAGGGCACCTCCTCCCCCTCTTTCTCACACCACTTTGAGCCTTCAAGCTCGGACAACCCCCACCAATTTCTCCTCTCCAATTCCCTAGATACATCCTATAGGTTCTGGTCTTCTTCAAAGACCTATTTTAGTGCCCTAAAAGGAGGTCTCATAGAAGCACTTCAAAGAAGAGGTAATGTCCGTTACCGATTCTTTCATCTTTATTTATTCTTCCACTTATTCTTATTTAGTTGTTTCATTATGAAGTAATAACATCAGTATCACTCATATACTGATATGTTATTATAATTATGAAACAACCTTATTTTACCATCTATCCATCCTACGGAAAATGAAATCACCGCGTGTGCGTACATACGGAATACCGTCTCCACGCCGTGGTGTAATCTATTTTCCACCACCACCTTACTTGGATTGGTATAATGGTGTAAATAATGACTATATATGATTATTGTAAAGTGATATTGATTCTGAAATAGTATACATACACTCCAATACAATTCCATGATCATGGGAATGATATCATCGCTCGTGCGTACGTACGGAATACCGTCTCCATGATGTGATGCGACTCGTTATACATGATCTTCATTGAATAATGATTATATAAGTGAATTGAATGAATGAATATGATATATATTACACTAATAAAATTATGGAAATTATGTATCTATAACCTAAATAGAAGAATACGAATTTATTCGACAAAACACGCATAAGAACAAAAAGTTATAAACTCCTGAATAACAAGTGGCAATGAAATATTACTACTAAGAAGCTAAGAATATGACCATATATGATATCATAACAATAATTATGATTCTGGAATAAGTAAATAAGATTATTTAAATCATTATACAGGAGGTTCGGACACGTACAAAGCATATCGGACCTAATGTAAGGGAAATATCACAATCTCATTTTTATCCCAGATTGTTTATACTTTGGTATTTACTGGGGTGTATTTTATCATCCACATCCATGTTCCCTCAATAATTAATATTGTTTCCATCCACTTTCAATATTTTAAATCCAATTTTACCCTTCGGTGAGTTTTTAGTAAAGGATATGAAAGGAATCTTTTGTCATTTTTCGTACGAGGTACTTTTTTACTTTTCGGACAAAAGTACGAGAAGAATGTTTTTTTAACTTATACGGCATGAATGGATTTTTAAAACATTATTTCCAAGAAGCTTACTTTACAAGTTTTCATGTTTATTTTTAATCAAATTCTATTAGTTTAAAATTGTAAGACATATTAAGAAAGGAGAATGTTTTTGAAGTAGAAAGGATATTTTCCTCAAGAATGGAGTTCAAGTGTTTTATCAAAATCATTTTCCATATAAGATAATAATGGGTTCTATCTCTATCCCTATTATAACATTGATTTGATTATGTTGTGATGGAAATATTTTTATGAATTCCTTTATCTTATATGAATTGTTTTATGATGTCCTGATGTTTAATATTCCCATTTTTATTACATGGTTTATGCAATGATGTATGATTTATGATTTTGTGGAACACATAAGAATGGTATCATTATGAGATGGGTGGGACCTATATCTCCCTACAATGCATTGGGTAAAGATTTTATATCTCATGAGAGAGACATGGTTGGAACGGTAGGTTATACCGGTTCAGTGAAACAGGACTGAAATGAGGAGTGAACTCAGTTCAGAAATGGAATTTGTCCACTAAGATAGTCTTGGAAATGAGTCTTGACTAATAAGAAATGATTCTATATGATTATGTGTGTATGCCACAAATTTTCATGTTTTATGTTATGATTATTGGGATTCCATTTCACTAATATGATTTATCCCATGTTATGAAATTATGCTCTCTTTTTCAGGTTAATATTTCCAAAAGTTATGTTCTTATGAATATGATGTGATTGATATTTCTTCTGTTTACCCTTCCTGAGCATTTGACCTCACCCTTTTGTATGTTTTATTTCCCCAGGTCAGGAAGAAGGTTATTTAGTAAGATATGCCAAAAGGGACTATAGATATGATGAAATAAATGGGAGACGGTGTAGACACTTTATGAACCAGTTGTTTATGTTTCCCAGTTTCTAAAGACATTATACCTATACGGTCCTTTTGTGGTTTTTTTATATGTTTTAATAAGTATGATTCAATTTTGAAGTATTAACAATGTATGTAAAGTATGGGTCGTTATAGTTGGTATCAGAGAAAAGGTATAGTCAACCTTTGGAAACTAGGATGTGAATGCCTTAGTAAGAACCCTAATGATGTGTCTAAGCATAGAACACAGTCTTAGTGTTTTAGAAATGGCCATGAATAACCTAGGATAAGACCTTAAGTGTGAAATTTTATTCTTGATTATGTGGTTTACCTATTATAATTAGTGTTTCTCACACTATTCTTCTTGGTTTTAGTCAAAGGCTGGAACCCGAAGGAGCCGTGTTAATGCAGAATGCAACAGGCAATGCAATGATTGTCTCCTTGAGCAACCAAACATTATGGGAGATGGAATAAAAAATCTTGTAGCCATTCTCACACAACTTTCTCAAGCTGTGAATCATATAGGACTTCCAAACGAGCAAAGGAAGGAGCAAAATTCTATTGAATCCTTCATGAGACAGCGTCCACCTTCATTCAGCAGGTCTACTAATCCATTAGTTGTTGAACAATGGATTAGTACTACTAAAAAGATATTTTCAGTTCTTCAATGTTCTGAGCATGATAAAGTCATCTTAGCAGTGTATCGTTTGGAAGTTGATGCTGATCAATGGTGGAATCTTATTAAGAATACGAGGCAAAGGGATGAAATTGAGTCCATGGAATGGGACGAGTTCAAGAACTTATTTTTCAATATGTACTTCCCTCGTATTCTCCGAACAAAGATGGGGAAAGATTTTCTTGAACTGAAGCAAAAGGATGATGAATTTGTTGGTACCTATGAAGAAAATTTTACAAGACTTTCAAGGTACACTTCTGGTATTATTATCCAACCTGAGAGTAAGATCGATCGATTCTTTAGTGGCTTAAAACCAAGTCTTCAAAGGGCCTTATCCATAAGGGACTTCAATAGCTACGAGGAAATCGTTCGATGTGCTCTCAAAGTTGAGATGGAGATTGGAGTAACCCATCAGTCATATGGGTTTGATAAGAAGAGTAAAATGGAATTCAAAGGAAAATCTAAAGAGCACACTGAAAAGAATATGAGCTTTCCCTTATGCTCAAAGTGTGGAAAGAAACATGGAGGGAGTTTTCTTAAAGGGACAAGTAAATGTTTCAAGTGTGGAAAGGAACGTCATCAGGCATTTGAATGCCGCGATGATGGGAAGAAGATGTCTAATGATGCAACCAAAGGAAGGGATACACAGAATGAACCTACTACACTTCAATGTTTCAAGTGCAAGGAGATGGGGCATTATGCCAATCAATGCCCAAATTCAAGGGTTGATGATGATGGTCGACGTCAAAAAACTCTTAAGGCTAAAGACAAAGGAAAGTCACATGAAATTTCTATCAGCGATGTGGAGTACAATAATGATGTGGTGAAAGGTACACTTACCATCCACTCTAAAGTAGCAAATGTTTTATTTGATTCTGGATCCACCCACTCTTTTATTTCTGAATATTTTTCTAAGTATATCACCGTATTACCTCAAAAATTAGATGTTGAGTTAGCTATGACAACCCCTAATGGCACAATAGTAGCATCAAAAGTATATAATTCTTCTCCGATTGAAGTTTTTGGGAAAGTGCTTCCTGCAAATCTTGTGATCCTTCCAATATTGGAATTTGATGTGATTCTTGGCATTGATTGGCTTTCTTTATATGGAGCTCATATCAACATCCAAAGAAGAGAAGTCGCATTTCATATTCCAGATCAATCTATGATCGTCTATCGATGCAAGGATGCACATAACCTCCCAGTGGAAATTTCTTCCATCTTATGTGTCTTGATTCCACTAAATGAAGGTTTTTTATCTCAAATGGTTGGTGAGAAACTCACAATTAAGAATATTCCCATTGTACGGGAGTTTGATGATGTCTTTCCGGAGGAATTGCCGGGTCTTCCACCAAATCGTGAAGTTGAGTTTTCAATAGAACGCGTACCGGGTTCTTTGCCTATTTCAAAGACACCTTATAGAATGGCCCCAATTGAGTTTTAGGAATTGAAGAAGCAACTCCAAGAGAATCTTGATAAAGGATTCATACGCCCTAGTGCGTCACCTTGGGGAGCACCTGTTCTGTTTGTTAAGAAGAAAGATGGATCAATGAGACTCTACATTGATTATCGAGAACTTAACAAGATCACTATCAAGAACAAATATCCTCTCCCACGCATTGATGACTTATTTGACCAACTACGCGGAGCTCAATACTTTTCCAAGATTGATCTTCGTTCAGGATATCATTAATTAAGGGTCAAAAGGGAGGATATACCAAAGATGACTTTCCGTACAAGGTATGGACACTATGAATTTATAGTGATGCCATTTGGTCTTAATAATGCCCCTACTATCTTCATGGATATGATGAATAGAGTCTTTAGAGACTATCTTGATCAATTTGTGGTATTCTTTATAGATGATATTCTTGTATATTCAAAGAGCAAGGAAGAAAATGAAGATCACTTGAGAATTATATTCAAGACCCTGAGAAAGGAGAAGCTTTATGCTAAATTTACCAAGTGTGAATTTTGGCTTCAAAAAGTTGCATTTTTGGGTCACATAATCTCAAATGAGGGGATATCTATGGATCCAGCAAAAACAGAGGTTATCAAAAGATGGTCGAGACCAACAACAGTAACTGGGATCCGAAGTTTTCTTGGTTTGGCTGGATATTATCGACGTTCTGTGAAAGATTTTTCACGATTATCTAATCCACTCACCAAGTTGACTCGGAAAGGAGTTATGTTTGTTTGGACGGAAGAATGTGAAGAGAATTTCAAGGAGTTGAAAAGAAGGTTATCTAGTGCACTTGTGCTCACACTACCTTGTAGTGGAGAAATATTTTTGATCTATAGTGATGCATCCAAGAAGGGATTGGGGTGTGTTATTATGCAAAATGATATTTTGATAGCTTATGCCTCATGACAGTTGAAAATCCATGAGCAAAATTACCCAACACATGATTTGGAGTTAGCTGTAGTAATCTTTGTATTAAAGATTTGGAGGCATTATCTTTATGGAGAAAGGTGTGACATTTATACTGATCATGAAAGTTTAAAGTATATTTTCACACAAAAGGAGCTGAATATGTGCCAAAGAAGATGGTTGGAGCTGATTAAGGATTACGACTGCTCAATCCATTACCATCCTGGGAAAACAAACAAGGTGGCAGATGCATTAAGTCGACAAGACCATGCTAGATTATCCATGATGAGGATCACAAAAGATCCAATATTTATGGATTTACAAAGGATGGATCTTGTAATTATAATGGAAAGGGAAAAATCTTATCTTTCTCAAATGAATGTTCAACCATCTATACATGTGAAAATTAAAGAGGCGCAGAAAGAAGATGTAGAGTTACAAAAGAAGGTGAGAAATATTCCTGAATTCAACCTTGATTGTGATGGGATAATAAAGTTCAGGAATCGTGTTTGTGTTCCTCCCATCCCGGAATTAAAGAAGGATCTGCTGGATGAGGTTCATAGTTCTTCATTCTCTATTCATCCTGGAAGCACAAAGATGTATAGGGACCTGAAAGAGTACTTCTGGTGGGATGGCATGAAAAGAGATGTTGCTGAATATGTCTCTCGATGCTTGGTTTGTCAGCAAGTTAAAGCTGAGAGACAGAAGTCCAGGGGGATGTTACAACCATTACCCATACCCGAATGGAAATGGGAAAACATCACTATGGACTTTGTCACAGGACTTCCTAAAATATCCAAAGGCAATAATGTTGGCTGGGTCATAGTTGATCGTCTTACAAAGTCTGCACACTTCATTGCTATTAGAGAGGATTTCTCTCTGGATCAGCTTGCCAGGATATATGTAAAGGAAGTGGTAAGATTGCATGGAGTACCACATTCTATTATATCTGATCGGGATCCGAGATTTACCTCAAAGTTCTGGCGAAGTCTTCAGCATACTCTGGATACAAAGTTGAGTTTCAGCACTGCTTATCATCCTCAGACAGACGGTCAGTCTGAGAGAACAATTCAAACCCTAGAAGATATGTTGAGAGCTTGCTCTATGGATTTCAAAGGTGGTTGGGATCAACACCTACCTTTGGTGGAATTTTCTTATAATAATATCTTTCACTCCAGTATTCAGATGGATCCTTATGAAGCTCTCTATGGAATAAAATGCAGGACTCCAACTTACTGGGATGATGTTGGGGAAAGAAATCTATTAGGACCTGATCTCGTTGATGAAATGGCAGAAAAGGTCAGATCTATTCAACAACACATAATAGCAGCTCAGAGTCGACAGAAAAGTTATGCCGACAACCGAAGAAAAGACCTAGAGTTTGAAGTAGGTGATAAGGTGTTCTTATGAATATCTCCCTGGAAGAGAGTCATGATATTTGGAAAGAAGGGGAAGTTGAGCCCTAGATATATCAGTCCTTTCGAAATACCGGATCATGTCGGGAAGGTATCTTACCGATTGGCGCTTCCACCGAATCTCTCTCAAGTACACGATGTGTTCCATATATCTCTCCTGAGAAAGTACATACTTGATCCTTCACATGTACTCAGCTCAGAATTTGTACCGCTGGAGCAAGATCTTTCTTATGAAGAACAGCCGATAGAGATTCTGGATCGTAGCGAAAAAGTCCTACGAAACAAGACCACTCGCTTGGTGAAAGTTTTATGGAGGAACCACCAATTAGAAGAAGCTACATGGGAGCTTGAGGATATGATGAGGGAGAGGTATCCTCATCTCTTTGTTACAAAGTGACAAATTTCTAGGGCGAAATTCATTTTAAGGGGGGTAGAATGTAACACCTTATACTTTTATGTGAAATATTTTGTTTTTATTTTATATAAATCATCAAAGTAATCTTTCACTACACACAACACTAGCTTGGATTTCTTTACACGCAACCACGGCCTTCCTCGATAGCTTGTGTCGTATGCAATACCGAGTTTCACTAAACAATGATATGCTATTAAAATATTATTAAAACTAGCCGTTATGAATAGTAATAACCACTTTTTGAAATTTTATAAATTTTATTTTTCAAAATGGACTTCATTTTTGGATTCGGAATATCGAAATTATCCTAGGGTGAAATTTTGGTATTTTTCTGAAAACTTTAAATTTTTGATGAATAGTGAAACCACTAAGTGGTAGTTAAAAAGCTGAATTTTTCATAAAACTTAATTTTACCGCTTCTATGAGTGGAATTTAGAAAATCCGAGAGACACGGTTAATATCAAGGACCAAAATGTGGTTCAATGAGATGAAAATAATTTTTGGTGAATAGTAACTTTTTACTTTTTTTTTACCACGGTTAAAAGTAAATAGGGTAATTAAGGGTAAAAGTGTTATTATTATTACCCTAACACATGTCCTAATTCTATTAGATAAGTTTAATTCGACCAAAAACAACCTTAGGAATAAAATATGACCATTTAGGCCCACTTGGATTAGATTAGGACATTTATTATTAATTTATTTAAAGAAGGGTTAAAATAGTTAAAATCAAGGTGTAATAAGTAAATCATTTTTAATATAGGGGTATACATAAGATAAATTAGATTGTAAATATTCATTAGAAATATAATAATATTTCCTACATAATGACATTTTATTTATAATTTTTAGACATTAAATAATTTAATTTATTTATGACACAATGATAATGCAGTAATTACCATAATAGTGAAAAATTAGAATTATTAATTTTATAAATACCCAAATAAATATAATTTGAGACTTTTTATTAATTACACTAATTTTATAGGTTAATATGACATGTTATTATTGATTTAAGTAACTTTTTTTGAACTAATAATTCTATTATGATTCTCAAAAAAATCAATTACTAAATAGTGTCAAAATTGACATAAAATAGTTTTTAAAACAAATATTATATTATTAATTGTTATTTTATTCCTAAAAATCTGAGGTTCGGACAAATGACTTAGATAAGGTTATATATGTTAATAATAAACAACTTGGGGTTCTTTTGGCTTGATATGGTAAGATTATTAACCTTATAGTGTAAGAAAACAAGAAGACACAGTAAAAGTTAAATTATCTAACTTAAAGTTAAATCTAAATGATAAGGTTAAAATTTATACCTAAACTTGTCTAAATTCTATTTGATGATAGGATTTAGAACCATACCCACCTTATCTTCTAAATATATCAATTTGGAGATATTAAAAACCGAACATGACTTTATAATAAAATAATATTTTTAGTTATTCTAAAAGTGCCCCTCTCCTCCCTTATAAAAGGGCACCTCCTCCCCCTATTTCTCACACCACTTTGAGCCTTCAAGCTCGGCCAACCCCCGCCAATTTATCCTCTCCACTTCCCTAGAAAAATCCTAGAGGTTCTGGTCTTCTTCAAAGACCTATTTTAGTGCCCTAAAAGGAGGTCTCAAAGAAGCACTTCAAAGAAGAGGTAATGTCCGTTACCGATTCTTTCATCTTTATTTCTTCTTCCACTTATTCTTATTTAGTTGTTTCATTATGAAGTAATAACATCAGTATCACTCATATACTGATATGTTATTATAATTATGAAACAACCCTATTTCACCATCTATCCATCCAACGGAAAATGAAACTACCGTGCGTGCGTACGTACGGAATATCGTCTCCACGCTGTGGTGTAATCTATTTTCCATCACCACCTTACTTGCATTGGTATAACGGTGTAAATAATGAATATATATGATTATTGTAAAGTGATATTGATTCTGAAATAGTATACATACACTCCAATACAATTCCATGATCATGGGAAAGATATCAGTGCTCGTGCGTACGTACGGAATACCGTCTCCACGATGTGATGCGACTCGTTATACATGATCTTCATTGCATAATGATTATATAAATGAATTGAATGAATTAATATGATATATATTACAATAATAAAATTCTGGAAATGATGTATCTATAACCTAAATAAAAGAATAAGAATTTATTCGACAAAGCACGCATAAGAACAAAAAGTTATAAACACCCGAATAACAAGTGGCAATGAAATATTACTACTAAGAAGCTAAGAATATGACCATATATGATATTATAACAATAATTACGATTCTGGAATAAGTCAATAACATTATTTAAATCATTATACAGGAGGTTCGGACACGTACAAAGCATATCGGACCTAAGGTAAGGGAAATATCACAATCTCATTTTTATCCAAGATTGTTTATACTTTGGTATTTACTGGGGTGTATTTTATCATCCACATCCATGTTCCCTCAATAAGTAATATTTTTTCCATCCACTTAAAATAGTTTAAATCCAATTTTACCCTTCGGTGAGTTTTTAGTAAAGGATATGAAAGGAATCTTTTGTCATTTTTCGTACGAGGTACTTTTTGACTTTTCCGACAAAAGTATGAGAAGAATGTTTTTTTAACTTATACGGCATGAATGGGTTTTTAAAACATTATTTCCAAGAATCTTCCTTTACAAGTTTTCATGTTTATTTTTAATCAAATTCTATTAGTTTAAAATTGTAAGACATATTAAGAAAGGAGAATGTTTTTGAAGTAGAAAGGATATTTTCCTAAAGAATGGAGTTCAAGAGTTTTATCAAAATCATTTTCCATATAAGATAATAAAGGGTTCTATATCTATCCCTATTATTACATTGATTTGATTATGTTGTGATGGAAATGTTTTTATGAATTCCTTTATCTTATATGAATTTTTTTATGATGTCCCGATGTTTAATATTCCCATTTTTATTACATGGGTTATGCAATGATGTATGATTTATGATTTTGTGGAACACATAAGAATGGTATCATTATGAGATGGTTGGGACCTATATCTCCCTACAATGCATTGGGTAAAGACTTTATATCTCATGAGATAGACATGGCTGGAACGGTAGGTTATACCGGTTCAGTGAAAGAGGACTGAAACGAGGAGTGAACTCGGTTCAGAAATGGACTTTGTCCACTAAGATAGTCTTGGAAATGAGTCTTGACTAATAAGAAATTATTCTATATGATTATGTGTGTATTCCACAAATTTTTATGTTTTATGTTATGATTATTGGGATTCCATTTCACTAATATGATTTATCCCATGTTATGAAATTATGCTTTCTTTTGCAGTTTAAGATTTCCAAAAGTTATGTTCTTATGAATATGATGTGATGGATATTTCTTTTATTTACCCTTACAGAGCATTTGACCTCACCCTTTTGTATGTTTTATTTCCCCAGGTCAGGAAGAAGGTTATTAAGTAAGATATGCCAAAAGGGACTATAGATATGATGAAATAAATGGGAGACAGTGTAGACACTTTATGAACCAGTTGTTTATGTTTCCCAGTTTCTAAAGACACTATACCTATACGGTCCTTTCGTGGTTTTTTTATATGTTGTAATAAGTATGCTTCAATTTTGAAGTATTAACAATGTATGTAAAGTATGGGTCGTAATAGTTGGTATCAGAGGAAAGGTATAGTCAACCTTTGGAAACTAGGATGTGAATGCCTTAGTAAGAACCCTAAGGATAGGTCTAAGCATAGAACACAGTCTTAGTGTTTTAGAAATGGCCATGAATAACCAAGGATAAGACCTTAAGTGTGAAATTTTATTCTTGATTATGTGGTTTTCCTATTATAATTAGTGTTGCTCACACTATTCTTCTTGGTTTTAGTCAATGGTTGGAACCCAAAGGAACCGTGTTAATGCAGAATGCAACAGGCAATGCAATGATTGTCCCCCTGAGCAACCAAACGTTATGGGAGCTGGAATGAAAAATCTTGTAGCCATTCTCACACAACTTTCTCAAGCTATGAATCATGCAGGAAATCCAAATGAGCAAAGGAAGGAGAAAAATTCTGTTGAATCCTTCATGATACAGTGTCCACCTTCATTCAGCAGGTCTACTGATCCATTAGTTGCTGAACAATGGATTAGTACTACTGAAAATATATTTTCAGTTATTCAATTTTCTGAGCATGATAAATTCATCTTAGCAGTGTATCGTTTGGAAGGTGATGCTGATCAATGATGGAATCTTATTAAGAATATGAGGAAAAGGGATGAAATTGAGTCCATTGAATGGGACGAGTTCAAGAACTTATTTTTCAATAAGTACTTCCCTCTTATTCTCCAAACAAATATGGAGAAAGATTTTCTTGAACTGAAGCAAAAGGATGATGAATATGTTGGTACCTATGAAGAAAATTTTACAAGACTTTCAAGGTACGCTTCTGGTAT
Source organism: Viscum album (assembly GCA_963277665.1). Taxonomy (NCBI): domain Eukaryota; kingdom Viridiplantae; phylum Streptophyta; class Magnoliopsida; order Santalales; family Viscaceae; genus Viscum; species Viscum album. Next base: position 917,361,211 of record OY728157.1, read on the forward strand.
TATTATCCAACCTGAGAGTAAGATCAATAGATTCTTTAGTGGCTTAAAACCAAGTCTTCAAAGTGTCTTAGCCATAAGGGACTTAAATAGATACGAAGAAATCGTTCGTTGTGCTCTCAATGTTGAGATGGAGATTGGAGTAACCCATCAGTCATATGGGTTTGATAAGAAGAGGAAAATGGAATTCAAAGGAAAATATAAAGAGCACACTGAAAAGAAGATGAGCTTTCCCTTATGCTCAAAGTGTGGAAAGAAACATGGAGGGAGTTGTATTAAAGGGATAAGTAAATGTTTCAAGTGTGGAAAGGAAGTTCATCGGGCATTTGAATGCCGCGATGATGGGAAGAAGATGTCTAATGATGCAAACAAAGGAAGGGATACACAGAATGAACCTACTACACTTCAATGTTTCAAGTGCAAGGAGATGGTGCATTATGCCAATCAATGCCCAAATTCAAGGTTTGATGATGATGGTTGATGTCAACAAACTCTTAAGGCTAAAGACAAAGGAAAGTCGCATACATTTTCTATCAGCGATGTGGAGAACAATAACGATGTGGTGAAAGGTACACATACCATACACTCTAAAGTAGAAAATGTTTTATTTGATTCTGGATCCACCCACTCTTTTATTTCTGATGATTTTTCTAAGGATATCACCGTATTACCTCAACAATTAGATGTTGAGTTAGATATGACAACCCCTAATGGAACAACAGTAGCATCAAAAGTATATAATTCTTCTCTGATTGAAGTTTTTGGGAAAGTGCTTCCTGCAAATCTTGTGATCCTTCCAATATTGGAATTTGATGTGATTCTTGGCATGGATTGACGTTCTTTATATGGATCTCATATCAATTTCCAAATAAGGGAAGTCACATTCCATATTCCAGATCAATCTATGATCGTCTATCGATGCAAGGATGAACATAACCTCCCGGTGGAAATTTCTTCCATCTTATGGGTCTTGATTCCACTAAATGAAGGTTTTTTATCTCAAATGGTTGGTGAGAAACTCACAATTAAGAATATGCCCAATGTATGGGAGTTTGATGATGTCTTTCCGGAGGAATTTCCGGGTCTTCCACCAAATCGTGAAGTTGAGTTTTCAATAGAACATGTACCGGGTTCTTTGCCTATTTCAAAGACACCTTATAGAATGGCCCCAATTGAGTTACAGGAATTGAAGAAGCAACTCCAAGAGAATCTTGATAAAGGATTCATACGCCCTAGTGTGTCAACTTGGGGAGCACCTATTCTGTTTGTTAAGAATAAAGATGGATCAATGAGACTCTACATTGATTATCGAGAACTTAACAAGATCACAATCAAGAACAAATATCCTCTCCCACGCATTGATGACTTATTTGACCAACTACGCGGAGCTCAATACTTTTCCAAGATTGATCTTTGTTCAGGGTATCATCAATTAAGGGTCAAAAGGGATGATATACCAGAGACGACTTTCCGTACAAGGTATGGACACTATGAATTTATAGTGATGCCATTTGGTCTTATTAATGCCCCTGATATCTTCATGGATCTGATGAATAGAGTCTTTAGAGACTATCTTGATAAATTTGTGGTATTCTTTATAGATGATATTCTTGTATATTCAAAGAGCAAGGAAGAACATGAAGACCACTTGAGAATTATATTGAAGACCCTGAGAAAGGAGAAGCTTTATGCTAAATTTACCAAGTGTGAATTTTGGCTTCAAAAAGTTGCATTTTTGGGTCACATAATCTCAAAAGAGGGGATATCTGTGGATCCAGCAAAAAAAGAGGTTATCGAAAGATGGTCGAGACCAACAACAGTAACTGGGATCCGAGGTTTTCTTGGTTTGGCTGGATATTACCAACGTTTTGTGAAAGATTTTTCACGATTATCTAATCCACTCACCAAGTTGACTCGGAAAGGAGTTATGTTTGTTTGGACAGAAGAATGTGAATAGAATTTCAAGGAGCTGAAAAGAAGGTTATCCAGTGCACCTGTGCTCACACTGCCTTGTAGTGGAGAAAGGTTTGTGATCTATTGTGATGCATCCAAGAAGGGATTGGGATGTGTTATTATGAAAAATGATATGTTGATAGCTTATTCCTCACGACAGTTGAAAATCCATGAGCAAAATTACCCAACACATGATTTGGAGTTAGCTGTAGTAATCTTTGCATTAAAGATTTGGAGGCATTATCTTTATGGAGAACGGTGTGACATTTATACTGATCATAAATGTTTAAAGTATATTTTCACATAAAAGGAGCTAAATATGCGCCAAAGAAGATGGTTGGAGCTGATTAAGGATTACGACTGCTCAATCCATTACCATCCTGGGAAAACAAACAAGGTGGCAGATGCATTAAGTCGACAATACCATGCTAGATTATCCATTATGAGGATCACAAGAGATCCAATATTTATGGATTTACAAAGGATGGATCTTGGAATTATAATGGAAAGGGAAAAATCTTATCTTTCTCAAATGAATGTTCAACCATCTATACATGTGAAAATTGAAGAGCCGCAGAAAGAAGATATAGAGTTACAAAAGAAGGTGAGAAATATTCCGGAATTCAACCTTGATTGTGATGGGATAATAAAGTTCAGGAATCGGGTTTTTGTTCCTCCCATCTCAGAATTAAAGAAGGATCTACTGGATGAGGCTCATAGTTATTCATTCTCTATTCATCCTGGAATCACGAAGATGTATAGGGACCTGAAAGAGTACTTCTGGTGGGATGGCATGAAAAGAGATGTTGCTGAATATGTCTCTCGATGCTTGGTTTGTCAGCAAGTTAAAGCTGAGAGACAAAAGTACAAGGGGATGTTACAACCATTACCCATACCCGAATGGAAATGGGAAAACATCACTATGGACTTTGTCACAGGACTTCCTAAAATATCCAAAGGCAATAATGTTGTCTGGGTCATAGTTGTTCATCTTACAAAGTCTGCACACTTCATTGCTATTAAAGAGGATTTCTCTCTGGATCAGCTTTCCAGGATATATGTAAAGGAAGTGGTAAGATTGCATGGAGTACCACTTTCTATTATATCTGATCGGGATCCGAGATTTACCTCAAAGTTCTGGCGAAGTCTTCAGCATACTCTGGATACAAAGTTGAGTTTCAGCACTGCTTATCATCCTCAGACAGACGGTCAGTCTGAGAGAACAATTCAAACCCTAGAAGATATGTTGAGAGCTTGCTCTATGGATTTCAAAGGTTGTTGGGATCAACACATACCTTTGGTGGAATTTTCTTATAATAATATCTTTCACTCTAGTATTCAGATGGCTCCTTATGAAGCTCTATATGGAATGAAATACAGGACTCCAACTTGCTGGGATGATGTTGGGGAAAGAAAGCTATTAGGACCTGATCTCGTTGATGAAATGGCAGAAAAGGTCAGATCTATTCAACAACACATAAGAGCAGCTCAGAGTTGACAGAAAAGTTATGCCGACAATCGAAGAAAAGACCTAGAGTTTGAAGTAGGTGATAAGGTGTTCTTACGAATATCTCCCTGGAAGATAGTCATGAGATTTAGAAAGAAGGGGAAGTTGAGCCCTAGATATATCGGTCCTTTCGAAATACTGGATCATGTCGTGAAGGTAGCTTACCGATTGGCGCTTCCACCGAATATCTCTCAAGTAAACGATGTGTTCCATGTATCTCTCCTGAGAAAATACATACCTGATCCTTCACATGTACTCAGCTCAGAAGTTGTACCGCTGGAGTAAGATCTTTCTTATGAAGAACAGCCGATAGAGATTCTGGATCGTAGCGAAAAAGTCCTACAAAACAAGACCACTCGCTTGGTGAAAGTTTAATGGAGGAACCACCAATTAGAAGAAGCTACATGGGAGCTTGAGGATATGATGAGGGAGAGGTATCCTCATCTGTTTGTTACAAAGTGACGAATTTCGAGGGAGAAATTCATTTTAAGGGGGGTAGAATGTAACACCCGAGACTTTTATGTGAAATATTTTGTTTTTATTTTATATAAATCATCAAAGGAATATTTCACTACACACAACACTATCTTGGCTTGCTTTACACGCAACTGCGGCCTTCCTCGATAGCTTGTGTCGTACGCAATACCGAGTTTCACTAAACAATGATATGCTATTAAAATATTATTAAAATTAGGCGTTATGAATAGTAATAACCACTTTTTGAAATTTTATAAATTTTATTTTTCAAAATGGACTTCATTTTTGGATTCGGAATATCTAAATTAGCCTAGGGTGAAATTTTGGTATTTTTCTGAAAACTTTCAATTTTTGATGAATAGTGAAACCACTAAGTGGTAGTTAAAAAACTGAATTTTTCATAAAACATAATTTTACCGCTTCTGTGAGTGGATTTTCGAAAATCCAAGAGACACGGTTAATATCAAGTACTAAAATGTGGTTTAATGAGATGAAAATAATTTTTGGTGAATAGTAACTTTTTACTTTTTTTTACCACGGTTAAAAGTAAATAGGGTAATTAAGGGTAAAGGTGTTATTATTATTACCCTAACACATGTCCTAATTCAATTGGATAAGTGTAATTAGACCAAAAACAACCTTAGGAATAAAATATGACCATTTAGTCCCACTTGGATTAGATTAGGACATTTATTATTAATTTATTTAAAGAATGGTTAAAATAGTTAAAATCAAAGTTTAATAAGTAACCCATTTTTAATATAGGGTTATACATAAGATATATTCGATTGTAAATATTCATTAGAAATATAATAATATTTCCTACATAATGAAATTTTATTTATAATTTTTAGACATTAAATAATTTAATTTATTTATGTCACAATGATGATGCAGTAATTACCATAATAGTGAAAAATTAGAATTATTGATATTATAAATACCCAAATAAATATAATTTTAGACTTTTTATGAATTACACTAATTTTCTAGGTTAATATGACATGTTATTATTTCTTTAAGTAACTTGTTTTGAACTAATAATTCTTTTATAATTTTCACAAAAATCAATTACTAAATAGTGTCAAAATTGACATAAAATAGTTTTTAAAAAAAATATTATATTATTAATTGTTATTTTATTCCTAAAAATATAAGGTTCTGCCAAATGACTTAGATAAGGTTATATATTTTAATAATAAACAACTTTGGGTTCTTTTGTCTTGATATAATATGTTTATTAACCTTATAGTGTAAGAAAACAAGAAGACACGGTAAAAGTTAAATTATCTAACTTAAAGTTAAATCTAAATGATAAGGTTAAAATTGATACCTAAACTTGTCTAAATTCTATTGTATGAGAGTATTTAGACCCATACCCACCTTATATTCGAAATATATCAATTTGGAGCTATTAATAACCGAATTTTACTTTATAATAAAATAATATTTTTTGTTATTCCAAAGGTGCCCCTCTCCTCCCTTATAAAAGGGAACCTCCTCCCCCTCTTTATCACACCACTTTGAGCCTTCAAGCTCGGCCAACCCCTGCCAATTTCTCCTCTCCACTTCCCTATAAACATCCTAGAGGTTCTTGTCTTCTTCAAAGACCTATTTTAGTACCCTAAAAGGAGGTCTCAAAGAAACACTTCAAAGAAGAGGTAATGTCCGTTACCGATTCTTTCATCTTTATTTATTCTTACACTTATTATTCTTTAGTTGTTTCATTATGATGTAATAACATCAGTATCACTCATATACTGATATGTTATTATAAGTATGAAACAACCCTATTTCACCATCTATTCATCCTACGGAAAATGAAATCACCGCGCGTGCGTACGTACGGAATACCGTCTCCACGCCGTGGTGTAATCTATTTTCCACCACCACCTTACTTGGATTGGTATAATGGTGTAAATAATGACTATATATGATTATTTTAAAGTGATATTGATTCTGAAATAGTATACAAACACTCCAATACAATTCCATGATCATGGGAACGATATCATCGCTCGTGAGTACGTACGAAATACCGTCTCCACGATGTGATGCGACTCGTTTTACATGATCTTAATTGCATAATGATTATATAAATGAATTGAATGGATGAATATGATATATATTACACTAATAAAATTCTGGAAATGATTTATCTATAACCTAAAGAGAATAATAAGAATTTATTCGACAAAACACGCATAAGAACAAAAAGTTATAAACACCCGAATAACAAGTGGCAATGAAATATTACTACTAAGAAGCTAAGAATATGACCATATATGATATCATAACAATAATTATGATTCTGGAATAAGTCAATAACATTTTTTAAATCATTATACAGGAGTTTCGGACACGTACAAAGCATATCGGACCTAAGGTAGGGGAAATATCACAATCTCATTTTTATCTGAGATTGTTTATACTTTGGTATTTACTGGGGTGTATTTTATCATCCACATCCATGTTCCCTCAATATTTAATATTGTTTCCATCCACTTACAATAGTTTAAATCCAATTTTACCCTTCGGTGAGTTTTTCGTAAAGGATATGAAAGGAATCTTTTGTCTTTTTTCGTACGAGGTACTTTTTGACTTTTCCGACAAAAGTACAAGAAGAATGTTTTTTTAACTTATACGGCATGAATGGATTTTTAAAACATTATTTCCAAGAAGCTTCCTTTATAAGTTTTCATGTTTATTTTTAACCAACTTATTTTAGTTTAAAATTGTAATACATATTAAGAAAGGATAATTTTTTTGAAGTAGAAAGGATATTTTCCTCAAGAATGGAGTTCAAGAGTTTTATCAAAATCATTTTCCATATAAGATAATAAAGGGTTCTATCTCTATCCCAATTATTACATTGATTTTATTATGTTGTGATGGAAATATTTTTATTAATTCCTTTATCTTATATGAATTATTTTATGATGTCCCGATGTTTAAGATTCCCATTTTTATTACATGGGTTATGCAATGATGTATGATTTATGATTTTGTGGCACACATAAGAATGGTATCATTATGAGATGGGTGGAACCTATATATCCCTCCAACGCATTGGATAAAGATTTTATATCTCATGAGATAGACATGGCTGGAACGGTAGGTTATACCGGTTCAGTGAAACAGGACTGAAACGAGGAGTGAACTCGGTTCAGAAATGGAATTTTTCCACTAAGAAGTCTCGGAAATGAGTCTTGACTAATAAGAAATGATTCTATATGATTATGTGTGTATGCCACAAATTTTCATGTTTTATGTTATGATTATTGGGATTCCATTTCACTACTATGATTTATCCCATGTTATGAAATTATGCTCTCTTTTGCAGGTTAAGATTTCCAAAAGTTATGTTCTTATGAATATGATGTGATTGATATTTCTTTTGTTTACCCTTACTGAGCATTTGAGCTCACCCTTTTGTATGTTTTCTTTCCCCATGTCAGGAAGAAGGTTATTAAGTAAGATATGCCAAAAGGGACTATAGATATGATGAAATAAATGGGAGACAGTGTAGACGCTTTATGAACCAGTTGTTTATGTTTCCCAGTTTCTAAAGACATTATACCTATACGGTCCTTTCGTGGTTTTGTTATATGTTGTAATAAGTATGCTTCAATTTTTAACTATTAACAATGTATGTAATGTATGGGTCGTTATAGTATCCTTGAATTAAGGATATATCAATCACATAATTATGTGTGAAAAATATAAATACACCCAATATAATTAGATATTAATTGTAAAACAATCATAGTTCATTCACACATATTCATAGGACGACATATTCAACAAGTACAAGTTTAACCCAAATAATTGAAATTGGGTTAAGAAGTTCCCTTGTAAAAATTCGACAGCCTAACAACGTCACTTTAAAATTTAAAAAATGATTTGATGAGATAAAAATGGTATCTAATCACTTGGACATTAATTTTACATCAATAAGGATATATAAGAACATATACCAACATAATAAGATGTAAATTAAAAGACATAAAAAAATTCTTTTAAAAAGAGAAGGGTGAAAGGTTCCCTTACCGATTTAGTAACTTACAAAACATATGCCACATGAAAGAAGGATCATACAATAAAGATTTAAATACTCATAAATGAAATTATATTACATAAATAGTAAAATAATGGGCAGTACATACACCACACAAAAGGAAATAGTGGCAATATGGCATGAATCTCACGAAAATTGGAAGTGAGGTGAAAACCCTTACTTCATTGTAATCAATCGAGTCGTATGGCAAAAAGTTAATAAAACCAAATTAATCATAGAATACAATGAATATAATGAGAATAATGGTAATATATATCAAATGGCAGTACAAAATACACCACATGCAATGAATAAGTGGAGAACAATGGAAATCTCACGGAATTAAAAGTGAGATAAGAAAATCCCCTTACCTCGTGTCTGACTTGACGTGTTTGTTCCTTGTTCTTCCTGAATAATAAACTAAAGTTAATTTCTAAATTATTAAGAACCTTTTTCAAGTTTATTATTTCTTTAATATCACTTATTACCATGTTATAAACATCATGTAATCTTTTAAGTTAATAACGTTCGTTTTGTCAATATTTGGTACTTCAGTCAAAAATGGACTTCTTACAATTACAAGTTGTTCACATAGTAAAAAGTTCATTATATAAAGAATTATATTAATTATTTAGATATAATATATATCATATATATCCAGTATATATATATTTATAACAGCACATATCATTTGGAGGTAAGAAATGAAATGCACCGTTCATGGAGACGATAAGTCGTACGTACGCATGAACGCTACTTTCATTTATATTTCTTATTTTAATGAAATTAAAACATAATAATACATAGGTATATTATAATTACAGTATAATATCATATATAATATCTTTAACTCCATCTTTTATATGCCCCACATATGGTATTAATGAGTCATATCACTTTGAGGGGGCGGTAGTCTGCACTTCCTCAAATGAAATTATCGCGTTTACCCATAATGGAAACCATAAAGGTATACTATAAATGGAAATTACAAAAGCATAAAGAAAACATAAACATAATATATATCATATATAAATATAGTGTCATATTAATGGCCACCATCATAGGTGGTAGGAGATAATCGAACAATCATCGTTTCGTGAGGTGTTAGTATTCCATCGACAAAAATATTGTGTTCTTCACCCATTAGATGGAGGTGTGTGTTAGTGTAGTTCGAATACTTCTCATAAATATATCCTAGTATATTAAGGATACTTTTGTTGTTAAAAAATAAAGGAATAGAAAGATTTTAGGTGTTGGATAATTAAAATAAAACAAAACAAATTAAAAACAATTGTTACCTTTAATTTGGGTAATTCCCTTTGGTTTGAACCAAAGGACTTCTTTAAGTGCCTTCTGCATAAGTTAAGGCTTATAGGAGGAGGATAGAGTTGTAGGGAGATTAATTTTTCAAAGGTTTGACAATCCAAAAGACTTGAGAGGTGTGAGTAATTGGTTAGAAGTGGTCTCCTTTTATAAGGGGGAGGAGGGGCTCTTTAGGAAAGTGTGATAATATTATTTTATTATATAATGATATTTGGTTTCTAAAGGTAAAAAATCACTAAATTAGAATATAAGACGACTAATGGTTGAAATAATATCATTATATTGGAATTAGACCGATTTTTTATGTTATTTTAATATTTATAATATTAATTATTTAAATCCTTTATTAATGAGGTAAATACTACATCATTATTGTGTCATAAATAATTTAATTTATGTGATGTCTAAAAATTATAAAAAAAATAATCATATAGGAAATCGCTTTATCTTTCTAATTAAGATTTATATTTGAAAATATAATTTATATAACACCATATAAAAATTAATTTACTAAAACATTTTTGTTTATGTCATTTTTGACATTACATTAAAATAATTAATTTAAAGTGTCATTATCTTTCATAAGTGGCTCCATGGGGTCCCAAAATAGACCCAAAGATTTCCATGGTCGGCCATTACTTATCCAATAAGTTTAGGACAACTGTTAAGGTAAATTTTGAATTATTATAACATTCTTTTAACCTTGAATTACCCTATTTACCTTTAACCGCGGTAAATAAAAGTCAAAATTTATTATTCATAAAAAATTATTTTCATCTTATTGAACCACATTTTAATTCTTGATAAAATCATGTATGTTGTATTTTTGAAATTCAATTCACAGAAGAGGTAAAATTTCATTTAAATGAAAAAGTCGGTTTTTTTAACAACTACTAAGTTGTTTCACTATTCATCAAAAATTAAATTTCTTCAGAAAAATACCAAAAATTAAGCCTAAGATATATTTGATATTCCAAATTCAAAAATTATGTCTATTTTTTCAAATTCAAAACATATAAGTGTAATTAATTAATTTAAAATTAATTCTCATTGTTAAAACAAATAGCGTGTTTTTAAGAAACAATAACTATCAAAAGATTGACACTTGTTTATGTCCAATTTCAAAGTGAAATTAATTCCAATGAACAAAATTGGATTGAATGGTAAAAATATATTCTAATTACACTTTAAAACCAATTAAAAAGATAATATAACCATATAAATAAATTATATTAAAAGACGATTTTGAATTAAAATATAATATTTTTCACTATTCATTAAAAATGAACTTTATCGGAAAAATTCCAAAAATTTATACAAATTAAATTTTGATGTCCCCATTATAAAGAAGGATTTTATTAGGTCAAATAGAATGTCTTAAAGTGACAAAACTATATTGAAATAGGGTTCTCCATTAAAAGGCGGTAAATCGACCTTTTAATGTAAATTGTGCTTAAAATTAGATTCCTTCATATTTTAAGCCTCTAACCATTATTGGATAAATGTAAATACATTTAACAAACATGTATAATAATATTGTATTTAGTTTTGTTCATTCCCACCAATACAACGCCTAAGAGTTAACTACCATTTAAAATAATATTAAATTATTATTGTGCAACGTAAGATTTCAAAGAAACCTGTTGTTGTGTATCGGGTACGCTATCGAACATAGAAACCCCTTTAAAGTAAAATTAAAATTTAATTCAAAAATATTAATAAATATGGAAATTTCATATTCTTTATTTTCCTGGGATGTTACATTAACATCTTTGACTTGATTATCAACATGGGTTGTATGATCAACGTTAAGGCCTACATAGACTGTTATCACTGATGGGTACAGTTCTTATCTATAAATGGGGTCATTAATGTCCTTCAAGGTGAGTGGGAATATAGATTGGGAAGTCCATGGCTTGTTTTTTTTATACCTGGTTAATTTCATGTTAGGTGTCAGATATGTTTCTTGATGTAGTTGACCCTTGTTTGGGTGGTTGATTTCCTGTATTGGTTTGTGTATACACTGAGGTCTTTCTGGATAATGTTTCTGGTTTACCACCCCAGAGAAAGGTCGAGTTTAATATTGACATACTCTTTGGTCTGATGGCCATTTCTAGGTAATCTTATCGAATGGTGCCTGCTGAGTTGGTGGAACTAAAGGAAAAGCTTGAGGAACTAGAGTCTAAAGGATTTATTTATCCTAGCGTGTCATTGTGGGCTTCGTTTATACATTTCTAAGAAGGTAGGTGGGAGACTCAGACTTTTTATTGACTATCAGAAGTTACATAAGGTGACTGTTATGAACAAATATCATTTTCCTATGATTTGTTATCTTTTCAACCAACTTAGAGGGCCAAGATGATTTTTCAAAGATTTACATATGGACAGGTTACCACCAGTTGATAGTTCGATAATAGGATATACCTGATACAGTGTTCAAGAACTGGTATGGGAATTTTGAGTTTCTGGTTATGTCATCTGGTCTAGAAAACACACCTGTGGTGTTTATGGATTTAATGAATCGGTACATTTATTAGTTCTTAGACTCTTTCATTTTTGTGTTCGTGGATGATATTTTGGTGTACTCCAAGTTAGTGGAGGAGCACAGGGAACATTTTGATATCATACTTCAAACCTTGAAGAAAAATCTTCTATATGGTACGCTCTCCAAATGTGGAATCTGTATCCAAGAAGTGAAATTTTTGGGACATGTGATATCTGAGAGAGAATTATCAGTTGACCCTAAAAATATATAGGATGTTATGTCTTGGGAGCAACCCAGAAATGTGTTTGAGATCCAGAGTTTCCTAGGTTTTGTTGGTTACTATAGATGTTTTTTTTATTATTTATCCAAGCTTTCATATTCAATGACTACTTTAACCTGTAAATGTGTAATGTTTGAGTGGAATGAAAATATTTAGAGGTATTTTGAAGAGCTAAATATGAGGTGACTTCAACACCAGTTTTGATTATTTTACAACCAGGTTTGGGTTATGATATTTTATGTAATCCTTCTGGTATGGGGTTGGGATGTGTCTTGATGTAGGGGAAATAGGATGTTCCATATGGCTCAATCCAGTTATTCCCTCATGAGAAGAACTATCTTACCCACAATCTTGAGTTGGGAATAGTTATACATGAACTCAAAATGTGGTGTCACTGCCTCTTTGGTGAGCGGAATACAATTTACTCTGTTCATAAGGGCATGAAATATATTTTTACTCATAAGGATTGGAACTTGCGACAAAGACATTGGGTATACTATCATAGGATTTTTACCTTCATATTGTGCACATTCCTGGGAAAAATTAGTTTCTCAATGCATTGAGAAGAAAATTACCGACACAAGACATGAAGGAATCAATTGAGAAGTGGTCTATAATGATTTTTTTTCTGAGATGAGATTGAGAGTAAAAAGAGGTTGGTGAATAGGTTTTCTTGTCTTCAATGAAAGATAAATCTCTTTTTGATGAGCCAGTTTGGCTCAATAAGGTGACAGACATCGATTTTCAACACATTACTAAATACCTTTATGGTGGGGAGATGAAAGGTGAGTGGTATTGATCTCATAGTTTATCTTTGTGCTTCTGTAGTAGGTCGGTTGTTCCATTTTCCCTATGGCATGAGTGTTGTAATGTGGACACTGGTCTTGTTGGTTCATGTACCCTGAGGATAAATAGATGTATCAGGACTTGAGATGATGATGTTAGTGGAAGTATATGAGATAGTCAATTGAAAATTCTATATCATGTTGTATTAGTTGCTAAATAATCAAGGTGGAACACTATATACTTGATGGTTTTTTTTCATCCATTAACCATTATGGTTTGGAGGTGGGATGAGATTTCCATATATTACATCAATGGTTTTCCATGGACCCCTAGTGGGAATGATTTTATTTGGGTGATCATTGATCAACTCAAGTAATTGGAACATTTACTCCATATCAAGGAAATAGTTAAGGTGGAATAGCTTTAGGACTTGTATGTATGAGATATTGTGAGACATCATGGGGTTACCTTTATGGTTGTATCTCACAGTGTCTTGAAGTTCACATAAAGGTTCTGGAATGGTTTTTAGGAGGTAATGGTTTCCTATATTAGATTGAGCAGGGATTAACATCCACAGATGGATGATAGATAGAGAGGGCTATCTAGGTTCTTTATGATATGTTACGGGCTTGTGTTCTTGATTTTAGTGGATCTTGGGAAAAGAATTTTTCTTCTAATATTGTTTTCCTATAGTAATATTTATCATTCCTCGATTAATAAGGTTAAATTTAAGGATTTTTATGGACATTCATGTAGATCTATCTTGTGATGATAATAGTTATGAGAGTGTTCCTTGGTTGGGCCAAGTCTTGTTCAAGAGACGATGGAGATGGTCCAGTTGATCTGGAGGAGATTGATCAAGGCACAGAGTCATCAAAAATCTTATATAGACCATCTTCATCGGCAGATAGTGTCTGTGTTGGTTGAACGGGTTTTTCTGAGAGTTTCACCTTTCTTTAGATATCATTAGTTTGGTAAATAGGGTAAGTTGGCACTTAGGTTTTTGGTCCCCATTATGATCATTGGACGACTGGGGAGGGTGGTAGATCGGTTGGGATTTATATCTAGTTTGAAATATATCCATTAAATGTTTCGGGTTTCCTATCCGAGGAGGTATATGTCGAATCCTTACCATGTGATTGGATGTTAGGATTTTTATTTATAGACCGAAACCATTTTTTTTGAGTAGCCAGTTCAGATTATAGATCACTAAAAGAAGGTATTTCATGGTAAAATGATTACTATGGTCTAGGTATTGTGGCAGTGAAGACTGGATAACCATGAGACATGGGAGAAGGTATTTTTGATAAGGTATCAGTGACCTTCAATTTTTTCATGTCTAGAAAGCTAAGGGTTTTCTGGGTGCAGAAACCATTTATGGTGGGGAGATTGTAACACCTCGTTACGCTTTTCAGGTACTCCCTAATTTTTTTCTTTGTTTATCATCAATGTTTTGGTGTTTCTACGGGCTTCTCTAGAATGGACATCCTTTGCTAAGGGAAATGAATTAATGTTTAGGGATTATTATTTATTTACATTAAAGGAGTTTGTTTATAAATTTGTTAATTTATTAGAGGATTTCTACCCAAGTTTGAAGAACGTCCGGGGTGCCTTAGTGTTTTTCTGCTAAGAACTATACAGTTTTATGTCTACAGGTAAATTACACGCTATTTAAAGGGATTACACGTCATGTAATGATTTTCAGAAAGATTCCATGAAATGGATTTATGGTGTCAATGTTTTGCATGTTGTGTATTGGGTTCACATCATATAAAATAAAAAATAGGGTTTTTAATAAAAAGGTGATGCATTTTTCTATGATTTTAGCCTTTATGGAAATCACGACATGTAAAGGGATTACACGACATGTAAATGTCATGAGATGTGCTTTTCTATGGTGTCGTGAAAGTTATTTTCATTTCATTTATCCATTTATCCTCCCTCTCTTGACCCAAATCTCACCATAAGTGATTTTGGGTGATTCTATCCCTTTCGAATTACTTCATTCGATGATTGATCATTGGATTTGTTGTTTTGTGCCTCTCTGGGTAAGAATTACTTCTTGTTCTTATTTATTTTGGTTTCATATATTTTGTTGGTTATGGTTAGGTTTTATATTCATGATTAAGATAGTGTCTTATGTCGATCCTTTGTAGTTTCTTATCATATCTTGTCTTTTGAAGGACAGTCTCTCAGTTTCTAGTCACTGTTGTCGATGGTGACTAGGTTTATACCAGTATGTGGTAGGAATTTCTATACAATGGGTTAATTTGATGAATTGATTATTATTTTTGTAAATTTCCTTTTGTTTTTTCATTTCTTTGAAGTGATATGTGTTTTCAAAAGATTGATTTGAAAGGAAAATTTTCGTAAAGAGGTTTTTCTTTAAAAATGGGTTTCTTGACTTGGAAATACGTTTTCAAACATAAAAACAAAATTCCTTGGCTTTGAAAACATTTTTTAAAATTATGATCATGTATTTAAAAATGTATTTTGAAAATTGCAAAATTGGGAACCTTGGGTACGTCAGGAAAGAGACACAAGTAGCCATAGTGTGTGTGGCACCACTAAGAAGTAATCTTTTTGGATATTGATGGATTTTGGTGGGACTCAATATTGGTTGGTTCAAATGTTATGCATGTTTAGTCTCTTAAGTATCTAGTATGCATAGTCCCATAAGTAAGGACCAAATAAGAAGTTAATTTTAATTTATGGTTATTTATCTCATGATTGATTTTATCCTGGATTTTTGCTCACATTTTTTTATACGAGGTTGTATCACATAGCTTTGTGTGATAGGTTGTTTCACGGATATGTATTTACTTTCTTACTACTTGATTCATGGATGTGATTTCCTATTTTATCACTTATAGCAGTCATATTTTTTATTTTGAATATATGGAATTCTTTTATGAACAATCAAAAGGAAAATTATTTACAAATGAATTGGATTTATTAAAGAGATTTTTAAAACAATTTTTTTAAGTGAGAACTATTTCATTCTTGATATTATACCTTGTATAGTCTATGTGATGGTATCCTACTAGGATTTTTTCTCAAACCCTAATTTTTTAATTTGAGTAGTTATAGATGTCATGTTAAATGTTATAGGTAAATGGAAGGTCATATTATATCATGTTGGATTCTCCTTTGGTATTTTCCTATAGTTTAGGGTGGTTTGGAGGTGACTCATGGTCACATGGAGACTTTTTTGTGAAAAGGCCCAACTAGGATCAATGAATCACTGAGATGGGGGATGAATCAATAATATATTTTTCTTTTATGTTATATTTCTTATATAAAAACATTCATATCCTATAAAATAATTATCACTTTTCTGAAAACAAAACATTTACACATCCACATGAAGACAAGTATTTATAAGATTCACTGCTCAATAAGGGTTTCTAGTACTTGTCATGGTTTGGAAATAATCCAATACCACACAATCCGCTAGAAAACAATCCTTTTGTATGGATACAACAATTAGGAAATACTCTTACACTTGTGTAGCACTATGATCAATACAACAATGCATGTTCTTATTCTATAATGAATGATTTGAAACAAGTGTGTGTAACAAGTTAAGAAACCTTCACTATATGGTTCCAAACATGTCACAATGTTTATTTAACAACTTCCACATTTATAATATTAAAAAAAAGACAAATAATAACTTCCCTACCCATTAGTGGGTAGAAATAAACTGACTGGACTTCATAAAAAAACATGTTCTGATGTCTTAGTTTGATTCCCCAATTTGATTCTTCAATTTGGAAAACAGATAAGAAATAATACTCTAGAAAAAATTCCAAACCACTTCTTTCTTTCCCCAAAAATATCACTCTGATGGATCGATCTGATCTGGTAACCTCTTCCTTCTAAATCTCCTATCCGGAAAACTTATTCAAGAAAAATCTATCGAAAAAGTTTCTTCTCCACCAGAACCCTCAGCACTCCCTCTCTATCTCTCTTCCATACGTGAACAGTGTTTTCATCATCAAAAAGTATAATGTAATTCCTTCTATTTATAGGATATCCAAAAGTGGAATGGGTGGGAATCCAATTTCACTTTCCCACTTAACCAAATTTTCATTAACTCAAATTTAAATTTCATTTTGACTTTATCATTGACTATTTAAACCTTATCAACTCTTCTTTATTCTTCTTGAAACTTCTCTAATCTTCTCAAAACATTAGCTGAATTAGGATTTCTAACCATTCTTCAGTTTGATACACATGTCATTCTGAAACTATTTCTCATTACAGTAAAACATATGATCACTATGATTTTCTTGACCCACTTGAAAACACATGAGAAATGAATACTTCTCATTCCTATTCTCCAAACCAATTAAATGATATAAAAATTTGAGACCATTATTCCTTAAACACTTGAAACATCATTAGACTTTTTTTCTTTTCATAAACATCATTGTAACTTCTAAAGATATTAGAACTCCCATTTACAACACTTCAACAAATTTCTTTAAAATAATTATGGTTTAATTTAATTTTTTAATAATTCCTTACAACAGTGTTCCTGTATCGGATAACGTCTAGCATCCAATGACTTATCGGTGTCATCATTCATCTGATGGATCAACCTATATTTTTTTCTAGTGTATTGGTGTCACATTTTGTCTAATGACTCTTAATCCACTAGAAACAATTCATGAATTTCTTTTATCATCACCCAATTTAAGAAAAAAAAACCATATAGAAAAATGGTTAACTAAATTATTAAACATCATCTAGTTGATCTGACTCTAATCCCATCAGATGAATCAGTCTCTACATCTCTTATCATTCATCGGCCCCAACAACTCTAAACTCAATAATCATTCTTCATCTGATTGAAATCTACATCCAATGCCATAAAGATACCAACAATGTGTCCGATGTATTGGTGTTATAAAATCTCCAATGAATATATGGCACTTATTTTCTAATAGATTGTTGTTAGTAATGACTCTTCATCATCATGTAACTCAGTAGTTGATGGATCATCTGAATAAATGGTTCGTTCAGTGGATCAGATAGTCTTATGAATTGGAAAGTCTGATGAATTGATCGATGGAAGAAATAATATTTTAAAAAAATTACTTTTAATGTCAATTTTTTAAATCCTAAAAAAGTTTTATTTTAAAGTAAAATGTCACATTTTATGATTTTAGTGGTATTTCGAGCTTAATCAAAAAAATGGAATGTTTTGGATTTTAACTATTTAAAATTATTTCTATATTTAGGCCATAACATTTTATATAATTATATAAATCGTGAAATTATTTCATTTTATAATTCTATAAATCTTGGGATTCATTTCAGTCTTTTGAAACCAAAGATAAATACACCATCTGGTAACTCAAAACTAGCTCACAAGTTGGGCCTTGAAAATTTTTCACTAATCTGGATCTTTTTTATTTTGGTCCCATAGATCATGATTAGACGACCCAAATAATCTGAAATTTGGAAGGTATATGTAAAATATATTTAATAACAACTTTTATGAATTCATTCATGCATGAATCATCCTTTTTCAAGGCTATTACTGCATAGGAACCAGATATTAGGAATATGGAGAGTCTTCCAGAGAAGAATAAATTTTAGGAGTAAAATATACATAACTCTCTCTAAATAGGGCCAAACACACTAATATTTTGAGTAGATATGAACAAGAAATTTATGAAAACATTTTTTTAAGACATAATTCCCAAATTTTATATTAAATGGGGATAAAAAACAGAAAATTAAGGTGGAAAATTCTGGCCTATAAAAGCAGGCAAGCACCTCCTTTCAAAATCGTCCCAAACCATCCAATCAATTGATGAGGGAAACATTGGAATATGGCCTCCTACATTTTTATTTATTTATTTTAATTTTATTTTCTTTACTTTTTAATTTATCACCAATCATGAATCATATTGACTTCTTCATCCATAGAGGGGTATTTTCATTGAATGATCGGGAAAGGGAGATGTTGTACCTATTTTCTTTGCATGAGTTCTTGTGATAAAATTTAATAAGTTCCCTTTTTCATTCTAAATATTGTTTTAATTAATAATTTAGTTCTAAATTACAACTTTGGTTGTGTTAGTTTTTGATTCTGTTATTTTTAATTACTTTGTTCGTTGATCCATATCTCTCTCCATGTAATTTATTTATATATGCAGTGGAACAAATTAGGGTTGGGTTGTCTTTTCTTGACAATAGTTACCACATGTGTAATATTGTATGTTGGAATATTGGTTAATTAAGTGAATAAAAATACTTGGACAATGATTGCCCTAATTAATAAAGAAAACCTACTATAATGTTATGCACATGGGAAGGAGGGTAGACCTACCTGAGCTTTCATATAGTAATATTCTCATCATAATCATCTTTCCAAGAGAGAGAAAGGACTAGGTATAAGAATCTCCCTCTTACCAGTCAGTGGAAGAAAAAGGGGAAAACATGGAAACCATGATAGCATAACATTATATCTAGAAAAAGCCACTCTGATCATCATATTTATCATTTTTTTAAAACCAATCCAATCAAACTACTTATTTCTCTCGCATTATTAAAAATTAATTAAAAACAATTATTTTTAAAAACCCAATAAAAAGTTGCAAACTTATTTTTTGTACACTCTCCTTCAGAATAATAACTTTAGTTAACTACTATATTGTACATAGGTAATTTAAAATAATGTTTTTTCATGCCCCGTGATAGGTGTGCATTAAACATGGTGCCATTTTCAGGAGGTAGTGCCTCAAAACCCAAAAAAATAAAAAAAAAATGAATGACTCAGAGTTCGAATAACCATTTAATTAAATTTGATCCTGAAATTGAATGAAAAATAATCCAATTGAGAAAAAAACTAAAAAATATTTTGGGGAAATATATCTGACATGTTAAATTGACACTTTTAGTGATCACTCTGAACCTAAAATAATGGCTAGAAATCCCAACCAAACATTGCATGATCTTTTCACACCACAATTTTCTAACCAAAAAAATCAACTAGCTATCCCCACATTAAAGAATGATTTTAAATTGAACATTAACTTGATTCAAATTCAAACTAAATTCCATAGTCTTGTAGGAGAATACCCAAACATACATATTCAGGAATTTACAAAAGTATGCTCTAGTTATAGACCTAAGGAGTTGCGGAAGAATAGGTAAAGTGGAGGGAATTCCCCTACTCACTTGATGGAGTGGAAAAGGAATGGTTATACAGTCTAAACCAGGAGAAGTCCAGGACTGGGATGATCTTCAAAGATGCTTCATGCAATGGTTTTTTCCTGCATCTAGGAGCACAGCTATCTAAAAAGAGATCGATTTTATTCTCCAATCAACCAATGAGACACTTTATGAGTACTAGGAGCAATTCAAGAAGCTCTGCACCAACTTCCCACAACATACTTTGGAAGAAAACCATTCCATTGTTTTCTTCTATCAATTTCTACTAAATAATGAATGCAACTTGATAGATGCCTCATATGGAGGAGCTTTTATTGAAAAGTCACTAGTGGATTCCATAGGATTGATTGAAAAAATTCACAAAACTCACATAAATTCAGCACTTTAAGTATGAGCACCAGAGGCATCCATGAGGTAAGGACGTCAGATTCTTCCTCACCCTTACTTGAAGAAACATTTAAGTAAATGACCAATGTGATGAGATAGATTTATTTGAACCATGTAAAGGAACATTAAGGCCCAAATCAATTATGCGATTTATGCACTTCTACTTATCATTACACTGATCAATGTACAGAAGTGCAAGAGATTGAAAGTTGTGTTGCTACCTATCAGCAAAGGAAATTCTAGTTGAATCATCCACATCAACCCAAGACCCAAATAGGATATGGATTTCAATAGAACCAAGCCAGGACACATTTTCAGCAGCAATATTATAACTCATCAGCATTCCAAAAATCTTACTAGAATACCTTCTGAAAATAACAAACATTTCAACTGCCACCTTTCTAGAAAAATAATTATGATCAACCTTCCATAAGTGCACCAGAAACTGAATATAAATAACTAAAGACCAAAGTTAAGGGAATGGTAGACAAAATTGACAAGAAAACTGATCTGTTTTCAATAATTATGGGTGTTCTAACCAAGAACCAAGGTAGAATCCCAGCACAAAAAATTCCAAATCCAAAGGAAAATGTCAGTGAAATCACAGCCCAAATTAGGAAGGAGCTCACACCACCTGAAAAAAGTGAGGATGATTATTCTAAGAAACCTTCTAAAGATCAACCCATCCATCCAAAATATGGATACCATAACAAAAAACTAGTTTAGAAAGGAAATCTTAGAAACACCTTTGCAAAAATAATAAATGGATAAAATGGATATCCAAGAACCATTCTTATCTGCATTAGTTGAGTTGAAGAAGGGAGGAGAATAGATACATCAACAGTAAATTTAGGAAACCTTCTAGAAAGTGAAGATTAAAAACCCACAACTTGAGGAAATCCAAAAAATCCCTATGTATGCAAAATTTCTTAAGGATCTGTGCACTAAAGGAGGCAACTGAATGGAAATGAGAGAATAAACTTAGGAAGAAGTGTCACATCACTGATCACACCACTAATACTGCAAAAATGTCAAGATACATGGACATTCTCTATTCCATTCATGATTGGTTCTTTAAATTTTACTGATGCGCTATGTGATTTGGGAGCTTCAATAAATGTTATGCTTCACTTGGTATTTCCATCCTTGCAGATTAGATAAATAAAAATAACTCAAGTTGTAGTATAATTAGAAAACATAACCACCATTTTCCTAGCCGATTTTTTAGACAATGTACTCATGGGATTAAGAGGATTAATCTTTCCAATAGACTTTTATGTCCTTACCAAGGAATAAGACCAAGCACTGGGCCGCTCTCCCATCATCCTGGGGAGACCCTTCATAAAAACAACAAGGACTATCATTAATGTTCATGAAGGAACCATCACAATGGAACTTGGTGATAATAATGTATACTTGAACATTATTGATGTGATGAAACATCCTTCCAGTAATCACTCACTTTATACGGTCACCCACAATGAAGGTATAAAACCAATTGAAAAATAGGGTATGCTATGTGACTTCTTATCATTATGAGAAAAAATTTCATTTGAAAGTTCCAATTAAAAAGAACCTAAAAATAAAAATCTCATGTTATAGGAAGAGGTAAATTATGGTTTTCTCAGTGGTTTGTTAAAAGAGAGTGAGACTATACAAGATATTCCGACCTTAAAATTAGGAAACCTAAATTCTATATCATCCCTTGAACAACCCCCATGTCGGGTACTTAATCCGTTACCAAGTGATTTGAAGTATGATTAAATAATGGAAGGAGATAAATTTTCACTAATCATTGTAAATAACCTATCCAATTCACAAGAACAAACTCTAATTTACTTTATAAAAAAAATTGTCAATGTTGTAGGATGTATTTTAGGTGATATACCCAAAATTAATAGCAAGGTCTGAACTCATATAATATGTTTATAAAGTGATTACCAACTAGTTAAACAGCCACCAAGAATACTAAATAACACCATCATAGAGGTTTAAAGAAAGAAATAGAGAAACTGCTTACAGCTAACATCATTTAACCAATCTATGATTCTTAGTGGGTCGACCTCATTCATGTAGTCCCAAAGAAAATTGGACCGACCACTATTAAAAATGAAAGAAATGAACTGATCCCCAAGAGAGTAAAAAATAACTAGAGATTGTATATAGAATACAAGAATCTAAATATATTTACCTGAAATGACCACTTTCTCATTCTGTTCATCGATCAAATTCTAGAAAGGATAGCTGAAAAAACTCATTACTGTTTTTTAGATGGATTTTCATGACACTTCTAAGTACTGATCGAACCAGAAGACAAGGAGAATATGACCGTCACCTATCCTTTTGAAACATTTTCCTAAAAAAGAATGCCTTTAAGTCTATGAAAATACCCAAGTACATTTCAATGATTTATGGTGAGTATTTTCTCAGATCACATTGAGGACTGTCTATAGGTATTTCTTGATGATTTCCCAATTTTTAGAAATTCATTTGATCATTACATAGAAAATTTGGAAAACATTTTAAATCATGAATTGAAAATATTTTTGTCTTAAATTTTGAAAAAAAATTATTTCATGGTTAAAAAGGGAATAGTGTTGGGGCACATAATTTCACAAAAAGGTATTGAGGTTGATAAATAAAAAGTTGAGGTAATAAATTCCTTGCCATATCCAAATTGTGTAAAACATGTTAGATCCTTTTAGGGCATGAAATATTTTACAAAATACTTTTCTAGGATTTTAGTAAGATTTATCTTCCTCTCTTGAGATTACATTTAATGGATACTGACTTTAATGTTGATTATGAATGAAGGGAATCATTTGATAAATTGATTAAATGGTTGATCACACCAAAAATAATGAAACCACCCAACTGGGAGTACCCATTTGAGTTACTTTTTGATGCATCCATCCAAACGGTGGGAGCCACTCTATCATAAAGAATTGAAAAAATTACTCAATTAATATCCTATGCATCAGGGACCTTGGATTCCACACAAATAAATTAAAAAATCACTAAGAAGGAGTTCCTTGTAGTTATCTTTTCACTACATAAATTCCAATCATATCTTCTTGGCACTAAATTTTTTATTTTCTATGATCATGCAGCACTCAGGTATTTAATGAAAATGATGGATTATAATCCCTGTTTTGTGAGATGAATGATACTCTTACAAGAGTTCAATTTGTAAATTAAAGATAAAAAGGGAACTAAAAATCACGTAGCCGATCATCTAAGTTGGCTACCCCACACTGCTGAATCAAAAATTCCAAACCAAAACCCACTTATTGATGAGATTCCTAGAGAACAACTCTATATCATCACAAGTGAAATACCATGGTATGACAAAATTTTCAATTATTTGGTTACAACTCAGGTTCCCTCTCATCTAATCTCTCATCAACAACATAGGCTTAAATCTGAATCGAAATTTTATTTTTGGAAGACCCATTTCTATAGAAAATTTCTAATGATTAAATCATAATAAGATAATTACTGTGATGTGAAATTGAATCAATGTTTGAATACTACTATAAATTATATTTTATAGGACACTTTTTACCACCTAGAATATCCTAAAAATAGAATTTAGAATTTATTGGCCCACCTTATTCAAATATGCATATCAATTTTGTAAAATATGTGAAAAAATCCATTTTTCTGGTAATATCCCAAAATGGTTGGAAATTTCTTAAAACAAAATTAAGTTTTTTTGAATTTTTCAATTATGGGGCGGAGACATTATAGAACCATTTCTAATTTTATTTGGAAATTCATATATTATTTTAGTTGTAGACTATGTTTCAAAATTGGTGGTAGAAAAAAGAAATTGTTACTGATGATGTTAATGTTGTTTGTGATTTTGTGTGGGCTAAAATATTCTATATGTTTGGAGTGCCAAGAGAAAATCTCAGTGACTAGGGAACTCATTTTTACAATAGGAAAATGGAAGAATTTCTGAAAAAGTATGGGGTACATCATAAAACATCAACTCCATACCATCCACAAACAAATGTCCAAATATAAGTCTCCAACAAAGAAATTAAAGGTATTCTAGAAAAGATTGTTAAACCCAGCAGGAAGGAAAATAGCCAAAGGTTAGATGATACCTTATGGGTATATAGAATACCCTATAAGAAACCCATAGGGATGAGACCCTATATATTTATTTATGGAAATATTTCCCACCTTCTTGTGGAATTGGAGAATAAAGCTTACTATGTGGTAAAATAGATGAATCTGGAACTTGATAAAGTGGTGAAAGATATAAGATTGTAGTTGTAGGATTAAGAGTAAATCAAGAAAGAATCTTTCAAAAATTCAATGATCTAAAAAGAGAGAATAAGGATGTTCCATGACAATATTATTCAACCAAGAACCTTTAACCCTAGAGATCAAGTGATATTATACAAATCCACACATAAGATAATGCTAGGTAAACATCATTCCATATGGGAAGATCCCTTTACTGTTATTCATGTATACCCCTTTGGTGATGTGAATATCAAAATGTAAGGATTAGAAAACCAATTCACTATAAATGGGTAGAGTATGATGTAGTTTCGTGGGACCATACCTCGAGAACCAATGGAGGGTATCACATGTCTTCACTTTGATTACCAATGAAGACCTACCAAGTTGAATCTTTCCATTACACTTGATGAAAAGAAGAAATTCCATTTTTTATATACTTACATGAAAAAAATAAATTTAGATGCATTAAGGAAACTACATAAATTAAGTGTGGGGGGTCTTTTAGTCTAGGACTGTTAAAATTTTCAATTTTTGAGTCGAGAAAACAACATTAAACAAAAGCGCTTATGGGAGGAAACTCGCGTTTTTTATTCTTCATTCCCTTAGTCCACTCTTCCCCTAGATCATATTCTAGAAATATTGAATAGGCATGCACTATCATTTGTTTTTGTTCATATTTTTTGGGTCCATCAGTAAAGATGATGCTATGTTCAAGAGTGGAGAAACTGAATAGAACACACGTCGTGAATATGATACAAAACAGAACTTAAGAAACCATACATGTACCACCAGACTAAATAATCATTTCAAAAGGGAGTTCAATTTTAATATTTATCTTTTAAACTACCTGAATTTTTGTCTAAAAACGTGTTTTGAGATTTGAACTAGAAGTTTCATGCTCATGCTTTAACTATGCTTTACCTGAATTATCTAAGAGACATGAGTTTCATAGGAATCAAGTGATTCCATGTTTCATATTTCAATTTTAATGAAATTAAATGATTAAAATCCATAATTGGATTGTAAAATTGAATCTTGGATATTAAAATGAGGACTCATGACTTGAGGGAGTTGATTAATTTAAGTAAATGGAATTTCCCAAAAAAAAATCATGCTTTGAATTTCTATAATTCATGTGAATTAAATTTTTTTATTATTGATCATGCCTTGATTGATTTTACAATATCATATTACCATTCCTGAGATGATTTCTAGACCAAGTACTTCCTATTTATTCTTAATCATATTTCTTGAGTTATCTTGGGACATGTCACTGACCATTACTTTCATTTGAACTTTTCAAAGCTATGAATGTGAAAAAATACATTTAAAATGATTGATAAATCTTTTGATAAACCACTTATCCTTAAAAACCCACCTTTAAATCAATCCTTATTTATCCCATAGATACCATGAATGACCATAATAGGATTAATCTATGTTCCAAGCCATTTTTTATCCATTCCTACCCTCCTCTTAGTATTTGAATTATATTTTAAAATTTAAGTACATGGGCGAAGTGAGTCATGGTGGAAGGGATCAAACATATTGTAAATAAAATGTGTGGAATTTATTATTGTGGGAAATTAAGGTTTTTGATTAACTCATGATACTTAATTTTTTGCCCCTCTTTAATTATAAAAATGAACACAAAAAATAAAAAAAAAGGTTTTGATTTGGGAAAAGAAAATGTCACCATTACTAAACCTATTATTTTTATCACATGTGGTTAGGTCGTGGATGTGTGGTTTATTCTAATCATAACTTTTAAAAAAATTATTTTAAAAAAGAAAGGAAAGTATAAAAGTTAAAAAAAACATTTTAGAGCGTGAAAAAATCATTCATTATGCATTATTTGATCATAACATTTACTTTGAGTTTTGGGGAAGTGGGAGTTGTTATTTTTAACTAGAGAATTTCATTGTGTATTTATTTTTATATCATG
Organism: Viscum album; assembly: GCA_963277665.1. Taxonomy (NCBI): domain Eukaryota; kingdom Viridiplantae; phylum Streptophyta; class Magnoliopsida; order Santalales; family Viscaceae; genus Viscum; species Viscum album. The sequence continues at coordinate 917,387,856 of OY728157.1, forward strand.
GATTGTACTTAAGAGATAAACCACTGACTTGAGGATTAATTTTCAAACATCAATTCTAACCAACCATAATCCTCAAAGTCATTTGAACCTTTGATGAAAGCTCTCCTGATTTTATGGGACTCTTGTCTTTACAAAGTAGAGAAAGTAGTTCATTTATAAGTATATTAATAATTATCATGTTCTCGTGATATGATCATAACTCTACATGAATTTTATGATGAGTTTTGAGATAAACGAATCCATTGTGAGGTAGATCAAGATTTGGAAGTTTAATGACAATAAATTTAGGATCTTGAATGAATGAAATGAGAAGTTCTATCATTTTTTCATATGGGAAAAGTAAAATACATGAATTGAATGTTTTTTTGAAAAACGGGAAATTGATTTGATATTTTATGTAACATTTTATAATTTTATTTGCATTGGTGATTTTTTAATTTTATTTCCTTGGTATTTGAATATTAGTAACATTGGTTCCCTATAATTTTCAATGTTGAGATTTTATGCTTGAGAAAAATCATTCTTTAAGTGTGAGGGTATTAAAAGAACTAATATTTTCAATAATTTTACTTTTAATTTCAATGTTTTTAATCCCATAAAAGTTTTATTTTAAGGGAAAATGTCATATTTTATTATTTTAGTGGTATTTTGAGGTTAATCAGAAAAATGGCATGTTTTTGGATTTTAACTATTTTAAATTATTTATGTATTTAGGAAATAAAATTTTCTATAATTATCTAAATAATTAAATTTTTAATTTTAAGGATATTATACATCTTGGTCATAATTTCATTCTTCTGGACTCAAAGCTAAATCCACCATTCGGAAGCTCAAAACTAGCTCACAAGTTGTACCTTGAAAACTGTTTATAGATCAGGATAATTTTGATGTTATGACCATATATCATGATTTAACTCCCTAAATACTCTTAAATATTTAGGGTATATGAAAAATATATTGAGTAAAAACTTTCATGAAGTCATCAATGCATGAATCAACCTTTTTCAGGGCTATTAATTCATGGAAAACGAAGATTTGGAATATGGATAGTCTGCTTGGGTAGAATAAATTCTCTAAGTAAAACAAACATAACACTATCTGGACAAGACAAACATGCTAAAATTTGTAGGAGAGATGTGAAATAAATTTATGAAAAAATTTTATAAAGCCACTATTTCCCAAATATTCCATTTAATGGGGACAAAACATGGAAACTTTCAGAGGAAAATTTTGGCCTATAAAAGAAGGCAAGCACCTCCTTTAAAAATAATCCCAAACTATCCAATCAACATGAAAGGGAAGAATTGGATGACGGCCTCCTATAGATTTATTTATTTCTTTTCATTTTATTTTATTTACTTTGTAATTTCTCCCCTCTCTAACATCATCTCGACTTCCCCATCCATAAAGGGGTAGTTTCATTGAGTGGTTGGAAAAGGGGGAGGTTGTACTTATGTGCTTTTCTTGGGTTCTTGTGATACAATTTAATAAGATCCATTTTTCATTATAAATATGGTTTTAATTAATAATTTAGTTTTAAATTACAAATGAGGTTGTGTTAGGTTTTTATTCTATTGTTTTTAATTTCTATGTTCGATGATCCATATCTTCCTCCACCTAATTATTTAACAGATTGGGGTTGGGTTGTGAGTGCTTGACGGTCATTAGCAGAAGTGTAATATTATATATTGTAATATTTGTTAATTAAGAGAATAACAAAATCTTGGTCAAGGATAGTCCTAAATAATCAAGAAAACCTATTGTAAAAATATGCACATAGGAAGGAGATTAGACCAAACTGAGGTTTCAGATAAGAATACTCCCATCACAATCTTCTAGCCAAGGGAGATAAAGGACTTGGTAGACTCTCTCTCTTACTAGTTAGTGAAAGAAAAAGAAAAAAACTTGTAAACCATTATAGCACAGTATTAGATCTAGAAAAACTGGCTCTGATTTTTTTCTTTCTCATTTGTTTAAAACCAATCAAATTAAACTACTTATTTATCTCACATTATTCAAAATTAATTAAAACCAATTGTTTTCAGAAAACAAAAAAAAAAGTGATAACCTTGTTTTGCGTGAACTCCTAATCAGGAGACTACCTTGAGTTAACTACTATACTATACATAGGTAATTTAAAATATTGTTTTTCCATGCCCCATGACAGGCATGCACCATTCAAATAGCACTCATGTAAACCTCTATCAGCAGCAACTTCAAACTTCTCAATCTTTAGACAAATTTAACATCCATTAATCATCACACTAATGAACTGCGATCAAAATACTTTGAATTCATAATTTCTTATACCAAAAACTCCTTATTTTATGATTTTTATAACTTTAGGATCATCAGAGAATCTCTTTAATTTCAATGGAATGTTCTATGACTTCCCATTATTTCAACACCTTCTATATTTCTATTAGAAACTCATACTGATTTCTAAAACTTAAACACCTTTTCTCCCCCCTTATTTGGATCACAAGTTCTAATTAACTTATGATATTGAAAACTTTAAAAACATAAAAGAATCATCAGATTTATTATGGAGAAATTAAGACTCTGAAACAACTTCTCACTTCAATCAAAAACTTTATTCTGTACCCAAGGTGAGTCTAAAAAACCTTTTCTCCCAGAAAACATTCCCAGAATAGAAAAATGAAACTGATGGATTTTCTTATTGAAACTATGCTTGGTCTTCTGAGTCTGGCACTCTTCTATCTGATCAACAACACATACAATGTGATGTGATTTTTTATAATGACAATAAAATAAAAAACAATCAATTCAAACTTCTTTCAACAAATGAAAACTACTTTAGTCCAACTGGGTCCCAACAATCTCCCCCTTTGTATCTTGTTGTCAACCAAGTTTCATAAATCACTAAACTTTTTAACCTCAAACAATGAATTACTTATCAATAATTCTAAGCCTATGTGAGTGAACTCGTTATAGGAAACAATAATCATTTCCAGCAAAACCATGTGTTCCAAAAGTAATGACTTATGAAACTTCTTCAACATAGAAACTTTCCATAGCACTTCAAAAATTATTCTTATTTCCTATAACAAGTTTCCTAAAACCACTTAAAAAACCTATTAGAACAATTCACACACTTACATGTTGAGTTCATAGCATACCCAAAACTCCCTCTATATATATATTATTCTTTAAAAGTTATATCACGTATTAATGGATAGATTTATGAATCATTATTTTTCTCCCCCTTTGACAAAAATATCAAAATAAAAGATGAGATAGGGGGAAAACACATACCTCAACCTTAGAGAGAAAGAGATTGTACACCCATGTTCAACCTAAATTTTATAAATGCATCCTTTGGTAAAGGATTTTTGAATTTGTTATTACCTTTTTTGATGTAGGAATATACTCCAGCTTGAGTTCATTCTTCGCTGCATGATCATTGATGAAATGATATTTTATATCAATATGTTTTGAACTATATTGTTGTACTAGATTTATTATAATGTTTATATAAATCTTATTATCACAAAACAAGAGCATAGGTAACTTTATTTCAAAAAGTAAGTCTTGCAACTAGGCCATCATCTATATAAGTTGCGTTGAATCTTGAGTTGTGTAAACATACTCGGCTTCATCCATATTGATATTTACTGAATTATTTTTCATAGTATTTCAATATACACAACATTTCCCCTAAAAAAACTCTACCAAATGTGGGTCTTCTATCATCTACACTTCATGCCCAGTTAACATCTATATAACCAAAAAAATAAATTCTTTCTAAGCTATCATACCTGATTTTGAAATCCATTGTGCCTTTGAAATATATGAGAATTATTTTTCCAACCAATAGATGTGATTATTTTAGAGAACTTTGGAATCTTTCACATAAGGTTACAGTATAAACAATTTCTAGACTTGAGGCAGTCAGACACAAAAAACTTTTAATCTAATTTTAAAACTCATTAGAGTCAACTTCTTAACCTTCTCTATCTTGAGTCAACTTGGTTCCCACTGAAATTAATGTGGAAATGGGTTATGAATTTTTCATGAAAAATTTATTAATAAGTTCCTTAGCATAATTTTCCAAATAAATAAATATTTATTTCTTCTTTTTTGATATTTTTAACCCAAGAAAGTACTTCATTTCACCAAGATTGGACATTTCAAATAGCTCATTCATATCTTTATCAAACCTTTCACAAGTTCTTTTATCATTCCCATAAAAGATAATGTCATCAGCATATATAATAACAATTAAGTAAATCTCCTGACTTTATTTGATGTATATATTACTATCAACTCTTCATTTCTTACAGTTCAACCTTTTTAATAAGGTATCCAAATTGGAATACCATGCCCTCGGAGCTTCTTTTATCCCATACAAGGCTTTCTTCAACTTGTACACATAACTTTCATCCTTCCAAATGACAATCCCACGTGAATTTTCAACATAAAATTCTTCATCAAGTTCTCCATTCAAAAATACTAACATCACATCCATCTGAAAAAATTTATAACTTCATTGAGCCGCAATTGGAAGAAAAATTCTAATTGTTTCTAACATTACCACTGGATAAAATAGATCATGAAAATAAATTCTTTCAACTTATGAGTAACCTTTTCACAATAGAATTGCTTTGTTTCTTATCACTTTACCATCTTCATTCAACTTGTTCTAACACACCAAATTTGTACCAATAACATTTTTTTCATTTGGTTTAGGTACAAGTTCTAAAGTATAATTATTCTAAATCTAATCCAACTCTTCATTTATATCTTGAATCCACTCTAGATGCTCAAAATCTTCATCCACATCATTCCTCAAAATTTTAATTTAAAGAAGTATGTGTAACAACTTTTTATATTCTTCTTGTTTGATCCTTTTTATGTTGATCACCAATAATATTTTGAGCTTCCACTTGTTTCCTCATCCTAGTATGATATGTATGAAATTATTCCTCATAACTAGAAATAGATGGGTATGATTATTTCATTTTTGTGTTATCACAATTGTTTGGATCCTTTTCATCTTGCAAAAAAAATCATTCATCCTCTTCATCTTCCTCATCATCATGTGTTTGTGAAACATCTTCCTCATATTTTTGAAGAAAATTTTCCTTAACAGAGTCAACTAATCTTGTTGCCTATTTATTGAAACACCTACAACCTATTCCATTTAGATCATATCAAAGAAAGATTTCATCTTCACCTCTATTATCAAACTTTACATGGTTTCCACCTTTGTTCTTTATGATGTAGGTACCCTCAAAAGCTCTTAGCTATTTCAAACATGGAGTTTTATCATAAAAAATTTCATAAGGAATCATATCAGAATATGGCTTGTAGAAACACTAATTATAAATATAAACAGCTATTCTCATAGCTTTCCTCTAGAAGTAATGAGAAAGACCGTGTTCAAGTAACATGGTATGTCCCATTTCAACCAATCTTATATTCTTTCTTTCAGTAACACCATTTTTTTGTGGTGTGTATGGTGTACTGATTTCATGCCAAATTCCATGTTTTTCAAGATAAATTTGGAACTCTTCATTCTTGTATCATCCATGATTATCATTTCTCAAATTCTTTACAAAGTACCAATATTCCTTATCATATATTCTCTTTTAACTTTTAAACTTATTCAAATCATCTGACTTATGTTTCAAATACATAACACAAGTAAATCGAGTAAAATCATCAATGAAATAAATGAAGTACTTATCTCTGAAAGTTGATTGTTTACATATTGTCCCATGAATATCAATAGGAATAAGTTCCATGGGTAGATTTGAACGAATATCAACTTTATTATGCCTAGGTTTTTTAATCTTTCCTTCTTAACAAATTTCATAGCATCGATCTCTTCTTATTTACATATTATAAATACCATGGAAGCTATCTCAGTTTCATAAAATTATCATATTTATCTGAAACATATGTCCCAACCTGTTATTACACAACTTATTTTCTTTTATTATGCTTAAGTAACATGAAATATGTACTTCAACAACCTGAAACAAGTTTACTTTTGTGTGTTGAACTTTTGTAATAACATTTTCATCTTCCTTTCTTTTCACAACAAAACTATATTTTCTAAAGAAAACATTATTACCTTCATCAAAAATTTGGGAAACACTCAACAGATTATGTTTTAAACCATCAAAAAAAGTTCTTTCATTGATTTCAACTTTTCTTACCCAATAATAGTTGATCAAATACATTTAATTTTGAAAGATTCTTCATTTCCAAATACTATTATTCCTTATTTGAATTCTTTTACATTCTTAAGAAATTTAAAATATCATGCCATATGAGAAGAACACCCATAATCAAAAATCTAGGGTTTCTCTCCTTTTGTAGCTTTGAGAGCGGTTTCTACAATAATATATTTTTTCTTCCCTCTATCTTCCTTCATAATCAGCTTCTAGGAATAGTTAAAAACATTTTGTTGTCTAGTAACAAAACAAGACACCCTTTTGCAAGATTTATAGGTTATTCATATCTTTTAAAAATAGTGTCCAAATGATGGAATCTATTTTCAACTTTAAAAACATATTTATCAAGTTTCTTCCTTTGAGAGGATTTAATCCCCCTTGATATTTACATTTTAAAACTCATGGAAAAATTGTAGTGTTGTTGGTTAAACCAACCCATATTTTCTATATTCCCAAATCCACCACAATACCAAAAATATCCATAGAAATAATACTTTCCACTAAAACTTCCATACTGTTTGGAATTGTAAACATGTTTCTCATAAAATTTCTTATTTTTCACATTATAACTTTGTTGAGCCCCAAAATTTTTGTTACCAATCAGAGTCTTCTTCATCAATTCTGGTTTCTTCCTCACTTTATCATATCCAGATGTAGTTTCAGACTCATAATTTTTAGAAACATATAAATTCTAATCTTTGTTGGTTTTGTCCACAAACATAATTTTCTAAATTTTATTCTTCTTAGGAAGAAATTCAAATTTATTTTCAACCTATTAAGGTAACTTTTGTAGATCCTTCTCTATTTTACCCTTCAATAACCTTCACCAACTTCATAAATAGAGTTCTTGAAACTTGTAACTCCCTGCTCATCTTTAGAAATTTTTTGTTGAACTAGTTACAACTCTTGTTCCTTAACATTAAACTTTACATAAAGATGTTTATTCCAGTTATTTTCATTCTCAAGAGACTTATTTAGAAAATCAACCTCTTCTATTAACTTAACATTCTCTTTATGAATAAATTCTTGAATATTTTTTGTACTACCTTCCTTCTTTAACTTCTTGATATCTATTTCAAGTATTACAATCTTTCTCAGAAATTCATTCAATTCTCTATTCAGGTGAAACTATAACTCAGTCTCTTATTCTTTAGAATTACTACTTCCAAACAATTAATCATTAGTTGTTGTAATGAATGTATTTTCTCTAGTAACCTTCATGAATTTTATAGCTTCAGCTTCACAGTCTTCATCTTCATCATCTTTAGAAAAAACCTTATCCTGTTGGATTTGGATAAATTTTTATCATTTCCCTTGGAATACAATTTTTATTTATCACCCTATTTCTTCCAAGATTGTATTGTAAATATGTCATCTTCACCACTATAATCTTTATTTTTCCATTGGGGGAAATTTAAAGTAAAGTGTCCAACATCTCTATATTCAAAACATTTTATGGGTGGCTTCCCTTTATACATTTATGTACCTTTTTTCACATTTTTAGAAAAAATGTATATAAATTGATCGTGATTATTACTAACCCCATTTTCAAATTCATAATCACCACCTTATTCTTCTTCAAGAATCTTAGTAAACATTCCTTGTTTGAAAATTTTTAAGTACATATCTTGATCAATGTTTTCTTTTTCTTTAATAACTTTTTAACTGCTAATTTCATAAGTAATGAGAGAACTATGAAGGTCATCCAAAGATAGAGTTTTAGGATCTCTATAATCCAATGATGAAACTTTGGTATCAAACTTATCTGGAATAATTCTAAAGATATTTTCAATAGTAGCTGAATCTTTATGCTTCTCCCTAAGATATCTTATGGTGCTAACAATATCATCCACCCCTATAAATAAGTCACCAATGGATTCATACTCACCCATTTTGAGATCTTCATACTTCGGCCTCCAGATTTGTAACATTTTCTTCTTCACCTTCATAATTCCTTCATTAATGATTTTCAAATTTTCTGAAATACCTTTTGCAGTAGAAACTCCCTTTCACTCTAAGAAACTCACTTTCAAAAAATAATGAAATTAAAGCATCTTTAGCTCTTCCATCATTCTATAGATTCTTCTTATCCATATATTTAAAAGGATTTTTTTTCAACTAGAGGATGAAATCCATCTGTATCAGCTTCCAAAACATCATACCCAACAGACATAAGATATAAAAACATTCTATATTTCCAGATATGATATTTCTTTCCATTGAATACTGGAATCCCCTTACTATTCACACAATTCAGATTCTCTATAACAACTTCTCTTCAAAAACATCAGAAAAGAGTAAACAAAGGGAAACTTCACTCTGATATAAATTCAAAAGTCCCAACTGGGATCAATGAATCACTAAGAGGGGGCGGGTGAACCAGTGATATATTTTTCTTTTATGTAATATTTCTTATATAACAACTATCACATCCTTTTAAATAATTATAACTTGAGAAAAAAAACATCCGCGCATCCACAAGAACATAAGTATTTACAAGTTTTAATACTCAATAAGAGTATATAATCCTTGTCATGGTTTGGAAATAATCCAATACCACACAATCCACTAGAAAACAATACTTTTGTGTGGATACAACAACTAGAAAAAACCATTACCCTTGTGTAGCACTATAATCAATAGAAGAATGCATGTGCTTCTTCTAGAATGAATGATGTAAAAAAAATGGGTAAAAAGTTAAGAAACCTTACCCAATTGGTTATAAACATGTCAAAGTGCTCCTTCAACAACTTCAAATTTTATAATCTTCAACAATGAAAAATATTCACTTTCCTACCCAGAAGAAGGTACAAACAACCTTATTAGTATTCGTACAAAAACTCAGTCAAATGACTCAGTCCAATTCCACAGTCTGGTTCTTCAGTCTAGAAAACATATAATAAATAATACATTGGAAACAATTTTTAACCGCATCATTCTTTCCTTGGAAATCTCAGTCTGATGGCTCGACTTGATCTGGTAACCTATTCATTATACCTCTTCTATCCGATAAACTTCTTCAAGAAAACACTATCTAGAAACATTCTTCTTCACCAAAACCTTATTCACCCTTGCCCTCTCTTTCTCTTTTTCACCTGAACAGTGTTTTTATCATCGAAAATTACAATGTGCTTCCTTCTATTTACAGGAGGGATAAAAGTGGAATGGGCAGGAAACTGGTTTCACTTTCCCACCCAAACAAATTTCCATTAACTCAAATTTTGATTTCATTTAGTGTAACGCCCTGACCCCAGAAGCCTAGAGTTGGTGAATTATTTTAATACATTGGCATGATTAAAAGGAATCATATTCGGAAATACTGATCAGTTTAGCAGTCTTGGAAAATAGATTACATACATGAACGTTACATTACACATCAGAAAATAAAACACATCATAAATGATCCTTTGAGAATTTAATTAATCCCCTAGCTTAACCCTTCTTATCAATCATAATACACTTCTTGGAAGCCTGGGAAAATTAAAACATAGAAAGGGTTGAGCTCAGATGCTCAGTAAGGATAACAATATAGTAGAAACTTACAGAAATAAGCATAAATATTTAAGGCAATGTATACGACTAGAACAAAATCCTTTAAACTTAAACTTCAGCGTAATATGGAAAAGATACAATAAAATAATTCCATTTAATTATTCACATGGATATTCTACTAGTCAAATAATCACGTGCAATATCAATAGACACTTTCAAAATGATGGAATGCATAATGCCAGACATCATAACCACATATTCAATTCCTTGTGCCAAGACTACAAATAAGATTTTTTCAAGGCCTTCTTCCAATACACTAGTTTGTCTCATGAGACCTACCGATGCATCGAGGAGCTATAGTAGGCTCCACCCGTCACTTACTAAGTCCAATGCATTCCTCGTATAAAAAGGTTGAAACATACATAAACATTCGTATTAATATTATTATACGAAATGTCAATACTTTATCCATAAAACATGAATGGTTTAGAAATAACACATCCATAGTCAAACATATCACAAAACATTCAATACAATATGGAAGATTTGTATCATAATAAATCAACTTCAAACATGTTTAAAATCCATCAAAGGATGTTGACATAGATGTAAATGATTTGTAAAACTCTTTGTGAGAAATATCCCTTTTTCATAAAAACATTTAATAGTCACAAAATTTAGAAAGGAATACATTTAAAGAAATCTTTTAATAAAAGTGTCCCATACCACTTTGAAACTTTTTAATGTAATTAACATTTAAAAAACATTCATGTCCGTATAAATAAATCCTTAAAAACCATTTTGAAAACATGGACATTAATGAGAATGATTTAGTATAATAAATATTTAAAGCATTTAAATTGATGTTTCAGTAAAAAAAAGTACTTTAAAATAATACCTTTGAAAACTCTTTCATGAAACATGAACATGAATAATAAATATGTCCCAGTAGATACTTATGTAAAAACAACCTCAGATAATAAAGAGATTGTGAAATTAACCCTTACCAATTTGGTAACTTATAAAACATACACCCCATGAAAGAAGTATCATAAAATGAAGATATAAATACACATAAATTAAACTGTATTAAACAATGAATACAATTATGGGAAGTACATACACCACACAAAAGGAAATACTGGCAATATAGAATGAATCTCACGGGAATAAGGAGTGAGATGAAAACCCCTTACCTTGCACATTATTTTGGTCAAGGTTACGTTTAACCTTTTGTATAATGACCATTGTATGTTATTCGATTATAAAATAACCATATTAATATTTATTATATCATACATGGTTCATTTATGACTTTATACTACCCATTTAATAATGATTTTCATGTTAAATTAACATTTCGGGTAATAATTGCATTCATTATCATACGTATTTTAACGTGTTATTCTTGACCATATCATTTATATCATGATTTAAATACATCCAGAATACAAACCTTGATTCATATATCATATATATTTAGAATATAAATATTTATAAAAGATAGATATATGAAATGGAAAACACCATTTACGGAGACGGCAGGTCGTACGTACGCATAAATGTTGTTTCTGTTTTCATATCGTATTGAACGGAAGTAAGTGAATAAGATATATGTAAGTACATAAATACATATATATATATATATATATATCAAGTATCATTATTATGTCATATATTTCATACTTATTAGTAATATATATTTTTATAATCATTTATAAATAGTGAACGTGGAAATGAATCTCATCGCGTCGTGGAGACGGTAATCTGTACATATGCACGAACAACAATATCATTTCCTTAAAGGTGTGGAATTGTATGGTATATTAATTTTATAGAGACATTAGTATGTTATTTTCATTATTTATATACATATTACTCATCATTATATCCATCCAAATAATAGAGTGTTGAATAACAAATTACACCACGGCGTGGAGACAGTAAGTCGTACGTACACACGCATCGTGACATTATCATTAATAGGATGGATAGAATAATGGTTTTGCCATATTTATAATAACATCACAGTATAAATAAGTTACTGGATTAATTATTTCGGTATGGTAATAACAAAGAAAGAGTAAGTGGAAGAATAAAAGAACTCGAATGAGGGTGGTGAAATCATAACCTCTTCTTCGCTTTCTTCCTTTTGATTTGATCAAAAGGGATCCTTAGGTTGGATTTATGACAAAAGGAAGGACTCTAGGATGAAGGTAGGATAGTTGGTAGGATATTTGGGTATGTTTTGGCTAAGCCAAATGTATTTTGAGGTGTGAATTTGAGAGAAGGGGAAGTTCCCTTTTATAAGAGGGGTAAGGGGCCCTGTAGAAAAATATTGAAATATTTTTTATAATAAAATCATTTTCGGTTTCTAATGGCTCAAACATGAATTATTTAAAGGCTAAGGTGGGGATGGGTCAATTACCACTCAGAAAATAGGTTTTAGAAAGGTTTAGGTCACTATATTAACCTTATCTTTTAGATTTAACTCTTAGTTAAATAGTTTGACATTTACCTTGTCTCTTTGTATTTTTATATTATATGGTTAATAAATGTACTATATACTTCCAAGATAACCCCAAGTGGTTAATTAATGGTACATATATCATTATATAAGTCTTTTTTCCTAACGTTAGATTTTTAGGAATAGAATATCAATTAATAATATAATATTTGTTTTAAAAACTCTTTTATGTCAATTTTGACACTATTTGCTATTTTTTTTCTAAATTCATAACAGCATTATTACATCTAAAAAATTAATCTAACCAACCCTAACATGTCATATTAACCTAGAAAAGTAGTGGAATTCATAAAAAGTCTTAAATTACATTTATTTGGATATTTATAATATCAAATAACTTAATATTTCATTAATTAGATAATTATTACATCATCATTGTGTCATAAATAAATTAAATTATTTAATGTCTAAAAATTATAAATAAAATACCATTATGTAGGAAATATTTTATCTTTCTAATGAATATTTATAGTCTAATTTATATTATGTGTAAACCTATATTAAAAATTGTTTAATTATTAAACATTGAATTAAACGCTTTTAACTCTTCTTTGAATTAAATAATAATAAATTTCCTAATGTAGTCCAAGTGAATATAAAGGATCATATTTTATTCCAAAGGTTTTTTTTGGTCGAATCACACTTATCCAATAGAATTAGTACATGTGTTAGGGTAATAATAATATCATTTTTACCCTTAATTACCATATTTACTTTTAACAGTGGTAAATAAAGGTCAAAAGTTACTCTTCACCAAAAAAAATTTATCTTATTGAACCAAATTTTACTTACTGATATCAACTGTATCTCTTGGATTTTGGAAATTCAATTCACAGAAGCGGTAAAATTATGTTTTATGCAAATTTGCAAATGCTCTTAGGAGGTGGGTAAAAGATGGTAAAAAGTTCGATAAAACTTTTATATATCTAAAAATATTATAAACTAAATCCAATGAATTACATTGAACTTATAGAATTATTATGTATCTATTTTAACCTAAAATAAATTTAAATAAAATAAATAATTATTTAAATAAAAAGTCGGTTTTAAACAATAACTCTGTGTTTTTCACTATTCATCAAAAATTGAAAGTTTTTAGAAAAAAACAAAAAAAATCACCCTAAGATAATTTTGATATTACGAATTCAAAAATTAATTCTATTTTAAAAATTTCAAAACATAGAAGTTTCATTAATTAATTTTAAATTAATTCCCGTTGTCAAAACCAAAAAGTGTATTTTTAATAAATAATAACTATCAAAAGATTGAAACTTGCTTATGTCCAATATCAAAGTGAAATTACATACAATAACCAAAATTATATTAAATGATAAAAATATAATCTAATTATACTTCCAAACCTTTAAAATTTATAACTGAACACTATAAATTATTTTGATTAAAAATTTTGTTTTCAGTTAAAATTTGGTAATTTTTACTATTCACCCATATATGAAAGTTATCAGAAAAACACCAAAAATTAATCGAAACTAAATATTTTTGTCCGAATTCTAAATAATAAGTTTATTTTTTCAAATTGAATATATAAAAGTGTCAAATATCGGAATTAAAAAGGGTTCTCCATTAAAAGACGGTAAAATTGCATTTTTTGAAAAATACTTCTTTTATCTGAAAAAAATTAATTTGTTCTTATATTATGTCTAAGAAACACATAATATGGATGTTAAAATTATATAGAGTATATAAGATTCAAAATTCAGTTAATACTATTTATAACTTCTTTTTGAACGGCTAGTTTGGTAATGTTGTGGTTCGCTCGAACTCGGTGTTGTGTGTAGCGCAAGCTATTAAATTACTTTAATGAGATAACGTACTATGAGATATTTGGGTGTTATATTATCCCCTCCTTCAATAAATTGAATACTCATAATTTGAGATTGTTATTCAAAAATAAAAGGATAAAATAGAGAAATACCTTTGTGGAAACCCCACATCAGAAATTGAGTTAAAAAATTTAGTCTTAATAAGAGGGAAAGGGAAATTAAAAAGTTACCACCAAATTATCATCTCGATTAGGAGAAAATTAGTGGAAATTAGAGACACATAATTTTGGGGAAACATAAATATTTTTAGGGAGTTATTGAGGTCATCAATCACAATATATCATTTAAATATATTTACATAACAAAACCATTATCAAAACCATTTTCAATACCAAAATACGTAAAAAAAGTATATGGTATTTATTTTCTTTATTAAAAAAATTTCGGCATGTTAAGGAAGCCAAATATCAAATAAAACTCATGGGGGTGGAAAGGTCTTTGTCACTGCTTAGGTTAAAAAGAAACATTCCTTTTTTGTCATTTAGTAAAATTCTTTGTAGAAAAAGATTCCCTTTGAATAAAATGAAAAGTCAAAGGTTTTTAAATAGTGTATAAATGAATTTTGTGTATTAAAAAAAATATGTCACAATGAAAGGATATTGAGACGAAGTCTCTCAACTAAATTTTAAGAATTAATTTAGTTTTAGAATAAGAGGTAAATATATATATATATACTTGATAAGTAGAGTTACATCCTTTAACTAATTTCTACCGCAAACTCATCTTTAACTCTAAAAGACAATAGAACATAAAAATAGTTTATTTATCCTAATCGTATAAGGTTTCAAAAATAATGAATTTATAATTTATTTGTCAGAATATCTAAAAAACTACATTATACAAGCCAGGACATCACATAGGCTAGTGGTAGGTGATGCACCCATATCGCCCTACGGTTGTGGGTTCTTGTCTCGCGGCCTTAACGGACACGATGGGTTATCGTCGGTCCTTCGGGTTGTCCTTTTTATTAATATACAAAAATAATCTCATGAAATTATTTAACCTTCATAATAGTATGCAATTTAAAACATAATCGATTCCAACCTTTAGACTTATCCAAAATACTTCTATCCAAACTCACAGTCCAAATTTTATTAGGAAGGTGAACACAATGAAGATCCTTTTTGCCACATAATAACATGTAAATACCTCCATCGTGTATTCTTTTGAAACACGGTAACACCCTGAATCACCATAAAACCTTGTTGATTACATTCATCCACCTTTATTCCTTATAGAATACTAGATATACTCCTTCTATCCAAAAATGTTGTGAACTCCAACAATGACAGAAAAAACAAACCATTAACCAGTTCCAAGGATGTCAATAATATCCATTAAATCAATCAATCATCTCTTATTCCAAAATCAATACCTCATTATCTAGACCATATTGAAGTTTTTTCTTTCCTCTAACCATGTATTTTCCAAAAAAAATTAACTTTCCATTGAGTCACTTTTCTTGTTTCCATGCAATCTCAAGTCCTTAATGAAATAGTACTGCAGTACAATCCTTATATACTCTATAATAAAATACTCAAATGACACAAAAATTTAATAAAAATATAAAAATATAATCATTACTCTTCATCTTCGGTAGTGTCATAACTTGATTATTATCCAATAACATCATTTGTGGTATACTCTTATGACTGGGAAATTGATTCGTGTAGTGTCCCAATGCCTTGAAGATGAAGCATTTTACATTTGAAATCTTTTTCTTACCCTTACAATCACGTAATTGGTATCCTTTTTCTCTACACTTATAATAAACTCACATTCCCTTCAATCATTTACCAAGGTGATTATTTCCACATTTATCACATATGGGAAAATCCTTTTTTCCCCTCTTCCCTTTATCTATCATTCTCTCTACCATCCTTTTCATCTCTTGATTCTCTTCAAATCCATAGGACTCAGAGAATTATTTACTTATCTTATTAACACATGATATTATTTCTTCATATGTTGAGAATACAATTGAGACTATTTCCCTTCCAAATGTTGGCTTAACACCATGAATGATATCATCCTTCTTACTCTTTAGATCATACGTATTACTGGAGTTCTCATTCCTTCTACTGGGTGCTATTTCTATACAATGGCATACACTGGGTCGGTTTATGAATTGCAATGAATAATTCCAAACTTGTAAAATACCTAATGTAAATTGAACAGTTTATGGATATAATCCATAATCATAAAAAAAATTCTTTGAGGAAGTATTTACTCCTAAATCCTTCATAATGGCTTGTAATGAAAATGTGAATTATCCTATGCATATCCCCTGGGAGTGTCATAACCAAGAGTGAAGCAAGGCTCGTTGTCATGCACCAGTTCCCGTTCGAGTCTAACTCAAAGAGGTGTTTTCAGGTTTTACCCCTAGGTACATCTGTGCCAGAGCCACCTCTACCTTCTCGTATCCAGACAGGGATGTATTGAATGGAAAACTCAAAAAATATCTACCTTACCAAAATTCTTGGAAGTTCTTCTATACTAATCCTCAAAGTCTATCTTAGGGTAGTTTTCTCTAATCAAAGTTTATGTAATCTATTTTCAAGGTTTTTGATAAACATCCTATGATACCGACAATAATGCCCCGAACCCAGATGCCCAGAGTCGTTGCATTATTTTAATACATTGGAATGATTACAAAGAATCATGTCCTGAAAGACCGATCAGTTTAGCAGCCTTGGAAAATAGATTACATACATGAACGTTAAATTAAACATTAGAAAATAAAACAAAACATAAATTATCCTTTGATAATGTCATTAATAATCTAGCTTAACCCTTCTTATCAATCATAATACACTTATTGGAATCCTGGAAAAATTAAAACATAGAGAGGGGTGAGCTTAGATGCTCAGTAAGAATAACAATATATCAAAAACTTTCATAAATAAGTGTAAACATTTAAGGCAATGTATACGAATAAAACAAAAGCCTTTTAAACTTAAACTTCATCATAATATGGGAAAGATACAATAAAATAATTACATTTACTTATTCACATGGATATTCTACTAGTCGAATAATCACATTCAATATCAATATCCACTTTCATAATGATGGAATGCATAATTCCAGACATCAGAACCACATAGTCAAGGCCTTGTTCCAAGACTAGAAATCATATTTTTTTCAAGGCCTTGTGCCAAAAAATTAGTTTTTCTCATGAGACCTACTGATGCATCAAGGAGCTATAGCAGGCTCCACCTGTCACTTACTAAGTACAATGCATTACTCATATGAAAATTTTTAAACATACATAAACATTCGAATTAAAACTATAATATGAAATGTCAATACTTTATCAATAAACCATGAATGGTATAGATATAACACATCCACAGTCAAACATATCAAAAAACCTTCAATACAATATGGATGATTTTTATCATAATAAATCAACTTCAAACAAGTTTAAAATCCATCAAAGGATGTTGACATAGATGAAAATTATTTGTAAAAATCTTTGTGAGAAATATCCCTTTTTCATAAAAACATTTAAAATTCACACAATTTAGAAAGGAAGAAATTTAATGAAATTTTTGAATCAAAGTTTCCCATACCACTTTGAAACTTTTTAATTTAATTAACATTTTAAAAACATTCATGTTCATATAAATAAATCTTTAAAACTCATTTTGAAAACATGGACATTAATGAGAATGATTTAGAATAATAAATATTTAAATCATTTAAAATGATGTTTCAGTAAAAAAAGTACTTTAAAAGAATCCCTTTGAAAACTCATTCATGAAACATGGAAATGGATAATAAATATGTCCCAGTAGATACTTATGTAAAAACAACCTCGGATAATAAAGAGATTGTGAAATTAACTCTTACCAATTTGGTAACTTATGAAACATACACCCCATGAATGAAGAATCATAAAATTAAGATGTAAATAAACATAAATTAAATTTTATTACACAAATAATAAAATTATGGGTAGTAAATACACCACACAAAATGAAATAGTGGCAATATAGTATGAATCTCATGGGAATAAGGAGTGAGATGAAAACCCCTTACCTTGCACTTTCCTTTGGTCGAGGGTACGTTTGACCTCTGTTATAATGAAAATTGTATGTTATTAAATTATAAAAAATCCATAGTCATATTTATTATATCATACATGATTCATTTATGAATTTATACTACCCTTTTAATAATTATTTTCATGTTAAATTAACATTTTGGGTAATAATCGCTTTCTTTATCGTACGTATTTTAACATGTTATTCTTGATCGTATCATTTAGATTGTGATTTAAATACTTCCAGAATAAAAAACTTGATTCAAATATCATATATAATTAGAAAATAAATATTTATAATAGATAGATATATGAAATGGAAAACACCGTTTATGGAGACGGTAGGCCGTACGTACACAGAAACGTTGTTTCTGTTTTCATATGCTATTGAACAGAAGTAAGTGAATAAGATATATGTAAGTACATAAATACATATATATATATATATATATATATATATCTACATTATAATTATTATTTCATATATTTCATACTTATTAGTAATATATATTTTTATAATCGTCGATGAACGGTTAGCGTGGAAATGAATCCCATTGCATCGTGGAGACGGTAATCCGTACGTACGCATGAACGACAATATCATTTCATTAAAGGTGTAGAATTGGATGGTATATTAATTTTATAGATACATTATCATGTTATTTTCATTATTTATATACATATTACTCATCATTATATCCATCCAAATAACAGAGTTTTGAATAACAAATTACACCACGGCGTGGAGAAGGTAAGTCGTACGTACGCACGCATGGTGAAATTATCATTAATAGGATTGATAGAATAATGAATATCGTTGTGCCATATTTATAATAACATCACAGTATAAATAAGGTACTTGGGTAATTATTGTGGTATGGTAATAACAAAGAAATAGTAAGTGGAAGAATGAAAGAACTCGAAAGAGGGTGGTGAAATCAATACCTCTTCTTCGCTTTCTTCCTTTTGATTTGATCAAAAATGATCCTTAGGTTGGCTTTATGACCAAAGGAAGGCCTCTAGAATACATTTAGGATAGTTGGGAAGATATTTGGGCAGGGTTGGGCTGAGCCAAATGGATTTGTAGGTGTGAATTTTAGAGAAGGGGAAGTGCCCTTTTATAAGAGGGGTGAGGGGCCCCATGGAAAAGATTGAAATATTATTTTTTAATAAAATCATATTCGGTTTCTAATGGATATAAAATGAATTATTTAAAGGATAAGGTGGTTATGGGTCAAAAACCACTCAACAAATAGGTTTTAGATAGGTTTGGGTCACTATATTAACCTTATATTTTAGATTTAACTCTTAGTTAAATAGTTTGACATTTACAATGTCTCTTTGTATTTTTATATTATATGGTTAATAAACATAATATATACTTCAAAGAGAACCCCAAGTGGTTCATTAATGATTAACCTATCATTATATAAGTCTTTTGACTGAACCTTAGATTTTTATGAATATAATATCAATTTATAATATAATATTTATTTTAAATACTCTTTTATGTCAATTTTGACACAATTTGGTATTTTGGTTTTTCTAAATTCATAACAGCATTATTACATCGAAAATAATTCTTCTAAACAACCCTAAAATGTCATATTAAACTATAAAATTAGTTTAATTCATTAAAAGTCTCAAATTACATTTATTTGGATAGTTATAAGATTAAATATTTTAATATTTCATTAATTAGGTAATTACTGCATCATCATTGTGTCATAAATAAATTAAATTATTTAATGTCTAAAAATTATAAATAAAATAACATTATGTAGGAAATCATTTTATTATTATAATTAATATTTATAGTCGAATTTATATTATGTTTAAACCTATATTAAAATGGTTTAGTTATTAAACATTGAATTTAACACTTTTAACTCTTCTTTGAATTAAATAATAACAAATGTCCTAATCTAGTTCAAGTGGACCTAAAGGATCATATTTTATTCCTAACGTTGTTTTTGATCGAATTACACTTATCCAATAGAATTAGGACATGTGTTAGAGTAATAATAATATCATTTTTACCCTTAATTACCCTATTTACTTTTAACCGTGGTAAATAAAAGTCAAAAGTTACTATTCACCAAAAATTATTTTTATCTTATTGAACAACATTTTACTTACTTATATCAACCATGTCTCTCGGATTTTTGAAATTCAATTTACAAAAGTAGTACAATTATGTTTTATGCAAATTTACAAAAGCTCCTATGAGGTGGGTAATAGACGGTAAAAAGTTCGATAAATTTTTATATATCAAAAATTATTATTAAATGACTCCAATGAACTATATTTAACTTATATAGGTATTATGTATCTATTTTGACCTAAAATAAATTTAAATAAAATAAATAATTATTTAAATAAAAACTCGGTTTTAAACAATAACTCAGTGTTTTTCACTATTCATCAAAAATTGAAAGTTTTCAGAAAAAAAACAAAAAATCACCCTAAGATAATTTTGATATTATGAATTCAAAAATTTATTCTATTTTACAAATTTAAAAACATAGAAGTTTCATTAATTAATTTAAAATTAATTTTCGTTGTCAAAACCAAAAAACGTATTTTTAAGAAATAATAATGATCAAAAGATTGACACTTGCTTATATCCAATTTCAAAGTGAAATTACTTAAAATTACCAACATTTTATTAAATGATAAAAATATAATCTAATTATACTTACAAACCATTAAAATGTGTAATTGAACGCTATAAATTATTTTGATTAAAAAAGTTATTTTCAGTTAAAATTTAGTAATTTTCACTATTCACCCAAATAAGAAAGATATCAGAAAAACAGCAAAAATTTATCGAAACTAAATTTTTATGTCCCGATTATAAAGAAGAAGTTTATTTTGTAAAATTTAATATATAAAAGTTTCAAATATTGGATTTAAAAAGGGTTCTCCATTAAAATGAAGTAAAATTGCATTTTTTGAAAAATACTTCTTTTATTTGAAAAAAATGAATTTGTTCTTATATTATGTCTAAGAAACACATAATATGGATGTTGAAATTATATAGAGTATATAAGATTCAAAATGAAGTTAATACTATTTATAACCGCTTTTTGAACGGCTAGTTTGTTAATGTTGTGGTGCGCTTGAACTCAGTGTTGCGTGTAGTGCAATCTATCAAATTACTTTAATGAGATAACATACTATGAGATCTTGGGTGTTACATTTAGACTTAATCTTTCACGCTTTCGTGGCTTATCAACTATTCTTGATTCTTATCAAAACATCTTGAATCTTCTGTCAACTTCAGCAGATGCAGGCGTTATAACTATTATTTAGTCAAATACACATGTAGTTCCAAAACTATTTCTCTTTATGACAAAACATATGATCACTTTGATTTTCTTGAACCACTTGATAACACATGAGAACTAAATAACTCCCATTTTGATGCTATGAACCAACTGAAAGACATAAACATTGATTTTATTCTTCCTTAATAAATGTTCCAAATGTTTTATACTTCTCCTCCAATGGAGCGAAGGCCTTCATTTTTTTATTGATTTTGATAATCCACCTTTCAAGGGGTGAGGTAGAACCCTTACAAGGCCTGTAGGCGTAAGTAAAGACTTATATTTCTTTTAATAAACATTGTTTCAACATCTAAAGATACCAATACCCCCTTTTAAAACACTTTATAAAATTTCTTCAAAACAATTCTGAATTACTTCAATTGATCAAGAATTCCTCGGACTAATGTTTCAGCATCTGATGAAGTATAGCATCTGATAATTTATCAATGTCATCATTTTTCTATTGGATCGACATCGATTTTTTTCATGTGTATTGGCTTTACGTCTTGTTCGATGACTCTTGATCCACTGAAAAAATCATGAATTCATTTTATCTTTACCCGATTGAAGAGAAACAGAACCTTATGAACATGGTTTCTTATATTATTGAACATTATCTAGTTGATCAATCTCTGATCTCATTTGATGGATCATTCTTTATAGCTATTCTCATTCATCAGTCCCAACAACTCCAACTCCTTAATCATTCTGCCTCCAATTGAACTCTCCATATTAGGCCATAAAGATACCAACAATGTTTCTAATGGATTAGTGTCTTCAAAACTCATATGAATCAGTGTCACTTAGTTTCTGATGGACCAGTTCCAGCAAAGACTTCTCTGCATCATGAAACTCAGCAGTTGATGGATCATCTAAATAAATGGTTTGTTTAGTTTATCAGATAGTTCGATGAATCATCCAGTCCGATGAATTGGTCAATCATCACTCCTATAAACCTCTATCAGTAGAAACTTCAAACTTCTCAGTATTTCGACAAATTCACTGTCTGATAATCCTCACATTGATGAACTACGATCAAAATAATTTTACTACATGATTTCTTCATCCACAAAATCCTACATGTATCATGATGACTTCATGATGTTTAGAACTTTAGGATTGGAATAAAATTTTCTAACATACATTGTAATGTTTTATGATTTCCCATCATTTCAGAACCTTCTGTTTTTCTATCAAAAATTCAAACTGATTTCCAAAACTCAAACACAATTTCTCCCTCTCTCTATCACAGAACTTGGATTACAAGTTCTGATTAACTTATGATATTGAAAACTTGCAAAACAACAAAGAATATTCAGATTTGGTATTGAGACATTCAAACCATGAAACAACTTCTCACTATAATTAGAAACTTCATTAAAGACCTAAGGTGAGTCTAAAAAACCTTTTCTCCAAGAAAACATTTCCAGAACAGATTACTAAAACTGATGGATTTTCTTATTGAAACTATGTATGGTCTTCTATGTCTGGTATGCTTCTGTCTGATCACCAAAACATACAAAGTGATATAATTTTTCATAAAACAATAAAATACAAAAAAATATGCACAAACTTATTTCAGTAAATTAAAACCACTTTCATCCAACTTGCTCCTAATAGTTTCTCTTGGTTTGTTCAAACTTTCAGGTTTAGCCTGTTTGGCTTGGATTGTATGGATATGGTTGTATGTTTTTATTTTTCATAGCACTCTAGTTGTATTTCTTGTTTTTTTATATACAAGACTTGTTTTTTTCTTACTTCACCTAACCATGTGAATTTCGGATCAAGTGTATGGTTTGGTTAACTCTTTTAACCCAGTTTACCCTTAGTTGAGGTGATAAATATTTACCACAGTTATTGATCATTATGTTCAAAAATTAAGTTGACCTTATTACTTAATATTAATTAAGATTATTAAAAATATTGAATCCATTTTACATGATTCAACTCCTATGATTGGAAGAAATTACTTTTAATATAAGTTCATTTAACCCAATGAAAAAATTATTTTTCAGAAAAATGCATTTTTAAGTGTAAAAATGAATTTATAACAAAATTGAGCACAATTCCAATTACAATGATATTATTTGGATTGTGTTTAATCAAAATGAACCAATTTTATTTTAAAATCAATTGAAAACAAAATGATACTTTTAAAAAACATGAATAAAAAAGATATTTTTCAATAAAATTGATATTTTTTCACTATTCGCAAAAAAAAATTAATCTTTTCAAAAAAATAACAAAAATTAAACCTAAAATAATTTTTAAATTATTATTTAAGAAATGATATCATTTTTATCAAATTAAATTTATAAAATTTTGTAATTTAGTTTTTAATCACATTCTTTAACAATGTTATGTACAATATACTAGTGTTTTTTTAGAAATAAAAACATATGATAACTGAATCTCAGGTGTTACACCTAAGGTAGTTAAAATATGATTCACATTACTCATGATTTATGGACCTAGTGGGAAATAGTGGGAGTTAGTGGTTGAGTCTATGCTCTATGATAATATCATATGGAAGGACATTAATATAATATTCACCAAGCAATTCTACCTAGAAAACTTGGCTCTCCCAAAGACTCGATAGTTCATAAGCTTGTAGAAAGGAAGTAGAATAATTATTGAGTATGCGAATTGATTTTTGAAGCTTTCTCATTTTTTCAGATAGATAGAGAAGAACGACTAGTAGAAGGATCACTGATTTGAAATGGCCATTCTAACATATATTTGCTCTCAAGTCTTCCTCACAAAGCAAAAGTCATGTGAAAAATTGGTAGAATGGGCTTTCAAGGATGAAATTAAGCAAGATGGGATGTATGGGATTCTTGAAACCTCTACCATTCAATGGAATTACTTTTGGAAGTGAGTATAAAGAGTTCAAGGGTAAGTGTTTATATATCCAAGGTGGAGGATAATCATTAAATAAAATATTGATTATTTTTTTATTTAGGAGAAAGACTATGAATAGTGTTAATTACTATGAATTTTATTAGTGTATGATTAAAAAAAATATAGGTTTTGGTGAAATTTTAACACACCAAAAATCTAAAGGAATCATGGAAATATTTTATACAAATTAAATAATCAAAATTAGTTTTTTTATTAGAATATAATATAGCTTAGGTTTTGAAATTTGATTTATTGGTTTTGAATTTTAGTATATTATTTTTTAATGCAATGTTTTACTTAATGTATTAATGGCCTGAGGGACTTGGATTTTTATTTATTTTTTTGATAATCCCCTTTTTTAACTAGGTTGAGAGGGAACCCTTACATGACTCACAGGCCCCGAGGCATAAGGCCTAGTACATGAACCGAAGGCCCAAAGACCCCACCACACTTGGAACTACCCCTCCAAAACATTTTCTTCATTGATGGAACCTAGTTCCCCACAATGTATGGCTGATTGACTAGAATTTCCTCATGCAAGCTGCATGATGTATAGTATCGCTGGTGATTTTCATACCCTCTCTTCATTCCCAATTTGGTTAGTTATGCTTTTATTACTTCTAATTACTCTAATTATTCTTCTAGGACCTACTCCTATGTGTTCTAATACTTCTTCCTGTCCTAGATTCCCTATAGCCCGAAAACCCATTACTTGGAGGTCTTAGGTGGCCCAAAGACCATATGGCCGGAAATACTATGGTGGCCTAAAGTCCCTATGTCCCGTAGGCCCAATATGGTGGCCTAAAGGCTCTGATTTCACACCTCAACCCTAGATACCCCTTTATTTTATTCTTTTCTTGATCTTAGATCTGTTTTTTCAAGGCTTAGGTTGAGTCTTTGTTGAAATTTTTGAATTTTTGAGATTTTGGGTGAATTTTGGCCTATAAAAAGGCATCACATGGTTAGTGGAAATCATGCGGCCTAGACCAGGTAACCATATGGCAGGTCATGGAGGTGGACAGAAGCTATCACATGGTTTGAGCATGGTCAGTCAAATTGTTTAGTCTGGTCATGCAGTCAGACCCCATTGCAGGTAGAAGAGACCACACGGTTTGCGCACCGAAGACCAAACCGTGTATCTTGGTCATGTGGTATCTCTCTTATTGGATAGAATCTACCACACTATTGGCACAAGGTTTGGTAAACCATGTGAGAAAACCATGTGAGCTGCCCAAAAATTTTAAATGTTAAAATACTTATTATACCCTCCTACCGTTTTAACACCAATTCACCCCCTCTCTCTTGGTCAACTTTGGAACATGAAGGGGTCCCTAGACCCCTTTTAATTTGGTTATCCTCCATCCTTGGTTCCTCTCCTTTGATTATAAGGTATGTTTATAGGGGTTTGGTCCATTTTTCCTCCCCTTTCTCTTCATCCCTCTTGATTTCTTGGTTTTCCTTTGGCGGGGTCTCATTTTTCTGAACCCTAATGGCTAGGGTTTGTGTGTAGGTTGTGTTTCATTCTGTTCAAGGGTGTTTTAATGGTCCATGGGGCTTAGATCTCCCTTCTCTGATATTTCCATTGCTTCCTCACACCGTTGAGGTAGGTGTTTCCATTCATTTCCTTTCTGATGCAATCTACATGATGCTTGGGAGTTTTAAATAATTTTTTTAATATGATTTGAACCTTTAAAATTCACATAGTTAGTTTATTATAGTGTTTTATTATTGGTATAATTTGTTAAAAATAGGTTTTGAAGTGATTATTTGTTTATGAATGTTTGTATATATACCAAATGTATTTTATAAAATTCCAATTGAGTTTTAAGGGAAAAAAATTGAGTGATATAGATGGTGTTTTTCCCTAGAAATATTTTATTAAATTGGTTAGATTATGGATTTGTATTTGTTATGTGTGAACTGGTAATTATCGTGGCTTGATGGTTGTGGTCTAATACTTTGAAAGGGGTTATTTATACTCTTGCAATTATGTGAAATCCTTGAGTTTGGTGAAAGAGAAAGTGTTGTTTTTTAAAATGATTTCTAAATTGTTTCAAGGAAACATGGAGTGTGCCACTGGATGTCTTTATAAACATGGGTTCACAGAGTGCACACATGGATGTGTATTCAAATGAATATTGCACTCTAAAACACTTTTCCCTTAAAAGTTTCTCATATTTTATTCTTCCCTGTTTTCTTATAATGGTTCCATGTTTTCCAAATGATAACATGTTTCTTCAAGCGATTTTGAAATCTTACTTCAAATTTGTTTCTTTATGTTTTGGATCATTCATCCTTAAATAATTTCTTGGTGATTGTTGGAAATTAAAGTCCCATTTGGCATTATATATTTAAAATTTGAATTTTGTGTTGAACAAGGGAAATAATGTGAAAGGAGATTTGTAAATGTATTTTGGTTGTGGAAGTGTAAGGATTATTTGGTACTTGAGATGCATTGGGAGTTTTTTTAAAACTTATGTGTTGTGAATTCAATTGGAATCTTTAGTATATTTTTTGAAATGGTTTTGAAAGCTTGTGTGACATGATGGCCAAGTTGGAACTTGTAAAAGATTTATTGTATGATGGCAACTCCTATTGGGGATTTACCTATATGGGTTATCATATAGGTGGTGTCCATGTTTGGGGTAGGGAAGTACAGTGATGGTGGGTAAGGTGAGTCACACATTTGATGGATTCCTACTTACACAATACAAATTTTACCATGGGTTTAATGGGAATCTTCCATGGGTTTAATGGGAATCTTTTAGAGGGTCGATTAATGGTTTCTGATCAACCCTAATTAGATGGGTTGGTACCCCCCCCCCCCTCAATTAGTTGAGAGGCTAGGTGGGATGTGCCAATGGATTGGTCATTTGAGGGTGACCAGTTGGTGATAGACTAGGGAGATTCACCATATGCTGATAGGTGGATCTGAACTGAGTACATCCATAGATTTCTCTAAGGATGTTTAGGAAATTCCCCTGGTTACAAACTACAATTTCTTGTTTGTATTTTCTGCACTTGGTTTTTGGTTTATACTATTAGTTTACATTCAGAACAACCTAGTAACCCTTTTTTGGATTTTAGTTTTAAAGTGGTAAACTCTTCTTTTGAATATAATGATGTGGTGTGCATTGTTTTAAAAATAAATGTAGTGTTTCTTATTAAAATGAGAAAAACCTATTTTCATAAATGTATTTCATACTAGTGTTAGTGGATTTTTTTTTTTTTGGAAAGGAAACTTGTGGATTATTTGGTGGTTTCCTACTGAGTTGTTTAGCTCACACCTTACTTGTGTCATTTGGTGTTGGTAGACCCAAACTATTTTACAGGTCCTATTTCTTGTTCAGGTTCTTGGTTAAAGTGCTTTTGGTTAGAGGATGTTGGTTGGTAGATGGTGGTGACCTTGGGGTCACATGGAGATTGTGGTAGCATGGATAAATTTTAGTTTTTGTTGTCAATTTGTATTTAGTTTCTATCTTATTTAGCTGTTATAACTGAATTAGTTTTATATATTTATTTGAGATTCAGTTGTGGTTGGTTATTCTACCTGTTCAGTTTTATTTATTTGATCCAGGTTATTATTTGGGATGAAATCATTCCCACTTGGTATATATTTGATGTCCAGTACTAGTTGTCAGCCCGTGGGGATCGAGAACGCCTTTCGAGCCATGCCGCAGACCGGTTCGGGTGTCGGGTCAGATGGAATCCTGACCTGGTTCGTGAAAAAATGGTATCAAAGCAGGGCCATTTTTGTTTAGGTGTCTGGTAGTTTAAGATTAGTTTTTTTGGGACTTGGTAGGTAGGTTCAGGAAGATTGTCGCAAACACTTTCTCATTATGATCCTTGAGTTACCAGGGGTAGTTTGGGAATTGATTCATTGTCTTGTTTTGGTTTTTTTCGATTGAGGGATGAAAACAGAGGAAATCCAGTGTTATTTCATGATATCATATGGATTAGTGACCCATGTGGAGTTCAAGTACACATTTCAAGGTCCTCTTTGTTGTTTTTTCCTACTTGGGGCATGGCCCAATACCATGTTGTCATGTTAGACATGACTACTAGTTCCTCCTTCCAATAGATTAGTGTAATTTGAGTTTTGTTCTGGTTTTGGTTGGTGTGAATATGTTTTTGAAATAAAATGGTGTTTGAAATAAAAATGTATTTTGAAATAAAAATGGTTTTTGAAATGGAAATGATTTCTTTTAAATGGTTTCAGATTGGAAAGTGGGTTCTTGAAGGGAAAGTGTTTTGGTTTGAAAATTGGGTACATGTTTGGAATTGGCAAAGAAGTGTCATGGGTGAACCCTGGGTGTTCTTTATGAACGTTTGCATACGTGAGGGTATGTTTGTGGAAAGTGCGTGTTGGCACACATGGATGAAAGTGGGTGAACACATGTGAAACATTTTTTGGGATGTTAAGGGTGTGTGTTTGAGATCAAAGGGCTTGGACTTATTATTCTAAAATGATTTTGAAGGCAGGGAATGATCTTGAAAATTGGTTTTTGTTTTAGGAAGTGGGTTTTTATATAAAAAGTGGCCTTGGAAGAAGTTAGTTTTGAAATTTAAATGAAAATAGTATCTTTTAAAAGTAATTTTTTCATTTTTCTTGTATATGTTTCGCTTCTAAGACAGATGTTTTGGCTCAAGATGTTTCTTCCAATTATGTTTTTTATGCTATTTTTGGTTTTCTGTTTCTCATGATGTTCATAGAATGTTTCCTATAAAGGTTCCCAAAGTTTCTAAGGATTTATACCTAGTTTTTTATTCTTCTCGGTTGTTGCATATCCTTCATGGTGATCGAGGTCCATTAGAGGCAGTGGAGTATCTTGAAGATGTAGAGGGTGTCTTCAGATCATTGAGAACTCCTGAGGTTGTTCGAGTTTGTGTTGTTATGGGGTTGTTTGAGGGTCCATCATTGGATGAATGGGAGTTTTTCATCCCATATCCAATGCAAGTTGGGATGATGTGGGATGTTTTTTTTAATCTTTTTGTGTCTGATGGTTTGAATTTGAAGAGGTGAAGGAGAAGAAAAGGGAATATCTCATGACAATTTAGCAAGGCTAGCAGATGGTGAAGGCCTATATTGACCACTTAAAAGAATTGGTTTCTTTATCTTTAGAGGGAGGGTTAGAGGATCATTTGAAAGGTCATCTTTTCATTTGGGGTCTTTGTCTATAAATCGTGGAAAATTTCATCTCATCTAGTGAAACATGTTTCGAGAAGTTGGTGGATAATGTGTTCTTAGCTGGGTTAGGTTCTAGAGCGCAAGAAATTGGAAATCTTGTGCCTCTTATTTCTCATAAAGGATCCCCATCTGGCGAGAGGGGTGTGCCAGAGGAAACTATGTCTAAAAATTTTCCTCCATTGAATCTAAATCGTATTTTTTTTATCATTCACTTATGTGCCGTCTTATCACATCACTTCAAAGACCTTCCATCTTTGTGTCCATTTGGGTTATCTAGAGATGTTCTGTAGGAATCATTTCTCAAAGGAGTTTTGATGGGATGATGTTAATACCTAGCTATGATATAGGGGATGATTCAATCATCAGGGCTTTATCCATAGGCCTTAGAGTGAATCTTGCGTACAGTCAGGGGTTTCCAGGGGTGTTTGGAACCTTGAACCAATTTTTTCTCCTGTGTTAGGATGGAAATGTTTAAAGTTTCCTTGTTTTAGTTTTTGTTGTTGTTGTAAATTAATATTTTCATTGTTTAAGTGTTATGAACTCTTAATTTCATGATATAAGTGGTTTTTTTTATCCAAACTTGGATTCTAGAATCGTTCATTTTTATTTAAGTGTGTTTTACCATTGTGTGGGTTGGGTTCGGTTTTAGTTGTTCTCATTCTGGGATGCTTGAGATTTGTGGAATTAGTGGATGGTGTTTATGATAGTTCACTTATCCCTTTGGTTTGAGTTCTTTTCATTGGTTTCCATTAGTGTTGGGGGTTCAGTTTGTGTTGGGAGTTACCAAGATTCTGGTTATGGTGATGGTGTTGTTTGGTTAGTTTGGGGAAGTTGGCTTAGTTTCCTGAGCTCCCAGTTTTCCAGGTTTCCTCGTAGTGGGTTTCCTGTTAATGTTCTGATTGTGTTGGTTTGGTTTTAAAGATCCCATGTTAGTTGATTTATTTTGGTGGGGAGAACCACCTTTTGTTCACCCCTCATTCTTATTATATTGTTTTTTATTGATCGGTTGGGAGTGATTTTTGGAGTGAATAGTCACACTGAGGTTCATGGTTTCTCTCAATTTTCATCGGGCATGGATTCGAGTTTTGGTTAACTTTTAATTGGGTGAATTTCATGGGGTAGAAAGTGTCTGTGGTGGGAAAAATTGTCACACCCCGGCCTTGTATAATCCTTTATTTTATTCTTTTCTTGATCTTGTATCTTTATGTTTGAGGCTCGGGTGGAGTCCCAGTTGAAATTTAAGAATTTTTTAGATTCTGGGAGAATTTTGGAATGTTCATGGATACTGCATAGTTAGTGGAAACCATGCGGCCCAACCTATGTAATCGTACATCAGGTCCTGGAGGTGGAAAATAGTTATTGCATGGTTTGAGCATAGTCAGTCAAACCGTGTAGTCTGGTCATGCGGTCGGACCCCCTCACGGGCAGAAGCTACCGTATGGTTTGTGCACGGTAGGCCAAACTATGCGACTAGGCCATGTGGTCACTGTCTTCTTGGACAGAAACTACCACATGGTTGGTGCATGGTTTTTAAAACCATGTGGCCAAACCGTATGAGCTTCCCATAAATTTTAAAAGTTAAAATCCCTATTCTACCCTCCTACCCTTTTAACCCCAATTCTGCCCCCTCCCTCTTGGTCAAATTTAGTGCATGAAGGGGTCCCAAGATCCATTTTCCTTTGGTTATCCTCCCTCCTTAGTTCCTATACTTTGATTCCAAGGTATTTTTTTAGGGTTTTGGCCATTTTTTCCTCCCCTTTCTCTTCATCCCTCTTGATTTCTTGGTTTCCCTTTGGTGGAGTCCCATTTGGCCAAACAGTAATGGTTATGGTTTGTGTGTAGGTTGTGTTTCCTTGGGTTCTATGGTGTTTGAATGATCTATGGGGCTTATATCTCCCTTCTTCGAGAGTTTCATCACTTACGCACACCATTGAGGTAGTTATTTCTGTCTATTTCCTTTTTGATGCAATCTACTTGATGTTTGGGTGTTTCAAATAATTTTTTTAATATGATTCGCAC
Organism: Viscum album; assembly: GCA_963277665.1. Taxonomy (NCBI): domain Eukaryota; kingdom Viridiplantae; phylum Streptophyta; class Magnoliopsida; order Santalales; family Viscaceae; genus Viscum; species Viscum album. Next base: position 917,419,407 of record OY728157.1, read on the forward strand.
CTTTATAACACACATAGTCGGTTTATTATTGTGTTTTATTATTGGTATAATTTGTTAAAAATAAGTTTTTAAGTGATTCTTTGTTTATGCCTATGTGTATATATACCAAATGCATTTTATAAAATGCCTATTGAGTTTTAATGGAAAAAATTTGGGTGATTTGTATGGTGTTTTCCCCTAGGAATATTTTATTAAATTGGTTAGATTGTGGATTTGGATTTTTTGTGTGTGAACATTTATTCTTGTGGATTTATGGTTGTGATGTAATGTTTTAAAATGGGTTATTTATACTCTTGAAATTGTGTGAAATCCTTGGGTTTGGTGAAAGAGAAAGTGGTGTTTTTGAAAATGATTTTTAAAGGGTTTAATGGATACATGGAGTGTGTCATTGGATGTTGTTTCATTCATTGTTTCACGAAGTGCACACATGGATGTGAAATCAAATGAATATGGAACTCTAAAACACTTTCCCCTTAAAATTTTCTCATCTTTAATTCGTCCCCTTTTTCTTAGAATGGTTCCATGTTATCCAAATGGTAACTTGTTGCTTCAAGAGATTTGGAAATGTGTCTTCAAATATATTTCTTTAAGGTTTGGAATTTTTGGCCTTAAAGAATGTCTTGGTGATTATTGGAACTTAAAGGCTTTTTTGTAATTGTATATTTAAAATTGGTGTTTTGTGTTGTCCTTGGGAAATAATGTGGCAGCGTCTTTGTAAATGTATTTTGGTTGTGGAATTGTAAGGTCTGTTTGGCACTTGAGATGCATTGGGAGTTTTGTTTTAAAACTTATGTGATGTGAATTCAACTGAAATATTTAGTATATTTTTTGAAATTGTTTTGAAGGATTGTGTGATGTGATGGCCCATTTTGTACTTGTAACTGATTCATTGTATGATGGGCACACCTATTTGAGATTTCCCTGTATAGGTTATCGTATAGGTGGTGTCCGTGTTTGGGGTAGGAAAGTGTGGTGATGACAAGTAAGGAGAGTCATGCATGCGAGGACCTACTTCTTACATAGTATACTTTTTACCATGGGTTTCCTAGGTAATATTTAGAGGATCGAGTTAAGGTTTTTGATCAGCACCGATTAGATGGTTTGGTACCCCCTGGATTAGCCGAGAGGTCAGGTGAGATGTGTCACTAGATTGGTCAGTTGAGGGTGTGTCATGAACCGAATCTGGTCGCCACTAATACCGGCACCAAACCCGGCCCGTGGAAAGGTACGAAGGGTGTTACCTATCCCCATGGGCTGGCACAAGTTCCCAGGTATCATTAATTTAGGTTTGGGAACGATTTACCTGAGTATGAAAGCATAAAATATTAAAACAATCCATAATATAAATCTAGAATTTTTTAGCCAAACTAGTCTTAAAAAAAACCAGAACTGAATACATTCTTTTAAAGAACATACAATTGGTCCAAATACAAATAAAGACAACATCAATATAGCCCCAAGGACTCCACACAACAAGGGGTCATCACCCACAAGCTGTCTCAACAACTCCGCACCAAGGATGGGAACTAACACCCCGAACCGCCACCACCCAAAGCCTTTCCTTTACCTGAGTCAAACATAACCAAGTCTACTTACACCCAAGGGGTGTAAGTAGGGTGTGATCATATGACCAATAGGATACCAACCAATGATTCCGAATTTTATGCAATACAAGATGAAAAAGCAAGCAGTTTTAATATGCAAAGAAAAGTAGTGATAAATTCCAAGAAACATAACTTTCAATTGAAATTTGTTTTCAAAATAAATCTTTCAGAATGTTAAAACATATAAATAATACATGTTAGATATTTTAATTCACATCCAAATACACCCTAATACTAGGTAAAATACCACAAATCCAATGAGAAACAAAATTGAGAACACCCCTAGGCACAAGATTGTCTTAGGCCCTATGTACCTCGTACCTCAGTGTAAAGTAACCATAGAAAAATCCATTCTAATGCATGAGACACTAGTAGAGAACATACTCATAACCTATTGTTCCCCAATAATCATCCATATAGTTTAGTTAGAGTTTTAAGTATCCAAATGCTAAGTGAAACATGAACAAATCTCATCTGGTTCACTAGCTGTACTAGTAAAAATCCGCCCACCTAGGTACCCAAGCTTCCCCCTTTGTGCTCAAACAATTTCAGAACGATACATATATCCATTTTCATATAAAACATCACTAATGGTTACATAAAAATAGTACAGTATCTCTATACACTTTATACCACTTAAATCACACAACAAAACATTTTTATTTTTTTCACAAACAACTTCACAAAAACTAACAATGCTTTCCACACAAAAATACCATTTAATACCCCACTTTGAACACTGTGTGCATAATAATATTTACCAATGAAGAATTTTCAACACCCAAAACATTTATATAAACTCATTACATGAGTTATAAAACAACCCCAATAAGTATCACATAGAATAGCCATGTAAAACACCCAATTTGACACCAAATTGGTACTCAAAAAAATCATTTACTTAACAAACATCACCCAAAACCAATTTCGCAGAAACAAACAAAGGAGAAGAAAATTGAAAATATTATTTACAGCCCTAATACAGTTCAATAAAATCAACTAAATAATTATAGGTCAGCCCTTAATTAACCAATAAAATATTTATATGAAAGACCTCCAATTTCACTAAAAATTGGCACTTAAAATTCATTTTCTTTATAATTTCCACTAAAACAAATTTTTGCAGCAACATTCAAATGAAATAGACATGAAAATACCATAAACACAGCCAGTTTGGGGTGTTAGTTCCCATCCTTGGTGAAAGGTTTTGGAGACGACTTGTGGGTGATGACCCCTTGTGTGGAGTCCTTAGGTCTGTCTGGATGCTGTCTTTATTTGTATTTGGACCACTTGTATTGTCTTTAAACTAATTTATTCAGTTATGGTTTTTTATTAAGACTTTTTTGGCTCTAAAAATTTCAGATTTATATTATGTATTGTTTTTAAAGTTTTATGCTTTCATACTCGGGTAAATCGTTCCCAAACCTAAATTAATGACACCCTGGCACTTGTGCTAGCCTATGGTGATAGGGAACACCCTTCGGACCTTGCCATGGGCCAGGTTTGGTGTTGGTATTGGTGGTGACCAGATTCGGTTCATGAAAAAATGGTATCAAAATAGGTTAATGTTTTTGAGTTATATTGCTATTTTGGGATGAGTTGGGATAGACAGGAGCTAGGACTATCGGGGCTTGGGGATTTGGTTGTGAGTAGGGTGTATGGACCGCACCTCTCATGACAGACCTTGAGTCACCAGGGGACATTGGAATTTACGGATTGACTTCACTTTTAGGTGAGACTTATGGGGTGCAGACCACACGTGGACATCAGGAAGAGGTGGAGTAGTTGTTTCTTTTATTACTGGAATGTGTTTAGATTATTTATATTTGATGTATCTGATTAAAATTTTTATAATTGTGGTATCGATTATTTTTTTGGGACTGTTTCATTTTTTAGCAACATGACTCCCCAGAAAGCTCTCGCGCACCCACGGGAGGAAGCCGGAGAGAGTTCTCCCACACTGATTGATCAGAGTCTAGTCGAGGTTGTGGTTCGGGCTGTCCAAGCTCTGGGGAAGGGACCTAATCCTGCTCCTATTCCTTCTAGGTTAGAAGATACGGGTCCTAGAAAAGATAATGCTCAAGAGTTTCTGAAAAAAAAAGCATTTTACCTTCTGAGGAAGCTCAAAACCCTATGAAGCAAAGGAATGGCTCGAGAAGATCGAGCATATGTTTGAGTTTCTCGAAACACCTGAGGAGATTAGGGTGAAGTGTGCCTCCTTTATATTGGAGGGTCCCAACCATAAGTGGAGGGAGTCAGTGATTCAGACTGGGAAGAATGAGCAGATGCATTGGAGAGATTTCAAGGTCGTTATCAATGAACAAGTACTGCCCTAAGGTCTTGGCATATGACAGGTCCTGAGAGTTCATGGACCTTGTTCAGAAGAATCTTTCTATGATGGAGTATGCCAACCGTTTCTCTAAGTTGGTTCATCATGCCCCTGACATTGTCTCGAATGAACAATTTAAGGCCCAGATGTTTGAGAAAGGCTTGTGACTAGAGATATACTCCCAGGTCTTCCTATTTAAGCTAAAGACCTATGATGATGTAGTTGACCAGGCGTGTATGATGGAGATCAAATGTAAAAGCAGGGATGGTTTTTCTAGTACAGTATCAGTAGTGGGAAGTGGCATCTCCACATAGAAGAAGAGGAAGCGGGAGGATTAGGTGAATAAGGGAGGTGGAAATTCTGGCCACTCCTCCAGGCAGTTTTCATCTAGCGATTCTGATGCAAGATCAATCGTGTTCCACCAGTGTGGGAAACTGGGGCACAACTGACTAGCATTCCCACTTCCTCTGAATCCCTGTTACCAATGTGGAGGTCTGGGTCATTTGCAGCACTTCTTCCAGGCGGCACGTCCATTTTTTGAGCAGGGTAGGGTCAACAGCTCCAAGAGGAGTGCTAGTACAGTCCGAGCCATTGAGGATAGTAGGATCTTGATTTAGTGGTTGTGGTGGTATGGTTGGTTCATCTTCTAGGTAGAGCCAGTTCAGGGAACCGCCACAGACTAGCGGTCATCCTTAGGTAGAGACCGGACATCTCCATGCGGTGGATCAGGCACCAGCAGGATCAGGGGCGGGACTGTCGACAGTTCGAGGTACCATTTTGGCCGCATCTTTTATTGTTGCTATTCTTTTTTATATTGGTTCTTCTATTTCATTTATTTCTTTATATTTTGTGGACACACTGAATTTACCTACTGTGTTTTTGTCTTTTGCAATGGAGTTGGTGACGCCGCTGGGAAAGAAGGAGCAGGGTATCAGCTTCCCCTCATGTGCGCTTTCCGTGTCAGGGGCTGAGATGGATTGGGACCTCTTGGTCCTAGATATGGAACCATTTGACATAATACTTGGAATGTATTGGCTAGTACACTTCCAGGCACACATTTATTGCTACAGACGGCGAGTGAGTTTCATAGCACCTGATGGGATTCATCAGGTTTTTTGTGGATAATGGGATCCTCGATCGGGTCGCGCATGGCCTCCACTCCTAGAGTTGGGCAGTCTTATCCTCCAGTTATCATCACTTGTGCTAGAGGACGATGGTATTTCTCATGAAGGTTCATTACCACATGTAGTGAATGAGTTTCCAGAGGTATTCCCGGATGATTTTTCTGTTTTTCCCCCGGAGCAGGATGTGGAGTTTTCAATTGATCTGGAACCAGGAACACAACCGATATCTCTTACCTCATATCATATGGCCCCCACCGAGCTGAGGGAATTAAAGATACAGCTGGAAAACTTAGAATCCAAAGGATTCATTCACCCAAGCGTCTCTCCTTAGGTCACTCCTATGTTATTCGTGAAATAGGCTGATGGATCCCTCCGGTTGTGCACTGACTACCGAAAGCTGAATAAGGTAACAATTAAGAACAAATACCCTTTACCCAGAATAAATGATTTATTCGATCAGTTGAAGGGGGAAAAGTGGTTCTTAAAATTAGACCTGTGTTTAGGGTATCATCAACTCAAGGTGAAGGAGTCAGATATCCCAAAGACAGCCTTCCAAAGCAGGTACAACCACTTTGAGTATTTTTTCATCCCCTTCGGATTGACCAATTCTTTAGTGGTCTTAATGGCACTCATGAATAGGCTATTCCATTAGTATCTCGATTCCTTCATTGTGGTGTTTGTGGATGACATTCTAGTATACTCTGGATCTGAGGAGGAACACAAAAATCACTTGAGGATCGTCTTGGGCACATTGTGGGATCACTGCCTCTATGAAAAGTTGTCAAAGTGCACTTTTTGGATTAGGGAAGTGAGATTTCGGGGGCATGTGATCTCTCAGCAGGGGGTTTCAGTGGACCCTGAGAAGATTAGTGAGGTTATTTCATGGAATAATTCAAAGAATGTGTTCGATATCAAGAGTTTCCTTGGCCTGGTTGGTTATTACAGGTGATTCATTCGGGATTTCTCTCGGCTTGCTTCATCGATGACCGCACTCACCCGGAAAGGGGTGAAGTTTTTATAGGGACCAGAATGTGAGGCATCGTTCGAGGAGATGAATAGGATGTTTACTACCACCCTCGTGCTGATTTTTCCAGTGGCTGGAAAGGGGTATGTGGTCTCTTGTGATGCTTCAGGTATGGGTCTTGGGTGTGTGCTTATGCAGGATGATCATGTGGTGGCGTATGTCTCTCGCCAACTCCGACCACATGAAAAGAACTACATGACCCATGACTTGGATTTGGAAGTGGTGATGCATGCTTTGAATACTTGGTGTCACTACCTCTTTGGGGAGAAGTTTGTGGTCTACTCTGATCACAAAATCTTGGCCTATATCTTCTCGCAAAAGGACTGCAACTAGAGGCAGTGTCGTTGGATCGAGTACTTATAGGGGTTCAACTTTGACATTGTCTATACCCCAGGAAAGGGTAATGTGGTGGCCGACGCTTTGAGCCAAAGGGTTCCAGTGCAGACCTTGAGGAAGTCCAGTGATGAGTGGGATTTGATGGGGCTCTTTTCTCAGATGCATGTAGAGACCAGGGAACATAATGGAGGTTCATTCTTGGAGATCGTCCAGTTGACTCATTCTCTATTGGATTTGATTCAGTGTAAATATCCCAGTGATGAGATTTTTCAGTGGTCAAAGAAGTTTCTTCATGGTGGGGAGACATCCTCTAATTTTTCGTCGTCTCCTGAGGGAATCCTGTGCTTCAAGGGTCGTTCAGTAGTGTCGTTATCTCTGTGGAAGGTGGTGAGGTAGTACAACCACCCATCTCAGTGGAATGTCCATCGGGGTGTCACCAAGATGTATTATGATGTCCATTTGTAGTTCTGGTGGCCTGGTATGAGATGATACATAGCGGGCTTTGTGTCGAGATGCTACACATGCCAGCAGGTGAAAGCAGAGCATCAAAGGCCCTCCGGTTTGCTCCAGTCATTACCCATTCCTACTTGGAAGTGGGACGAGGTCACCATGGACTTCATTGTTGGTGTACCTCGTACACCTCGGGGTAAGAATATCATTTGGGTGGTGATTGATCGTTTGACCAAATCAGCCCACTTCATTCCGATCAGAGATACAGCTAAAGTGGATGAGTTGGGTCGTTTGTATCTTCAGGAGGTGGTGAGACTCCATGGCGTTCCATCAGCAGTTGTCTCAGATAGAGACCACTATTCCACTTCTCTGTTTTGGGAAGGCCTTCAGAAGGGCTTGGGGTCTCAGATTAAGATGAGCACATCATACAATCCTCAGACGAATGGTCAGAGAGAGCGGGCGAATCGGATTTTGGAGGACATGCTCAGTGCATGTGTCATGAACTCTGGAGGTTCATGGGATATCCATTTGAGGTTGTTTTAGTTTTCTTATAATAACAATTATCAATCCTCGATTTGAATGGCTCCTTTTGAGGTGCTCTATGGTCGGCTTTGTCGGTCCCCCCTTTGTTTGGCTGAGATGGGTGAGACCTCACTGTTGGGGCTGAGTCTGGTGCACGAGACATCTGAGAAGGTCAAGTTGATTATGCAGCATTTATTGACAGCTCAGAGTCTCCATAAATCATATTCTAACCAAAGGCATCGAGACCTAGAGTTTTCTATGGGTGATAGGGTATTCATGAAAGTGGCCCCTCGTCTAGGTCATCATCGAATGGGGAAGCAAGGGAAGCTGACACTGCGATATGTCAGGGCCTTTGAGATCACTGAGCATATTGGAAAGGTGGCATACAGGTTGGCTTTACCTTCTCAGTTGACATCCATCCATGATGTCTTCCACATATCCCAGTTGAAGAAATACAACCCGGATCTATCCCATGTGCTGAGTAGGGAAGAACTGGAGATAGAGCCTGACTTGTTTGTTGTTGAGCGGACGGTGCAAATAGTGAACTCCCAAGAGAAGGTACTTTGAAGGATGTCCATTCTGTTAGTCCGGGTTCATTGGCAGCATGGGAATGATGTACATGAGACATGGGAGTGGAAGTCATGGGTCGAGGAAAAGTACTCGTTCTTGTTTTCCAATCAAGCTTCAGGTTGACTTTCTAGGGCGTAAATTCTTTCATGGTGGGGAGAATTGTCACATACATGACTTATTTTAAAGATAAATTTCATTTAATTTCTATTAATTCTTTATTTTTGGGGTTTACCGAGCTTTTTTTGGAGTAAAGGGTGAGCTTTCATGATTTGGTCCAAACTGTGAGCTCATTTCCAGATTTAAAATCCAATTTTGTTTCTTTTATAAATATTTCATTTTTTAATATTTTTCACCCATTCCTATTCCTAAATGGCCTCCCCTAGCCTATTAACACCACCATTTGAATTTTGACCCTTTAGGAATCCATAATAATGGCGGATTTGGGTTTTTATTTAAAGAATTAGGTCAGCTCGAAATCTCATTTCCAGTTTTTTTTTTAAAATGTCTAATTAATACTTATTCAATTTTAATGATTTTTTGGTCATTCCAAGTGTCACCCAAGCCCACTGAACCCTGCCGCACACCCATACTCTTCCCCCATCTTTGAAGTTGGTATTCATCACGAATTAGTGCGGAACATTATAGGGTTTCTCAAATCGTCCAGATTTGAAGAGGTAACTTCCTTCCTTCATAACTCTCTCAATTATTACTCTTTTTCCTCCATTCCAATTCCTAATTCGACCATTCCTCCTTCTATTCGATCCTAACATCCATTTCATCCCTCCAAGTCGCTCAAAACCTCTTTGGAACCCCATTTTGTAGGGGGTTTTGGTGGAGGAACTTCAAAGAATCTCAAGTAAGTGTCTCTCCTCCTTACTTCCTCCCCTTTCCATGAATTTTATTTCAATTTACTTGAAGTCCCAAATGAATAGGGGGTAGGGTTTCGACCCTAGGGTTTAACCTTGGGTTTTCTTGGTCAATTATTGTGGTTTTAGGTTCGATCTAAGTCCCTCTTGGTGCGGCGGTGGTGCGACATGATTTTCGCACCGTGATTCAAGGGTTTCCTTTGATTTGGTAGGTGATTCCTTTTGGTATGTAATATTTGTGACCTAGATTTTGTGTTTATGGTATTTTTATGTATATTGAATTTTAATTTTTCTGCAAAAATTGGTTTTAGTGGCAATTATAAAGCCAATGAATTTTAAGTGCCAATTTTTGGTGAAATTGGGGGGTTTTTCATATAAGTCTTTTATTGGTTCATTAAGGGCTGTGCTTACATTAATTAGTTGATTTTATTGAACTGTATTAGGGATTTAAACAATTTTTTCAATGTTATTCTCCTTTGGTTGTTTCTGCGAAATTGTTTTTGGGTGACGTTTGTTAAGTAAATGATTTTTTTGAGTACCAATTTGGTGTCAAATTGGGTGTTTTACATGGCTATTCTTGTGATGCTTATTGGGGTTATTTTATAACTCATGTAATGGGTTTATATAAATGTTTTGGGTGTTGAAAATTATTCTTTGGAAAATATTATTATCCAAACAGTGTTCAAAGTGGGGTTTTAAAGGGGATTTTTGTGTGCAAAGCATTGTTAGTTTTGGTGTAGTTGTTTGTAAAAAAAATAAAAATGTTTTGTTGTGGGATTTAAGTGGTATAAAGTGTGTATATATACTGTACTATTTTTATGTGACCAGTAGTGATGTTTTATATAAAAATGGATATATTTATGTTTCTAAATTTGTTTGAGCACAAAGGGGGAAGCCCCTGTACCTAGGTGGGCAGATTTGTACTAGTAGGGCTAGTGAACCAGATGGATTTTATAACAACCCTGCTCTTTATTTCATACTTAAACATGATTTATTACATAAAAACTTCACTTTATACAACATATAAGATCGATAGGTCTAGTTTATTTGGGTCTTAGGAACATTACATAACAACTTAAAGCATAGAATGTAACATCTTGCTGAAAAATTACTTTACATTACCACTACATTCTCTCATACTTAGCATTGCATGGGATAACCAGAGGATATGCATAAGAAAAGGGTGATATATAAAGCCTAGTAAGGGGGTAAACAAGGAATAACATGAATATTACAAAAAATGTTAGGATATAGTCATATCAATGGAGCACAAGAGAAACATGAACATAAAGGCATGATAAAGCATGATAATCATAACATGGAAATGTGGCAACAACACTTAACATAGAATTAGCATGAGCCAAGGCTCATTGCACATGAAGCATTAGTAAACCCTCATTGAACATGAAACATAAGTAAACCCTCCTTTCAATTTAATTAGAATGAGTCAACACTCATTGTGCATGACGTATCATGATACTATACTTTACCCAATCCATTGGAGTGCTATCAGGGTGCACCCTTCTTAAACATTTCATTTCACGCATAAGTGTGCCACATGGATCATATAACAAGGAATAAATTGACATCATGAGTTATTCCATGATTATTTAATGTGGAATAAATACATGAATGTACCATTAAATATGTATATGTGCATAAAGTTTAATACCATTGATAGAGACATGGGAATGGTATTCACTACACAATGATCTTGGCTTGAAAAAACACGGTGCAATTCCGGTAGCATAACAACGTGATATAAAGATTCATAAAAATGGTTGATGAGAGATAAATGGGTGTCTCATCATATGTACATGAAATTTACAGTAAGGGGTTCATATAGATACATTTCCTAACAAATGTAATGGAATTTAGAAACGTAATACAAAAGAATTTCTTGAATGTAAATGATGAAAGAGAAATTCCTTACGAAATTTCAGCATGGTAATGGGTGTACATGGGAGGAATTAATGAGAGAGAAATGGGATATCTCATTATTCAAACATGAAGAGGGTAGTGTGGTGGAGGTGAGGAATCATACCCCAACATTTATATTTGAAAAAAAAGATATAACAATATAAAGAAACCTGGACAAAATTTAGAAAGGAAGTAATCCCTTACTTGGAAGTGTGCTTCCAAAGGTTTGGGAGAGGCTTGAGAGAGGATTCTTGGGATATTGGGGCGCCTTTGGGGGATTATAGAGAGAGGAGGGAATAGTTTGGATGAACTCCAAAGGCATTGAGTGAAGAGGAATTGGGAGCTTGTGTGGGTTTATATAGGAAATGGGAGAATTCTTTATTATTTAGGTTTGGGACACCACACATTAAACTAATCAAAACCACAATCCATACCATGTTTTTTACCCATGGTTTTGTCCAAAGGGGATTGGAAAACAATATTTTATTTGTAAAATTTCCAAACTTCTTAAAATAATAGGGTTTCTTATGTGGAGGTGAGTCACACTCTCATAGAAAACAATTTAAAAAGACAAAATGTTTTATAAGTCTTGGGGGTCCACTAAAGCTTTGTAAAATAGATCAAACAAATATAAAATCACATTATTTTAATGTTAAAACATATATTGGTTTAAAATAATGTTTATATTATTTTATTACATAACTATTGGGTCATTATGATGTCATAAAACACGTTGCATTTTTAAATGGTATTTAATTTTTACCCAAAAATTCGACTGTCTCTGAAAATTAAGAAAAAATCAATGTTGGATAATTTAGACGTCCTAATTCCAAAAATAATATTCATTTTATATAAATAATTTTATAAATATGTTAATTTTTAATTTTAAAATAAAAACTGACATTTATAAAAAATTCATGGGTTTTGACAAAAAACAGCTTTCAAACCATAATAAAAATTACAATTGTATTCATAAAAATCGTACGGTTATCTATATTTAATAAAAATTAATTTATTAATAATATTTTATTAAAATATTATTTAATTCAAAAATCCATTAATTCATCAAAATAGATTTATTAGTTGAATATTAACTAAAAATACTATTTGTGCTTTAGAAACTATTTACAAATCAACAATAATAAAATGAATGCACATTATTTATACAAAAATAATGTACATAGTAATAGTGCTAGGGTCTTGTTACATAACCCCTTATAACACCTGCATAAGACTAAAGGGTAAGGTGTGCGGTGGTGATAGACTCTTGGGGTGGCTCGGATAACATCGATCGGGTGGTAATCTCTATTAACTTCCACTTCTCCCGTAGTCGGTTCTGCTCATTCTTAATGTGTTTAAGCTCGGCTTGGGCTTAGTCAAGAGCGAATCCCAATGACTCCACCTCCTTTTCGAGACCCGAAAAATGGGATTCGTATGGGGCATGTCTGCTGGATGAGGTCATCGCTTCCTTTGTTTGAGTAAATTAGATTTGTTAAAGCCCTATATTTATATTAATCATGTGATCACTGTTCAACGACTATATTTGCAACAATCACAATTTTTAACGAAATTTTAAAATCCAGAAACATAAAACCAATGAATTTCACATTTTATATAACCATAATAAGACATTTAATTAGATCAAGAAATATTTTCATTAATGAAAGTTTGGGTCGTTACAGGTTTTTTTCATGTTTCACTTAGCATTTGGATAATAACAACTCTAACTAAACTATATGGATGATGATTGGGGACCACTAGGTTATGAGTATGTTCCCTACTGGTGGATCATGCACAATAATGGATTTTTCTATGGTTACTTTACACCGAGGTACGAGGTACATAGGGCTCGAGACAATTTAGTGCCTAGGGGTGTTCCTGATTTTGTTGCTCATGGGATTTGTGGTATTGTCCCTAGTATTAGGGTGTGTTTGGATGTGAATTAAAATATCTAAAATGTATTATTTAAATATTTTAACATTATTAATATCTTAGTTTTAAAACAGTTTTCAATTGAAAGTTATGTTTCTTGGAATTTACCACTGTTTTTCTTTGCATATTAAAACTGCTAGCTTTTTCACCTTGTATTGCATGCACTTTGAAATCATTGGGTGGTATCCTATTGGGTTTAGTCTCACACCCTACATACTCCCCTTGGGTGTAAGTATACTTGGTTATGTTTAACTCAGGTAAAGGAAAGGCTTTGGGTGGTGACGGTTCGGGGTGTTAGTTCTCATCCTTGGTGCGGAGTTGTGGAGACAGCTTGTGGGTGATGACCCCTTGTCGTGTGGAGTCCGTGAGGTTGTCTTGATGCTGTTTTTTTTTTGTATTCGGACCACTTGTATTTTCTTTAAACTAATTTATTCAGTTCTGGTTTTTTCTAAATACTTGTTTGGATTGAAAATTTCATATTTATGTTATGGATTGTTTTTAATGTTTTATGCTTTCATACTCGGGTAAATCGTTCCGAAACCTAAATTAATGATACCAGGGCACTTGTGCCAGCCCGTGGGGATAGGGAACGCCCTTTGGGACTTTCTACGGGCCGAGTTTGGTGCTGGTATTGGTGGAAACCAGATTCGGTTCGTGATAGGGTGGCCAATTGGTTATAGACTAGGGAGCTTCACCATACGCTGGTAGGTGGTTTCGAACCGAGTGCGTCCAAGGATCGCTCTAGGTATATTTAGTAAATTCCCATGGTTACTAACTAAAATTTCTTGTTTGAATTTTTATACACTTGATTTTTAGTATATACTGTTAGTTTAATTTCAGCACAGCCCGATATCCCTTTTTTGGATTTTGGTTTTAAAGTGGTAAACTCTTCTTTTGAAAATAAACATGTGGTGTGTGTTGTTTTAAAAAGAAAGTCAGTGTTTATTATTAAATTGAGAAAAACCTATTTTCATAAATTTATTTCAAATTAGTGTTAGTCGATTGTTTTTGGGAAATGAAACGTGTGGATTCTTTGGTGGTTGTCTACTGAGCTATTTAGCCCACACCTTACTTGTGTCATTCGGTGTTGGTAGACCAGAACTATTTTTTTAGGTCCTATTTCTTGTTCAGGTTCTTGGTTCGTCTACTCGTTGCTGGAGAATGTTGGTTGGTGGATGGTGGTGACCTTGGGGTCACATGGAGATCGTAGTAGCGTGGCTCAACTTTAGTTTTTGTTATCAGTTTTTATTTAGTTTCAGTCTTGTTCAATTGTTGTAAATGAATCGGTTTTATATATTTATTTGAGATTTGTTTGTGGTTGGTTATTATTCTTGTTCAGTTTTATTTATTTCATCCTAGTTATTTGTTGGTCTGAAATCATTCCCACTCAGTTTATATTTGATGCCCGACACTAATTGTCAGCCCATGGGGATCGGGAATGCCTTTTGGGCCATGTTGCGGACCAAGTCGGGTGTCGGGTCGGATGGAATCCCAGCCCGGTTCATAAAATCTATGGCATGTAGGCCCAATCTAGTTTCCTAAATACCCAAATCGGATGAATAGTTTAAACTACTACAATACTGCTACAATACTGCTACAGTAACCCAAAAATATCCCTCAATCGGGATTTGATCTTAGGTTTCATGAAGGATTTTGGGGTGTGTTAACCACTTGGATACCACACCAACCACCATAAGTTTAATTAATAAATATATGTAAAATCATGAAAGGGTTTTTATAAATTTTTATGTCATTTTTATACCATGATGATGTCATAAAACATACAGTGTTCACAAAAACTGTACATTTCAAAATTCAACAAAAAAAACCTTTTTAGGAATATAAAAAAAATCACCATAAGCTAATTTTAACTTTTTTATTCCAAAAATTATGTGTATTTTATCAAATGGAAATTTGAAATATTAGAAATTTAACATTTAAATAATATCATATAATACATGAAAAAACATTTTAATCTCGAATAAATACTATTTTTTCTGTATGAATACAATTATATTTTTTATTATTCCATAATTATTATATGATTAGAAATTAATTATTTATACATGTAAAAACTATACATTTTATAAAATTCAACTTCTAATTAAGAGGATTTTAACTTTTAAACAAATAATTAAAAAATAGTTTTAGAGTAATAACGTTTTTACATTATGGTTACAATTCTATATCAATGACCATCTTATTTTTTATAACGACTACCATATCCAAATATAGTTTTTATATTATGATAACAAGACACCGTAATATGTATAATAAATTAAGTTTCTAAACGAATATAGTAAATAATTCATAGTAATATTTTAGTGTTAAATTTGATACAAGACTTTTAAAAAGGAAATTTAAGAGTACAAAAACATGCACATAAAATATGATGATAATTATTTTAACACTAAATGAATTATTATTTAAAATTATAAATGGATATTATTTCAATGAAAATATGTAATTTTTCTATTTATTTTATCATGTGTTTTGCAGAAACTATTATATGACATTAAAAGTTGTAACATTACTTTCAAAAAGTAATATGTTACAATTATGTAACTACTAAATCAAGTATAATAGTATGTTAACAATTATATCCCAATTTCTACATTACCATTAAAATGATCACATAAAAATAGAACTATCAATAAAAGTATTGTAGTTATTAAAGAAAATTATGAATAAAAAGAATCTTGAATTGAGGAAAAGTGATTTTATAAAACTATTTTAAGAAACAATTAGTTGTGATAAAATTCCATTATAATCGAATTAATAATTTAAGGAAATCCATGTATTCAATAAAGGAAAGTAATTATGTCATAAATACTCACATAAATTCTTTTTTTATATCATTCAAATCAAAAGAAAATAAATTCAGTTAACAATTACATATTCAATTTTGGAATGAAAATTTATAAAAATAATCATTGAAAATAAGGGATGTTACAATGATATTGTGTTGATTAATGTGGAGCCTCATACATCATCACAAACATTCATAATTTTAACCCATCATAAATAATATTAACAAGAACATGTTCAAGATATAGATATTTTTTATGAATATTAGTTCATCAAGAATATTTCAAAAAGAGTAATCAAACCTCATGTAAGGGTTGGGAATGTTGAGATGACATCTTAAGAATTTGAAATGGTTTTGGAAATTCATTATGAACATATAAATTAATAATTAAGATATGGGAGTTATGAATTCTCAAAAACAAGTAATGGTGATTATTGGGGAAATGAAATCCTCAAATAACAACCATACGTGGGACATGGTGAAAAATCCATTTAATGTTAAAGTGACCAGCTCAAAATAAATATACACTGTTAAATAATAGTCTTCTAGAAAATAAGAAGTAACATTTATGAACTGGTTGGGAAAAAGGTATGTCATCTAAGAGAACAGATTGACTATTACTGAAATTTTCTATCCATGGGATAGATATAGTGCTTTTAGATTGATTTTGTCTCTTACTACATCCCATGAATTTAATTCTATACAAATGAATGTTAAGAGAACTTTCTTTATTATTAACCCAAAGGATCATATCTATTTGAATCCTGTAGAATTATATTTGAATCTAAAAAATTGTGGTCAAATATAGAAGGTTTTTATGGTCAAATAAGAGGTAAGAGGGGAGAAACTGGGGAATCTGGAAAAACTGGGAAAAACTGCAAATGAGTCACCGACGCGGAGCTACCGACGGATGAGCTATCGACGCGAGCAAAAGACACGACTTAACGACATGAGCTATCGACGTGACCTACCAACGCTGAGCTACCGACGCTGGGCTACTGACGCTGAGCTACCGATGTAACAACCTACCGATGCCCTGATCTACCAATCCATGACTCGCTGACTGTAACGTCCCCAACCCAGAAGTCATTAAACTGATGCTCCGAGTTGGGTCGTCACATGACCTCAAGTGTGCCTCCACATACGCCAGAGGTTTCCAACTAGCGGTGAGGGTCTAATAAGTCACATGGGGAGACTATACCATCTTTATCAGAGCAAGCCACAGCAGAACACAATATAAATAGCAGAAACAAAATGAATAACCAATAAACATGCATAACCGAGCATTTCCCCAAAGGGGTACAAACCAAAAATCAAATATAATAATGGCATGCCACACTAGTAGTGCAAGTGAATAAAATCCAAAACAAACAAATGGATAAAACTCCAAAAGGGTCCCGACTCTAAGTCTGGGTCCTCCATGTACATCTCAATCCCAAATCAACATCTCATAGTAGGGCATATGCTTGTGTCCTGACCTGCTCGGGTACCCAATAGCGGCCCGAGTAGGGTGTTAGTACAAAACATATTAGGCCACCACCAACAGTGCCTACAAATTATTCAGTCTAATAGATAGTGCATGAAAGTACAAAATGAAAGGTAAGTAAGAAAGAGACAGTTCTGGTTTCATTAGTTAACAATGTTTATTTAATTCATGACTTGCATTTATCCCAATTCCATCTCTTATACCATCTTCATTACATAAGTCGTATTGATCACATGTCTCATGGGTTAGGCATAAATATCATCTACACAAGGGTATAAGGCAATCAATCACAATGCATAGGGGAAACAAATCAAGTCTCTATCTCACTAGGGATCCACATATCACATCAACACATTCTCCTCACCTCTAAGCCTCAGTCAGGGTGGAATGCAACCGTTAGGGTAATAGATTCTTTGTCCCCTTCCCTAACCCGTGCATTTTGGGGTGGAGTTTAGAGCTTCGGTCTAACTCAACCTGTGGGCATAGAACCTCAAGTCAATACCCCCACTCCACCAAGCCATGTTCACATGTTTATTTTTCAAGTCACCACAACCATACCATAACACAATGGTCTCGCCCAAATTTACCCAAGTTTTAAGGGTCAAGCGCTCGCTTGTAGTGTAGCTTGGGTTGTCGAATCCTCAGAGACCTAACAAGAACCTTTAGACACTCAATAAAAAGAGATGGATTTTTTGCTATGAATTTTCCAGCTTGGGTTGATTTTAGATTGTTTTTAAAGAACACTAAAATATCTATGTGAATTCAAATTATGAGAAAATGAGTTTATCCTAGGTTATTTCTCAGGGTGGATTAAATGAATTCCTTTTTTTACGATTTTAATTTCATTAACTCGAGAAGGATTCATGCAATGAATTCAAACTAACCTAATCACTTACTGATTAAACACCTTCAAAACACATGATAATCACCTATAAACTTGTAGGATCATTTTCATGATCACTCTAAGGTAAAGGATGTAATTAGCACATGAAAGTGGGGTGAATAAATTCAATAAGGAAGAGGAAGAATAAAAATCATTGAATGAAAGAAACTCAATTAAAAGAAATTAATAACATTTAGGGACTGAGAAATAACATTCAATCAAGCCCCTTGATACTCCCTTGGATCAACCCATAAAATATCTATCCCTCCATTGATGACAAGTTCTCAACGGAAGCGGAATGTAGACTTACGAGGGTGGAATTGAAGAAGTAAAAACAACAAAAATAACGATCACTCCACCGTTGTGTGAACAAAATCACAAGGTTTGGTGTGAATAAATTTACACCTAGAGGAAAAGGTATCAAGGTGATAAGATGAAGAACAGAAAAAGAGAATAAGTAGAACTTTTATTAAAAACTAAGGTGATTCGAACAACTTAAATGGGAAGGAAAAATGCTACAAAGACAATTTGGCATAATAACATTACAATCAAAACAAAGCTCCAAGATCCCCAAATCCTCCATACCTACTGCCATAAATAGGAATTTTGGAATCCTTTGGCCGAGATACCATCATTCCATGTGCCTTTAATTAATTTTGTTGGAGAAAGGTGGGTGGACATTTAATGCATAAGAGACTTTTCCACTCTTGCCTCGAAGTGGGATCCAGATTTCTACACCGAACAGAAGAATCAAAAGCACCATCTAGAAGGCCGAATTGGAGTGGTACATAGAAAACTTAAATGAATCCCCAGATGTCCCCTAACATCTGGTAAAATTTCCTCCCACAATAATAATCCGTTCTCGAGATATGATAAAAATAGTGGGCTGTTTTTCTGGGCCGCAGAATCTGGCCCAGAATTGCATCGTCAATTTGGGCCGCCTTAATCACCACCATGTAGGGCGAATTAGCACTGGATCCAGAAGAATTATTTGTTCTAATATATGTCTTCTATCCTTCCATAAATGTTGGGATTCATTGGGCCTATAGTGTGGGACCCACAGTCCGATCAGTGGGATGATATCCAATCTGCCTTCTCCAGAATTGTTTCCTTTCGTCGCCAAAACTTCTCATCATCCTTTATGAATCCTCCATTGATCCCTGAATGAAAAATGTTAATAATTAAGTTTATATCCATTTCCAAAAATATAAAATTAAAATCTGGATAATTACATTCTTTTAATTCAGATGAAACATTGGGCCTAAATTGGTGCATATTAGGCATGAAGTGCACAAATGATGAGAATGGATGTTCAAAATTAAAATCCACTAACTCAGGCCCATAATATAAAAAATGAACATTTAATAACATTAAAATGTAATCAAAATATGTGTTCTTATTAGCTAATCACACCTCCCAACTTGTGTTTTGCTAGTCCCGAGCAAAATATATCTCACAAAAATGAAATTCGAATGACCTTTTCCAAAAACATTTTAATACACATTTCTCACCCAAAGATCTCATACCAAACAATTATGAAACCCATAAAAATAATTTAAAACAAGCTATGTACATAGGCATATCTCAAGTCCAAACCCATTCCTTTGTTCAAATTCATCGTCGTGTTTCATCCAAATTCAATTAAGCATGATGAAGTGTTGTGCGTCCCAATAGACATGGGGGTTCATTTTCATTCGAGGGAGAAAAGGTGGAAGCGCTAGGAGAAATAAAATTTTAATAATAATATGAGTACTCATTTTTTTTATTTTATCTGTTTTTTTTTTTGTGGATTTTTTTTGGATTTTTTTTTTTTTGCAATCTTGCCATGGTAATTGAAATTGAACTCAATCGAGTCAACCCATGTAGAAAGACTTTGCCGATGATTCCCAGGATCAAAGACCTTAGGGAACCAAATGAAGCTCACATACTCGGGCATCATCTCAAGTTAACACAATGAAAAAAATTCAAATTACCACAAATAGAGATAAAATTCCCAACTGTAGGCCAGAAAACTATGGAGTCACGATCCCCAAGTGCCGAAAGACACACATTAGGTCAATTCATTGCTCTACGTGCAATTGATTTTTTTTTGAATACTCATGTTAAAATTAAAATGATCACCAATCCTATGCTATTTATTATGGGTCCCCAAAAACTCAAACTAAAACCCCACAATCTAGAGGACGTGCATTGTGTTTTTTAAAAAAATAATTGGATGAAAATATAAACGGTGAAAAATCACATAGGACAACCGCACTTTCCAAAATCAATGCACATGAAGATAAACTTGCATTAAAATCAGAATCAAGGCATGAAAAATTATTTGATATCCAATTTCATAGTTTGGAAGGTGTGTTATCATGTTCAAGGTTAATGACATTTTTCCTTCCACACATTTTCATCTCCCCCCCAACATAGAATAACACTGTCCCTAGTGTTTAAATAATTGAAACATAGAAGGGTCAGGATAGAAGTTCAACAAAGACATTGAAAATGAAAATTATTGAATGAATTCACCTGGTGGTTGATGTTGAAAATGCATTCCCATGTCTCCCTTCAGTTCGGGTTTATCTCCCAATGTCTTGGAAAATTGTGACCAGCTTTTCCCAATGACTTATGACATGCCTTTAAATTTTTTTTTAAATAAATTTATTTTTTTTTTGTATTTTTATAACCTAAAAAAAATAAAAATAACATAAACTGATGATACATAGTCTTCTCTAAAATTTCTGGGTAAGGTATTACTCAGGGATCACACCGCGTGACACGGATGAATACGGTGCTCCCCTTTCATACCCATCCTTACACATAAAAGAAGAATAGGTCAACAATCTATTATTTTTAAATACCTACACAAACATAAAATAAAACATAAACTAATGATACATTGTCTTCTTTATATTTTCTGGGTAAGGTATTACTCAGGGATCACACCGCGTGACACAGATGAATACGGTGCTCCCCTTTCATACCCATCTTTACTCATAAAAGAAGAACAGGTCAACAGTCTATATTTTTTTTAAATAACAAAATGAAGAAGAAGGAAACAAAAGATGATTCAAAATGATTAGAAACATGAAAACCACGGGTTGCCTCCCGTGCAGTGCTTTTTTTAACATCGTTAGCCCAACATGGATCCTAAATCTATCAATTTTTTTCCGAGTTTATAGGTTGGCTCTGTTAACTCAACCTCTACTTACTGTTTATTGAATGATTCAATGAATGGTTTTAACCTATGACCATTGACCTTAAAAATGTTACCACTTGTGGGATCCTGAATCTCTACTGCCCCATGTGGGTACACATGATGCACTATGAATGGACCTGACCATCTAGACCTTAACTTTCCCAGGTGTAAATGAAGTTTTGAACTATACAAGAGCACAGGTTTTCCCAGTTCAAATTATTTGAATTTCACATTCCTAGATTGGTAGGCTTGAACTCTAGCTTTATTTATCCTTAAATTTTCATAAGCCTCCATCCTAAGTTCCTCAAGTTCATTATAATCTAATTTCCTCTTTTCTTCAGCTAAAGAAATGTCGAAATTCATTTTTTTGATTGCCCAAAATGCCTTATGCTCAAATTCAACAGGTAAATGGCATGCTTTTCCATAAACCAACCTATATGGTGACATTCCTAGGATGGTTTTGAATGCTGTACGATATGCCCAACGAGCATACAAGAGTTTCTCAGCCCAATCTTTCCTAGAGGGGTTGACAGTTTTTTCAAGAATTTGCTTAATCTCCCTATTTGCTAACTCATCTTGACCATTGGTTTGAGGAAGGTACACAGTGGAAACATTATTAGAAATTATGTACTTAGACATGAGTGAAGAGAATGGGAGTTTACAGAAATGTGTTCCTCGATCACTGATTATAGCCCTAGGAATTCCAAATCGATAAAATATATGCTCTTTCAGAAATCGGATCACAACATGATGGTCATTGGACTTGGTGGGAATGGATTCAACCCATTTTGAGACATAATCAACAGCTAAGAGGATGTAGAGGTATCCCTTAGAGTTTGGAAAGGGTCCCATGAAATCAATTACCCAACAATCAAAGATTTCAACAACCAGAATGGGAGTGAGGGGCATTTCATTCCATTTGGAAATGGATCCTAATTGATGACACTGAGGACAACTTTTACAGAATTGGACGGAATCCTTATTGCGTTTTGGCTAGTAGAAACCACTTTGTAGGACCATTGAAGTGGTTTTATTTGTAGAAAAGTTTCCTCCACATGCCTCTCCATAACAAAATTTTAGAATGGACTCTTGCTCAGTCTCGGGAACAAGTCTCTTGATGATTTGATCAGGACATAACATGAAGAGGTAAGGATCATCAAACACATAGTGTTTGACATCAGAAATGAATTTCCTCTTAGCTTGGGTACCCAGGAATTTTGGAATGTCACCAGTCACCACATGGTTTGCTATGTCAGCATACCAAGGGCAATCACTCACTGAATAGAGGTTCTCATCGGGGAATGAATCAGACACATAGAGGTGGTGTGAGTTGTATTTGAATTCCATCCTAGAGAGGTGATAAGCTACAACATTTTCAACACCCTTTTTATCCTTAATGGTTAAATCGAACTCTTGAAGAAGAATGACCCACCTAATCAATCTAGCCTTGGAATCTTGTTTTTTGAAAAGGTATTTTAGATCTGAATGGTCAGTGAAGACAATGATGGGTGATCCTAAGAGATAAGACCTGAATTTATCTAAGGCAAAGACAACAGCAAGCAACTCTTTCTCAGTGGTGGTGTAGTTTATTTGTGCATCATTTAAATATTTTCTTGCATAAGCAATGACACAAGGAGTTTTCTCACACCGTTGTCCTAAGACTGCTCTTACAGAGAAGTCACTTGCATCACACATGAGCTCGAAAGAAAGTTTCCAATTTGGAGATTTCATGATAGGTGGAGATATAAGAGTTGACTTGAGTATAGAGAATGATTCCTCACAGCTTTATGTCCATAAAAATGGAGCATCTTTTACCAATAGAGCACAAAGTGGTCGAGAAATAGAGCTAAAATTCCTAATAAACCTTATATAAAAACCAGCATGTCCTAAGAAGGACCTCACTTCCTTAACAGTTTTAGGAGATGGAAGGTGACGAATGATGTCAACCTTAGCTTTATCAACTTCAATCCCTCTACCAGATACCAGATGACCTAGAACATGTCCTTCCCTTACCATGAAATGGAATTTTTCCTAATTTAGTATGAGATTATTATCCTAACACCATGAAAAAACCTTTTCAACATTTAGAAGGCATCCCTAAAAAGTATCCCCAAAGATGGAGAAATCATCCATGAAGACCTCTAAACAATCCCCCACCATGTCCGAGAAGATTCCCATCATGCACCGCTGGAAGGTACCAGGGGCACTACATAATCAAAAGGGCATGCGCTTGAAGGAAAAAGTGCCAAATAGACAAGTGAAGGTTGTTTTTCCTTGATCCTCTAAGGAGACTTCTATTTGATTATACCCTGAGAATCCATCTAGGAAGCAGTAGAATTGATGACCCGCCACTCGCTCGAGGACTTGATCTATAAAGGGTAAGGGGAAATGGTCTTTCTTGGTACAAGATTTGAGTTTCCTATAGTCAACACATACTCTCCATCCACTAATGACCCTTGTTGGAAGCGTCTCTCCATCCTCATTGGTTATTACTGTGATTCCAGCCTTCTTTGGAACCACATGGATTAGGCTAACCCACTCACTCTCAGCTATAGGATAGATGATACTAGCTTTTAACAATTTCAAAAGTTCTTTTCTCACTAATTCCATGAGATTAGGATTGATTCACTGTTGAGGTTGATGACATGGATTTGAATCGGATTCTAGAACAATTTTATGAGTCCCGATAAGTGGGATTATCCCAGGAATATCAGATAGGGTCCATCCAATGGCTTTCTTATGTCTCCTAAGGACATCTAGAAGCATCCTCTTATGATCGGCTTCAAGAGAGGAAGAAATGACAACATGAAAGGATTGATTGTCCCCTAAGAATGCATACTTTAGTGATGAAGGTAAAACCTTGAATTCAAGATCAGAGTGGTTATCACTTTCCAAAAAAGGATGAGACTTTGTATTGAACTCAGTTTCTTTGTTCAGATTTCTTGACAAAATTGGTTCCTTGTGAAAAAAAGTTTCATCCACTAAATTAGCTAGAGTAGTTTCATGAATGGGTATGGACTCAATGTTATTGATTTCACCCATGGTATCATTTATTGGTGATTCTATAAAATCATCAATAGATCTATCTGAAAGAGATTCAAGCCAAGGAGACAAATTTCCCACATGTGAACAAAGAAAATCAATCTCTTATGGACATAAACATCCTTCAGTAATTCCTTGATGTTCCTTGAGTTCACTATCAACACTAACTATCCAATTAACCTCATGTATCTCTTCATCATCCCCAATTTGAGAGTTTTCATTGTGGATGTTCAAGTCTAGACTCATGTTTCCAAATGTGATGGTCATGTTCCCATTTCGGACTCGGATAACAGAGTTGATTGTTGCAAGGAAGGGATGACCAAGGATGATTGGGGTTTTCTCCCTAGGACCTAAGCTTGGGTGATTTTCAAGAATAATAAAGTCAGATGGGTAAATGAAATTTTCAACATTCACCAAAACATCCTTTAAGATCCCCTTTGGAACCCTAATACTACGATCATCAAGTCGAAGTGTGACAGATGTGGGTTGGAGCTCTTCTAGGCCTAATTGGCAGTACACAGCATAGGGGATGAGATTGACACTAGCACCTAGGTCACATAAGGCCTTGACAACTTTGCACTCTCCTAGTTCAACATTGATGTAAGGGAAACCCGGGTCTTTCAACTTAGGAGGAATGGTCCCTTGAATAGTGGTACTCACATTAGAAGCCAAAAGGACTTGGTTTTTATGTGAAAATTTTCTTTTAAAAGTGCACAAGTCCTTAAGGTACATTGAGTTTGCAGGAATGGTTTGAATTGCATCAAGGAGTGGAATGTTCAACTTGACTTGTGAGAATATGTCCCTCAATGTTTCACTCAATTCAGGC
The DNA here is from genome assembly GCA_963277665.1 of Viscum album. Lineage (NCBI taxonomy): Eukaryota > Viridiplantae > Streptophyta > Magnoliopsida > Santalales > Viscaceae > Viscum > Viscum album. Next base: position 917,444,317 of record OY728157.1, read on the forward strand.
TTGGTTTTCCCCCTCATGCATTGAGGAAATGGGGCAGGTTGTGGGGTTGTTTTTTGAAGAGTCGTTTCTTTCACATTTTTATTAGTATCTTCAGTTTGTTCATGTGTTTCATTTGAATTTTCATTAGATTTTGAATCTTTAGGTGGGTTTTGAACTATTTGTTCAGGTTTCTCAATTGATTTCCCACTTCTCAAAATTGTCACAACCTTTAGTTGTTCATGAGTTGTTTGAGTGCAACTTGTCTCACCCCTTGATGTTTGTTGTGGAATGGCTTGTGTGGGCATGGATGCCTTTCCATTTTTTATGGTTTGAAGTTCTTGTTTCAGGGAAGAGACTTCTGAGTTCATCCTTTCCATTTGTTTGCACAGTTGTTCAAGGATTGGTAGAGGGACAGATTGGGAAGGGGCTTGTGTTGGTTGGGTTATCCCAGGGGGTATACTTTGGTTGTTGGATGGGTTGTTGGTATTGGACTGGAGGATGTTGGTATTGGACTGGTTGTGGTTGTAATTGGTTATGGTTTTGAAAATTTTTTGTAGGGTAGGGGTTTGGTCCTTGTGGTTGGCTAGGTTGTTGGTTATCTTTCCATCGGAAGCCTGGGTGTTCATTATACCTTGGGTTGAATGTGTTTGGGTATTGAGGCTTTTGAAATTTTAGGGCATTGACTTCAGAAGGTGGACTTCCTAAAAGAACATCCTTGATGGATGGAATGGTTGGGAAGTTGTCTGTTTTGTGGTCATGTTTGTCACAGATTGTGAAAATAGGGTCTACAGTTTGGATTTCATGGATTTTCCTATGGTCTATCTCTACAACCTTCCTAGAGAGTGCTACAAGTTTTTCCCTAAGGCTTTCCTCTTCTCTAAGTGTATGCATTACAGTAGTTCTTTGAGGCTTTTCAGAATAAGGTGATGTTCCCCATGTTTGGTTTTGTTCAGCAAGGATTTCTAGATACTCGTAAGCATCATTTGGGGATTTGTTTTTAAAGGTCCCATTACACATCATGTCAATGAATTGTTTGTTCCCTGGGCCCAAACCATCATAGAAAATTCATACATGTTCAGGAATAGAAAAACCATGGTGTGAACCATGTTTAGGGTGTCTTTGAACCTCTCCCATGTTTCATAGAATGACTCTCCCTCTTTTTCAAAAAAGTTTTGGATACTCTTTTTAAGTGCAATTGTTTTGTGGTGGGGAAAGTATTTCTTGTAGAATTCTCTTTTCAGTTGGTTACAAGTGTGGATTTATGAAGGTATCAGATTATTTAACTAGTTCTTTTCTCGATCCTTAAGTGAGAAAGGAAATAGCCTCATCTTAGCTGACTCAAGTTAATGTGGTGAGCACATGGTTTCAACAATGTCATTGAACTCATTGACATGAAGGTAAGGCATTTCTGACTCCATCCCATGGAAGGTTGGAATGTGGTTTAGGAAATGAGGTTTAAAGACATAGTGGGCATCTCCTAGGGCAGAATGCCTAATTAAAGAGGGTGCATTGGTTTAGGTAGGTGTAAGGTAGTCATTCATGGTTTGATCGACTGCATTCCCCAAATTTGGGGCTGCCTCATTTGGATTTCCATTTTGGTTCCCGCCCGGGTTTATGAGTAGGTTTCTTTGAAGACCCTCCATTGAAATTGACTCAATCTTTAACTCTGGGGTATTAGGAAGATTAGGATCCAATGGTGTACTTGAATCCCCTATCCTATGACTTTCCACCCTAACTAGTCTGTTTGAGTTATCACGGGTGAAGGCGGACATGCGCCAAAAGAAACAAAAGATAGAAAGGGAAAAGATAAGAGATCTTGGGTGAGAATAGAATAATGGGGGTGATTAAAGAATGTTTTTTCTATAGAACATACTTGGTCCCCTGAAACGGCGCCAAAATTTGGTCTCGCCCAAATTTACCCAAGTTTTAAGGGCCAAGCGGTCGCTTGTAGTGTAGCTTGGGTTGTTGAATCCTCAGAGACCTAAGAAGAACCTTTAGACACTCAATAAAAAGAGATGGATTTTTGGATATGAATTAGCCAACTTGTGTTTATTTTATATGGTTTTTAAATAGCACTAAAAGATCTATTTAAATTCAAATTATGAGAAAATGAGTTGATCCTAGGTTATTGCTCAGGGTGGATTGAATGAATTCCTTTTTTACGATTTTAATTTCATTAACTCGAGAAGGATTCAGGCAATGAATTCAAACTAACCTCATAACTTACTGATTAAACACCTTCAAAACACATGATAATCACCTATACACTTGTAGGATCATTTTCATGAGCACTCCAAGGTAAAGGATGTAATTAGCACATGAAAGTGGGGTGAATAAATTTAATAAGGAAGACGACGAATAAAAATAATTTAATGAAAGAAACTCAATTAAAAGAAATTAATAACATTTAGGGAGTGATAAATAACATTCAATCCATCCCCTTTCTACTCCCTTGTATCAACCCATAAAAGAGCTAGCCCTCCATTGATGACAAGTTCTCAATGGAAGTGGAAAGTAGACTTATGAGGGTGGAATTGAAGAAGTAAAAACAACAAAAATAATGATCACTCCACCGTTGTGTGAAAAAAATCACAAGGCATGGTGTGAATAAATTCACACCTAGAGGAAACGGTATCAAGGTGATAAGAGGAAGAATATAACAAGAGAAGAAGAAGAACTTTTATTAAAAACTAAGGTGATTCGAACAACTTACATGGGATGGAAAAATGCTACAAAGACAATTTGGCATAATAACGTTACAATCAAAACAAAGCTCCAAGATCCCCAAATCCTCCATCACTACTGCCTTAAATAGGCATTTTGGAAGCCTTTGGCCGATCTCCAATCATCCCATGTGCCTTTAATTAATTTTGTTGGAGAAAGGTGGGTGGACATTTAATGCATAAGAGACTTTTCCACTCTTTCCTCGAAGTGGGATCCAGATTTCTACATCGAACATAAGAGCTGAAAGAACCATCTAGAAGTCCAAATTGGAGTAGTCCCTATAAGACTAAAATGAATCCCAGGATGTCCCCTAACATCCTGTAAAATTTCATCCCAAAATAATAATCCATTCGCAAGATATGATATAAATAGTCGGCTGTTTTTCTGGGCTGCAGAATCTGGCCTAGAATTGCATCTTCAATATGGGCCGCCGAAATCACCACCATGTAGGACTAATTAGCACTTGATCCAGAAGAATTACCCTATATTTATTCTATACTTAAATAAATTTTGGGCTTCATTGGGCATGTATTGTGGTCCCCAAAGTCCGATCAGTTGGATGATATCCAATCTGCCTTCTCTAGAATTGTTTCCTTTTGTCGCCAAAAATCCTCATCATACTTTATGAATCCTCCATTGATCCCTGAATGAAAAATGTTCATAAATAATTTTATATCCATTTTCAAAAATATAAAATTAAAATATGGATAATTACATTCTTTGAAATCAGATGAAACATTGGGCCTAAATTGGTGCATATTAGGCATGAAGTGCACAAATGATGAGAATGGATGTTCAAAATTAAAATCAACTAACTCAGGCCCATAAGATAAAAAATGAACATTTAATACCATTAAAATGTAATCAAAATATGTGTTTTTATTGGATAATCATTCTACCACACATATTCAATGCTATTGGATATCACAACACATAACAACAACATGGGAATTAATATTATGCCATAACCCATTAATACATTTACCATTTACAATTCATATCCATTTAGCCAAATTCTCATTTTTGTGCCTTAACACATTAGGTGTATTCAACAATCCCCTATGCCTTAGTCGAATTCATCATTGACCATTCATTAACCCATTTATCCCATTTATCATTTCACAATCATTTACCCACTTATGCATTTCTAGTACATTTCTCATATCACATAACACAATCCATTTATTGCATTCAATCATTTAGGTGTACCACCTAATTCTCATGTATTAACCCATTCCCTAATTTCATCCATTCCCTTATTAAAACCCATTAACACATTTCTCAATTCTCATTCCATTACCCAATTGCAATCTCACCATTTAACATGCCATAATCCCCTTAGGCATTTCTAACCAAATTCATGAAACAATCAACATAATCTCTTTCAACCCAATTACCCATTTACATGTCATTCCAACAACACCTTACACCTTTATTTCCCTAGAAATATTTATCATTATTTCGTTTATAACTTAATCAATCATTAAGACACGTTCTACATGGGTTTCACATTCTTATTCGGCAACCCACCACTTAACCCTGCCACACTCTCAGTCTGGGTTTGTCGGCGCACCACATGGGTGGCCCTAAAATTGTCAAGTCATCCTCAACGCATCCCACAATAATTATGAGGGTTTCAATTGGTCACTTAGACACCCATTTTTATTGAACACTTCAACGAAACCAAGGACACAAAATTTTGGAAAAAGAACACCAACTTCCATGCACAAATCCAAAATAAAACTATGGGATAATACTTGTAGACCACCTACCTCGAATCCGACGATGAAAGCACTCTCAATCATGGCCTTAGATCCAGATTCAAACACCCCTTGGAGCCCCAGCCTAGGTTCCGCCGAAAAAAAGGGGTTTTAGGGTTTTGGAAGAAGATGGAAGAAATCACAAACCTTAATCCGAAAAAGAGAAGGGATGACAAGATTAGACTTACCCGGAGCTTTGATCTGCAACCAACGACGTCCAAAACGGCCAAGAATCGAAGGAGGAACACCTCTTGGAAGCTTGAATCGTTCATGTTCGTCACTAGGGTTGATATGGGAGGAATGGAGGAAAATCTTGAGTTGGGTTTTAAATCCTGAGGTGGAATTTTTGTCATTTTCTCAAAGTTTCTAGGTCGCACGGTCTACCCACATAGTTTGCCAAACCGTGCACAAACTGTCTGTGAGCCACTTCCCGAAAAACACACCTTCGCATGATTTCCAGGAAATTCCGAATGATTTTCTTAACCATGCTCCAACCGTGTGTAAGCCTATGTCCATGGCTGCACGGTTACCTAGGATGATCCGCACGGTTTTCCCTAACCGTGCGCAAACCGTGCAACATGCCCAGGAACTCCCTTTTCTTCCTCTTTTGTGTCCCGAACCCCCGGAAAACTCCCGAGCCTTCACCTAAACATGGGGAAACACTTATCTAGCCAAAAAGAAGAGGACAAACCAAAACTTAAAAAAAATACCTTAAGAAAATCCGGGATCTTACAACCTCCCCACCTTAGAACGGCTCGTCCTCAAGCCGCTCTTCCGAGCATCACTAACTTCCGTAACAATAGATCATGCCACAAGGTATTCATATCCATTCACACTTTCCAAGTTTATGGTTGCACATGAAAATTCACACCAAACACGGATCAAGGCCATAGACATTCCCCTCAAGGCTTCCTCACCAAAACCCACAACACGAACCAGAAAATCTCCTCAAGGATGCATCCACTTCAACCATTCTCACCACGAGAACTTCATGGGGAAAACATAGGTGATAACACCTAACTCACAACACATGGAGACTTAATACACAACATCACATCTTCAAGGAGGAACCAATCAACACCTCAACAGCCTGATCCTCTTTACAGCTAAAGACCCGAATTACTTGGCATCATTTTTCTCTTTTTTTCAAACTCTATCAGTGACCCAAACCTGATATCACCCGAAGGAAAACACATGATCCTTACAACCATGTTTCCTGAAGATTCATTCCATAACTATAAATCCAGACGCAAATCAAGACTCTCGGCTACTTGACCAGTTAAACTGTTCCAAAGCTCTTTACCAGGGCCAACTCACCTGAACGGTGACCACTCGAGTCCTTCAAAACTGAATCTCTGATCACGTCATCCACCAACCATTTATCTAGTATGGGTTTCTCCTCCATTTCCAATTATTTGGAACCTCCTCCATTGATGAAGGACCACCATAACTCAACCCAACATTCCCATTGCCTAACATGTTGCAACTCACTGCGCCCAAGCATCCATAGGGGAATTACCCTGCCTTGGCATCCAGTCGCACTATCACAACCATTGGGAAGACATCCCTACACCATCCATTTAAGGACTAAGATCATACTAACCTCACTCAGGTACAACTTCGTTTCGAAAGACGCTTTCCGCTACAACATAAACCCGAAGGAGAGTCACTCTCACCTCACCCATTCAAGTTTACTATCTCATGTCGGACCACCTTCGACTGGATTTCCCCAAAACACACACCTTCCACTGATGGTACGCTACCCCTTTCTCACATTTCCAATGTGCTTACTAACTTGAAGTCTATCATTATCATTCCACGCACCCACTGAGGTCACTTCCTAAATTCCAGTAGAATTCCATCATCACATCACTACCGCCCTCCAGACCGTCATTGGCTTCACCCTTGGCATGACACTACATCACATGGACAAGGTTCACCCAACATCGAGATGTTATAAAACCACCCAAGGATAACTACCTGAGTCTAACCCAGATCCTCGTTGGAGTTTTAGGACCCAACCTCTCTTGCTACTACCTGTTTTCATATTCGACCACACCCTTCTACGACTTCAGCACAGACATCACAAGCTTCACACAGAACCACCCTGAGCCCGAAGCCGACACTTGGCTCATCAATTACCACACCCAAGTTCTACATTGCCTCTCTAAGGAACCTAAAAAGCACCTCACAGGTTCCTCATTGGCATCCTGATGCCACCACATCAGCTCAATGTTCTCCTCTCCACATCTGGGACCAACTCATCACTCCCCACCATAGGAGTGTCATTACCATTGCTCACCATGAGAGATTCCAACCACCGCTTCGTACACTCAACACAAGCCAAACATCAACCTTAGACATGGACATCCATATTTTCCCATAATAAGGAAACGAACATCACCCAATGCTCGTTCTCGGCTTCTGTGAACAGAAACCATGGCTTTTGTCATCATTCGGTCCATCCCGAGGACCCCACCCGAAGCCATTGAGAGTGTACATCCCATCCTCAGGCTTCACGCATTCTGTTTCCATGAGCATAAACTCCATGATGACCCTCATCCAACCAAACACCTTCATGTCTCTTGGCGTGAGCCAGAGCTCCTCAACATACCTGGGACAATGTCAATATGTTGGGAATTCTCGTCACTAGCTGAGGTACGCTAAGAAGTTGTCTAAGAACACCACCACCAACTCATTTGTTTCTGATGTCAAGCTATGGCACACCATGACCTGTCAGGGATCTCAGGCTTCCCTGTTGAACGTGTCACATTAACACTTATCCATCACCACCCAGGTGTGATTTCCAACTAGGTTCAACCATCGCTTAACAACCAAACCATTAATACAAAATATTTTAGCCACATGACCACCCTTACCTCAGGTGTCACCATCGAGTGAAAGAATATAACCACATTCCATCCACCTTCATCTCTTCCACTCGAAAACAACCTCAAGCCTCTATTAATCATCATCCGAACATGTGAGTCGGGAATTCATATGATACAACACTTTGAAACAAACCTTAGATCCTATTACGAGCACTTGGTGCCCTTACAAAAGAACTGGGTATAACTATACCATTTACTAAAACTTGGTGGTACTCAATACGCATTAACACCACCTTTGAAGCATCTCCCATGCTTCATATTATGAGGTACTTGTACTGCTAGGAAAACCTCCCACGTGGTCACCCATGCTTTGTTGGAACTATCAGCGAATAACCATAACTTGAGTAGCACAACCAACCCTCAACCATCCCACTTACCCCCAAGGCCAAATCCACACCATAAAACACCCTGAGTTCCACTATCAAAATCCAAAACATCTACATGCACAACACACACCCAAAATCACTAGAAGCCATATCTGACCTCTCTCATAGGTCACCATGAAGGTTGAACGATACCAACTCCCTGAACTGGAGTCACAACTAGGAGAATCCATTGGTCCTCTCTCCAAACCATGCTTATCATGACACGAACAAAGCAATTCTCGTGAATGGAACTCTCACTCCCATTTCGATGCACATTATGCCTAGTACACCAACAACCATGTACTCTAGGATCCCCGCTAAAGGTGTACACATTCATCAGCATTACGAGCAAAACATCCTCTCCGGGATTCAAGACACAACTCACAAGGTCTCTACTCACCAGGTCACCAAGACCCAGGCACCATCTTTAGGGTCCAACATGTACTCCGTACAGTCACGAACCACAAGAGTTCTCTCACTCGCATTACCGAACAACGCCTCGCAACCCAAAGGCCACAACCCTGTGAGGGTTCCCTAAACACACCACTTAGGCCACATCATGATGGATAAAGCCTCACAAATCCAATCCAAAGACTCCACTAGGGCACTCTCACTACCCAACTTGTGTATACAAGGGTCAAACCAACCACATAAGGGATACCCACTATTGAACTCAATCATTCTCATTTTAAACTTACCATTCACCAGACGCTTTGAAGAATGACCAAAAGGACTTAACCAAATATGGAAGGGGTCTCACACTCGCAAACTTAAACAACTCGTTCTTCATGCTCTAATCCAACAGTCATCGTCACACTTAGAACACTACCCCCTCTACCATGCCTACTATGGGTCAGGGTCAACATGGAGTAACCAATTCACTTAATCACAAGTCTTTCGTCAATACCTCTTCAAACCAATTATTCATTTAAAACCCAATTACTTCCCTCTTGGAAACATTTCTCATTTCAAAACTTGTTAAAATAATTATTTTAACTCAATTACACCTTACATTAGTCAAAATTCATTAACAATTTTACAGTCATTATGCAACCATCTTTCTTTTAGACACAAAAACAAGCCTTACGATTTATCAAAACCAAAAATATTAACTAGATCACAACATTTCTTTATACACAATATTTCTTAACTATTCATTTGAATTTTTTTCATTCACCCACTTTCATCACCATTATTAGGCATCATTTTCTTCATATTTATCAGGGAAGTAAAATGCATTTCACTCTTTATGCCCTGCACACCCATCTCGTGTGTATGCCTATACTGATGCATGCCACCTATATCCTTAGGTGCCTAAAATGATGCATGAATGAACATCCTCATGCCATTCCAGTAATGAGCGAAATATCATAAATCAGTCAAATCACACAACATGTGCATCACCCAATGGTGAAATATCATCCAACTATAACAACACATATCAAGAAACACAGTTCCCACCCAGGGTGACTTGGGTTTTCCCTCTTAAATGGGTTAGCTACTCCCAAGAACGAGCTCATTACCAAGGCCCCACACATCCTAATCTCCTTTCAAACATCCCCAAATAGTATGAAGAGAAAATAACTCCTCTAATACCACTTTATAACGTCCCCATCCCAGAATCCATTAAACGGATGCTCCTATTCGGGTCATCACATGACCTTAAGCATGACTCTCCATACGCCAGAGGGTGACGACTAGCGGTGATGGTCTAATAAGTCATGTGGGGAGACTATACCCTTTTTATCAGAGAAAGCCATAGCAGAACACAATATAAATAGAAGAAACAATATGAATAACCAATAAACATGCATAACTGAGCATTTCCCCAAAGGGGTACAAACCAAAAATCAAATATAATAATGTCATTCAATACTAGTATTTCAATTGAATAAAACCCAAAACAAAAAAAATGATCAAAACTCTAAAAGGGTCCTGACTCTAAGTACGGGTCCTCCATGTACATCCCGATCCCAACTCAATATCTCACAGTAGGGCATCTGCCCGTGTCCTGACTTGCATCCAAGAGATCTGCTCGGGTACCGAACGGCGGTCAGAGCAAGGTGTGAGTACAAAACTCAGCAGGTCACCATCAACGGTGTCTACAAAATATTCAATCTAATAGATAGTGCATGCAAGTAGAAAATGAAAGATAAGTAATAAATGGACAGTTCAGGTTCCATTAGTTAATAATGTTCATTTAATTCATGACTAGCATTTATCCCAATTCCATCTCTTACTTCATCTTCATTATATAAGTTGTATTGATCACATGTCTCATGGTTTAGGCATAAATATCACCTATGTAAGGGTATAAGGCAATCAATCACAATGCATAGGGGAAACAAATCAAGTCCCTATCTCACTAGGGATCCACGTATCACATCAACACAATCTCCTCACCTCGAAGCCTCAGTCCGGGTGGAATGCAACATTTAGGGGAATACAGCCTTTGTCCCCTTCCCTAACCCGTGCATTTTGGGGTGGAGTTTAGAGCCTCGGTCTAACTCGGCCTGTGGGCGTAGAACCTAAAATCAATACCCCACTATACCAAGCCATGTGCACATGCTTATTTTTCAAGTCACCACAACCATACCATAACACAATCAAGAATATTCAATGCTATTGGATATCACAACACATAACAACAACATGGGAATTAATACTATGTCATAACCCATTAATAATTCATATCCATTTAGCCAAATTCTCATTTTTGTGCTTTAACCCATTAGGTGTTTCAACAATCCCCAATGCCTTAGCCAAACTCATCATGGACCATTCATTAACCCATTTAGCTCATTTATCATTTCACAAGCATTTACCCACTTATGCATTTTGCGTACATTTCTCATATCACATAACACAATCCCTTAATTACATTCAATCGTTTAGGTGTACCAACTAATTTTCATGTATTAACCCATACCTCAATTTCATCCATTCCCTTATTACAACCAATTAACACATTTCACAATTCCCATTCCATTACCTAATTGCAAGCTCACCGTTTAACATGCCCTAATCCCCTTGGGAATTTCTAACCAAATTCATGAAACAATCTACATAATCTCTTTCAACCCAATTACCCATTTATATGTCATTCCAACAACACCTTACGCCTTTATCGCCCTAGGCATATTTATCATTATATCATTTATAACTTAATCAATCATTAAGACACATTCTACATGGGTTTCATGTTTTTATTTGGAAACCCACCACTTAACCCTACCACACTCTCGGTCCGGGTTTGCCGGTGCACCCCATGGGTGGCCCAAAAATGGTCAAGTCATCCTCAATGCATCCCACAGGGATCGTGAGGGTTTTAATTGGTCACCTAGACACCCATTTTTATCAAACACTTCAACGAAACCAAGGACAGAAAAAGGGGGAAACAAGAACACCAAATTTCATGCACAAATCCAAAATAAAACTATGGGATAATACTTGTAGACCACCTACCTCGAATCTGACGATGAAAGCACTATCAATAATGGCCTTAGATCTAGATTCAAACACCCCTTGGATCACCAACCTAGGTTCCGCTGAAGAAAAGTGTTTTTAGGGTTTAGGAAGATGATGGAAGAAATCACAAACCCAAATCCGAAAAAAAGAGAAGGTAGGAGAGGATTAGACTTACCCGGAGCTTCGATCTGCAACCAATGGCGTCCAAATAGCCATGAATTGAATTAGGAACACCTCTTGGAAGCTTGAGTCATCCAAGTTCATCACTAGGGTTGATAGGGGAGGAATGGAGGAAAATCATGAGTTGGGTTTTAAAATCTTGGGGTGTCATTTTTGTAATTTTCTAAAAGATTATGGGCCGCACAGTTTACCTGCATGATTTGCCAAACTGTGCACAAACTGTGCGTGAGCCACTGCCCGAAAAACTCCCCTTTTCACGGTTTCCTAGAAATTTCACATGGTTTTCTTAATCGTGTGCCGACTTTGTGTAAACCATTGTCCATGGTTGCACAATTACATGAGATGATCCGCACAGTTTGCACTAACCATGCACAAACCGTGCAACATGCCCAGGAACTCCCTTTTCTTCATCTTTCATGTCCCAAACCCCCAGAACACTCCTGAGCCTTCACCTAAACATGGGGAAACACTTTTCTAGCCAAAAATAATAGGCCAAACCAAAACTTAAACAAAAACATACCTTAAGAAGATTCGGGATCTTACACTGACGTCCTGACTCACCGATGCCGACGACCCTAACTCACTGATGCTGACGTTCCTAACTCACTGATACACTGGCATGTTGACGCACTGACATGCTAATGCACTAACATGCTGACGCACTGACATGACAACACAAAACAGGAAATTTGGCAAAATCTTGAAATAACCCACTGTTGCCTCTTAGAACACCCTAAACACTGAATTTTTACAATGGAATAGCCTGGGGAAATCCGTGTTATTACATTAGATATCTCTCAAACTATTCTCATCCCTGAGAATTTCAAAACTATCCTAGAAGAAAAAGAGGCATGAACAACCAGCTCTTAAGATACCTCTAAGGAGTAAACCACCTTGGGTTGTCTTTATGGCTGGAATGAAAACCCTCGACATCCTTGAACACCTCCTTTTCATCAATCTCCCGAACAACTGTAGAAACACTATCGCTCAACTACCCCAAACAACCACACAAACACCAAAAGTCACACTGTCCAGACACATTGATTAGGGAGCTCCTTCCTCCATGTCGAGATACTATCTACTTTGGGCGGCACTGTCTCACCCGCACGAGTTTAATCGCATCCACATTAATGTGTCTTGATTAGGGATCAGGCCCTCCCCTATCCATAGTCATGACTTTTCACACAAAATCAGAGAACATGTAAAAAACTTATCATACAGCAAGCGAGGTCAAACATTTCATCATAAGCAAGGTACAAAGAAAAACACAAGAGAAAACTCAGAACAGCTCCGGGTACTGGGCACGTATTTGTGGTTATCGCTCCCAAGTACTCTCCTCGAGGCCACCATGCCTCCCTAACACACGAACCAAAGGAATGGAACGTCCATGCAACACCTTCTCCTCATGATCCTCGATTCTTACCGATCGCTCCACAAATGTCGTGTCGTCCTCGATATCCAACTCTCCCCAGTCAAGGATGTGGGAGTCATCGTGTAGATACCGACGAAGCTGAGAGACATGAAAGACGTCGTGGATCCTCTCTAACCATGGTGGCAGTGCCAGCTGATATGCCACCTTGCCAACTCATCCCAACACCTTGAAAGGTTCGATGAACCTGGGATAAAGCTTGCTTCCTCTGCCAAACCCATGTTGTCAATGCCAAGGGGAGACCATTAAGAACACGTGGTCCCCAACCTCAAACTCCAAGGGCCTCCTCCTATGATCGGCATGCGACTTTTTCTATTCTTGAGCCACCTTCATCCTCTCACACACAAGATGAACCTTCTTCGTTGTGCTCTGCACTACCTCTGGTCTAAGAAGGGTTGTTTCCCCCACCTCTGTCCAGCACATGGGTGAGCAACACAGAATTTCATACAAGGCTTTGAACGGTGTCGTGCCAATGGTAGAGTGATGAATATTATTATAGGAAAACTATACCAGGGGCAAGTGTCATACCCACGACCACCCAAAGTCCAAGACACATGCCTGCACCATGTCCTCCAACGTCTAGATGGTCCTCTCAATCTGTCGATCAGTCTGAGGGTGGAAAGTAGTGTTGAGGTGTAACTGGGTGCCAAAGGCATGCTGCAATCCCCTCCAAACTTGCAACGTGAAATGTGTATCTCGATCTAAGACAATGCATCTCGGAACTCCATGTAGCCGCACCACTTCGTCTATGTACCTTTGTGCAAGGCATCCACTGCGCTCAACTCCCTAATCGCCAAGAAGTGAGTCGACTTCGTCAATTAGTACACTACGACCCAAAGGGCATCACACCCTCCCTGAGATCTGGGTAAAACTGTGATGAAATCCATCGAGATGTCATCCCACTTCCACTCAGAAACATCTAAGGGATGTAACAATCTTCCAGGAATATAGTACTCAGTCTTCACATGCTGACAAACTAGGCACTTTGCCACGAACTCCGCCACTACCCGCTTTATTCTGAGCCACCAAAATTGTTCCTTCAAGCCTCAGTACATCTTGGAAACTCATGGGTGTACCGCCAGGGGTGAGATATGGAACTCACAGAGAACTCCCTCGTGCATTTCCACCTGGCCAAACAGTTTCCCATGGAACAACATCTGATTTCGACTATCCTTCGACCACCCCTCCGGAGTATCACCCTGGAGAACGTGATCACGCATCACTTCAGCCTCCGAGTCTCCCCACTGAGACTCCTCTACCTGTTTCACCAAGGAATACTGCACTATCATCTGAAACAGATAGCCTCTTCCACTATCCTTCCCAACGTCCAGGTGCAAAGTGGATAACTCCTCCATTACCTTCCAAGCATTCGTGGATTCCCGAACTTCCTCCTTCTGTGACTTCTAACTCAATGCATCGGTCACCATGTTCCACTTTCCTGGGGAGTAAGAGATCTCGAAATTGTAGTCCTAGAGAAACTTCATCCACCTTCATTGCCGCAAGTTCAGGTCTCGTTGGGAAAAGTTATACCTCAAACTCTTGTGATCCGTGAATACCACAAAGCGCTCCCCGATGAGGTAATGTCATCACAACTTTAGCATGAACATGACCACTGCAAGCTCTAGATCATGGGTGTCATAGTTACGTTTGTGAGGACGTAACTATCTAGACCCATAAGAGATTACTCCTCATTTATGCATCATCACACATCCCAATCCTAGGTCGGAAGCATCATAAAACACCTCAAACATTGCCCCTTCCTTCGGTAACCTAAGAATTGGGGCACTGACCAGCTTCCCCTTCAGATAGTTAAAAGCTGCATGACACTGCTCACTCCACACGAAGGCCTGGTCTTTTCTGGTCAAAGCTGTAAATGGAGCTGCAACATGAGAGAAGTTGGGTACGAACCTCCATTAATACTCTGCCAAACCCAGGAAACTACGACCCTCAACCACATTCTTGAGTTTTGTCCAAGAAACAACTGCTTCAACCTTTGACGGGTCCACCGCTATCCCTTGCTGAGACACCAAGTGTCCGAGGAAGTGTGCCTCTCGCATGAAGAACTTGCACTTGGAAAAGTTTCCATAGAGCTGGTGGTGTTGGAGGTCCTCCATGATAGTCCTCAGATGCACGGCGTGCTCCTCCCCTGATCTCAAGTTGATCGTGATATCGCCGATGAACACAACGACGAATCGGTCCAAGTACTCACAAAAAACAAAGTTCATGAGCCCCATGAACACGGCTAGTGAATTTGTGACACCGAAGGGCATGACTACGGACTCGAAGTGCTCATACCTGAACTTGAACGCAGTCTTCAGGATGTCACCCTCCTTTACCCTCAACTGGTGATATCCAGACCACAGGTCGATCTTAGAGAACCAACCTACCCCATTTAACTGGTTGAAAAGGTTTTTGATCCTTGGAAGGGGTAACAGTTCTTGACCGTCACCTGATTCAGTCTCCGGTAGTCTATACATAGCCTCAGGCCACATCTCGTCTTCTTCATGAAAAAGACTGTAGCACCCCACAACGACAATGTTGGTCAGATAAAACCCTTCTTCATCAGGTCGTTAACCTGAATCCGCAACACCCACAACTCAGAAGGTGTCATTCGATAGGGAGTCATCGAAATCGAATGGCAACCAGGTTGCAAGTATATCCCAAACACAACTTCACGTCAAGGGGGTAGAGTCACAACCTCTTCAGAGAATACATCCATGAACTCACTGACTACCCCCAGAACATCCACCATCTCAGTATCTTCGGATTCCACTGACAGCTCGGCTAACAAAGAAAGAAGAGGTTCCACATGTCGGGTTCCCTCCAGAAAACTTTTCTCTCCAACGAAAGCTATAATAGCCGCCCATATCTGAGAACATGACCCTTCTCTAGAAGCATTCGATAACAACGTGCACATAAAACAACTAGTTGATGCCTATAATTGCATCGTATGGGTGAATCTATAGCAAAATAAGGTCCCCACTAGACTGATGTGTCCCCAACATCAGTCTACATCCTCGACAAACATCAAACAGACTGGTCTGACCTCCAACTAGCGTACACAAAACAAGGGACGTGGGAAGTCTCTCTACATATAGTCTCAGAGCATGGGCTAGACCAGGTGCAACAAAGGAGTGTGAGGCTTCTGAATCAAATAAATAACACACAAGAGTACTAAACAGACTGATCGTACCTTGAACAACCTCGGGTCCAGCTGGAACTGCTACTTCTGCGGCGTGCAACTGCCCACGCCCAACTCCTCTACCTCTCTGTTGTCGACCACCTCCCTGACCATGCCCTGGTCATGGTCCCTAAGGAGCACCCTAAGGTCGACCTCCTCCAGCACCATCCATCCTTGGCAGAGTGGAAGCTTGCTTCCCCTGCTGCTGAAAGGGCCTTACAGGAAACTATAGTTGTTGAGGTGGGTGCTGAACCTGCCCACCCCCATTGTACGACACTCGGACTAGGCACTGGTTCCGAATATGTCCATGACCTCCACAGACAAAGCACCTCAGTCCCGGGACCATGGGGAAATGGCAAGGACCAGGATATCGAAACTGGAACTACTGAGGTCCACTCCTCGCTGACCGAAACCTGGAAGGCCCTGACACCGAAGACCTACTGCTGACGGCTTTCCCCATTGACGAACTCGGATAGCACCCCTCATGAGGAAAACCTCTCAATGAGTGCATCCTTTCCACTACTTCGGTCTTATTCTGAACATCTAAGTACATTGGTAGAGTAAAATGAGTAACAACATACTGAAGAGATGGTCGGAGTGCCTCCTCTAAGCGTCTTGCTCGGGACTCCTCATCTAAGAATAGATCTGGTACAAAGCGCAAGAGATCCTTGAACTTGATCATCAGTTCCCTTACCAACATACTACCCTACTAGAGGGAGAGTATCCCATGCATCTTCTCGGCCTTCATTGTGGAATAAAGGAATTATGCCTAGAACTCATTATCAAAGTCATCCCATGAAACATCAGCCTCCTTCCAATCCCCGAGGTAAAACGTCCACCACTGAAGTGCTTCTCCTCATATCTGGCTCACCGCCAGAGGAACCCAGTACTATGTCGGAACCCGGATCAAGATGGAAGTGATCACCAGCTCCTTGAGCCAACTCTCTGTCTCCATGTCTGAGACGATGCCTTCGTACTTTCCCAGAGTCTGCCACTGGAAGGCACGAAGCATCTTCTGCCACTGGTCATCCTCCTCTCGATCGGTCCTCCGTTGATCAACTGGGTCAACCTATCAGGCCTCAATTTCCTGTACCAAATGGGGGGGGGGACGTCTGGGGTCCATAGCTGAAAAGGTAAACAAGGAATTTCTAAGCTCGGATAGTGTATAAAATTCTATTTCAAATTTGTTTTAACTCTTTATTATTTTAAATTTCATTAACACCCAAGACACATAAGAACACAAATCATTATGATGCATGTATCATTCCTAAGGTCTCTACCCTGCATTCGGTGTAGCCTCACTTGGTCGTTTAGTAGGTCCAATTTCCTTGCATCAGATCATGGGGGGCCCTAAAATCCTGTGTCCTAACTGGTCTTCCCTGGTCCATCTCACGCGCCAAGATTGTCTAACACTATTTCTGAACCATCTCATGCAATCCTCAGTGTTCTTAACTCCAAACTTCATATTTTCTCTCAAACTCCTAAAATCTCACCTCTGATATCATTTTGTCACGACCCGCCTTCTCCAATATGAGGGATGGAACATCAAACTGACAGACCTTTCCTTCTTCAAGTTGAAGGAGATATACTGACCCCAGAGTCCCGCCTATGATAGGCCCCGGAGTGGCGACTAGAACCAAGGGTATAGAATTTCACATAATATGGAAGGCATTACCTTTTTTATAAAACAAGATCAAGAGATAAGACGATAAATCTCAAGCAACTCCAAATACCAAAAGTAAAAGTAAATCCAAAAAGAAAATCTTTTCTCACATGCATGTTCAAAAGTAAAGTTGATGCAAGGTACAACAAAACTTCAATGTAAAGAACCAAAATAAAGAGACTAAGAACCAACAACAACTAATCCTGACGCCCGAGCTAGTAAAGTCCAGCACGGTCCTCAAAGTCCTCCTGAAAACCTGAAAACATTTTTATATATGTAGGGTGTGTATACAAGTATACCCAGTAGGAAAATATAAATCCACTCGTGCACAAGTGAGGGAACATACTAATATCCCTGTGAGAAAATAGTAGATCCTCAATCACCTACCAAGGAATACTAACCAGCCCAGCCTCACTAAGGCACACTCGCCAAATAATTCAAGTCAAGTACAGTAATAGTATAAGAACATCGATATTTGGGTACCCCACGCCACTTTCCCACTGGTTAGTTTCTCATTCCTAACAGCTAACATCTTGAAGCTGCCACTCTTCTCATATGCAGTCTCACTATCACAACCCGCTCGCACACACCTGGGCCTCAAACCACACACAATCACGCCCGCAGACACCTGGGCCACAATAACCATACCTCTCACCCGAAGACACCTGGGCCTCAAACCACACACAATCACGCCCGCAGACACCTGGGCCACAACAACGATACCTCTCACCCGAAGACACCTGGGCCTCATCCTGAAGACACTTGGGAAAAAAAATCTAGCCTATAAACACCTAGGCCTCTCATCTATAACAAACCCTCACTCGAAAAATCTTGGACTATGGTAAGCCACAAGTCATTACAGCCTGTCCGGATATGCTCAAGCTGTAAGAACCTGGAAGAGGGTGTGAGGAAGAAAGTCAGTAATCAGTCGTTCATCCTCCCACTGGGATGTTGGGAAGACATCATCCCCCATGAAATGAAGGTGTTTTGCACATAGTTCTCAACCAGGGTGGGGTGCGTATAGAAATCACAAGGAACTAAAATTTATATATATATATATATATGTGTTTGTGTGTAATCAGACACTCAACCCAAACTACGGGTTTCTGAAAAAACATACAACCCACTCAGAACCACTCTCGCCTCCACCCCTATATGTATAACCACACAACAGCCACTACCAAAGCATAACCCAACCTCTTTTAATTTAACCACTTGTCATTTATTAATTAAGCAATTCCCTTTAATTTGTTCCAGCACTATCGGGCAACTATCAACCACAACCACACCAAAACAATAAGCAGAACCAAACTACAGTCTCACTCCACAAACCCCCAATCTTCCTAGACACCTATTCAGCCATTTCCAGCAACCAATCTTCAAAATTTTACCGCACCATCCTTCTCTCACAACCCAACTCTGCAGCCTCGCTGCCCAACAATTCCCAGATGCAGTCCCACTGCATATAAGTTCATAACCACACCACAATCCCACTGCCTGAAGTCGTTCGATGACGACGACAACAAATGCAATTCAGATGCCTACAAGTTCATCCATTACACAATCAATCAATCTCTCATACTGAGAATCCAACTCACCACATATACCACCCTACGTTCAAATCCCACAATAAATACCATTAACCTCAGCCTCGCTGCACACTCATACAACACCCTTCTCACGGAAGTCACTCCTCTGCCCAACCTTGTACCCACAACCATGCTTCCAACAACAGCACCACACAACTCACACAAGGTTACAAAACTCCACAGAACACAACACTCAGCCACACCTATCAACATGATGTGCATATATTCAGATTTAACCTATAGAGGTTCCTTAATTTCGCTTAATTATAATGGGGTTGATCACACAATAGGCTTGATCTTGCGGGCATCCATTTATTTAACCAGTGTGCATGATTAAGCAGATTTAATGTTACAGTAATTATTCAATAATCTCAACAAAACATAGCATCAGTAGTGCATAAGAAAAGTCCACCAATGAAAATGATTTTCATAAGGCTTTACAGCCACAACGATCCATAAAAGAATCAAGGATAACATATAAAACAGGCGATCAACCTCAAATCACTCTATGCCAGTTATTTTATTTACCCATGTTTTCTCTTGAACAAATCCAGTTCTTATCTATTTCTTCTTTTTAAGAAGAGTATTTAGTCTTTCCTCACAAGGATTCATTTGTATACCCACCCTGCATGATGCACAAATAAAGGGAAGCAAGAGAAATCCATACCGGGTGATCAAAGAATCAAAGTTCCTCCTTGTTCCAAGAACAGGGGATCACGTGAGCAACAGAAAATAACTCCAAGAAAGCTGAGAAGAAGATCTCTAGTACAGGCGCACAACTCATCTAGGGAGTAAGGTTCTAGGCGCACCAAGGGAAAACGGAAAACACACAAATGGGGATCCCGACTTTGAAGAGTCGGACCCTATTTTAAAAGAAGAACGATTTTAAGAGGCATTAACGTGGGATCGTGGTCAAGATCACGTAGTTTGAGTATCTCAAATCCCCCGGGACGTTAAGATATTAAATATATAATTAATATCATATAAAACACCCTTAAAATTTCCTGAAGAAGCCTTGAAACTCAGTTTATGTTAAATAAGATGTAAGAGGGGAAAACTGTGAAAACTAGGAAAAACTACAAATGAGTCATTGATGGGTCAGTCACCAATGTGGAGCACCCAACGGATGAGATACCGACACGAGCTACCGACGCGACCTATCGACGTGAGCTACCGACGCGACCTATCGACGTGAGCTACCGACGTGACCTACCGACACTGAGCTACCGACACTGAGTTATAGACCTGAGCTACCGATGTCGAGCTACCAATGCCACGACCTACCGACGCCCTGACCTACTGATGCCCTGACTCACCGACGCCCTAACTCACCAATGTTGATGACCCTGACTCACCGATGTCAGCTCCCCTGACTCACCGATGCACTGACATGCCGACACAAAATTGAAAATTTGGCAAACTCTTGAAATAAGCCATTGTTGCCTCCTAGAATACCCTAAACACTGTATTTTCACAAAGGAAGAGCATGGGGAAATCTGAGTTATTAAAATACCACTAAGGTTGAAGATCTGGGCAAGATGTATGTGCAAAATATTGTAAGGATACATGGGAGTCCTTCTGTCATTGTTTCAGATAGGGATCATAGGATTACCTCGAGGTTCTGGAGGAGTCTCCAAGAAGTGATGGGAACTCAGTTCATGTTGAGCATAGTTTACCATCCACTGATAGATGGTCAAACAGAGAAAGTAATTCAGATCTTGGAAGATATGTCATGTGCCTGTGTCTTGGATTTCAATGGATCATGGGATAGTCATCTGGGACTGGTTGAGTTTGTTTATAACAACAGTTATCAGTTGTCAATCAGAATGGCCCTCATTGAGGCATTGTATGGTCTTCCCTGTAGATCACCTCTTTGTTGGGCTAAGGTGGGAGAAATATCTTTAAGTGGACCAAGTTTGGTTCAGGAAATGTCTGTGAAGATTCTGGATGAACATCGACGTCTAGTTACAGCCTAGAGTCGACAAAAATCATATGTTGATCGGCGGTGTCAACCTTTGGAGTTTTCCATAGGTGAATGAGTTTTCTTGAAAGTTTCTCCTCAATTGGGTCAATATCAACTTGGAATAAAGAGAAAGTTGGCTCTAAGATATGTTTGACTATTTGAGGTCACTGAGCAGCTCAGACAAGTTGTTTATCGATTAGCATTTTCGGTTCAATTGACAAGTATTCATGATGTTTTCCATATATCTCAACTCAGTAAATATCACTCTGACCCCACTCACGTTCGGAGTTAGGAAGAAATTGAGTTAGAGTCAGATGATTCTATTATGGAGAAACTGTTAGAGATCATTGACTCTCAAGTGAATGTCTTGCGTGGGAAGTCGATTATATTGGTCAATGTTCTATGGAAACAAGGATCATATTCTCATGAGACTTGGGAATGCGAATCGTTGATGAGGGAGCAGTGGCCTCATATATTTCCGAGGATTACATCTTCCACAGAACTTCTTGGGGATGAAAAGTCTTTATGGTGGGGAGTTTGTAACATCATGTTACCATTTTATCAGGTACACCCTTAATCTCGTCATGGTTTTCCCCTCCTTTGAGATTGGGAGGATACCTATAATGGTGATGTCAGGGATTTGATGGACTTTCACTAATAATTGTTCGTTTCTGCAAGCTGTAAAGAAGTTACACGACGTGTAATGGTTGTTAGATGTAAGTCGTGAATGACGACTTCTCGTTGTGAAAGGTTACACATCGTGACCACGACTAACATTATGTGAGTTATTAAAAGACCAGTTTTTAACTCAAATCGATGGGTTTTTCGACGTATGTGGATCGTGGGGGTTACACGTCGTGTAACTGGGTTACACACCCTGTAACAGCTCATGTACAATTTTTAAATATAGTGTATCGGTGTTTTGTTTCAATTCCTTCACCGGTTCTTATTGGCTCTCGACCTAAGGTAGTTCCTCGGCGTGTTTGAGAGACTCAACCCCTTCTAGATCGATCCGTTCGACACTCGATCTCCATTGTGATTGTGGTGCATCTATCTAGGTGAGTAACCTTTTCGTTCCATAGTTTTCTTTGATCACGATATCATCGTTGGGTGGAATATTTAGATCTGTTGATCCAAGGTTGGTGATTCTTCTTGATTTCTTCCTAAATCTGTTGTGCGATCTCATTCCGGAGGCCTTTTCTTCTGTTGGTCGTGGTGCGGCGGGAGTTCATCATTGAGGTATGTGGGTTTCCTCTCTTCTATCAATCCCTTGTCTTCTACATTGAATCAATCTTGATGTGGATTTGATTATAGGGCCTCTGTTGATGATGTTGGCATTCGTTATTGGTGGATCCCGTTGCAGGCATGTGCAACCCAAGTTCTGAGGTAGGTGGTTCCGTCTCTAGCCTAGGTTGATGAACCTGATTGTTTTTCTTTATAAATTGTTTTGTATATTGAAATTGGAATGATTGTTTTGTGTATGCTAAAAAGGTTTTTTAATGAAAAATGGTTTTTCCCTGGTTATTGACAAATGGAATGAGAAAGGGGAATTTTTTAAGCATTGAAATGAATTGTGAAAAAAGAGAATGTGGGTTACCTTGGGTACATAAGTGGAAGGTTTAGCTTGTGGTCATCGTCCTTTGTTTTTTGATTATCAAGGGAGTTTTTCTCGGGGCTTTCCCCTATTTCCTAAGCTTGTTTTTCTAGGAGACCGATATTGAAATTTTTTGGGTTTACTCATGGGGTATTCTTCTTCTTCCTAGGCTCGTTGTTTTAGGATCAAAATTTTTACACTTGATTGATTATTGTGGTACGAGTAGTCTCCGGCCTGGACCTGTAATATCTCTTGGTGTTTTGATACATGTGAATCTATTTTTTATTATTTGGATTTCTGAGTTAGCATCGATATGTATGTTTATGATTGTGGGAAATGATATGGAAAAATGTGATTTGAAATTGATATACTTGCTTTTGTTTGAAACTGTGGAAAACGGAAAATGTTTACCATGTTTTTCTATAAATTTTTTCTACTACTTATCATGTCATGTTTTTACTTAAGATGAGCATACATGAATTGTTATACAGAGTCTTGTTATGAAACAACTGGGTGGGATCCTACTGAGTCTGTTAGCTCACACCCTGCGCACCTCTTCAGTGGTGCATAGAACTTTGTTTGTCTTCCAGTGCAGGGAAAGGCAAGGCGTTGCAGTGAAGTGGCAAGGATTGTGTCTACTGGTTGGGTAGGTAATGGTGACATGGTTGGAGTTCATCCATGCCATCGTCTAGAGTAGTTGTTTGGTTTGGGTCCTTAGCAGTTGGACTTGTCCTTTGGAATTTTAGCTACTTTCACAATTGTCAGTTTCTGTTGTCTTCTTACAGTTATGGAATATATATCATGTTCATCATCCGATGTTGCCTCCTATTTTACATATATATAAGTCATGTGGTTTTTCAGGTTGGGCAAAATCTTTCTCTCTGTTGTGTTGTTCAATGTTCGGGTGTTTGTTGTCAACCCGTGGAGATCAGTAACGCCCTTCGGATATGTGACAAATTGGGTCAAGTGCATGTTTGAGGGTAACCCGAGTCAGTTCGTTACACTATGGCCTGAAATCCCATGGTCTGAAGGCCTAAGGTGGCCCAAAGGCCCTGTGGCCCGAAAGACTATGGTGTCCCGAAAGGCATGTGGCCCGTAGGCCTAATACAGTGGCCTAAAGTCCCTATGGCTCATAGGTCCAATATGGTGGCCTGAATACCCAAATTGGATAAATAGTTTCATATGTTATAGTACCACTGCAATGCTGCTACAATCCCCTGTAAATATCCCTTCATCAGGATTTGATTCTGAGTTTCATGCAAGATTACATGGTGCGTTAACCACTTGGCTACCACCAACTGTCATTAAGTCATATTTATATGATGATGGTTTCATAAAATGTACATTGTTCACAAAAACTGTATTTTTCATAATTCAAAGAAAAAATCAACCTTTTTATGAAAATGCAAACAAATCACCATAAGATAATTTTGGATTTTTTATTCCAAAAATGTAGTCTATTTTATCAAATGGAGAATCTAAATATTAGAAATTTAACATTTAAATAATATCATATAATACATGAAAAGGCATTTTTATCTTGAATAAATATTATTTTTTTCTATGTGTGAATATACTTTTATTTCTTATTATTCCATAATTGTCATATGATTGGAAATTAATTATCTATACATGTAAAAACTATAAATTTTATAAAATTCAACTTATAATTAAGAGGAATTTAACTTTTAAACAAATACATAAAAATAATTTCAGTGTAATGAACTTTATAAATTATGGTTACAGTGCTATATCAATGATCATATTATTTTTTATAATGAATTTCATATCCAGATAAAGTTTTTAGATTATGATAATAAGATAACACTATATATATAATAAATTAAGTTTCTAAATGAATATAAAAAATACTTCATTGTAATATTTTAGTGTGAAATTTGATACAATTCTTTTAAAATGAAAATTTTAAGAGTACCAAAACATGCACAAAAAATATGATAATAATTATTTTAACACTAAATGAATTATTATTTAAAATTATAAATGAATATTCTTTCAATGAAAATATATAATTTTCCCAATTATTTTATCATATAGTGTGTATAAACTATTATATGACATTAAAAGTTGTTACATTACCTTCAAAAAGTAATATGTTACAATTATGTAACTGCTAAAACAAGTATAATACTATGTTAACAATTATATCCCAATGACTACATTACCATTAAAATGATCATATGATAATAATTATTTTAACACTAAATGAATTATTATTTAAAATTATAAATGAATATTCTTTTGGAGTGATGTTTTCATACATAAACTATTTTTTTACTTTTTGAATGTTTTAGGAAAGTATGTTTTGCCTAAAAATTGTCTTGTGATCTAGATATATGTTATATAATGTGTTTCTTGTCAATGTTCGGTGCTTCGGGAAAACGTTTTGTACATAGGAAAAATATTCTTTGTTAAGGAATGTGTTATGTCTTGTAGGTGTTAAGGATTTGGGTTATCTTTATTGATCTACCATACATACCTCTCATGTGTTTAGTGAATAATGTAAAAGCTTTGTGCAGGGGTTCACAGGAGGAGGTGGGTTAAGTTGCAGGTGCATATATTCAATGTCAGTTTCACATAATATGTTTTCTGCATGGTTTGTACTACTAGACACAGTAACAGATACCAACGGGCAAATTCAGTAGTCTACTACCAACAATAACAAGACTTACACATCATCTTCGCTCATTATACTTTCCCTGTAGAATTTAGATAATTAAATTCAGAGTTTTTTTAACTAATTTGTTTTATTTGTTAAATTAATTGTGAATTATTAACTGATGGAGGGACACATGGAGTGATGTGAGACATTTTTTTTAAGATTAAAGATATTTAATTACATTAAAGGGGGTTATTGGGGGGATAATTGATACTTCTCATAGATCTATGGTTTTAGTGAATACAAGAAAGAAAAGGAGTGTGTAGAACAGGGAAATGTGAGAGCCAAGGGAAGTAGTTGGATGAATAAGAAAGGAAGAAGAATGGACATACAGCGAGTGATCAAGGTAGTTTACAGAGGAGAAATTCTAAATCATTAATGAAAAATGCAACTGTGTGATGTTTTCTCCTTTACATGTTTCATACTGATTTGTTTTTTGTTGGTGTACATGTATCCTTCAGTTATGACAGAGTCTTGGTTGACTGTGATTGAGATGGGATTCAAAAATTATCTCAAGTATCTTTTGTAAAAAAAATTATATTTTTTCCTTAATAGAAATTTGTGAGTGAACACTCACTGGGGTCATAACATCTATAGATTAGATTATCATTTACAAAGAACTCGTTAACAATTTTATCATGAATATTTAGAATGAAAAATGTTATGTCTCATCCCAATTGATTTTAAACTAGTGGTCATCATGTCCTTTAGGGGTGTATTGAAGAGGGAATATATGTGTCACCATCTCCTTGTTTAATGCAATCCAAACATAATCTATGTTTGAAAGTTATTGAGGTATCTATATGGTTTAAAGCATGTATGTAGGCCATGGAAGCAAAATGACTGATTTTCTTGGTTTTGTTCAATCTGAGAATAAGGTTAGATTATTTTTGTTAGTTATGTCTATGGTGTAATCACCACCTATAAATATATAAAGGGAATATAACTATATGGATGCTCTAGACATAAATTTCAGACTAAAAGATCTTGGTAGCTGCATTTTTTTGTCCATTATGGAATTTATTTACTCAGATCAATGAATATTTGTGACTCCACATAAGTATTCTCATGATCTATTTGAAGAAGTGGGTTGTACTAGTAAAGCTCTACTACTGACTACACTGAAACAGAAACAGAGTGTCCATACGAAAGATTTGTACCATAATGCAGGAGCCTCTTGAATCTAGAATAACTGGAATGATTCATTAGATTTGATTACAGGAACATAATGCTAGACCTCCAACACATACAATCCCCAACCTCTAAAGGGAGCCTAAGAAGAAGAGAAAACTAGAACGCATTGAATAGGCTATGAGTCGTTCGATTATATTAAAAGGACATAATTCTAACTTCCCATCTTCTAAAAAAGAAGAAAGAGAGCATAAAAGAAGAAAATCCAACTACAACACCTTCAATAGGTAGGGGCTAATGGCCCGGATCAAACAGTGGTGGGCAGCAGCATTCCAGCAGTCTGCAGCAGCCGAGGCACCACATGCTGTGAAAAGGTAAAGCGAGTGAAATTCCTCAATGCAGTGTTTTTCTATTGAAAGAATCCCATGGAGGGGAGAAAACGAAATTAAAGGGTACTTCCCCTTCTCTTAATTTCACTCCTCCAAAGCCATTTGTATTGGCCAAACCTTCCTCAAATATCCTCCCAACTACCCTCACTTCAATATAGAGACCTTACTTTGATCATAAATCCAACCTAAGGATCCTTTTTGATCAAATCAAAAGGAAGCACCCGAAGAAGAGGAGGTTAACATACACTCGACTATAGAAAAGTACAAGGTAAGAGTTAATTTTACAATCTCTTTATTATCTGAGTTTGTTTGTACATAAGTATCTACTGTAACTTCTTTATCATCCACATTCGTGTTTCTTAAAAAAATTATTTCAAAACATTTTTACTATTTCCTAGAATATGGGTTAAAGTCATTTATAACCTTGTTTGACTTTTTATAAAATGTTTTGAAAGAAATATTTCCATCATTTTCCATACAAGTTACTTTATGAAATTTTCAAAAAATTATGGTAAGAATGTTTTTTTAACTTATATGGCAGGTGAAACTATTTTCCTCCGTTATAACACCTTTGAAGCTTCACTTAAAATCTTATAAGAATATTTTCAAAATAAATTTTTTCTTTTATAATTATGTGACTTTTAAATGATTTCAAAATAGAAAGAGATATTTCTCTCAAATATTTTTGATTTCATCTATGTCAACATCCTTTGATGGATTTTACACTTGTTTGAAGTTGATTTATTATGATACAATCTTCCCTATTGTATTGAAGGTTTTGTGATATGTTTGATTGTGGATATGTTATTTTTATACCATTCATGGTTTATGGTTAAAGTATTAAGATTTTGTATTCTAATGAATTATTATTTTATGTTTCATCCATTTTATATGAGGAATACATTGGACTTAGTAAGTGACAGGTGGAGCCCACTATAATTCCTCAATGCATCGGTAGGACTCATGAGACAACCTAGTGTCTTAGAACAGGGCCTTGACAAAATCTTATTTGTAGTCTTGGCACGAGGCCTTGACTTTGTGGTTATGATGTCTGACATTAGGCATTCCATCATAATGAATTATCCATTGATATTACATTTGATTATTTGACTAGTAGAATATCCATGTGAATAAGTAAATTGAATTATTTGATTTATCTTTGTCATATTATTCTGAAGTTTATGTTTAAAAGGATTTTGTTTTAGTCTTATACTTTTCCTTAAATGTTTATGCTTATTTATGATAGTATCTTCTATATTGTTATCCTTACCGAGAATCTGAGCTCACCCCTTTCATATGTTTTATTTTTCCCAGGATGCAAAGAAGTATATTATGATTAACCTACATAAATAGGCTAACAGATATGAGTGTGTTAAAAGGGGACACAATGTTGTTGTTTTTCCATTTCATAATGTAATGTAAAACTTATATATGTATCTAGTACTTCTGAAGCTACTAAACTGATCGGTCTTTCGGGACTTGATCCCTTGTGATCATGCCAATGTTATGTAACAATGTACCAACTCTGGGCAACTAGGGTCAGGGCATTACAACGACAAGTAAATCTAGTTCAGTCATATAGGGCTAGAACATCATGTAAATCTGGTTCAGTAGTACAAGGTTAAACGACAAGTAAACCCAGCTCAGTAATGGACTTTGTGCACTATGATGGTCTTGGAAATGATCCTTTGATAATATGAAATTAATTTTCTATTCTTATTTAACTGGGTTGAGAGAAAACCCTTACATGACGCGTAGGCCCAGAGGCACAAGGCCTTGTACATGACCTGAAGGCCCAAATACCCTACTACACTTGGAACTACCTCTCTACATCATTTGCTTCATTAATGGCGCCTAGAAACCCACCTCGCAATGTTGATCGGCTAGAATTTCCCCATGTAAAGTTGCATGGTGTCTGGTACCAATGGTGGTTATCATACCCTCTCTTCATTCCCAATCTAGTTAGTTATGTTTTTGTGTCTGCTACATGTTCTGATTCCTCTTCTAGGAACTACTCATGTATGGTCTGACCCTGCTTCTGGGCCTAGAGGCCTTGTGTGTAACATCTCGTTATCGTTTTATCAGGTACGCCCATAACCCCGTCATGGTTTTCCCCTCCTTTGAGGTTGGGGGATACATATAATGGTGAAATCATAGATTATTTGTACTTTTACTAATAATTGTTCGTTTCTGCAGGCTGCAGAGAAGTTACACGTTGTGTTACTATGTTACACATCGTGTAATGGTGGAAAGATATAAGTCGTGAAAGACAACTTCACACTGTGAATGGTTACATGTCGTTAATGTGACTTACACTACGTGAGTAATTAAAAGGTCCGTTTTTAATTAGAGGCGATAGGTTTTTCGACGCATGTGGATCGTGGGGGTTACATGTCATGTAACTGGGTTACACGTTGTGTAACGACCCACGTACAATTTTTAAAGATAGTGTGTGACTGTTTTGATTCAGTTCCTTCATCGTTTCTTCATGGCTGTCGACCTAAGACAGTTCCAGGGCGTTTTTGAGAGACTCAACCCCTTCTAGATCAATTCGTTTGACACTCGATCTCTGTTGTTGTTGTGGTGCATCTCTCCGAGTGAGTAACCTTCATCGTCCTTCATTGCCTTTGATCATGGTATCGCCATTGGGTGGTGTATTTGGATCTGTTGGTCCATGGTTGGTGATTCTTCTTGGTTTTTTCCTAGATCCATTGGGTGATCTCATTTCGGAGGCCTTTTCTTCTGTTGGTCGTGGTGCGGCGGGCGTTCATCTTTGAGGTATGTGGGTTTCCTCTCTTCTGTCAACCCCGTGTCTTCTAAATTGAATCAATCTTGATGTGGATTTGATTCTAGGGCATTTTTTGACGTTGTTGGGTTTCATTGTTGGTGGATCCCGTTGCAGGCGTGTGCAACCCGAGTTCTGAGGAAGGTGGTTTCGTCTCTATCCTACGTTGATAAACCGGATTGTTTTTCTTTATAAATTATTTTGTATATTGAAATTGGCATGATTGTTTTGTG
This sequence comes from Viscum album, assembly GCA_963277665.1. NCBI lineage: Eukaryota > Viridiplantae > Streptophyta > Magnoliopsida > Santalales > Viscaceae > Viscum > Viscum album. The sequence continues at coordinate 917,474,321 of OY728157.1, forward strand.
TGTGTAGAAAATGGTTTTTAATGAAAAATGATTTTTCCCTGGTTATTGAAAAATGGAATGAGAAAGGGGTATTTTCGAAGCATTAAAATGAATTTCACAATGGTTTTCAAAGCATTAAAATGAAGTGTAAAAAAGATCATGTGGGTTACCTTGGGTACGTAGGTGTAAGGTTTAGCTTAGGATCATCATCCATTATTTTGTGATTATCAAGGGGGTCTGTCTCAGGGATTTCCTCTATTTCCTAGGCATGTTGTTCTAAGAGACCGATATTAACATTTTGGGGGGTTTACTCATGGGGTATTCCTCTGCTTCCTAGGCTCGTTGTTCTAGAATCAGAATTTGTGCAATTGATTGATTATTGTGGTACGAGAAGTTTGCGTCATGAACCTGTAGTATACCTTGGTGTTGTGATACATGTGCTTCTGTTTTGTATTGCTTGGATTTCTGATTTATCTTTGATATGCATGTTTATGCTTGTGGAAAATGATATGGAAATATGGGCGTTAAAATTGATATATCTGATTTTGTTTAGAACTGTGGAAAAAGGAAAATTTTTACCATGTTCTCTATAAAACTGTTTTGCTGCTTATCATGACATGTTTTACTTAAAATGAGCATACATTATTTTTTATACAAAGGCTTGTTATGGAAAACCTAGGTGGGATCCTACTGAGTCTGTTAGATCACACCTTACGCACCACTTTGGTGGTGCATAGACCTTTATTTTCCTTCCAGTGCAGGGAAAGGCAAGGTGTCGCAGTGAAGTGGAGAGGTTCGTGTCAGCTGGTTGGGTAGCTAGTGGTGAGATGGTGGGAGTTCCTCCATGCCACCGTCTGGAGTAGTTCTTTGGTTTGGGTCCTTTTTAGTTGGACTTGTCCTTTCGAGTTTTAGCTACTTTTGTGGTTGTTTATTTCCATTGTTTTCTTACATTTATTGCATATATATCTTGTTATTCTTTCATCATTGCTTCCTGTTTTCCATGTGTGCGCGTGTGTGTGTTGTGTGGTTGTTCAGGTTTGGTGAAATTGTTCCCTCTATTGTGTTGTTGGATTCCTGGGTGCTTGTCGTCAGCCCGTGGGGATCAGTAACACCCTTCGGGTATGTGACGGATTGGGTCGGGTGTCAAGTTTAAGGGTAACCCAGGTTGGTTCATTACAATTTTGTGTCAGAGGAGGTTTTTCCTCAAGAGTCCATGTCTTGGGACATCTGTTAGACTGGAGATAGGATTGTCGGGACTTGAGAGGTATGTTGCGATAAGTGTCTAGCCAGCTCTTATTGTAACAAGACTCATGTTGTCATGGTACATTGGAATGTGTGTCTCTAATATTGGTTTTCATTTTAAAAATATCAGTTTTTTACTTATGGGTTTTCTAGTTTAAACTGAGATTTATTCTGTTGTCTGATCGTTCTTATGTTTCGGTGTGCAGCAGCATGCCTCCGAGACGTCTTCCCCGAGTTCCTTGGGAAGATACAATTGATGCTCCTCAAGAGAACCCACCTATAGATCAGAATCATAGTGAGACTATCAGGCAGTCTGTGTTGTTGATCATGGTGTACCACGAGTTCAGAACGCAGTGGTTGAGGTACAGCCAGGAGCTGGAGGAGACAGAGATTGATCACGAGAGTTCTTGCGTGAGAAACCACCTCCCTTTAAAGGAATGACTGGGCCTCAAGAGGTGGAGGACTGGCTGGACAGGATCGATCAAATCTTCGACTTTCTAGAGACACCTGAGAACATCAAGGTGAAGTGTGAAACATTCAGAGTCGAGGGTTCCGACAAGAGATGGTGGGATTCTATGGTCCAAGCAGACAGACACATGGGCTTGGAATGGAAGGGTTTAAAAACCATGTTCTTTCAACAGTTTTTTCCAGAGAAACTGATGCTAGAGAAGTCTCTGGATTTCCTATTTTTACAACAGGGAGAGTGTTTGGTGTCATCATGCACCAATCATTTTTTCTAAGCTTGTATGTTTTTTCCCATATATGGTAAAGAATGACCAGCTGAAGGCGTAGAAGTACCTACAGGGTTTGTGACTGGATATCAGATCGCAGGTGTTTATATCGAAACTTTTTACCTATTCGAAGACGGTAGACAGACCTATGATGGCAGAAATAAATATGGCAGGCATGGTTAGACTTTTCACCTCTTCTCTTTCATCGGGTGGCAGCTTCAGTGACACGTATGGGAAAAAGAGGATGTGGCAAGATCATCGCAGGAGTAGTGGAGGTGGGTCTCAACAGCAAGCCTCCTCTGCGCTGTTTTTTACAGCGGGTGATGTGTCTCTGACTTGCTATCAAAGTGGCAAGGGAGGACACACCAGACTTTCTTGTCCTATGGCCGAAAATACGTGCAACAACTGTGAATGCATTGGTCACTTGCAACCTTTCTGTCAGGCTATGACCACACATCATTATGGTCAGGGTTTGCCAGCTCCAAGGGCTACTACGGTGCAGTCATAAGCTTCAAAGACTACAGGGCTGCAGCCATAGGCCTTACGAGTGATGCTTTTTTATGTGGTAGATGAGTGTCCAGCAGAAGTTGATGCAGGTCCAGCAACAGTGAGAGGTACTATCCTTATTCCAACTTCATGAGCAATTACTGTATTTGATACTGGTGTCTCTCTCTCATTTATATCTGCATTTTTTGTTGATTTTCTTAAACTTTCAATAGAACTTATGTCCTTTAAAATGGAGTTAGAAACACCTCTTGGTATGAGGAAAGAGAAAATGTTCAAGTGTCCTTGTTCACTGACAATATATGATACAGAGTTGGTCTTAAACTATCTCGTTATTGATTTAGATCTGTTTGACGTCATCATCGGTATGGATTGGCTTATCACTCATTGAGATGAGGTTGGTTGTTATCATCAGTATGTTTTGTTTCTTGTTATCGATGGGAGATCTCATGTGTTTCAGGGGGAGTGGGACCTGAGGTCAAGTCGTGCAGGACATTCCCACCCAGAGCTCAGGAGTTTTCTGGTTTCTGTTGAATTTGAGCCAAATAATGTTTCTTCTATTGATGATCTTCTTGTTGTTGTTCGAGACTTTCCTAACCATTTTCTAAACGATTTCCCTGGTCTTCCTTCAGAGAGAGAGATTTATAGTTTATGATTGATCTAGTGTCAGGTACACAGCCAATATTGATACCTTCTTATCATATAGCACCAGCAAAGCTGAAAGAGCTCAAGATTCAATTTGACGACCTGCTAGAAAATTTTTTTGTTTTCCCATGTATTTCGCCCTAGGCAGCCCATGTGCTCTTTGCCAAGAAAGTAGATGGTTCACTTCATTTATGTGTGGACTATCGGAAGTTGAATCGGGTAACGATTAAGAACAAATATCATTTACCTCGTGTGGATGATCTGTTTGATCAGTTAAAGGGGGCGAAGTGGTTTTCAATGATCAATCTTCGGTAGGGTTATCATCAGCTCAGAGTTCAGGAGTCTGATATACCGATGACAGCCTTCAGGAGCAGGTATGGCCATTATGAATATCTTGTGATACCTTTTGGTCTAACTAACTCTCCTATAGTTTTTATGGCTTTGATGAATCGGATATTTCAACAATATCTTGACACTTTTGTGGTAGTGTTCAAGGATGATATTCTAGTTTATTCGAAGTTCGAGCGTGAGCAAGAGCACCATCTGAGTTTTGTTCTAGAAATTTTGAGAAGTAATTGTTTGTATGAAAAGATTTTGAAATGTAGTTTCTAGATTGAAGAAGTGAAGTTCATGGGGCACAGAATTTCTGAGCATGGTTAGTCAGTTGATCCAGAGAAGGTGAATGTTTTTTTTCATGGAATAAACCACGAAATGTCACTGAGATACAAAGTTTCCTTGGCCTTGCTGGATACTATCGATGGTTTGTCAATGAATTCTGTAAGCTGGCTTCACCTTTGACTGCTCTCACCAAGAAAGCAGTGAAATTCACCTAGGGTGCGAAGTGTCATACTTCTTTTGATGAACTGCAAACGCTTCTGACATCATCTCTTATTCTGATCTTACCTGAGCCCGGTAAGGGATATGTGGTGTTTTGTGATGCCTTTGGTGCTGGTTTGGGATGTGTGCTTATGCAGGATGACTATGTAGTATCTTATGGCTCTTGTCAGCTTTGACCACATGAAAAAAATTACCTCACACATGATTTAGAGCTTGTTGCAGTCATGCAGGCGCTTAAGTGTTGGCGGACCTATCTCTTTGGGGAGAAGTTCACAGTCTTCTCTGATCATAAGAGTCTGAGTTATATCTTTTCTCAGAAAGACTTGAATCTCAAACAGGGATGATGGGTAGAATACCTTCAAACATTTGACTTTGATATCACCAACACTTCAGGATTGTTGTTGCAGACGCTCTTAGCATAAACGTATCATCACAAATCGTCCTAGAATTGAAGGAGGAGTGGTAACTTATGGGGTTTTTCACTCAGTTGCACCTAGATGATTAGGATGATGTTTCAGGCATGGTTCTGGACTATGTTCAGTTATCATCATCTCTCTTGGAGTCTATTTTACAGAGTCAGCAGTCGGATGATGAGTTTCAGAAAACCTGAGAAAGCCTTTATGGTGGGGAGACAATTTCGGGTTGGTCTCTTTATTCAGATGGTATGCTTCACTTCGGGGAAAGGATTGTCATCCCAGCATTTGTGAGGAGTTTAGTCTTGTTCAATTGTCACATATCTTCATGGGTCGTACATCCAGGCACTACGAAGATATATTATGACATGAGGAGGTGATTCTGGTGGCCGGGTATGAAGCATGACATCGTGGAGTTTGTGTCTCGCTGTTACACCTAGCGAAGGATAAAGACAAAGAACTCAAGACCTTTTGGGTTGCTTCATCCTCTTTTGGTTCCAATCTGGAAATGGGACATGGTATCCATGGATTTTGTTGTTGGATTACCACAGACTCCCTGAGGGAAGAATGCTATCTGGGTGGTTGTTTATCGGTTAACGAAGTCTGCTCATTTCATTTTGATCAAGGATAACACTAAGGTCGAAGAACTGGGTAAGCTGTATGTGAAAGAGATTGCGAGGTTACATGGGAGTCCTTCTGCCATTGTTTCAGATAGGGATCATAGGTTTACCTCAAGGTTCTCAAGGAGTCTCCAAGAAGCGATGGAAAATCAGGTCAAGTTGAGCACAGTTTACCATCCACAGACAGATGATCAAACAGAGCTAGTAATTCAGATCTTGGATGATATACCCTATGCCTCTGTCTTGGATTTCGGAGGATCATGGGATAGTCATCTGGGACTGGTTGAGTTTTTTTAACAATAGTTATCGGTCGTCAATCAGAATGGATCCCTTAGAGGTATTGTATGGTCACCCCTATAGATCAACTCTTTGTTGGGCTGAGGCGAGTGAAGTATCTTTAGTTGGATCAAGTTTGATTCAGGAAATGTTCGCAAAGATTTGGGATGTACAACGACGTCTGGTTACAACCTAGAGTCGACAGAAGTCGTATGCGGATCGACGATGTCGCCTTTTGGAGTTTTCCTTAGGTGATTAGGTTTTCAGGAATGTTTCTCCTCGATTAGGTCATCGTTGACTTGGAAAGTAGAGAAAGTTGGCTCTGAGATATGTTGGATCGTTTGAGGTCACATACCGGCTCAAACAAGTTGCATATAGATTAGCATTTTCAATTCAGTTGACAGGTATTCATGATGTTTTCCATATATCTCAGCTCAGAAAATATAACCCTGACCCCGCTCACATTCTGAGTTATGAAAAAATTGAGTTAGAGCCAGATGTTTCTATTCTGGAGAAACCGATTGAGATATTTGTCTCTCAAGTGAAAGTCTTGCATGAGAAGTCGATTCTGTTGGTTAGAGTTCTATGGAAACAAGGATCAAATTATCATGAGGCATGGGAACATGAATTGTTGATGAGGGAGTAGTGACCTTATCACTTTCTGGGGATTACATCTTCCACATGACTTCCCGGGGATGGAAAGTCTTTATGGTGGGGAGTTTGTAACATCATGTTACTGTTTTATCAGGTACGCCCTTAACCTCGTCGTGGTTTTCCCCTCTGAGATTGGAAGGATACCTATAATGGTGAAGTCGGAGATTTGTTGGAATTTCACTAATAATTGTTTGTTTCTGCAGGCTGCAGAGAAGTTACACGCAGTGTAACTATGTTACACGCCGTGTAATGGTTGTTGGATGTAGGTCGTGAAAGAGGACTTCACGATGTGAAAGGTTACACGTTGTGACTGCGACTTACACGATGAGAGTTATTAAAAGGTCAGTTTTAAATCTGAAGCGACGGGTTTTTCGACGTATGTGGATTTTTGGGGTTACACGTCGTGTAACTGGGTTACACGCCCTCTAACGGATCGCGTACAGTTTTTAAAGATAGTGTGCGGCTATTTTGTTTCAGTTCCTTCGTCAGTTATTCATGGCTCTCAACCTAAGGCAGTTCCAAGGCATGTTTGAGAGAATCAACCCCTTCTAGATCGACATGTCAGACACTCGATCTCCATTTCGGTTGCGGTGAATCTCTCTAGGTGAGTAACCTTTTCGTTCCTTCGTTTTCTTTGATCACGGTATTGTCGTTGGGTGGCGTCTTTGGATTCGTTGGTCCAAGGTTTGTGAATCTTCTTGGTTTCTTCCAAGATCTGTTGTGTGATCTCATTCTGAAGGCCTTTTCTTCCATTGATCATGGTGCGGCGAGCGTTTGTCTTTTGAAGTATGTGGGTTTCCTCTCTTCCGCTAACCCCTTCTAAATTGAATCAATCTTGATGTGAATTTGATTCTAGGGCCTTCGTTGACGTTGTTGGATTTCGTTGTTGGTGGATCTTGTTGCGGGCGTGTGCGACCCAAGTTCTGAGGTAGGTGGTTCCGTCTCTAGACTATGTTGATGAACCTGATTTTTTTCTTTATAAACTATTTTGTATATTGAAATTCGCATGATTGTTTTTTTGTGCGCTAAAAATGGTTTTAAATGAAAATTGGTTTTTCCCTGGTTATTGACAAATGGAATGAGAAAGGGATATTTTTTATGCATTGAAATGAATTGTGAAAAAGAGAACATGGGTTACCTTGGGTATTTAGGTGGAAGGTTTAGCTTGTGGTCATCATCCATTGTTTTGTGATTATCAAGGGGGTTTGTCTCGAGCCTTTTCTTTGTTTCCTAGGCTTGTTGTTCTAGGAGACCGATATTGACATTTTTGGGGGTTTACTCATGGGGTATTCCTCTGCTTCCTAAGTTTGTTGTTCTAGGATCGGAATTTGTACACTTGATTGATTATTGTGGTATGGGTAGTCTGTGACATGGACCTGGAATATTCCTTGGTGTTGTGATACATGTGATTCTGTTTTGTATTGTTTGGATTTATGAGTTAGCCTTGATGTGTATGTTTATGATTTTGAAAAATGATATGGAAAAATGTGTTTTGAAATTGATATACCTACTTTTGTTAATAACTATTTAAAGGTAAATGTTTAACATATTTTATGCCTTGTTTTTACTTAAAATGAGCATACATGAATTGTTATACAGAGGCTTGTTATAAAACACATGGGTGGGATCCTACTGAGTCTGTTAGCTCACACCCTGCGCACCTCTTCGGTGGTGTGTAGACCTTTGTTTGTCTTCTTGTGCAGGGAAAGGCAAGGCACTGTAGTGAAGCGGCGAGGTTCGTGTAAGCTAGTTGGGTAGTTGGTGGTGAGATAGTGGGAGTTCATCCATGTCATCATCTGGAGTTGTTTTTTGGTTTGGGTCCTTTGCAGTTGGACTTGTCCTGTTGAGTTTTAGCTACTTTCTCAATTGTCTGTTACAGTTGTATTCTTACAGTTATCACATATATATCTTGTTCGTCTTCCGATGTTTCTTCCTATTATATATATATATATATATATATCATGTGGTTGTTCGGATTGGGAGAAATCATTCTCTCTGTTGTGTTGTTGGATGCCCGAGTGCTTGTCGTCAACCCTTGGGGATCAGAAACGCCCTTCGAATATGTGACGGATTGGGCCGAGTGCAGATTTGAGGGTAACCTTGGTCGGTTCGTTACACTGTGGCCCGAAAGCCTATGGTCTGGAGGCCTAAGGTGATCCAGAGGCCCTGTGGCCCAAAAGTCTATGGTATCCTGATAGGCATGTGGTCCATAGGCCTAATCCAGTGGCCCAAATGCCCTGTGGACCATAGGTCCAATATGGTGGCCTGAAGACCCAAATTGGATAAATAGTTTCAGATGCTATAGTATCACTATAGTGCTCCTATAGTCCCCTGTAAATATCCCTCTGTCGGGATTTGATTCTGGGTTTCATGCAAAATTACATGGTGCGTTAACCACTTGGATACCACCCCATCTACCATTATTTTACTTAATAAATATATTCAAAATCATTAAAATATTTATATAAATTTTTAAGTCATATTTATATGATGATGGTGTCATAAAATGTATAGTGTTAACAAAAACTGTATTTTTCATAATTCAACGTCAAATGAAAAATCTAAATATTAGATATTTAACATTTAAATAATATCATATAATATATGAAAAAGCATTTTCATCTTGAATAAATACAAATTTCTGCTATGTGTGAATACACTTTTAATTGTTATTATCCCATAATTATAATATGATTGGAAATTAATTGTCTATAAATGTAAAAACTATACATTTTATAAAATTCAACTTATAATTAAGAGGAATTTAACTTTTAAACAAATACTTAAAAAATAATTTCAATGTAATGAACTTTATACATTATGGTTACAATTCTATATCAATGATTGTATTGTTTTTTATAATGAATGTCATATCCAAATACAGCTTTTATATTGTGATAATAAGACGCCACTCTATATATATAATAAATTAAGTTTCTATATGAATATAATAAATACTTTATAGTAATATTTTAGTGTAAAATTTGATACAATACTTTTAAAATGAAAATTTTAAGAGTACCAAAACATGAACACAAAATATGATAATAATTATTCTAACACTAAATGAATTATTATTTAAAATTATAAATGAATATTTTTTTTAATGAAAATATATAATTTTCCAAATTATTTTATCATATGGTGTGTATAAACTATTATATGACATTAAAAGTTGTTACATTACCATCAAAAAGTTATATGTTACAATTATGTAACTGCTAAAACAAGTATAATACTATATTAACAATTATATCCCAACGTCTACATTACCATTAAAATGATCATATGATGATAATTATTTTAACACTAAATGAATTATTATTTAAAATTATAAATTAATATTATTTTGGAGTGAAGTTTTCATACATAACCTGTTTTTGTTTTACTTTTTGAATGTTTTAGGAAAGTATGTTTTGCATAAAACTTGTCTTTTGATCCAGATATATGTTCTATGATGTGTTCCTTGTCAATGGTCGGTGCTTCGGGAAAACGTTTTGTACATAGGAAAAATATTCTTTGTCAAGGAATGTGTTATGTCTTGTAGGTGTAAAGGATTTGGGTTATCTTTATTGATCTACCATACATACCTCTCATGTGTTTAGTGAATATTGTAAATGCTTTGTGCAGGGGTTCATAGGAGGAGGTGGGTTAAGTTGCAAGTGCATATATTCAATGTCGGTTGCACATAATATGTTTTCTGCATGGTTTGTATTACTAGACACAGTAACAGATACCAACAGGCAAATTCAGTAGTCTGCTACCAACAATAACAAGACTTACACATCATTTTCACTCATTATACTTTCCATGTAGAACATAGATAATGAAATTCAGAGTTTTTTTAATTAATTTGTTTTATTTGTTAAATTAATTGTGAATTATTAACTAATGGAGGGACACATGGAATGCTGTGAGACATTTGTTTCAATATTAAAGTGATTTAATTACATTAAAGGGGGTTATTGGGGGGATAATTGAGACTTCTCATAGATCTAGGGTTTCAGTGAATACAAGAAAGAAAAAGAGTGTGTAGAAGAGGGAAATGTGAGAGCTAAGGGAAGGAGGAGGATGATGAAGAAAGGGAGAAGAATGGAAAAACGGCGAGTGATCAAAGTAGTTTATAGAGGAGAATTTCTAAATCATTAATGAAAAAAGAGACTGTGTGATGTTTTCTCCTTTACATGTTTCATATTGATTTGTTTTCTATTGGTGTACATGTATCCTTCGGTTATGAAAAATTCTTGGTTGACTATGATTGAGATGGGATTCAAAAGTTATCTCAAGTATCTTTTGTAAAAAAGAATTATATTTTTTTCTTAATAGAAAGTTGTGAGTGAACACTCACTAGGGGCATAACATCTATAGATTAGATTATCGTTAACAAGGAACTCGTTAACGATTTTATCATGAATATTTAGAATGGAAACTATTATGTATCATCCCAATTGCTTTTAAACTAGTGTTCATCATCTCCTTAAGGGGTGTATTGAAGATTGAATATATGTGTCACCATCTCCTTGTTTAATGCTATCAAAACATATTTTAAGTTTGAAAATTATTGAGGTATCTATATGGGTAAAAGCATGTATGTTTCCATGGAAGCAAAATGACTGATTTTCCTGGTTTTGTTCAATCTGAGAATAAGGTTTGATTATTTTTGTTAGTTATGTCAATGGTTTAATCACCACCTGTAACTATATAAAGGTAATATAACTATATGGCTGCTTTAGACATAAATTTCAAACTAAAAGATCTTGGTAGCTGCATTTTTTTGTCGATGATGGAATTCATTTACTCAGATCAATGAATATCTGTGACTCCACATAAGTATTCTCATGATCTATTTGAAGAAGTGGGTTATACTAGTAAATCTATACTATTGACTACACTGAAACAGAAATAGAGTGCCCATAAAAAATATTTGTACCACAATGTTGGAGCCTCTTGAATCTAGAATAACTGGAATTATTCATTAGATTTGATTACAGGAACCTAATGCTAAACCTCCAACACATACAATCCCCAACCTCTAAAGGGAGCCTAAGAAAAGAGAAAACTAGAACGCATTGAATAGGTAGAGGCTATGAGTCGTTCGATTATATTAAAAGGACATAATAATAACTTCCCATCTTCTAAAAAGGAAGAAAGAGAGCATAAAAGGAAGAAAATCCAACTACAACACCTTCAATAGTTAGGGGCTAATGGCCCCGATCAAACAGTGGCGGGCAGCAGCATTCCAGCAGTCCGCAGCAACCAAGGCACCACAGGCTTCGAAAAGGTACAACGTGAGAAATTCCTCAATGCAGTCTTTTTCTATTGCCAGAAGCCCATGGAGAGGAGAAAATGAATTGAATTTACCATTTACGGAAGAAGCCTCCTCCTTCGGTCGAGGAAAACAGTGATGGGGATGGAGGAGGCAGCTGCGGTAGCAGGAGCGGATCTCTCTCGGGTTGGGGTGGAAGTTGAGGAAGATCCATGACTGATTGGAGAAGGGAGGGTGGTGTAAGAACCCGGGTTTTCAGAACGGGTCAAAATCTTGACCCTGTTTGAATTTTTGACTTGTTTCCAAGGAAACTGGATAAAATGAGATGTTTCTGGAAATTTCCAGACTACACGCCATGTACTTTCAGTGCACACCGTGTATGCCTAGGCGTGTGGCCGGCCGTGTACTCACTGAGTACATGTCGTGCGGGTGACCGTGTAGAATTTTCTTACTACACGGAATGTAGTTTTGAACACGCCATGTAGACCCCTGACCGTGTGAGGCCATACTGGGCGTGTAGGTCGTCGACCGGGTTAGAACCAGGGGCACGCCGTGTTCCCTTTGGACACGCCGTGTAGTCGGGCCGTGTATGAGGAATATACATGGCGTGTGGGAAAGTCAGCGAGGAAGAGAAGAGGAACCCAGTACATGTCGTGTTCCTAGAGGTACACACCATGTACTCTTGTCGGCAGGTTCAGAAAGTAAGTCGGCGGAACCTTTCCGTCTTTTAAACAGTTAAATGAAATATACACAGCATTTAGTCCTAAAGTACACACTGTGTACTTTCTTTTTTTCTCTTAAAACGGACAGTAGCCTCATTTTTGAGGCAGAACACCCCTCCTCCACCCGGATACGCGAACAGGCCGACCGAACCTCTCTTCCCCTCCCGATCGTCCGTCTGAGACCCGTTTCGATCATTGATTAGTGCGTTGGAACCCCCTCGGTAAGGCCTCGATTCCTCTTTGTCCGTTTTGTTTGATTTCCGTTCTAGAACTAGTTATAGCCCTTTGAGAGGTTTTAAATCTTTTTTAGATTTACCGCGTTTTAGACCGAATTGGCAGGTGTTATCGAAGAAGTAGCATCGTGCGAGTCTCAGGTAGGTGGAGCATACCTCATTTTGTGTTTTCGTGGTTGTTTGGGTGACGCGACTTCGACGCGTTTTTGGGTCTTTTTGAGCGGGACCCGTTTTATCTGCTTTTTCATACTGTATTGTTTATGGGACCTCTGGGATGCCTTTGGGTATGCCCGGTTACCAGTTTGCGTGAGCAGGGCCGGGTGAGGGGTCGTTGCTCGTCGGGGCATTTTTGCCGGGGAATGCCAAAATGGTCTAAATTTAAATGTTATTATTATAAACTATTTAGTTTAATTTGTTAAAGCCTGTTAAATTGTTAGAGGCATTTAAGACCTTTGTGCTGGTATGGGACATCACCTGGTATATTGCAATTCGACTGTTTAGTTGGTTTTGCCAGGTTACATTTTCTGGTTAAATATGTTATATATGCAATTGCTGAATTGCATCTGCTGGACCATTTTTGGGTTGTGTTGGGCTTGGCCTGGTTACGCTTGAGTGATGTTGATCACAGGTTGGGGCATGCCCGGGTTACTTTGGGTGGTTTTGACCACGGGATTGGGCGCCATGGACGTCGGTTTTAGGCAGTACGACTGTCAGGTTGGGCATGGCCTGGGATACTAGGGTGGCGATGCCATCGGAATTGAGCGACATAGTTGCTGGGTCACGAGGTGTCCGATGTTTTGGTGGATTAGGAATATTTTTGGGTGACTAACGCTCACCGGGACATTGAGTAGTGTGCACACAGAGATACTCTATGATGAGGTGGTTTTGACCACTCGTGTGGGTAGAGGCCCCCGTAGATGTGGTTAGGTATTTTGGTTGGGGGTGCTTGCCGTAGAAAGCCATGTGGGAGGTGAGGAGCCTTCCGGAAATGGGCGTGCCTTCGGGACGTCAGTAATTGTGACACGAGGTGTCAGGAGGCACTTGGTGCTGAGTTACTATTTGGGGCATGCCTTCGGGATGTCGGTACTTGAGACACAAGGTGTCAGGAGGAACTTGGTGTCGGGTTACTATTTGGGGCGTGCCTTTGGGACATCGGTACTTGAGACACGAGGTGTCAGGTGGCACACGGTGCCGGGTTACACGACAGAGATTCCGACATTGGCCGAAGCAGGTGACACACCATGGTGGCTGCTGTGCACCAGTGGATTTTGTATTTATTTTTTCATTGTACTGATTACTGCTTTCCTGGTAAATTCATGACTGCTTAAACACATATATTTGGTACGCACCATTGGGTGGTATCCTACTGAGATTTGTCTCACACGCTGCACAGGCCCTTCGGGACGCGTGCAGACTTCATGGATTTACGTGCAAGAAAGGGGCCAGCTTCAGGAGCTGGGTTACATTAGTTATTGTATGGAGATGGTACAGACCTTGAGGTCATTCCTATATGTGGTTTACTTGTTGTGTTTACCTTTCTGTATCAGCATGATTACTTATTGTAGCTACTCTTGGTTAGCCATTGGTGCCCTTTTGTATGTTGAACTGCTTTGGATGCATGTTTTACTGTTCAGTAGTAGTTACCTGTTATCAGCATGCTGTTGTGTTTATTTCCACTGTTGTTGTTATAATTATTGCTTCCGCTGTTTGTTGATATTGGATATGCTTCCGCTCTGTGGGTATGGTTCGAGTCTACTGAGTCTTTCTTTCCGCTACATCTTTACAGACCAGTACCCTTACTATGATCCTCCGAGTGGGTATAGCCTGCCCACTATACCTATTCAGACCCTTGCTTCTAGTCGGCAACCTTTGGCGTTCAGGGGAGGTGCACCTAAGGTAGTGACACCCGACCCGCTCGTCACTGTTCGAGTAGTTGGCCGGGTCTGGGACGATACAAAGTGGTATCAGAGGGGTTCTTGAAAAGGATTTCGTAGCAGTGTTTTTCTGGCTACTAATGAGATTGAGACTTCTCTTTTTATTTCTGCTGGTTTTACTATTTGGGATATGGTAGACTAGAAATAAGTTGTGGTTACATGGACTGGGTGTCGAGCTTGTGCTTGGGTGCCTACAGCCCCAAGTACGAGGGATGGACCTAGTTTCCATGGGTGGGAATTGCAGTTTGCTTTTTCTCAGATTATGGTTTATACGATTTCCACCTCGGTGGCTCACTTGGTGTGTGATATTCTGCATTGTGATATGTGACCCTTGACCCGGTGTGGTAAGGGAGAATTGGACCTTGGCCCGGTATGGCAAGGCTTGTTTCTTGGCTTTTGATAGGAAAATTTTTAGGGTATTTCAATTTCATAATTAAACATATGCTTTGTGAAGTGATAATTCCATGTGAATAATAAAATAAATCAATTGCCATGCTTTATCTGCTTTGCAATGTAAAATGGTGAAATTACTGATAGAATTTCTAGTCGTTGCAATGTGTATGCCATGCTTTATTTTTTTTGTATAATTGCATGTGGCAGGGTTTTGGGTCTTACTCTTATGAGAGCAGGCAGGTACTATGACTGAGGCAGTGTAACTGTCAGGATTGGCTGACTCAGTCATCGGTTTGAGGAAACGTGAGTTGTCGGGACGGGCATGGCCTGAGGTACTATCGATACTTGCCTCTGTTGAGCGGGTAAGGAGGCCATGATGCCAGGATTCTGTGGGACATGGGTTACGGTGAGGGGGAGTAAGGTTATTTGTTATGCACTACCTTTTACTGCTTTCCTTATCTGTGTAGAATATATTGTTATATATATATATGGGTTGTCTGACCATTGATGGTATTCAGCGGGTTACTCCTTCACGGCACGATGGAGCGTCAGGCAGGAGAGGACACAGTGCCGCAGGATCAGGGTCAGAATTCGGTACAGGCAGTGCACAAGCCGCAGGTGCAGGATCAGAGACAGGATCAGGTTCAGGATCCAGTACAGGCAGGACAACAGTTGGGTTTGGCATCGTTCGGGTCGTGGCTCGACGAGCAGCTCTAGGCGAGCATGGTACGCGTCTTGCATGGGTTTGACAGTGGCGTTCAGGGTGCAGAGCCTTCTATGGTGTATCTGATGTGGGAGTTCTAGTCGCAACACTCACCGCTTTTTCAGGGAGAGGGTGGTCCACAGGCGGCTGAGAACTAGATAGAGAGTATGCAGATGATTTTCAAGCAGCTCGAGATGCCTCCATGGCGGAGGGTCAAGCTGGCGACGTACATGCTTAGAGGACCGGAGAAGCATTGGTGGGACGTACAGGTTCAGGCTCGTAGACACGAGGGACTAGCATGGAAGGACTTTGAGGGCAGGTTCTTTGAGTACTTCTACCCGGAGACACTGATGGTAGAGAGAGCTCCAGAGTTCTTGAGTCTTCAGCAGGGGGACATGTCCGTCATGGACTATGCAGCTAACTTCACAGATTTTTCCCATTTTGCACTTGGTATGGTGAGCGATGATGCAGCTAGGGTGAGGCGCTTCGAGGATGGCTTGAGACACGCCATTCGGGTCCTGGTGAACATTTTCAGGCTGGGTTCTTTCTCCGAGGTAGTGAATCTGATGCTTATAGCCGAGGGCAACGAGAGAGAGAAATCTCGTTTGGGCAGGATGATAGCTTCAACTGATGTTTTAGACAGCAGGAATCGAGGACGAGATGAGTTCCAGCAGGGCAGTCAGGCCAGAGATTCATCTAGACCACCTCGTGGGAGTTCTTTGGTGATTTTCTTCCATTGTGGACAGCCGGGACATGTTCGGGCGTAGTGCAACAGGCCTACGAAGCAGTTCCGGGCATGTGGACAGGACGGGAATCTGGAGAGGTTTTGCAGGCAGCCTTCTCAGATAGTCGGCAGGCAGGGACTAGGACAGACTACAGCGTCTGGAGTTAGTTCCGTTTTGGTACCCGAAGAGGGTAGTCGAGGTTCAGCTGTGCGCAGAGGCCATGATAGAGACAGTGGGACCCAGCTCAGGGGTCAGTTGCTGGTGACTGGAGCAACATCAGGAGGTCAGGCATCAGGCAGCCATGTTTCAGGCCAGGTGCACGCCGTGGAGCTGGCAGAGGCTGAGCAGGCCGGTGAGCCGATGACAGTTAAAGGTACACCGTGGTGTGACCGTAATATCCATGACTCCTTTTTGGCATGACCTATAGAGGTATGTTTGTTTTGAGTGTACGAGGTGCACAGGATCTTTGTGGACTGACTAGATTCTAGTCAGTGGGTTGGAACCATCTCAGGTGCGTGATATATATATATATATATATATATATATATATATATATATATGTATGAGATGTGTGGCATCGGGGCATCATGGATGCGGGTTATTTGAGGTGTCGTGGGCATCGGGGCATCGTGGATGCGGGTTACATGAGGTGTCGTGGGCATCGGGGCATCGGGGATGCAGGTTACTTGAGGTTCTAGGCACCAGGACCTCATGGAGGCGGACACCGATATGGTGCGGGATACTTTGGGTGTCGGAAGCGACACAGGAGCACCAATTAGGTGCAGGGGTGACAACGCGTCACGGGAGGATTTTTCTTCCGGAAATCAGGTTAGTAAACCATGTTTACTTTGCATTTTGTTGGGTTGATACCGGGTAAGACAATTCCTATGGTGGGGATCCCCCTTGAGTAATTTAGCTGGAACCTTTGAGACTGGGGTATTCCGGGTTGTTTAACTGGGATGGGCATGTTCGGTGCCATCTCTTGGTTTCGTTTGGTAGCTTGGGGACGAGCTACGTTAAGGTGGGTAGTTTGTAAGAACTCGGGTTTTCAGAACGGGTCAAAATCCCGACCATGTTTGAATTTTTGACTTGTTTATGAGGAAATGGGATAAAATGGGATGTTTTTGGAAATTTCCAGACTACATGTCATGTACTTTCAGTGCACGTTGTGTATGCCTAGGCGTGTGGCCGGCCGTGTACTCGCCGAGTACATGCCGTGCGGGTGACCGTGTAGAATTTTCTTACTACACGGCATGTAGTTTTGAACACGCCGTGTAGACCCCTCGACCGTGTGAGGCCATACATGGCGTGTTGGCCGTTAGCCAGGTTAGAACCAGGGGCACGCCGTGTTCCCTTTGGACACGCCGTGTAGTCAGGCTGTGTATGAGGAATATACATGGCGTGTGGGCAAGTCAGCGAGGAAGAGAAGAGGAACCCAGTACACGCTGTGTGCCCAAAGGTACACGCCGTGTACTCTTGTCGGCAGGTTCGAAAATTAAGTCGGCGGAACCTTTCCATCTTTTGAAAAGTTAAATGAAATATACACGGCGTGTAGTCCTAATGTACACGCCATGTACTTTCTTTTTTTCGCTTAAAATGGGCAGTAGCCTCTTTTTTTAGGAAGAACACCCCTCCTCCACCCGGATACGCGAACAGGCTGACCAAACCTCTCTTCCCCTCCCGATCGTCCGTCTGAGACCCTTTTCGATCGATGATTAGTGCGTTGGAACCCCCTCGGTAAGGCCTCGATTCCTCTTTGGACGTTTTGTTTGATTTCCGTTCTAGAATGAGTTATAGACCTTTGAGCGGTTTTAAATATTTTGTAGATTTACTGCGTTTTAGACCGAATTGGAGGGTGTTACCGGAGGAGTAGCATCGTGCGAGTCTCATGCAGGTGGTGCATACCTCATTTTGTGTTTTCGTGGTTGTTTGGGTGATGCGACTTCGGCATGTTTTCTGGTATTTTTTAACGGGACCCGTTTTATTTGCTTTTTCATACTGTATTGTTTGTGGGACCTCTGGGATTCCTTTGGGTATGCCCGGTTACCAGTTTGCGTGAGCAGGGCCGGGTGAGGGGTCGTTTCTAATCGGGGCATTATGGACGGGGAATTCCAAAATGGTCGAAATTGAAATGTTATTGTCATAAACTATTTAGTTTAATTTGTTAAAGCCTGTTAAATTGTTAGAGGCATTTAAGACCTCTGTGCTGGTATGGGACAGCACCTCGTATAGTGCAATTCGACTATTTAGTTGGTTTTTCCTGGTTACGTTTTCTGGTTAAATATGTTATATATGCAATTGTTGTATTGCATCTGCTAGACCCTTTTTGGGTTGTGTTGGGCTTGGCCCGGTTATGCTTGAGTGATGCTGATCACAGGTTGGGTATAATGACCCATACTTTACATACATTGTTAATACTTCAAAATTGAAGCACACTTATTACAACATATGACAAAACCACAAAGGACCGTATAGGTATAGTGTCTTTAGAAACTGGGAAACATAAACAACTGGTTCATAAATCTTCTACAGTGTCTCCCATTTATTTCATCATATCTAGGGTCCCTTTTAGCATATTCTACTTAATATCCATCTTCCTGACCTGGGGAAAAGAAAACATAAAAGGGTGAGCTCAAATGCTCAGCAAGGGCAAATAAAGGAAATAAAAATCATATCATATCTTTTTGAAAATCATAACCTGCAAAAGAGATCATAATATCTTAACATGGAACAAATCATAGAAGTGAAAATGAGATCCCCATAATCATAACATGAAACTTGAAACTTTGTGGCATGCACACATAATCATGGAAAATCATTTCTTGTTAGTCATGACTCATTGCCAAGACTATCTTAGTGGACAAAGTCCTTTTCTGAACCGAGTCACCCTCGTTCCAGTCCTGTTTCACTGAATCGGTATAACCTACCGTTCCATCCATGTCTATATCATGAGATATAAAATCTTTACCCAATGCATTGGAGGGAGATATAGGTCCCACCCATCTTATAATGAATCCTTTCTTATGTGTGCCACATAATCATAAATCATACATCATCGCATAACACATGTAACAAAAATGGGATTCTTGAAACATCATGACATCATAAAACAAATCATATAAGGTAAATGACTTCATAAAAATAATTTCCTCAAAACATAATCAAATAAATGTAATAATAGGTATAAAAACAGAACCCTATATTATCTTAGATGGAAAATAATTTTGATAAAACATTTGAACTCCATTCTTGAGGAAAATATCCTTTCTACTTCAAAAACACTTTTCTTTTCTTAACATGTCATACAATTATAAACTAAAAGAAGTTGATTAAAAATAAAATTGAAAACTTATAAAGGAAGATTCTTGGAAATAATGTTTTAAAAATCCATTCTTTCCGTATAAGTTAAAAAAAACATTCTTCGTACTTTTGTCGGAAAAGTCAAAAACTACCTCGTACGAAAAACGACAAAAGATTCCTTTCATACATATTACTAAAAACTCACCGAAGGGTAAAAATGGATTTAAACAATTGTAGGTGGATGGAAATAATATTACATATTGATGAAACATGGATGTGGATGATAAAATACACCCCAGTAAATACTTACGAATAAAAAATCTCGGATAAAAATGAGATTGTGATATTTCCCTTACCTTAGGTCTGATTTGATTTGTATGTGTCCGAAGCTCCTGTATAATGGTTTAAATAATGTTATTGGCTTATTCCAGAATCATACATATTTATATGATATCATATATGGTCATATTCTTAGCTTCTTGTTAGTTATATTTCATTGTTACTTATTACTCGGGTCTTTATTGCCTTTTGTTCTTATGCGTGTTTTGCCGAATAAATTCTTATTCTTATTTTAAGGTTATAGATAACTTATATACATAATGGTATTAGTGTAACATATATCATATTTATTCATTCAATTCATTTATATAATTACTATGTAATGATTGATCATGTAGAACGAGTCGCATCACATCGTGGAGACGGTATTCCGTACGTACGCACGAGTGATGATATCGTTCCTATGATCGTGGAATTGTATTTGAGTATATATATATTATTTCAGTATCAATATTACATTATAATAATCATAAATAGTTACTCATTACACCATTATACCCATCCTTTTAAGGTGATGGTGGAAAATAGATTACACCATGGCGTGGAGACGGTATTTCGTACGTACGCACGCGCGGTGATTTCATTTTTCCGTAGGATGGATAGAAGGTGAATTAGGGTTGTTTCATATTTATAATAACATATCAATATGTAAGTAATAATAATGTTATTACTTTATAATGAAACAACTAAATAAGAAGAAGTTGAAGAAGAAAGAAATTGAAAAGATCGGTAATGGATATTACCTCTTCTTTGGAACGCCTCTTTGAATCCTCCACTTAGGGAACTAAGATTGGTCTTTGAATAAGACCAGGACCTCTAGGATTATTATAGGGAAGTGGAGAGGAGAAAATGGAAGGGGTTGGCCGATCTTGAGTGCTCAAATTGGTGTGAGGAGGAGGGGGAGGAGGTGCCCTTTTATAAGGGAGGAGAGGGGCACCTTAGGAATATCTCAAAATATTATTTTATATTAAAGTCAAAATGGGTTTATAATGGTTCCAAAGGGTCTTATTTCGAAGCTAAAGTGGCTATGGGTAGAAATCCTATCAACCAATAGGATTTAGACAAGTTTAGGGTATTATCTTAACCTTATCAATTAGATTTAACTCTAAGTTAAATAATTTAACTTTTACCATGTCTTTTTGTTTTCTTTCACTATATGGTTAATACACTTACTATAACATGCCAAACGAACCCCAAATTGTTTATTATTAATATATATATCCTTATCTAAGTCATTTGGCCGAACCTTAGATTTTTAGGAATAAAATAACAATTAATAATATAATATTTGATTTAAAAACTATTTTGTGTCAATTTTGACACTATTTGATATATGATTTTTGTGAAAGTCATAACAGAATTATATGTTCGAACCAAGTTGATTAAATCAACACTAATATATCATAGTAACCTAGAAAATTAGTGTAATTCATAAAAAGTCTCAAATTACATTTATTTTGGTGTTTATAACATCAATTATGTCAATATTTCATAAATAAGATAATTACTGCATCATCGTTGTGTCATAATTAAATTAAATTATTTAATGTCTAAAAATTATAAATAAAATACCATTATGTAGGAAATATTTTTTTAGCTTTCTAATGAATATTTATTGTCGAATTTATCTTATGTATAACCCCATATTTAAACTTTGATTTTAACTATTTTAACCCTTCTTTAAATAAATTAATAATAAATGTCCTAATCTAACTCAAGTGGGCCTAAATGGTCATATTTTATTCATAAGGTTGTTTTTGGTCGAATTACACTTATCCAATAGAATTAGGACATGTGTTAGGGTAATAGTAATATCATATTTACCCTTAGTTACCCTATTTACTATTAACCGCAGTAAAAAAAAGTAAAAAGTTACTATTCACCAAAAAATTATTTTTATCTCATTGAACCACATTTTACTTACTGATATCAACCGTGTCTGTCGGATTTTCAAAATTCCATTCACAGAAGCGGTAAAATTAAGTTTTATGCAAAATTCAGTTTTTAACCTACCACTTAGTGGTTTCACTATTCATCAAAAATTGAAAGTTTTCAGAAAAATACCAAAATTTCACCCTAGGCTAATTTCGGTATTCCAAATCCAAAAATGAAGTCCATTTTGAAAAATAAAATTTATAAAATTTCAAAAATTGGTTATTACTATTCATAACGGCTAGTTTTAATAGCATATCGTTGTTTAGTGAAACTCATTATTGCGTACGACGCAAGCTATTGAGGAAGGTCGCGATTGCGTATAAAATAAGCCAAGAAAGTGTGTAGTGAAAGATTCCTTTGAACAAAATATTACTCATAAAAATCTCGGGTGGTACATTCTACCCCCCTTAAAAATAATTTCGCCCTCGAAATTCGTCACTTTGTAACAAACAGATGAGGATACTTCTCCCTCATCATATCCTCAAGCTCCCATGTAGCTTCTTCTAATTGGTGGTTCCTCCATAAAACTTTCACCAATTGAGTGGTCTTGTTTCGTAGGACTTTTTCGCTACGATCCAGAATCTCTATCGGCTGTTCTTCATAAGAAAGATCTTGCTCCAGCGGTACAACTTCTGAGTTGAGTACATGTGAAGGATCAGGTATGTACTTTCTCAGGAGAGATACATGGAACACATCGTGAACTTGAGAGAGATTCGATGGAAGCGCCAATCGGTAAGCTACCTTTCCAACACGATCCAGTATTTCGAAAGGACCGATATATCTAGGGCTCAACTTCCCCTTCTTTCCAAATCTCATAACCCTCTTCCAGGGAGATATTTGTAAGAACACTTTATCACCCACTTCAAACTCTAGGTCTTTTCTTCGGTTGTTGGCATAACTTTTCTGTCGACTCTGAGCTGCTCTTATGTGTTGTTGAATAGATCTGACCTTTTCTGCCATTTCATCAACGAGATCAGGTCCTAATAGCTTTCTTTCCCCAACTTCATCCCAGCAAGTTGGAGTCCTGCATTTCTTTCCATAGAGAGCTTCATAAGGAGCCATCTGAATACTGGAGTGAAAGCTATTATTATAAGAAAATTCCACAAAAGGTAGGTGTTGATCCCAAACTCCTTTGAAATCCATAGATCAAGCTCTCAACATATCTTCTAGGGTTTGAATTGTTCTCTCAGACTGACCGTCTATCTGGGGATGATAAGCAGTGTTGAAACTCAACTCTGTATCCAGAGTATGCTGAAGACTTCGCCAGAACTTCGAGGTAAATCTCAGATCCCGATCAGATATAATAGAAAGTGGTACTCCATGAAATCTTACCACTTCCTTTACATATATCCTGGCAAGCTGATCTAGAGAGAAATCATCTCTAATAGAAATGAAGTGTGCAGACTTTGTAAGACGATCAAGTATGACCCAAATAGCATTATTGCCTTTGGATGTTTTAGGAAGTCCTGTGACAAAGTCCATAGTGATGTTTTCCCATTTCCATTCGGGTATGGGTAATGGTTGTAACATCCCCTTAGACTTCTGTCTCTCAGCTTTAACTTGTTAACAAACCAAGCATCGAGAGACATATTCAGCAACATCTCTTTTCATGCCATCCCACCAGAAGTACTCTTTCAGGTCCCTATACATCTTCGTGCTTCCAGGATGAATAGAGAATGATGAACTATGAGCCTCATCCAGCAGGTCCTTTAATTCGGGGATCGGAGGTACACAAACCCGATTCCTGAACTTTATTATCCCATCACAATCAAGGTTAAATTCAGGAACATTTCTCACCTTCTTTTGTAACTCGACATCTTCTTTCTGTGCCTCTTTAATCTTCACATGTATAGATGGTTGAACATTCATTTGAGAAAGATAAGATTTTTCCTCTTCCATTATAATTCCAAGATCCATCCTTTGTAAATCCATAAATATTGGATCTTTTGTGATCCTCATCATGGATAAACTAGCATGGTCTTGTCGACTTAATGCATCTGCCACCTTGTTTGCTTTCCCAGGGTGGTAATGGATTGAGCAGTCGTAATCCTTAATCAGCTCCAACCATCTTCTTTGACGCATATTCAACTCCTTTTGTGTGAAAATATACTTTAAACATTTATGATCAGTATAAATATCACACCTTTCACTATAAAGGTAATTCCTCCAAATCTTTAATGCAAATATTACCACAGCCAACTCCAAATCATGTGTTGGGTAATTTTGCTCATGGATTTTCAACTGTCGTGAGGCATAAGCTATCACCATATAATTTTGCATAAGAACACACCCCAATCCCTTCTTGGATGCATCACTGTAGATCACAAACCTTTCTCCACTACAAGGCAGTGTGAGCACAGGTGCACTGGATAACCTTCTTTTCAACTCCTTGAAATTCTCTTCACATTCCTCTGTCCAAACAAACTTAACTCCTTTCCGAGTCAACTTGGTGAGTGGATTAGATAATCGTGAAAAATATTTTACAAAACGTCGATAATATCCAGCCAAACCAAGAAAACTTCGGATCTCAGTTACTGTTGTTGGTCTTGACCATCTTTCGATAACCTCTGTTTTTGCTGGATCCACAGATATCCCCTCTTTTGAGATTATGTGACCCAAAAATGCAACTTTTTGAAGCCAAAATTCACACTTGGTAAATTTGGCATAAAGCTTCTCCTTTCTCAGGGTCTTCAATATAATTCTCAAGTGATCTTCATGCTCTTCCTTGCTCTTTGAATAGACAAGAATATCGTCTATAAAGACTACCACAAATTGATCAAGATAGTCTCTAAAGACTCTATTCATTAGATCCATGAAGATAGCAGGGGCATTAGTAAGACCAAATGGCATCACTATAAATTCATAGTGTCCATACCTTGTACGGAAAGCCGTCTTTGGTATATCCTCCCTTTTGACCCTTAATTGATGATACCCTGAACGAAGATCAATCTTGGAAAAGTATTGAGCTCCGCGTAGTTGGTCAAATAAGTCATCAATGCATGGGAGAGGATATTTGTTCTTGATAGTGATCTTGTTAAGTTCTCGATAATCAATGCAGAGTCTCATTGATCCATCTTTCTTCTTAACAAATAGAACAGGTGCTCCCCAAGGTGACGCACTAGGGCGTATGAATCCCTTATCAAGATTCTCTTGGAGTTGCTTCTTCAATTCCTGCAAATCAATTGGGCCATTCTATAAGGTGTCTTTGAAATAGGCAAAGCACCCGGTACGAGTTCTATTGAAAACTCAACTTCACGATTTGGTGGAAGACCCGGTAATTCCTCTGGAAAGACATCATAAAACTCCCGTATGATGGGAATATTCTTAATCGTAAGTTTCTCACCAACCATTTGAGATAAATAACCTTCATTTAGTGGAATCAAGACCCATAAGATGGAAGGAATTTCCACTGGAAGGTTATATTCATCCTTGCATCGATAGACGATCGTAGATTGATCTGGAATATGAAATGTGACTTCCCTTATTTGGAAATTGATATGAGCTCCATGTAGAGAAAGACAATCCATGCCAAGAATCACATCAAATTCCACTAAAGGAAGGATCACAATATTTTCAGGAAGCACTTTCCCACAAACTTCGATCGGAGAAGAATTATAAACTTTTGATGCGACTATTGTGCCATTAGGTGTTGTCACAGCTAACTCAACATCTAATTGTTGAGGTAATGCGGTGATACCCTTAGAAATTTTTTCAGAAATAAAAGAGTGGGTGGATCCAGAATCAAATAAAACATTTGCTACTTTAGAGTGGGTGGTAAGTGTACCTTTCACCACTTTGTTATCGTACTCCACATCGCTGATAGAAATTGCATGTGACTTTCCTTTGTCTTTAGCCTTAAGATTTTGTTGACGTCGACCATCATCATCAACCCTTGGATTTGGGCATTGATTGGCATAATGCCCCATCTCCTTGTACTTGAAACATTGAAGTGTAGTAGGTTCATTCTGTGTATCCCTTCCTTTGTTTGCATCATTAGACATCTTCTTCCCATTATCGCGGCATTCAAATGCCCGATAACCTTCCTTTCCACATTTGAAACATTTACTTGTCCCTTTAAGACAACTCCCTCCATGTTTCTTTCCACACTTTGAGCATAAGGGAAAGCTCATCTTCTTTTCAGTGTTCTCTTTAGATTTTCCTTTGAATTCCATCTTCCTCTTCTTATCAAACCCATGTGACTGATGGGTTACTTCAATCTCCATCTCGACTTTGAGAGCACATCGAACGATTTTCTCGTAGCTATTGAAGTCCCTTATGGCTAACGCCCTTCGAAGACTTGGTTTTAAGCCACTAAATAATCGATCGATCTTACTCTCAGGTTGGATAATAATACCAGAAGCGTACCTTGCAAGTCTTGTAAAATTTGCTTCATAGGTACCAACAGATTCATCATCCCTTTGCTTCAGTTCAAGAAACTCTTTCTCCATCTTTGTTCGGAGAATACGAGGGAAGTACTTATTAAAAAATAAGTTCTTGAACTCGTCCCATTCCATAGACTCAATTTCATCCCTTTGCCTCGTATTCTTAATAAGATTCCACCATTGATCATCATCTCCTTCCAAACGATACACTGCTAGGATGACTTTATCATGTTCAGAACATTGAAGAACTGAAAATATCTTTTCAGTAGTACTAATCCATTGTTCAGCAACTAATGGATCAGTAGACCCACTGAAAGAAGGTGGACACTGCCACATGAAGGATTCAACAGAATGTTGCTCCTTCCTTTGCTCGTTTGGAAGTCCTGTATGATTCATAGCTTGAGAAATTTTTGTGAGCATGGCTACAAGATTTTTCATTCCAGCTCCCATATCGTTTGGTTGCTCAGGGGGACAATCATTGCATTGCCCATAGCATTCCGCATTAACACGGTTCCTTCGGGTTCCATCCATTGACTAAAACCAAGAAGAATAGTGTGAGAAACACTAATTATAATAGGAAAACCACATAATCAAGGATAAAATTTCACACTTAAGGTCTTATCCTAGGGTATTCATGGCCATTTCTAAAACACTAAGATTGTTTTCTATGCTTAGACTTATCCTTAGGGTTCTTACTAAGGCTTTCACATCCTAGTTTCCAAAGGTTGACTATACCTTTCCTCTGATACCAACTATAACGACCCATACTTTACATACATTGTTAATACTTCAAAATTGAAGCACACTTATTACAACATATGACAAAACCACAAAGGACCGTATAGGTATAGTGTCTTTAGAAACTGGGAAACATAAACAACTAGTTCATAAATCTTCTACAGTGTCTCCCATTTATTTCATCATATCTAGGGTCCCTTTTAGCATATTCTACTTAATATCCATCTTCCTGACCTGGGGGAAAGAAAACATAAAAGGGTGAGCTCAAATGCTCAGCAAGGGCAAATAAAGGAAATAAAAATCATATCATATCTTTTTGAAAATCATAACCTACAAAAGAGATCATAATATCTTAACATGGAACAAATCATAGAAGGGAAAATAAGATCCCCATAATCATAACATGAAACTTGAAACTTTGTGGCATGCACACATAATCATGGAAAATCATTTCTTGTTAGTCATGACTCATTTCCAAGACTATCTTAGTGGACAAAGTCCCTTTCTGAACCGAGTCACCCTCGTTCCAGTCCTGTTTCACTGAACCGGTATAACCTACCGTTCAAGCCATGTCTATCTCATGAGATATAAAATCTTTACCCAATGCATTGGAGGGAGATATAGGTCCCACCCATCTTATAATGAATCCTTTCTTATGTGTTCCACACAATCATAAATCATACATCATCGCATAACACATGTAAAAAAATGGGATTCTTGAAACATCATGACATCATAAAACAAATCATATAAGGTAAATTAATTCATAAAAATAATTTCCTCAAAACATAATCAAATAAATGTAATAATAGGGATAAAAACAGAACCCTATATTATCTTAGATGGAAAATAATTTTGATAAAACATTTGAACTCCATTCTTGAGGAAAATATCCTTTCTACTTCAAAAACACTTTTCTTTTCTTAACATGTCATACAATTATAAACTAAAAGAAGTTGATTAAAAATAAACTTGAAAACTTATAAAGGAAGATTCTTGGAAATAATGTTTTAAAAATCCATTCTTACCGTATAAGTTAAAAAAACATTCTTCGTACTTTTGTCGGAAAAGTCAAAAAGTACCTCGTATGAAAAACGACAAAAGATTCCTTTCATACATATTACTAAAAACTCACCGAAGGGTAAAAATGGATTTAAACAATTTTAGGTGGATGTAAATAATATTACATATTGATGAAACATGGATGTGGATGATAAAATACACCCCAGTAAATACTTACGAATAAACAATCTCGGATAAAAATGAGATTGTGATATCTCCCTTACCTTAGGTCTGATTTGCTTTGTACGTGTCCGAAGCTCCTGTATAATGGTTTAAATAATGTTATTGACTTATTCCAGAATCATACATATTGATATGATATCATATATGGTCATATTCTTAGCTTCTTGTTAGTAATATTTCATTGTTACTTGTTACTCGGGTCTTTATTGCCTTTTGTTCTTATGCGTGTTTTTCCGAATAAATTCTTATTCTTCTTTTAAGGTTATAGATACCTTATATCCAGAATGGTATTAGTGTAACATATATCATATTTATTCATTCAATTCATTTATATAATTACTATGTAATGATTGATCATGTAGAACGAGTCGCATCACATCGTGGAGACGGTATTCCGTACGTACGCACGAGTGATGATATCGTTCCTATGATCGTGGAATTGTATTTGAGTATATATATATTATTTCAGTATCAATATAACATTATAATAATCATAAATAGTTACTCATTACACCATTATACCCATCCTTTTAAGGTGATGGTGGAAAATAGATTACACCACGGTGTGGAGACGGTATTCCGTACGTACGCACGCGCGGTGATTTCATTTTTCCGTAGGATGGATAGAAGGTGAATTAGGGTTGTTTCATATTTATAATAACATATCAGTATGTAAGTAATACTTATGTTATTACTTTATAATGAAACAACTAAAGAAGAAGAAGTTCAAGAAGAAAGAAATTGAAAAGATCGGTAATGGATATTACCTCTTCTTTGGAACGCCTCTTTGAATCCTCCACTTAGGAAACTAAGATTGGTCTTTGAAGAAGACCAGGACCTCTAGGATTATTCTAGGGAAGTGGAGAGGAGAAAATGGCAGGGGTTGGCTGAGCTTGAGTGCTCAAATTGGTGTGAGGAGGAAGGGGAGGAGGTGCCCTTTTATAAGGGAGGAGAGGGGCACCTTAGGAATATCTCAAAATATTATTTTATATTAAAGTCAAAATCGGTTTATAATGGTTTCAAAGGGTCTTATTTCGAAGATAAAGTGGGTATGGGTCCAAATCCTATCAACCAATAGGATTTAGACAAGTTTAGGGTATTATTTTAACCTTATCAATTAGATTTAACTCTAAGTTAAATAATTTAACTTTTACCATGTCTTTTTGTTTTCTTTCACTATATGGTTAATACACTTACTATAACATGCCAAACGAACCCCAAATTTTTTATTATTAATATATATATCCTTATCTAATTCATTTGGCCGAACCTTAGATTTTTAGGAATAAAATAACAATTAATAATAATATATTTGATTTAAAAACTATTTTGTGTCAATTTTGACACTATTTGATATATGATTTTTGTGAAAGTAATAACAGAATTATATGTTCGAACCAAGTTGATTAAATCAACACTAATATATCATAGTAACCTAGAAAATTAGTGTAATTCATAAAAAGTCTCAAATTACATTTATTTTGGTGTTTATAACATCAATTATGTCAATATTTCATAAATAAGATAATTACTGCATCATCGTTGTGTCATAATTAAATTAAATTATTTAATGTCTAAAAATTATAAATAAAATACCATTATGTAGGAAATCTCTTTTTTAGCTTTCTAATGAATATTTATTGTTGAATTTATCTTATGTATAACCCCATATTTAAACTTTGATTTTAACTATTTTAACCCTTCTTTAAATAAATTAATAATAAATGTCCTAATCTAACTCAAGTGGGCCTAAATGGTCATATTTTATTCATAAGGTTGTTTTTGGTCGAATTACACTTATCCAGTAGAATTAGGACATGTGTTAGGGTAATAGTAATATCATATTTACCCTTAGTTACCCTATTTACTATTAACCGTAGTAAAAAAAAGTAAAAATTACTATTCACCAAAAAATTATTTTTGTCTCATTGAACCAAATTTTACTTACTGATATCAACCGTGTCTGTCGGATTTTCGAAATTCCATTCACAGAAGCGGTAAAATTAAGTTTTATGCAAAATTCAGTTTTTAACCTACCACTTAGTGGTTTCACTATTCATCAAAAATTGAAAGTTTTCAGAAAAATACCAAAATTTCACCCTAGGCTAATTTCGGTATTCCGAATCCAAAAATGAAGTCCATTTTGAAAAATAAAATTTATAAAATTTCAAAAAGTGGTTATTACTATTCATAACGGCTAGTTTTAATAGCATATCGTTGTTTAGTGAAACTCGGTATTGCGTACGACGCAAGCTATCAAGGAAGGTCGCGATTGCGTGTAAAATAAGCCAAGCAAGTGTGTAGTGAAAGATTCCTTTGAACAAAATATTACTCATAAAAATATCGGGTGTTACATTGGGGCTTTCCCGGGTTACTTTGGGTGGTTTTGACCACGAGATTGGGCGTCATGGACGTCGGTTTGAGGCAGTACGACTGTCAGGTTGGGCATGGCCCGGGATACTAGGGTGGCGATGCCATCGGACATGAGCGACATGGTCGCAGGGACATGAGGTGTCAGATGTTTTGGTGGCTTAGGAATATTTTTGGGTGACTACCGCTCACCGGGACTTTGAGTAGTGTGCACACAGAGATACTCCGTGATGATGTGGTTTTGACCACTCGTGTGAGTAGAGGCCCCCGTTGTTGTGGTTAGGTATATTGGTTGGGAGTGCTTGTCGTAGAAAGCCACGTGGGAATTGAGGAGCCTTCAGGAAATGGGCGTGCCTTCGGGACATTGGTACTTGAGACACGAGGTGTCAGGAGGCACTTGGTGCCGGGTTACTATTTGGGGCGTGCCTTTGGGATGTCGGTACTTGAGACACAAGGTGTCAGGAGGCACTTGGTGTCGGGTTACTATTTTTGGCGTGCCTTAGGGACGACGGTACTTGAGACACGAGGTGTCAGGTGGCACATGGTGCCGGGTTACACGACAGAGATTCCGGCGTTGGCCGAAGCAGGTGACACACCATGGTGGCTGTAGAGCACCAGTGGAGTTTGTATTTATTTTTTCATTGTACTAATTATTGATTTCCTGGTAAATGCAGGACTGCTTAAACACATATATTTGGTACGCACCATTGGGTGGTATCCTACTGAGATTTGTCTCACACCCTGCACGGGACCTTCGGGACGCGTGCTGACTTCATGGATTTACATGAAGGAAAGGGGCCAGCTTCAAGAGCTGGGTTACGTTAGTTGTTACATGGACATGGTACAGACCTTGAGGTCATTCCTGGTTGGGGTTTACTTGTTGTGTTTACCTTTCTGAATCAGCATGCTTACTTGTTTTAGCTACTGTTTGTTAGCCATTGGAGCCCTTTTGTATGTTGACCTGCTTTGGATGCATGTTTTACTGTTCAGTAGTAGTTACCTGTTATCAACATGTTGTTGTGTTTATTTCCGCTACTGTTTTTATAATTATTGCTTCCGCTATTTGTTGATATTGGATATGCTTCCGCTCTACGGGTCAGGTTCGAGTCTGATGAGTCTTTCTTTCCGCTGCATCTTTACTGTTATACTTAGACCAGTACCCTTACTATGATCCTCCGAGAGGGTATAGCCTCCCTATAATACCTATTTATACCCTCGCTGCTAGTCGGAAGCCTTTGGCATTCAAGGGAGGTGCGCCTAAGGTAGTGACACCCGGCCTGCTCGGCAATGTTCGGGTGGCTTGCCGGGTCTGGAAAGTTACAAAGTGGTATCAGAGGGGTTCTTGACAAGGATTTAGTAGCAGTTTTTTTCTGAATACTAATGAGATTGAGACTTCTCTTTTTATTTCTGTTGGTTTTACTATTTGGGATATGGTAGACTGGAGATAAGTTGTGGTTACAGGGACTGGGTGTCGAGCTTGTGCTTGGGTGCCTGCAGCCCCAGGTACGAGGGATGGACCTAGTTGCCATGGGTGAGAATTTTTGTTTGCTTTTGCTCAGATTACGGTTCATACGATTTCCACCTTGGTGGATCACTTGGTGTGTGATATTCTTCATTGTGATATGTGACCCTTGACCCGGTGTGGTAAGGGAGAATTGGACCTTCACCCGGTATGGAAAGGCTTGTTTCTTGTCTTTTGATAGGCACATTTTTAGGGTATTTAAATTTCATAATCGCATGTATGCTTTGTGAAGTGATAATACCATGTGAATAATAAAATAAATCAATTACCATGATTTATCTGCTTTGAAATGTAAAATGGTGAAATTCTTGATAGAATTTCTAGTCGTTGAAATGTGTATGTCATGCTTTTTTTTAGAATTGCATGTGGCAGGGTTTTGGGTCTTAATCTTATGAGAACAGGCAGGTACTATGACTAAGGCAGTGTAACTGTCAGGATTGGGCGACTCAGTCGTCGGTTTGAGGCAACGTGAGTTGTCAGGATGGGCATGGCCCGAGGTACTATCAATACTTGGCTCTGTTGAGCGGGTAAGGAGGCCATGAGGCCGGGATTCCGTGGGGCATGGGTTGCGTTGAGGGGGAGTAAGGGTAGTTGTTATGCACTGCCTTTTAATGCTTTCCTTATTTGCGTAGAATATATTGTTATATATATATATATGGGCTGTCTGACCATTGATGGTATTCAGCGGGTTACTCCTTCATGACACGATGGAGCGTCAGGCAGGAGAGGACACAGTGTCGCAGGATCAAGGTCAGAATTCGGTACAGGAAGAGCATGAGCCGGAGGTGCAAGATCAGGGACAGGATCAAGTTCAGGATCCAGTACAGGCAGGACAACAGCCGGGTTTGGCATCGTTCGGGTCGTGGCTCAACGAGAAGCTCTGGGCGAGCTTGGTACGCGTCTTGCAGAGGTTTGACAGTGGCATTCAAGGTACAGAGCCTTCTATGGCGTATCTGACGTGGGAGTTCCAGTCGCAGCACCCGCCGCTTTTTCAGGGAGAGGGTGGTCCGCAGGCGGCTGAGAATTGGATAGAGAGTATGCAGATGATTTTCGAGCAGCTCGAGATGCCTCCAGGGCGGAGGGTCATGCTGGAGACGTACATGCTGAGAGGACCGGAGAAGCATTGGTGGTACGTACAGGTTCAGGCTCGTAGACACGAGGGACTGGCATGGAAGGACTTCGAGGGCAGGTTCTTTGAGCACTTCTACCCGGAGACACTGAGGGCAGAGAGAGCTCGGGAGTTCTTGAGTCTTCAGTAGGGGACAAGTCCGTCATGGACCACGCAGCTACCTTCACAGAGTTGTCTTGTTTTGCACCTGGAATAGTGATCGATGATGCAGCTAGTGTGAGGCGCTTCGAGGATGTCTTGCGACACGCCATTCGGGTCCAGGTGAACATTTTCAGGCTGGGTTATTTCTCCGAGGCAGTGAATCAGGCATTTATAGTTGAGGGAAACGAGAGGGAGAAATCTCGTTTGGGCAGAACGACAGCTTCAGCTGACAGTTTAGACAGCAGGAAGCGAGGACGAGATGAGTTCCAGCAGGGCAGTCAGGCCAGAGATTCAGCTAGACCACCTCGTGGGAGTTCTTCAGTGATTTGCTTCCAGTGTGGACAGTCGGGACATGTTCGGGCATAGTGCGACAAGCCTCTGAAGGAGTGTTGGGCATGTGGATAGGATGGTAATTTGGAGAGGTTTTGTAGGAAGCCTTCTCAGATAGCCGGCAGGCAGGGACTTGGACAAACTGCAGCGTCTGGAGTTAATTCAAGTTCAGTACCCGGAGAGGGTAGTCGAGGTTCAGCTGTGCGCGGAGGCCGTGACAGAGACAGTGGGACCCACCTCAGGGGTCATTGGCTGGTGACCAGAGCAGCATCAGGAGGTTAGGCATCAAGAAGCCATGTTTCAGGCCAGGTGCATGCCGTGGAGCTGCCTGAGGCTGAGCAGGCCGGTGAGCCGATGACAGTTAGAGGTACACCACGGTGTGACCGTGATCTCCATGTTTCCTTTTTGGAATGACCTGTATAGGTATGTCTGTTTTGAGTCCACAAGGTGCACAGGATCTTTGTGGATTGACTAGATTCTAGTCAGTGGGTTGGCACCATCTCGGGTGCGTGATACATATATATATATGTATATGTATGAGATGTGTGGCATCGGGGCATCGTGGATGCGGGTTACCTGAGGTGTTGTGGGCATCAGGGCATCGTGGATGCGGGTTACTTGAGGTGTCGTGGGTATCGGGGCATCGTGGATGCGTGTTACATGAGGTGCTAGGCACCAGGACCTCATGGAGGCGGACATCGATATGGTGCGGGATACATTGGGTGTCGGAAGCGACACAGGAGCACCAATGAGGTGCAGGGGTGACGATGCGTCACGGGAGGATTTTGCTTCCGGAAAACAGGTTAGTAAACCCTGTTTTCTTTACATTTTGTTGGGTTGAGACCGGGTAAGGAAATTCCTAATGTGGGGAGCCGCCTTGAGGAATTTAGCTGGAACCTTTGAGACCGGGGTAGTCCGGGTTGTTTAACTGGGATGGGCGTGTTCGGTGCCATCTCCTGGTTTCGTTTGGTAGCTCAGGGATGAGCTACGTTATGGTGGGGAGTTTGTAAGAACCCGGGTTTTCAGAACGGGTCAAAATCCCGACCCTGTTTGAATTTTTGACTTGTTTACGAGGAAACTAGATAAAATGGGATGTTTCTGGGAATTTCCAGATTACACGCCGTGTACTTTCAGTGCACACCGTGTATGCCTAGGTGTGTGTCCGGCCGTGTACTCTCCGAGTACATGTCGTGCGGGTGACCGTGTAGAATTTTCTTACTACACGGCGTGTTGTTTTGAACATGTCGTGTAGACCCCCAACCGTGTGAGGCCATACATTGCGTGTAGGCCGTTGGCCGGGTTAGAAACGGGGGCACGCCGTGTTCCCTTTGGGCACGCCATGTAGTCGGGCCATGTATGAGGAACATACATGGCGTGTGGGCAAGTCAGCGAGGAAGAGAAGAGGAACCCAATACAAGTTGTGTGCCCAGAGGTACACGCCGTGTACTCTTGTCGGAAGGTTCAGAAATTAATTCAGTGGCCTCATTTTTGAGGTAGAACACCCCTCCTCCACCCGGATATGCGAACAGGACGACCGAACCTCTCTTCCCCTTTCGATCGTCTGTCCGAGACCCTTTTCGATCAATGATTAGTGTGTTGGAACCCCCTCGGTAAGGCCTAGATTCCCCTTTGGCCGTTTTGTTTGATTTCCATTCTAGAACGAGTTATAGCCCTTTGAGTGGTTTTAAATCTT
The DNA here is from genome assembly GCA_963277665.1 of Viscum album. Lineage (NCBI taxonomy): Eukaryota > Viridiplantae > Streptophyta > Magnoliopsida > Santalales > Viscaceae > Viscum > Viscum album. The sequence continues at coordinate 917,509,322 of OY728157.1, forward strand.
TTGTAGATTATCCGGGTTTTAGACCGAATTGGCGGGTGTTACCAGAGGAGTAGCATCGAACGAGTCTCAGGCTGGTGGTGCATACCTCATTTTGTGTTTTCGTTGTTATTTGGGTGATGCGGCTTCAGCGCGTTTTCGGGTATTCTTGAGAGGGACCCATTTTATCTACTTTTTCACACTTTATTGTTTATGGGACCTCTAGGATGCCTTTGGGTATACCCGGTTACCAGTTTGCGTGAGCAGGGCCGGGTGAGGGGTCGCTGCTCATCAGGTCATTTTGGTCGGGGAATGCCAAAATGGTCTAAATTGAAAGGTTATTGTTATAAACTGTTTAGTTTAATTTGTTAAAGCATGTTAAATTGTTAGAGGCATTAAAGACCTCTGCGCTGGTAAGGGACAACACCTGGTATGGTGCAATTCTACTGTTCAGTTGGTTTTGCCTGGTTACGTTTTCTGGTTAAATTTGTTATATATGAAATTGCTGAATTGCATCTGCTGGACCCTTTTTGGGTTGTGTTGGGCTTGGCCCGGTTACGCTTGAGTGATGCTGATCACAGGTTGGGGATTTTCCAGGTTACTTTGGGTGGTTTTGACCATGAGATTGGGTGTCATGGACATCGGTTTGAGGCAGTACGACTGTCAGGTTGGGCATGGCCCGAGATACTAGGGCGGCGATGCCATCGGACTTGAGCGACATGGTCGCAGGGACACGAGGTGTCAGATGTTTTGGTGGCTTAGGACTATTTTTGGGTGACTACCGCTCACCGGGACGTTGAGTAGTGTGCACATAGAGATACTTCGTGATGAGGTGGTTTTGACCACTCGTGTTGGTATAGGCCCCCATAGTTGCGGTTAGGTATTTTGGTTGGGGGGTGCTTGTCGTAGAAAGCCACCTGGGAGGTGAGGAGCCTTCAGGAAATGGGAGTTCCTTCGGGACGTCAGTACTTGAGACCTGAGGTGTCAAGAGGCACTTGGTGTCGGGTTACTATTTGGGGCGTGCCTTTGGAACATCGGTACTTGAGACACAAGGTGTCAAGAGGCACTTGGTGTCGGGTTACTATTTGGGGCGTGCCTTTGGGACGTCGGAACTTGAGACACGAGGTGTCAGGTGGCACACGGTGTCGGGTTACACGACAGAGATTCCGGCGTTGGCAGAAGCAGGTGACACACCATGGTGGCTATTGAGCACCAGTGGAGTTTGTATTTATTTTTTCATTGTACTGATTACTGTTTTCCTGGTAAATAAATGACTTCTTAAACACATATATTTGGTACGCACCGTTGGGTGGTATCCTACTGAGATTTGTCTCACACCCTGCACGGGCCCTTCGGGACGCGTGCAGACTTCATGGATTTACGTGCAGGAAATGGGACAGCTTCAGGAGCTGGGTTACATTAGTTGTTGCATGGAGATGGTACAGACCTTGAGGTCATGCCTAGCTGGGGTCTACTTATTGTTTTTACCTTTCTGTATCAGCATGCTTACTTGTTGTAGCTACTATTGGATAGCCATTGGCACCCTTTTGTATGTTGACCTGCTTTGGATGCATGTTTTACTGTTCAGTAGTAGTTACCTATTATCAACATGTTGTTGTGTTTATTTCCACTGCTATTGTTATAATTATTGCTTCCGCTGTTTGTTGATATTAGATATGCTTCTGCTCTGCGGGTCTGGTTCGAGTCTGCTGAGTCTCTCTTTCCGCTGCATCTTTACTGTTATACTCAGACCAGTACCCTTACTATGATCCTCCGAGAGGGTATAGCCTCCCCACTATACCTATTCAGACCCTCACTGCTATTTGGCAGCCTTTGGCGTTCAGGGGAGGTGCGCCTAAGGTAGTGACACCCGACCCGCTCGGCAATGTTTGGGTGGCTGGCCGGGTCTGGGACGTTACAAAGTGGTATCAGAGGGGTTCTTGACAAGGATTTAGTAACAGTGTTTTTATGGCTACTAATGAGATTGAGACTTCTCTTTTTATTTCTACTGGTTTTACTATTTGAGATATGGTAGACTGGAGATAAGTTATGGTTACAGTGATTGGGTGTCGAGCTTGTGCTTGGGTGCCTACAGCCCCAGGTACGAGGGATGGACCTAGTTTCCATGGGTGGGAATTGCTGTTTGCTTTTGCTCAGATTACGGTTTATACGATTTCCACCTTAGTGGCTCACTTGGTTTGTGATATTCTGCATTGTGATATGTGACCCTTGACCCAGTGTGGTAAGGGAGAATTGGACCTTGTCCCAGTATGGCATGGCTTGTTTCTTATCTTTTTATAGGCACATTTTTAGGTTATTTCAATTTCATAATCGCACGTATGCTTTGTGAAGTGATAATACCATGTGAATAATAAAATAAATCAATTCCCATGCTTTATCTGCTTTGAAATGTAAAATGGTGAAATTCCTGATAGAATTACTAGTCGTTGCAATGTGTATGCCATGCTTTATTTTTTTTCTTGTAGAATTGAAGGTGGCAGGGTTTTGGGTCTTACTCTTATGAGAGCAGGCAGGTACTATGACTGAGGCAGCGTAACTGTCAGGATTGGGCGACTCACTCGTCGGTTTGAGGAAACGTGAGTTGTCAGGACGGGCATGGCCCAAGGTACTATCGATACTTGGCTCTGTTGAGCGGGTAAGGAGGCCATGAGTCCAGGATTCCATGGGGCATGGGTTGCGGTGAGGGGGAGTAAGGGTAGTTTTTATGCACTGCCTTTTACTGCTTTCTTTATCTGCGTAGAACATATTGTTATATATATATATGGGATGTCTGACCATTGATGGTATTCAGCGGGTTACTCCTTCACGGCATGATGGAGCATCAGGCAGGAGAGGACACAGTGCCGCAGGATCAGGGTCAGAATTCGGTACAGGCAAAGCACGAACCGCAGGTGCAGGCTCAGGGACAGGATCAGGTTCAGGATCCAGTACAGGCAGGACAGCAGCCGGGTTTGGCATTTTTCGGGCCGTGGCTCGATGAGCAGCTCCGAGCGAGCTTGGTACAAGTCTTGCTGGGGTTTGAAAGTGGCGTTCAGGGTGTTGAGCCTTCTATTGCGTATCTGACGCGGGAGTTCCAGTGGCAGCACCCGCCGCTTTTTCAGGGAGAGGGTGGTCCGCAGGCGGCTGAGAACTGGATAGAGAGTATGCAGATGATTAGCAAGCAGCTCGAGACACCTCCAGGGAGGAGGGTCAAGCTGGCGACGTACATGCTAAGAGGACCGGTGAAGTGTTGGTGGGACGTACAGGTTCAGGCTCATAGACACGAGGGACTGGCATGGAAGGACATCGAGGGCAGGTTCTTTGAGCACTTCTACCCGGAGACACTGAGGGAAGAGAGAGATCGGGAGTTCTTGAGTCTTCAGCAGGGGGACATGTCCGTCATGGACAACGCAAATACCTTCACAGAGTTGTCCCGTTTTTCACCTAGTATGGTGAGCGATGATGCAGCTAGGGTGAGGGGCTTCGAGGATGGCTTGCGACACGCCATTCGGGTCCAGGTGAACATTTTCAGGCTGGGTTCTTTCTCCGAGGCAGTGAATCAGGGGCTTATAGCCGAGGGAAACGAGAGGGAGAAATATCGTTTGGGCAGGACGACAGCTTCAGCTGACGGTTTAGACAGCAGGAAGCAAGGACGAGATGAGTTCCAGCAGGGCAGTCAGGCCAGAGATTCAGCTAGACCACCTCGTGGGAGTTCTTCGGTGATTTTCTTCCAGTGTGGACAGCCAGGACATGTTCGGGCATAGTGTGACAGGCCTCTGAAGGAGTTCCAGACATGTGGACAGGACAGGCATCTGGAGAGGTTTTGCAGGCAGCCTTCTCAGATAGCCGGCAAGCAGGGACTAGGACAGACTGCAGCGTCTGGAGTTAGTTCAGGTTCAGTACCCGGAGAGGGTAGTCGAGGTTCATCTGTGCGCGGAGGCCGTGATAGAGACAGTGGGACCCATATCAGGGGTCGGCGGCTGGTGACTGGATCAGCATCGGGAGGTCAGGCGTCAGGCAGCCATGTTTCAGGCCAGGTGCACACTGTGGAGCTGCCAGAGGCTGAGCAGGCCGGTGAGCTGATGACAATTAGAGGTACACCACGGTGTGACCATGATCTCCATGTTTCCTTTTTGGCATGACCTGTAGAGGAATGTATGTTTTGAGAACACGAGGTGCACAGTTTCTTTGTGGACTGACTAGATGCTAGTCAGTGGGTTGGCACCATCTCGAGTGCGTGATACATATATATATATGTATATGTATGAGATGTGTGGCATCGGGGCATCATGGATGCAGGTTAATTGAGGTGTCGTGGGCATCGGGGCATCGTGGATGCAAGTTACTTGAGGTGTCGTGGGCATCGGGGCATCGTGGATGCGGGTTACTTGAGGTGCTAGGCACCAGGACCTCATGGAGGCAGACACTGATACGGTGCGGGATACTTTGGGTGTCGGAAGCGACACAGAAGCACCAAGGAGGTGCAGGGGTGACGACGCGTCACGGGAGGATTTTCCTTCTGGAAAACAGGTTAGTAAACCCTAATTGTTTTATGTTTTGTTGGGTTCTGACCGGGTAAGGAAATTCCTAAGGTGGGGAGCCCCCTTGAGGAATTTAGCTGGAACCTTTGAGACCGGGGTAGTCCGGGTTGTTTAACTGGGATGGGCATGTTCGGTGCCATATCTTGGTTTCATTTGGTAGCTCGGGGATGAGCTACGTTAAGGTGGGGAGTTTGTAAGAACCCGGGTTTTCAGAACGGGTCAAAATCCCGACCCTATTTGAATTTTTGACTTGTTTCCGAGGAAACTGGATAAAATGGGGTGTTTCTGGAAATTTCCAGACTACATGCCGTGTATGCCTCGGTGTGTGGCCAGCCGTGTACTCGCCGAGTATATGCCGTGCGAGTGACCGTATAGAATTTTCTTACTACACGTCGTGTAGTTTTGAACACGCCGTGTAGACCACCGACCGTGTGAGGCCATACATGGCGTGTAGGCCGTTGGCCGGGTTAGAACCAGGGGCACGCCGTGTTCCCTTTGGACACGCCGTGTAGTCAGGCCGTGTATGAGGAATATACATGGTGTGTGGGCAAGTCAGCGAGGAAGAGAAGAGGAACCCAGTACACGCCATGTGCCCAGAGGGACACGCCGTGTACTCTTGTCGGCAGGTTCGGAAAGTATCTCGGCGGAACATTTCTGTCTTTTGAACAGTTAAATCAAATATACACTGTGTGTAGTCCTAAAGTACACGCTGTGTACTTTCTTTTTTTCGCTTAAAACGGGCAGTAGCCTCGTTTTTTAGGCAGAACACCCCTCCTCCGCTTGGATACGCGAACAGGCCATCCGAACCTCTCTTCCCCTCCCGATCATCCGTCCGAGACCCGTTTCGATCACTTATTAGTGCATTGGAACCCCCTCGGTAAGGCCTCGATTCCTCTTTGGCTGTTATGTTTGATTTCCTTTCTAGAACGAGTTATAGCCCTTTGAGAGGTTTTAAATCTTTTGTTGATTTACCGCGTTTTAGACCGAATTGGAGGGTGTTACCGGAGGAGTAGCATCGTGCGAGTCTCAGGTAGGTGGTGCATACCTCATTTTGTGTTTTCGTGGTTGTTTGGGTGACGCGGATTCGGCGCGTTTTCAGGTATTTTTGAGCGGGACCCGTTTTATTTGCCTTTTCATACTGTATTGTTTATGGGACCTCTAGGATGCCTTTGGGTATGCCTGGTTACCTATTTGCGTGAGCAGGGTCGGGTGAGGGGTCGTTGCTCGTCGGGGCATTTTGGCCGAGGAATGCCAAAATGGTCTAAATTGAAATGTTATTGTTATAAACTGTTTAGTTTAATTTGTTAAATCCTATTAAATTGTTAGAGGCATTTAAGAACTTAGTGCTGGTATGGGATAGCACCTGGTATAGTGGAATTCGACTGTTTAGTTGGTTTTTCCTGGTTACGTTTTCTGGTTAAATATGTTATATATGCAATTGCTGAATTGCATCTGCTGGACCCTTTTTGGGTTGTGTTGGGCTTGGCCCGGTTACGCTTGAGTGATGTTGATCACAGGTTGGGGCATGTCTGGGTTATTATGGGTGGTTTTGACCACGGGATTGGGCGTCATGGGCGTCGGTTTGAGGTAGTACGACTGTCAGGTTGGGCATGTCCCGAGATACTAGGGTGGCGATGACATCGGACATGAGCGACATGGTCACAGGGACACGAGGTGTCATATGTTTTGGTGGCTTAGGACTATTTTTGGGTGACTACCACTCACCGGGACTTTGAGTAGTGTGCACACAGAGATACTCCATGATGAGGTGGTTTTGACCACTCATGTGGGTAGAGGCCCCCGGTAGTTGCGGTTAGGTATTTTGGTTAGGGGTGCTTGCCGTAGAAAGCCACGTGGGAGGTGAGGAGCCTTCAGGAAATGGGTGTGACTTCAGGACGTTGGTACTTGAGACACGAGGTGTCCGGAGGCACTTGGTGCTGGTTTACTATTTGGGGCGTGCCTTCGGGACGTCGGTACTTGAGACACAAGGTGTCAGGAGGCACTTGGTGCCGGGTTACTATATGGGGTGTGCCTTCAGGACGTCGGTACTTGAGACACGAGGTGTCGGGTGGCACACGGTGCCGGGGTACATGACAAAGATTCCAGCGTTGGCCGAAGTAGGTGACACACCATAGTGGCTGTTGAGCACCAGTGGAGTTTGTATTTATTTTTGCATTGTACTGATTACTGCTTTCCTGGTAAATGCATGAATGCTTAAACACATATATTTGGTACGCAACGTTGGGTGGTATCATACTGAGATTTGTCTCACACCCTGCACGAGCCCTTCGGGACGCGTGCAAACTTCATGGATTTACGTGCAGGAAAGGGGCCAGCTTCAGGAGCTGGGTTACGTTAGTTGTTGCATGGAGATGGTACATACCTTGAGGTCATGCCTAGCTAGGGTTTACTTGTTGTGTTTACCTTTCTGTATCAGCATGCTTACTTGTTGTAGCTACTGTTGGTTAGCCATTGGCGCCCTTTTGTATGTTGACCTGCTTTGGATGCATGTTTTACTGTTCAGTAGTAGTTACCTATTATCAGCATGCTGTTGTGTTTATTTTCTCTGCTGTTGTTATAATTATTGCTTCCGCTGTTTGTTGATATTGGATATGCTTCCGCTCTGTGGGTCTGGTTTGAGTCTGCTGAGTCTTTCTTTCCACTGCATCTTTACTGTTATACTCGGACCAGTACCTTTACTATGATCCTCCGAGAGGGTATAGCCTCCCCACTATACCTATTCAGACCCTTGCTGCTAGTCGGCAGCCTTTGGCGTTCAGGGGAGGTGCGCCTAAGGTAGTGACACCCGACCCGCTCAGCATTGTTCGGGTGGCTGGCCGGGTCTGGGACGTTACAGGTGGGATCCTCTGCCTGTATATATAAATTGAGGCTGTAGGTTTACCAACAAATCAAAAGAAGCATCTGCAAATATGGTTATACAAAATGCAACTAATTCCATTGTAGAATTCGGGGCGTGGCGCCTGTCCAGTTCTGAAAAGGGTTTGCGTTGCTCCTGCTTGTAACCTCAAGATCTACCTACCTGTTTGTTTTGAGATTTGTCACATCGTGGGAAGGGGGAAGGTGATGAGCAAAATAGAGGTAACGTGTACAAGCGGATCACCTATCCAATGCTCCGTATGACCGGCAGATTCCATGATGATGGAGTCCCCGCTCCAGGAATGAAAGAACAAGTTGTTGACGTTGAAATACTGTCATCTTCAGCTGTTGTGATGCCAGTTTCGATCAATCCGTTAGTGATGGAAAGGTACTATGTAAATTAATTTAATTTATTTTAAGATCTTTAAAATCTGGGTTTATCACATAGTTAAACAAAATTTAAAATAAGATAAAACATACCTTCATCCATGAGATGTTTTAGATTTGAATCTTTCTATCATCTGCCTCTTTTCTTTTCCCCATCAAAAATTGAATTGAGACTTAATTGGCTAGGAAATGACCCTTTAAATAGGGATAAAGCAGTTATATGGTTGGTTACTTAATTAACTGTCAATGTCCATCAATTGACAGTTTTATCCCTTAATATCCCATTATAATAATATTAAAATAAATCATGTGAGTTATTCTAACATTCTCCCACTTAACTCATGTGATATTTCTTTATGATATTTAATATTCAATAGTTCATTTATGCGCATTTATATCTATTCTATCATGTATACAACATTCATCATAATAAATGATAATGTCCACATGAGTCATGGCGGTCGTATATTCTCTATTAATATACTCCCTTCAATGTACTATGTTATGAGCATTTTCCATATCATAATTAAAATGGGATATATATATATATATAATTGGTCCAACAATAATTTCTTTATTAAAAATTGTGTCTGCTATCATTATTCAATCCCATCATGTATACTTATTGAAAAAACAGGCAACCTAATCAAAACATTTGTAAGTCCAAGTGTCAACTATAATAATCATAACATTCAATACATACAATGAAACCTACTCAAAGATAATGCCCATACTTTCAACATGTTCAATAAAAGTCTTGGGCGGAAACCCTTTCGTCAAACGGTCGGCAATCATAAGATTTGTGCTAATATGTTCAATTGACACCTTACGTTTTTGAACTTCCTCCTTAACTGCAATGTACTTTAATTCCATGTGTTTAGCTCCTTTGGAATATCAGTCATTCTTGGAAAAGAATACTAATGCGGTATTGTCACAATAAATTTTCAAGGGCTTGGGGATACTGTCGACAATTCCATGTTCTGAAATAAAGTTCTGCAACCACGTACTCTGAATTGTAGCTTCAAAGCATGCTACAAATTCAGCTTCTGTGGTTGAAGAAGCTATAACCGATTGTTTTGCACTTTTCCATTATATTGATCCTTCGGCTAAAAGATACACATAACCAAAAGTGGACTTTATTGTATCAACACAACCAAAAATGTCTGAATCAGAGTTTCTAATCACCTCAAGATCATTGGATATTTTATAAGTAAGCATGTGATCCTTTGTTCCTCGCAAATATCGCAGAACTTTTTTTGAAGCTCTCCAATGATCGAGTCCAGGATTAATTTGATATCTTCCTAACATACCGATTGCAAAGCTAATATCTGGCCTTGTACATGTTTGAGAATACATCAAGCTTCCAACAACAGATGCGTAAGGAATTTCTTCCATCTGTTTTCATTCCAAATCATTTTTAGGACATTGATTGAGATTAAATTTATCTCCTTTCTGAATTGGAACTGGTGATGCTGAACATTTTTCCATCCTAAACCTCTCTAAAATCTTAATGATGTATGACTTTTGAGATAAGCCCAATATACCTTGAGTTATATTACGAAATATTTCTATTCCAATCACATACATGGCTTCTCCCATGATTGTCATTACAAAATTATTAGAGAGGAATTCCTTGGTCTCAAATAATAGACCAAGATCATTTGCAGCAAGAAATATACCATTAACATATATAATCAAGAATATAAATTTACTCCCACTGATCTTCTGATATATACACCGATCAATGATGTTTTTCTTAAATCTAGAAGATACAATGGTATCATTAAACCTAATATACCATTGTCGGGATGATTGTTTAAGTACATATATTGACTTCTTTAATTTACATACCATGTGTTCCTTTCCTTCAATGGAAAATCCCATTGGTTGATCCATGTATACATCTTCCTCTAAGTTGCCATTTAGAATGGCTGTTTTAACATCCATTTGATGTAACTCTAAATCATACTAAGCTACCAATGCCATAATAATTTTGAAAGAATCTTTCTTAGAAACCGGTGAGAAGGTTTCCTTATAATCTACACCATCCTTTTGAGTGAATCCTTTAGCAACAAGTCTGGCCATGTAACATTCAATGTTACCAAGAGAGTCATATTTGGTTTTGAAGACTCATTTACATCCAACTCTCTCGCATCCTTCAGGAAATTCCATAAGGTCCCACACTTTATTTTGTTCCATGTAATTCAACTCACATTTCATGGAATCTAACCATTTATCTGAATTATCACACTTGATGGCTTGAGAATATGAAACTAGATCATTATTAATGCCAACATCATTTTCTATTTCATGCAGATATACCACATAATCATTAGAAATAGCAGACCTTCTTTCCCTTTGGGATCTTCTTAACACTATTTATTATGGTTCTCCATCCATTTCTTCATTGTGAATTTGGGAAACATTCTGTTGTGGTTCTACATGATTGTTTTGTGATGCAATAATTTGAGGAACAACAACATGTGAAGTTGGAATACAAGAAAATTGAACTTGAATTCTAACTTCATTAATTTCCACATTTTGTGGAACTTCACTCACACTAGATTCACCATTCTTGATAAATCTTTCATTTCCAGTTTCAACAATTATCATACTATGGTTAGGAAAATAAAATCTATACCCCTTTGATTTCTCTGTATAACCAATGAAATTTCCACTGATTTTTCTTGCATCTAGATTTCTTTGTTGTGGATTATATGCTTTTATTTCTGCCTGACAACCCCATACATGCAGGTGTCTTAAACTAGGTTTCCTACCAGTCCAAAGTTCAAAAGGAGTATTTGGAACTGCTTTACTAGGAACCTTATTCAATAAATACACGACAGTTTTTAAAGCATACATCCACAAAGATAAGGGTAAAGAAGAATTACTTAACATAATCCTAACCATATCCATTAATGTTCTATTACGCCTTTCTGTTACACCATTTTGTTTTGGTGTACCAGGCATAGTGTATTGTGCACATATGCCATGACTTTCTAGAAACTTTGCAAATGGACCAGGGTTTTTTCCACTTTCATCAAATTTTCCATAATATTCACCACCCCTATTAGACCTTATGACCTTCACCTTTTTGTCTAATTGCCTCTCAACTTCATTTACATAGATTTCCAATGTATTTATTGCTTGAAATTTCACATGCAATAAATAAACATATACATAACGTGAAAAATCATCAATAAAGGTGATAAAGTATTTTTATTTACTGAAAGAATTGACATCAAAAGGTCCACATATATCGGTATGTATGATTTCAAGGAGTTGAGTACTTCTTGTGGCACCTTTCTTTGTGTGTTTTGTTTGTTTTCCTTTAATACAATCCACACAAATTTTTAGGTCGGCAAAATCCAATTTTCGAAGGATTTAAAACTTAATCAATCTCTTTAATCTTTCTTTGGAAATATGACCTAAATGTTTATTCCATAAATAAGAAGACTTTTCATTTACTAAAGCATGTTTAGTACCAGAATCATGATGAAAGGTCATAAGTGTTTCAACATACATATTATCAAGATTTAGTTTATATAAACCGCCATACAATAAACCAGATCCAATCATGCGTGTATGCTTAAACAAACTAAAATATCCCTTCCCAAAATTAAAAAAGTATCCCACAACATCAAGTTTTGACAAAGAAACCAAATTTCTAGATATACTAGGTACATAAAAGGTTTCACATAATTCCAAACTATATCCACTATCAAGGATTAAACGATAAGTCCCAATAGCTTCAACTGGAACCTTCACTCTATTCCCCATGAAGATAAACTTTTCAACTGGGCTTGTGATTTGGGTTGAAAGGAATCCCCGCATTGTATTAGAAACATGAGTCATACAGCTAGAATCAATCCACCATGTATTATGTGGAACTTCAGCTAAGTTTGATTCATAACATGTATAAGCATTTTTCTTACCTTTCTTTTCAAACCAAGCCTTTTGTTTTAGACAATCCTTTTGGAAATGTCCAACTTTCCCACAGAAATGGAATTTATCTTTATTTTTGTTCTTCTGGTTCTTGATAAAAGACTCATTAACCTTCAATGGTCCCTTTCCTTTTCCACGCTTCTGTATTCCATGCTTCTTTCCTCCTTGATGATTCACATAATGGACGGAGTGGATTCCTTGACTCTTTAAATGTGTTTCCTCTTGAACTAACATAATATGCAATTCATGCACATTCCATTTATCTTTCATGGTGTTGTAGTTCATTTGGATTGGTCCATACTCAGACAGTAATGAGATTAGGACAAACTGTACAAGGAAACTTTCATCCACTTCCATTCCTAAAGACTTAAGTCTTGCTGCAATATTTTTCATTTCAATGACATGCTCATGCATGGAATGAGAACCATCAAACTTTATGGTGGTCAATGTACTCATTAATGTCCCAGCAAGAGATTTGTCAGTTGTTTGAGATCAGTCTCCCACAGATTTCATAAATTCTTTAGCACTTTCAGTTTTAGGGAGACCTTACATGATGTTACTTGCTATGCTCATTCGCATGAACATCAAACTTAATCTGTTTGATCTTTCCCATGATGCATAATATACTTCATCATCATCGCTACTATCATCCTTTGTAGTAGCAGGTATCTATACTCGGAGTGATAAATCAAGATCCAATACACCAAGGTGAAATTGGATTTCTCACTCCAATCAGAGAAATTTAATCCATTAAAGATCGGAATAGATGATGTCTGTGAGTACAATGATGATGAAAAACTAACTGCAATAAATACATGCTTAAAATTAATGCTTTGAAATAATAATAATAAAACAATGATTCAGACAAACTATTTAACATAAATGTGTACTAGTGTTCTCCTTTGGGTAAAACACTAATACACCAACATAATTTATACTAATAAAAATAACTTTATTTGGAAATAAAATATGCATCAATTATATTTATTTATTATCTTTGGATATATAAATAAATCTCATAATGCTTAATATACATTACCAACAATTATATTCATAAATTATAAGAATATGAAAATTTCCTTTGGGAAATTAATAAATATCTTATAATAATGAATTTTAATTACTCATAAGATATCATAATAGTATCAACTTTATGATCAATCAATATATATCATTTTTAACATAATTTTTTGAAACAATTTTAACTTTATGATTTGATCACTTTGGCGATTAACAAATCTCATGCCAAAATGTTTCAAATAAAAAATATCATAATCATAACATAGTAATAAATACAAATAAATTTTAATAAACATAAATCCAAATTTTATTTACTCTCTCTTTAATTTTTTTTGGCATAAAATTTAAAACTCCAATAATTATTTCAAATAATGAAAAATCATTTTTTATATAACAATTTTGTTAAGGATTGAAAACCCATGAAAAAAAGTTGATAAATGAATAATAATAAAAAAAAATGCTAATACGTCACCTTTATACCATTTCGTAAAGGTGGAAAACCTTATACATTTTTTTAAACATTAAAACAATTTTAAATATAAAATTCATTCTATTATCAAAGATAATAAATAACTAAAAGGGAGATTTCAAAATCTAAAATCAAGGAGAAGATGCAGCATATTGAGATTCCCAAAACAATAGGCACTTCATATTTGGGAAGAGAAAAACAAATGCACAAGGAATTTCATAATTTAATAATAATAATAATAATTGCACAATGATTATTAAACAATGAAACAACAATACAAAACACCTCATGATTGAAGAGAGAGGAAACATATTCTCATTTAATAATAATAATAATAATAATAATAATAATAAATTGCACACCATATTCAGGTTTCAAAAAAAAATTCCACCACATACTAATATTATTAATATTAAAGACCATTTAAAATACGAAAAAAAGAATTCAGATTTAACACAACACGTTACTTGCAGAATGTAATCCAGATTTTTTATTCTTATTTTAACGCAACACATAATAAATTTATACATGGAAAAACACATATTTCTTAACCCTGCTCTAATACCACATGTAAATTAATTTCATTTATTTTAGGATCTTTAAAATCTGTGTTTATCACATAGATAAACAAAATTTAAAATAAGATAAAACATACCATGATCCATGAGATCTTTTATATTTGAATCTCCTTTATTTTCTCCCAGTTAAAAGGATTTCTATCCTCTGCCACTTTTCTCTTCCACAGCAAAAATTTATTGAACGTACCGGAATTAGATTGAGACTTAATTGGTTAGGAAAGGACCCTTTAAATAGGGATAAAACAATTATATGGGTGGTTACTTAATTAAATGTCAAAGTCCATCAATTGACAGTTTTATCCCTCAATACCCCATTATAATAATATTAAAATAAATCACGTGAGTTATTCTAACACCCCATACCACCTTTCTCACCGATCAGATCTCCTGGTTATATTTTCTATCGTTCCTTCAAAATTTGGAGCTACGACTTCCCGCTGGTGAACCCCTGGCTGGAGAGGCGCTTCCCTCTTAAAACCTCAACCCTAAAAAGATAACGCATAGATTTAATGTGTTTAGGTCCTATTTGGAACTACGTGCACACCAATATTACCACCCACACATTTAAGTGTTTTATTAATTCGAACAAGAATACATAATAAAAACTACTGGAAAACAAATATAGAAAAAAAAAATTAACATATAAAGCTGAGAAAATAGGGATTTCACAAACATTGAAGACATATCCAGGTAATGACTTTAGTGTATCAATGTTCTCAGCATAATCATCTTCTACATATCCAAAAATTAATTCAGCACTATCATTATTAATAAGGTTCGAATCGTGAGTCTCTCCTACTTGAGAGTGTCCCTCCTAGGTTATCCTAGGGTTTGAGTTCCCTCTTTCCTGATCTGTTCACGGCGGCGGGTGGAGGACCTAAAATCCTTCGAGTTGCAGGAGGGCATCGTCTTCCTCAGGTAGTCCTGATTCAGATCTGATCCCCCTTGCCCCCTTTGCGGGACCTGCAATAAGCGCATGGTTCCTTTGACCCTTGTCGTCTCCCGACCCCTCCGTGGTGATGCAGGTTCGATCTCCAGCAACAGCTTGTCTTTGCTCGAATCTGAACCCCGACACCTACAAATCCGGGGGGTTGGGTTTCATTTTCTTGCATTCGACAGCAAAAGCAACTTCTGCTCTTCCCTGTTGTGGCGTGGACCTTCCCAACGACGTCTCCACTCGCTACGGCTGGATTTGAAAATAGGGGGTGCTACCAGATCCCAAACCCACAACTAGATTTTGATCCGCACGGACGTCGGATGAGAGGAATCCCAGACTTCAATAACCCTTTCCGCTAATGACATACCTAATTTATGACGAACGAAGGTCGTACTTCTGACCAGGGGCGGCGCGACGGAACCAGGGTTTGTGGAGAGGCCGCCACGTAGGGTTTGACTCGCGAAGAAGCCACTGTGAAGAATCATGGTTCGCGAAGAATCTGTCACGTTGTGATTGACTCGCGAAGAATCAGCCGTGAAGATCCAGCCGCGAAGAAAGATCGCGAAGAGCCCGTTGCGTTGAGTCGTTCCACGAACGCTGGAGTGCTTCGCAGCGAGCTCAATTCGGGAGTGAGTGAGGTCGTGGTAGCCCTGACCGCGAACCGTGAAGCCACTTCGCGAACAAATTGATTTTGCAGTACTGGTCGCGGACGAAGTCTGCGGAGGGGGGTTTCCGGTCCAAGGGCCCTTTTCTTGGACCGGGCCTGGACAGTGTGTCTTTGAACTTGGTCGGGCCTTGATTTTCCCCTAATTTGACGAGGTCTGTGAATCCTGTCTGTGCTCCCCCAAAAGTGAGGGTTAACACTGCAGCGAAGCTCGACTTGCTGAGGCAACCCGACCACCGCTTGTTTACCCATGAAGTGCAAAACACCGGGAGTTTTTTTAGTTTCTCTTTCCCAACCCACGAGCGTTGATCCATGGAGGCGGATTTAGTGAACCAATGGAAGAGGTTGTCCCTAACAGACAGAGAGAAGTCAACAATCGAGGCCCGGGAAAACGAAGATACACTATTGAAAAAATGCATGTCTCTGCTAGTGGTCGGAATGTTCGTGGAGAATATCTCAGTTAATCAGGGTGGCCTCAAAAGCACCCTTCAGAACCTCTAAAAACTGGAAGCTGGCATAGCTATTCGGGAAGCGGGGAACAACCGAATTGTTTTTGAGTTCTACAAAGAGAGAGATAGAGATAAAATCCTGAGAGGTAGACCGTGGTCCTTTGACAATCAACTCCTCCTCATGGAAGAATAAAAAGGTGGGGACAATATACAACACATTAATATCACCCAATCCCCCTTATGGATACATATCAACGGAATCCATTTTCATGCACGAACAGAACGAGTTATGAGAGAAATCCGGGACAACAGTGGAAAATTCCTAGATTGGGACTGCTCAGACCCTATCCAATGGGGGCACGAGGTTCGAATTAAAGCCGAAATGGAAGTGTCAGATCTGCTGATGAGGGGAATGTTTTTGAAATTTGATGGCACCAACACCTGGAGATCATTCGAGTTTGAGAAACTCCCAATCTTCTATTTCTTTTGTGGATGTCTCGGCCATCTGGAAAGAGCGTGTCTCTCAAAGAAAAGGAATGATTCAAGTATTCTCATCCTTCAATATGGCTCATGGCTCTGAGCCAAATCGACTAGATATTCCTTCATCCCTGAGATGGAGAAACAAAAGGACCGCAACCGTCTCACATGGGCCCATACTAGACAGGTAGAAACTTTACATGAAAACGTCTTTATGCTTGGACCACCAAAAATCCTTAAAGATGGCCCAACCACTCAGAGGGAAACTAGAATATATCCTAACTCCCTGAAGGGAACTGTCCGAATATTTACTGAGTCGATGACGACACCAAAAGACCCACCAGAAAAAAGCTCGAAGCCAATGTAGATGCACTTTGAACCACCTGATCCCGACCCTGATCTAGAAAGGACCAAGTCAGACATCCTACCATAGGGTGAATACGGGATGGCATGAACTCCACCACCTGGACCAATCACCCATAGAACCTAGAAAAGGGTGCAACATGAAGAAGGAGATGGTAAACTGGATGACCCTAAACTTGGGGAACTGAAAAGACGAATTGAAACAAGCCAGACAATGGGGAACTCCCCAAAAAGATGGAAACGATGGGTGTAAAATCATGTTTGGAGAGCTCAAAGTTGGAGGAAGGTGAGACTCAGCCCCGCCTAGATCAATGATTGTCTTATGCTGGAACTATCGTGGGCTTGGAAACCCACAAACAGTTCGCATGCTCCAGCGTAATTGCTCCCAAAGTCACCCCGATATGGTTTTTCTGTCCGAAACCGTACTGGAAAACAAGGACACCACTGGAATTGCTCTGAAATGCGACTTCCATGGCTGCCTCCTGGTCTCCAGAGAAGACCATTCTGGGGGACTCTATCTCCTATGGAAGGAAAATATTGACGTCAAGATATTTTCCTTCTCCTCGCACCATGTGGCTGCAACCATTCAGGCGGACCACACCCCGCCTTGGACTTTTGTGGGATTCTATGGCTGGCCATCCCATAATGAGAAGGGGAAATCATGGGATATTATATGCAAGCTGCGTCATGATCTCCCAAGCCTTATTCTCTTCGGAGTGGACTTCAATGAGATTATGTTCTACAAGGAAAAACGGGGTGGAATTGTCCGACCCTATGCGCCGATGTCAAATTTTAAGGACGTGGTCTCTAGGGAGGACCTAGTCGATCTGGGATACACGGGTAATCCCTTCACATGGTTCCAAGGTAATATAGATGGTACTTGCATTGCTGAGCGACTTGACCTATTTCTAGACTCAACTGATTGGATAAATCTCTTCAGTATGTTCCACACCGGCCACATGACGCTCAACTGTTCGGACCACTACCCAATTTTCATTGACTGCACTCAAGGGGAACATAACAGGAATTCCAGCAGACCCTTCAGATTTGAGAGCTTCTAGTCAAAAGACCAGGTTTGCGAAGAGGTGGTCCAATCAAGCTGGAAGAGTTCTCAAGAAGATGTTGGCCTCAATCTCCAACAGGTAGCATCCGATCTGAGATCTTGAAGCAACAAGAAATTCCGCCACCCTGATAGGCATTGTGATGTCCTTGAAAAGAAACTGCACAACCTACTCAGGAAACCCCCATCCAATTGCAATCTCTCCAAGATTGGTGCCACTCAAAGAGAGCTGGACGTGGCCCTGCGTGTTATGGAAAGATTCTGGGCTATGCGGGCGTGGGACATCCACATTAAAGAAGGGGATGCTAATACAAGGTATTTTCACCAGAAAGCTTCAGCTAGGCTCCGAAAAAATTCTATCATGTGTATCTCACAACTTGATGAAAGAAAAGTTTTTGACACCATTGGAATTCATGAATCTTGACATGATACTTCCAGAACCTTTTCTCTATAGGAACTCCCTTCATGTCTGCTGAGGTGGAAGAATGAATCAGACCTATGATCACCGAAGAGATCAATCGACAGCTTACCAAAGATGTGACGAATTACGAGATACACCTGGCTCTAAAACATATCCACCCCACTAAGGCCCTGGGACTAGATGGATTCCACACCCTATTTTTTAAACAATACTGACACATTATTGGTCCCGACATCTTCAAAATGATAAAAAAATATCTGCATGGGGAATACAAGCATTTTTTCCATCAATGAAACTATCCTCGTCCTCATTCCCAAAATCAAGAAACCTCTGGCGATCCCTGATGTTAGACCTACCAGCCTCTAAAATGTCTCTTATAAGATATTCTCAAAGATCCTTGTCAATTGGATGTGCACTTGGCTTCCTGATATTATCTACGAAAACCAGAGTGCCTTCTTTGCCAAGAGACCGATCACTGATAATGTAATTGTGGCCAATGAAGTGTTCCACTCTATGAAAACACGCTCCACCACGAAAAGAGGAACCGTGGCCTGGAAACTGGATATGACCAAAGCCTATGATAAAGTTGAATGACATTTCCTTAGAGTCGTGATGCTGAAAATGGGTTTTTGCACTAAATGGATAGATATAGTCTTGCATTGCATCTCGACCGTCTCCTTCAGAATCAAGGTCAATGGGGAGCTCACCCGAGGATTCGCCCCAACCTGAGGCCTGTGCTAGGGAGATCCCCTCTCCCCATTTATCTTCATCTTGGTGGTTGATGTTTTTTCTAACCTTATTTCCAGGGCTGTATCCTCTAATTCTATTCATGGGGAAAAGGTCTGCCATGAAATCCCACCAGTGTTGCATCTCTTCTTCACCGAAGACTGCCTCCTTTTCTCTAGAGCAACTATAAATGAGTGCTGGGTGATCATCCATGCGATCCAGCAGTATGAGAGGGCGTCTGGACAGTCTATCAATCACGACAAATTAGAAATCTTCTTCAGCGCAGGGGTGCCTCTTTCCAAGAGAGACGAACTTTGTGCATCAGTAGGCATCCATATGGTCGATAAACACCATAAGTATCTCAGGCTACCCACAGTGATTGGCCGGTCCAAAAAATAAATCTTTACATCTTTGGTGGACAGGATTGAGAAAAAAAATCAAGACTGGACCCCAAAAAGAATCTCCAAAGCAGGCAAAGAAACCCTTATTAAAGCTGTCATCCAGTCTATCCCCAGCTATTTTATGTCCCTGTTTAATCTCCCAACGACCATCATCAATCAGATCCATACACGTACTACCAACTTCTTGTGGGGGAAAATGATGGAAGGAATAGACCCCACTAGATGGCCTGGGAGAAACTCTGCAAACCCAAGTCGGAGGGAGGGATGGGATTCCAGAATCATCTTCTCTTCAATGACGCACTGTTGGCCAAGCAAGTATGACACCTTATTAACCGTCCATCATCTCTCTGTGTGCGAGTACTCCGAGCTATGTACATTCCCCACACGGACTTCCATGTTTCCTCTCTTGGCCCCCATCCTAGCTTCCTCTGGAGAAGCATTTGGGGGGCCCCGAAATCTTCTAGAAAAAGGGTTGTGCTAGAGGATTGGGAATGGCTCATCTGTCAATATCTGGACCGATCCCTGGTTGATCGATAAGGATGGTATGCGGGCTACATCCCCCACCCAACCAGGTCTTGAATATGCCACTGTAAGCTGTCTCCTTTCAGACCAGGGACCTGGGTGGTGTGTGGAAAAGATCCCTAAATGGTTTAACGAAAGAGACCGAAGAATTATCCTGAGCATCCCCTGGGTCCCAGATGAAAGCCCTGACCATCTATTCTGGACCAATGACATATCAGGCGACTACACGGTGAGATCCGTTTACAGACTTGCTCTTGGAAACCACTCTGTCGACCGTGAAGAGGGACTATGGAAATCTCTTTAGAAGCTCAATGTCCCCCAAAAAATACACCAATTTTGGTAGAAGGTGTGCATGTGAACCCTCCCTACCATGAGCCTTCTCGTTTACCGACATATGGCCAGTGCTGAGTCCTGCCCTTTCTGCCCGAATATTCTAGAAAATCCTTTGTACGCCATCATTCATTGCCCGAGAGCTAATAAAATTTGGAATAAATGGGGCCTGACTTCAGATGCTTCACTGGATATTGCCTATAACCTCCCCAATCTTTTGATGTGTTGGTGCTCCTCTATCTCATTGAATAATGCAGGTTCACTTTGCACCCTAGCCTGGATCATTTGGGTTCGGCGTAACGATTCTTTTTTCCACCACGTTCATAATCCTCCTGAATTTTGGATTGAAAAGGCCATTTCATGGATTGAGAGTTGGAAGGACCACAAAGGACACTATATTCCAAGTGTAACCCCCTCCTGTCCCCCTCATTGGAATCCCCCAATGGAAGGTATTCTTAAGCTAAACATGGACGCGTCTCTCCCCAAGGATGGGCTTGTTTCTCTCGGTCTCCTGGCCTGAAATCATCTAGGGAAAATCATTGCTGCAAAATATGAATCACATCATGCCTTCTAAAAACCTGCAGTAGCTGAGGACTCTTCCATCCTTGCAGGTATGATGCTCTCTGTGGAATGTGGATGGGTTGATATCATCATCGAGTCTGACTGCCTCACTGTAATCGATGCTATTAACCACAACGATGGAGGACTCCAGTCATTTGGCTTTATCATTAAGAGAATTTTCTCTCTTTGACAAGGATTCTATTGCTGCACCTTCTCCTTTACCAAAAGGGAGGGAAATAATGAGGACCATCAGCTGGCGGCCTCAGGCCCCTTCGATGACAACCATCTCTGGCTGGACAATTTCCCTTCATGGATTTGCATATGTACATCTGCTGATCTTCATCATTAATGTTATCTGTCCTTCTTTTCAAAAAAAAATCAGCACTATCATGTTTTTAATATCATTGTCTAGAGGTTTGTTTTAAACCATGAAACAATTTATTTAAAAAGCAAATTTGGTTAGATTTGAATTATTTAAACTAAACATTGGAAGGTTTCATGTAATGTTTTTCATTTAGATCACCATGAGGAAGACAGTTTTTACATCAATTTGTTCAGTATGAAAGTCACTATAAGCCATAAAAGAAATCAACAACCTTATTGAAGAGTGATTAACAATTAGGGAAAATTTTCTGAATATTTTATTCCTTCTCTTTGAAGAATCCCTTAGCAACTAATCTTTCTTTGATTTTAATTCTATTTCTAGTAGTTTTATCTTCCATTCCTTTATAAATCCACTTACATCCAATTATTTTAGCATTGGTTGATTTATCTATGATAAACTGAGTGTGATTTTTTCATATGGAATGCATTTCTTCATCCTTGACCAAGATCCGCTATTTTGAATATTTTTCATTAAGGGATTGTTTACAGGTTTGAGGATCATCATCGATAAGATTCTGAACAACATGGAAGGCATAAGAAGCCATATTATATTGGCTAAATCGAGTAGGAGCTTTAGGGACCCTCTTAACTCTATTTCAGGTCAACATATAATCTGTATTATTGGCAGGAGTTTTTGCTGAATCTGAATCAGAAATGGAGAATGAATTAGCTTGTGTGTAACACCTTGAGATTTTTATGCTATATATATATATATGTGTGTGTGTGTGTGTGTCATGTCTTATGTTGTACGTTACACCAAGATAAACTTGTGATATACGCAACATCAGTTTATCTTACGATATACACAACACTATGCTTTGTTTGTGCTACACATAATTTAAAGTTATTTCAATAGAATTCATTTCACGCAAGACCGAGTTTAAGTGAACAACTAAATATTATTATGTTACCTTATAACATAGTCATTATAATGACAGGTATGAACAATATTAACTTTCTTCTGAAAAACTGTTTAAATGCAAATTAGTGAGTTTATAAAATAATAAAATGACTCTTGATGATTTTTATTAGTGAAATATATGTTTAATATATTCAATATAATATTTAAAATTCATCTTATATGTTTTCTAGACATGATATAATAACAAATTCATTTTTTCGGATAAAAGAAGTAATTAAAAAAAATGCAGTTTTGCCACCTTTTGATGACACACCCATTTTAAATATAGTTTTGACACTTTTGTAAGTTCTATGTTACAAAATAAATTTCTTCTTTTGAAATGGGATAAAAAAATTATTTTGGTTGAATGTTTTATATTTTTTTGATAAGTTTTGAGTTTTGATGAATAGTAAAAAAATACCAAGTTTTAATTGAAAGAAAAGTTTTTTCATTGAACTAATTTATGTGGATAGATTATATTATTTAATGGTTTTAAAATATAAAGAGAATATATTTTTATCAGTTAATATAATATTGGTCATTGACATTAATTTTACCATGAATTTTGGTGTAAAAACATTTCAATCTTTTGCAATGTTTTAACATTTAAAACCCGTTTTTCATTCTGACAATGAGATTAATTTTAAATTAATTACTATAACTTATGTGTTTTTATTTTTTAAAAATGGATTCCATATTTGGAATCAGTAGGTTCAAATTCTGTTAATAACATTATTTTATTTTAAGGCATTATGAATAGCAACTTCACTAATTTTTATTAATACGGCCAAAAGGTAAATCGAGTAATTAAGGGTAAATATAATATTATAAAATTACTTTAACACTTGTGCTAATGTTATTGGATTAGTTTTTTTCAATATAAAATATCATTGGGTCGAAATGATACCCTTTGGAAGCCACTTGAATGAGATTATGACATTTAATACATTTTATTTAAAGAAGTTAAATATGTTTTACTCAAATTTTAATAACTAAATCATTTTTAATATAAGGTAATATAAAAGATAAATTCAATTATAAATACTCATTTTAAATCTAAAATGTTATTATTTCTCATGGTAATTTATTTGTAATTTTTAGAAAATAAATAATTACATTTATGATTTATATATTGATGATGCCGAAATTATCTAATTAATGAAAAATCAATACACTAATTTTTATTAAAATGATAATAACCATTAAAAGATACAAACACTTCACCAAATCTAATTGGTCTAGTATATTTCGACCAAAATCATCCAAAGGTTGATTTATCGACCATTTGGATCCATATGGAAAGGATTATGATACTTAAAATATTTTATTTAAAGTTATGTTAAAGTTGTCACATTCATGTTTTAATAAATATAATATTTTTAATATAGGATTTTTTCTAGAAGATATATTCAACTAAAAATATTCATCTAAAATCTAGAAGAATCATCTTAATTATGGTATTTTATTTTTAATTTTTATGCAACAAATAAGTATATTAAATAATTATAAAATATAGATGCTGTAATTATTTTATTAATGGAAATAACAAATTAATGTTATTAAAAATATTAAAATAAATATAATTTGGGATAATTATTAATGGAAATAACAAATTAATGGGGATAGAGGAAGCAACTACGGCCGCGGCGGCAGGAGCGGCTCTCTCTCAAGTTGGGGTGGCAGTTGAGGAAGATCCATGACTTATGGGAGGAGGGATGGTGGGATCATGTGCCTGTATATATAAATTGGGGTGGTAGGTTTATCTACTAGTCAAAAGAAGCAGATGCAAATATGGTTATACAAAACACAACTAAGGGCATTGTAGAGTTCGGGGTGTGGCACCTGTCCAGTTCTGAAAAGGGTTTGCGTTACTCCTGCTTGTATCCTGAAGATCTACCAACCTGTTTATTCTGAGATTTGTCACATCGTGGGAAGGGGGAAGATAATGAGTGCAATAGAGGCAACGTGTACAAGTGGATCACCAGTCCACCGGGCATTCTGCCCAGTATGACCGGCATATTCCATGTTGATGGAGTCCCTGCTCCAGGAATGCAACAACAAGTCGTCGAAATTGAAATACTGTCAACTTCAACTGATGCGATGCCAGTTTCGCTCAATCAGTTGGCGATGGAGAGGTCTACATTCCACAGAGTATTTTTTTTAAATCCGTTTAAAAAAAATATTATTTTAAAATAGGATAGGTTAAATTTTTTTCCAAAAATACGCCACAAAGGCGGCATCCTAGATGCCGCCAACAGAAAAAAAAATATTTTTTCTAGATTTTTCTATTTTTTTCTTTTTTTGTTTTGTTATATATATATATATATATATATATAAAACAAAACAAAACAAACAAAATAAAAATAAAATTTTCAGCAGAATATATCCGCTCTTTAAAATTCAGCAGCACTGCCATTACAGTAGTCTAGATTCTGACAGAACCTCTCACCCATGACTCCTTTTTATAAGAGAGCTTACCCTGGAAATCATTCTGTATTTCTGATGTGGGATTCTGGTTCTCTATTTCCTGCATAGAACATTCTGCATTTCTGATGTGGGATTCTGTTTCAAGTACGTGATATTGAAAGACTATAAAATATAAACTATAAGGCCCATATAAATGAAACATAAAACATGGATTAAACATAAAAAAATAGTTGAAAACAAATAGAATTTCATAAAAAATGATGATAAAAAATAATTTATAAGCTTTCAAAAGCACTTACTTGAAACATAAGAAGTTTCAAGTATGTGATTTTGAAAGCTTATAAAATATAAATTATAAGACCAATATAAATGAAACTTAATACATGGATTAAACATAAAAAAATAGTTGAAAATAAAAATAATTTCGTAAAATATATTGATGAAAAATAATTTATAAGCTTTCAAAACGACCAACTTGAAACTTAAAAATGTTTCAAGAACGTGACTTTGAAAGCCTATAAAATATAAACTATAAGACCGATATAAATGAAACATAAAACACGGATTAAAAATATAACAAATAGTCGAAAATAAAATGAATTTCGTAAAAAATGTTCATGAAAAATAATTTATAAGCTTTCAAAACCACCTACTTGAAACTTAAGAATGATTAAAGTATGTGGTTTTGAAAGACTATAAAATATAAACTATAAGATCGATATAATTTAAAGTTAAAACATGGATTAAACATATAATAATTTATTTAATTATTAAATTAATATTATTAATAATTAATTATATAATAATTAAGTAGTTAATTAGAAAATATTAATAATTAATTATATAATAATTAACCAATTAATTAGTAATATAATTATTCAGTATATAATAGTTAATAAGATAATTAGTAATAAAATTATAAATTATATTTATCCATTATAATTAATAATTAGTAATTATTCAAAATTATTATATAACAATTAATTAGTTAATTGGTAATATAATTATTAATTATATAATAGTTAATTAGTTACTTAATAATATAATTATAAATTAAAATTATTCATTAAAATTATTAATTATAATTATTCATTATAATTACTAATTATAATTATTCATTATAATTACTAATTATAATTATTAATTATTAATAATTAAATATTAATTTGTTAATTAATAAAATAATTATTAATTATAAAACTATTAATTGTATAATAATTAGTTAGTTAATTAGTAATTATTAATAATAAACTATATAATAAATAATTAGTTAATTACTAATATAATTAGTAAATTAGTAATATAATTATTAATTATTTAATAATTAATTAGTTACTTAGAAAAAAAATTATGAATTATATAATAATTAATTAGTTGATTAGTAATATAATTATTAACTATATAATTTGTAATTTTTTAATTAGTGTTTATTAATAATTAATTATATAATAACTAATTAGTTAATTAGTAATATAATTATTAATTATATAATAGTTATTTAGTTAATTTTTTGAGAAAGATAGAGTCGAGGCCCTTTTTATAATTAGTTAATTAGTAATATAATTATAAATTATAATTATTCATTATAATTATTAATTAGTATTTATTAAAAATTATTATATAATAATTAATTAGTTAATTGGTAATTTAATTATTAATTATATAATAGTAAATTTGTTAATTAGTAATATAATTATTCATTATAATTATTAATTAGTAATTATTAAAAAAAAATTATATAATAATTAAGTAGTTAATTAGTAATATAATTATTCATTATAATTATTCATTATAACTATTAATTATTAATTATTAATTATTAATTATTAATTATATAATACTTAATTAGTAATATAATGATTAATTATATAATTATTAACTATATAATAAATAATTATTTAATTAGTAATACCATTATTAATTATATAATAATTAATTAGTAAATTATAAATATGATAATTAATTATAATAAGTAATTATAATTATTAATTAGTAATTATTAATTATTAATTATGTAAAAATTAATTAGTTAATTAGTAATATTATTATTAATTATATAATAATTAATTAGTAAATTTGTAATATGATTTTTAATTATAATTATTCATTATAAATATTAATTAGTAATTAGTAATATAATTATTAATTATAATTATTCATTATAATTATTAATTAGTAATTATTAACAATTAATTATATAAAAATTAGTTAGTTAATTTGTAATATTATTATTAATTATATAATAATAAATTACTAAAATAGTAATATAATTTTTAATTGCATTTATTCATTATAATTATTAATTATTAATTAGTAATTAGTAATTAGTAATTATTAATTATTAATTAGTTAATTAGTAATATAAATATTAATTATAATTATTCATTATAATTATCAATTAGTAATTATTAATAATTAATTATATAATAGTTATTTAGTTCATTAGTTATATAATTATTAATTATATAAAAATTAATTAGTAAATTAGTAATATAATTTTTAATTACATTTATTCATTATAATTAATAATTAATAATTAGTAATTAGTAATTAGTAATTAATAATTAATAATTAGTAATATAAATATTAATTGTAAATATTAATTATAAATATTAATTATAATTATTAATTATTAATTAGTACTTATTAATTATTACTTATACAGTAATTATTTAGTTAATTATTAATATAACTATTAATTATATAATAACTAATTAGTTAATTAGTAATAAAATTATTAATTATATAATAGTTAATTAGTTAGTGAGTAATATTATTATTAAATATAATTATTATAATTTTTAATTAGTAATTATTAATAATTAAATATGTCATAATTAATTAGTTAATTAGCAATATTATCATTAATTATATAATGACTAATTAGTAATATAATTATTACACATATAGTAATTATTTAGTTAATTTGAAATATAATTAATAATTATAAATAATTAATTAGTAATTAGTTAATTAGTAATATAAATAGTAATTTTAATTATTCATCATAATTAGTAATTAGTAATTAATAATTTGTAATAAGTAATTAGTAATTATTAGTTAGTTAATTAGTAATATAAATATTAATTATAACTATTCATTAAATTATTAATTATTAATTATTACTCATTAATTATTACTTATATAATAATTATTTAGTTAATTATTAATATAACTATTAATTATATAATAATTAATTAGTTAATTAGTAATATAATTATAATCTTTAAAAGTCACGTACTTGAAACATTTTTAAGTTTCAAGTAGGCGGTTTTGAAAGCTTATAAATTATTTTTCATTAACATTTTTTTGGAAATTACTTTTGTTTTCAACTATTTCTTATATGTTTAATCAATGTTTAACGTTTCATTTATATTGGTCTTCTATTTTATGTTTTATGGTCTTTCCAATTCACATACTTGAAAAATTTTAAGTTTCAAGTAGGTGGTTTTGAAAGCTTATAAATTACTTTTCATTAACATTTTTTTGGAAATTCCTTTTGTTTTCAACTATTTATTATATGTTTAATCAATGTTTAAAGTTTCAATTATATTTTTTTTTATAGTTTATATTTTATAGTCTTTCAAATTCACGTACTTCAAACATTTTTAAGTTTCAAGTAGGCGGTTTTGAAAGGTTATAGAATATTTTTCATCAACATTTTTGAGGAAATTCTTTTTGTTTTCAACTATTTATTATATTTTTAATCAATGTTTAAAATTTCATTTTTATTGGCCTTATAGTTTATATTTTATTGTATTTCAAAGTCACGTTCTTGAAACAGAATCCCACATCGGAAATGTAGAATTTACTGCGCAGGAAAGGGAGTACCTGAATCCCACATCGAAAATGTAGAATGGTTTTCAGGGCAAGCCCTCTTATAAAAGGGAGGTTTGGGTAAGGGTTTCTCTCAGAATCCAGACTGCTGTAATGGCTGTAGCACTGGATCTTTAATAGCAGAGAAATTCTGCTGAAATTTTTTGTTTTGTTTGTGTGTATATATATATATATATATATAAACAAAACAAAACAAAAATAAAAATAAAAATTTTCAAAATTTTTTTTGGGGCAAGGCGGCATCGCGGATGCAGCCTTTCACCCACAGTGCAAAGGTGGCATCGCGGATTCCACCTTGCACCCAAAATGCAAAGGCGGCATCCAGGATGCCGCCTTTTGGGTGCATTTTTAAAAATATTTTTTCCCTAACCGTTTCTGGAATTTTTTTAAAAAACGTAAAAAAAATTGCATACCACCTGTCTCACCGATCAACTCTTCTGATTAGATTTTATACAGTTCCTTCAAAATTTGGAGCTACGACTTCCTGCTGGTGAACCCCTGGAGGTGCTTCCATCCTAAAACCTCAACCCTAAAAAGATAACGCATAGATTTAACTAGTATGCTATTGCACGACACATTTGATTACTGGTTTTTCTTTTAATAAGAGATTAATATTTATAAAATTTGAGAAGAATCAATAATGTTGAATAAATTTTAATTATAAATTAATGGTGTATGATAATGAAATAGAAGTGCATAGAATATGAAGACACCATTCAAATAGTTGACAAAGAAATAGGATAGAGTAATAGTATATGAATATTTAAATTTTGAGAAAGAATATTTGAATTCATTTTCAATTTTGATCACAATAACTGTAAAGTGGGCACTGAAATAAAAAGTAAAAGATAAATCAATGATACGATAGTGGTTATAATAATAAAAATGAGAAATTTGAAAATAAATGAAATAATAATAAATTGAATGAGTGTGTTGTTCATGAAAAAAGAAAACGGAGTGAAACAAATAAGTTATTGTCTTGAGATTGCATATGGGATTCAATCACATCCATGCCCACATGACCATCAGTTTCCTATGTAATAAACATATTTCCAAACCCAAACTACTATTGAATATTTACAATTGAAATTTTCTTTTGAAACAAAAAAAATTAAACCATAATACATGTTCAGTATATCAACTAAAAAAACTGCAAAAGAACACATGTTCTGTTATAAAAAATAAGAACTTCATTAATAAAAAAATATGTAACATCGCAACTGCTGATAAAAAAATAGAAGGATATTTTCAATTGGAAAGAAAAACAAAAAACAGAAATGTTCTATTATAAATAAGTTAACCACAACAATCAAAACTCACTCTAACGAAAAGAAAATTAACAATGTGTGAAATTACCTATGTGGTGGAATATCTTGGTAACAACCTGTGGGTTTGTTAGGAGTGGAATAGTTTAAAGATATCCAGTTGACCGAGAGTTCAACTGCTGCAAAAGAGTATTCATCATAATGAAAAGAAAGTTAAATAAAGAAGATAAAACATGGATTCTTGTACCAATTCAAGAATGAATAGTGTTGAGGAAACACCTATCAAAATTCCAAACACAACCCACATGGAAGCTGTAACTGTAAATACCCGGAAATTTCAAGGGTAATTTTTTCTTAATTTCTTTGGAATTTTACGAGACTGCGGCTTCTGACGACACCTGATTCCGAGGCCCGGTGTGCCCGGAATCATGTTTTGAAGTTTAGCTCAGGTACGTTCAGTGAACGAACGAGCGGGTTTTTCTATCTTTTTAACCGGTGCTCGGAATTGAAATCTGAGGGCACCGACGAACTCATAGCGCCGGTATTTGCTTAAGAAGACTTTTACCAAAGGTGTGTTTGTATGGGAGAAGAAGTTAAATTTTGGGGTTTAATGAAGAAATAAATAAAATTGTGAACAATTTTATTTTGATATTCAAGGAAGTTAAAATCTACCATGGGAAGTTGTTGGTGGGGTCCACAACCACCCAACTTCCCATGTGTGAATATGTGGGAGGTGGGGCCCACACCCACCTAACCTCCCATGGGAGAGTTTAGTGTGGTGGGGCCCACACGAGACCATAACCCCATGAACTTCTTATAACCCCCTTAAACTCCCTTGCACTTAATGTGCCAACTCCCCATTAATCTCCTCCTCCTTTAAGTTTGTATAATTCTTCACCTTTTCCTTCCACCATTAATTCATCCCAACATGCCTTAATTAATGAGATGAGCCTCTTCATTTAATTAATTATGTGGTTTGTTCTGAATTTTAAATTATTTGAGATGTGAATAAAAATAATATCATGGGATATTATTTTGTGTTAGAGCTTTTGGTGTGTGAGAAAACTTTAACAACGTCCTGGAGTTTTTGGGAGAACTTTGGTGTGAAGAAGAAGAGAACTTCCCTCCGACGAAGAACGGTGCATCTCCAACGAATAATGGCTCTTCTTCGTCGAAGAACACCTTCCCTTCAACATATAATGTTCTCGACGAAGAACGGCCAACATCGATCTTCTTCTTCTTCCGACATCGACGAAATCGATACCGTTCTTCCGCGACACTCGACTACCTCAACGTTCGACTTCCGCGACTCGACGACGTGCGACGTCATTTTCGAGGTAGGGGTTTAATCTTTGTTCAAGTTTATTTAACAAACTTCGTTGATAATTGTTGGCCGCTTGCTATCATTATAACGGGAGGAGGTCAGACCACACAAACACGGCCGGCCCACCTCTCCTTTTTGCTGTCGTTCCCGTTGTGGCTCGAACGAAGGCGGCGCGGTGCAACGACACCGCGCAGAAACATGGAGAAATGCGGCAAGGATGCGTGGCGCCGTCGCGCTGCGCCGTTGAGGCCGAAAGAAAACCGCGGCCGGAGTCGGGGCCGCGGAGGCGATTCGTAGACTTCGCTGGTTGATCGTTGTGCGCAGATTGATGGGCGATGACAAATGGGGCCGCAAAGTCAATTTGAATCCTCCGCAGTGAAGGTCGGGTCCCGAGAGGACCGCTGGTGAAGGCGGCGAGAAAAACGGACCACCGGAGCGCGTCTGGTGGTCCGCGGAAAGAGGCGACGGCGCCGGCGACCGACAGCGGCGACGCACTGCTGGAACGAAACCGCCGCGGCTGAGCCGCGGCGGCGGGCCAAACCGAAAAGGCTTCGCCGTTCCGGAGGCAGAGTGGCATGGCTTAATGACACGCCGGTTTTCTTTCAACCGGGGGGTTGTAACCCCCCGCACCCGCTGGCCACGCGGGCGCCGCGCCAGCGCCAGGCCGGGCCGGGCCACGCCGGCAGGGCCAGGCCGCGTCCACCGGGCCGGGCCGCACCCTAATGCGCCGGACCCAGACCCGATTTGGGTCGACCGGGGGGGGGGGGGGGGTATCGGGCCGGGTCAGACCGGGCCCGAACCCCCTATTTTCGGACAGATCTGTTAAAACGCCCATATCTTGGGCTATGAACCTACGATCGATGCACCGTCAGTTGTGATGCGATCCTTGGATCGAGACGTTAGTTTCGGTATATTACACCCAAGGTTTTGAAGAACGTTGGGTATGGCCGGGTTGGTTCCAACAGGAAACCAACCGGGCCCGCGGAGCGGAAACACTTATAACTTGAGCTCCGGACGTCCGATTGACGTGCCGTCGACTTTTTTGGATTCTGTTTGATGAGAAAGAACTTTTGGATTACTTCGCCTAAGGATTGGATGCAGTTGGATAGTGGTTGGGTTGGATTGAACCCGAAATCCAACCGGGCCCCTAGAACGGAAAAGGTGATAACTTTCAGACCGGATGTCCGTTTCACAAACCGTCAGCGGCATTGGTGATCACGTTGAGAAACGGTCCCTATGAGTATACCCTATGTGAGTTCAGGGTACATTTGAGATACGTCGGGTTGGTTCGCACACGAAACCAACCGGGCCCCTAGGTCGAAAAGGCTAATAACTCACAAACTGGGCATCCGATTGACGCGCCGTATGTTGCGTTGAGACCCCTATGACGAGGCAGTCCATTGAGATACTTCTTCATGGGACATTGTGATACTTGGAGTATCGACCTGTAGCTTGTGGAGCGGACCCTCCCGGAGACGAGCGTACGGAGTACGGAGACCGTGTAGCCAACTGAGACCTGACGAATGCTTGACCGACTTGACTTGGAGTGAGTCGACTTGCCCAGTGGATGGAGCACTACTGTGTTTGGGTGTAGACCCATGGTAGACGGAGCGCCTGGTAGCAGGCAGTAGACCTGCGGTACTTGACAGGAGAAGTACCTCTGTAGGCTATTAGGGGGGATGCACTACTATGTTTGAGTGGCAGACCCCGGCGGGAAGCACTACTGTGTTTGGGTGGATGACCCACGGTACTCAACAGGAGGAGTACCTCATAAGTCTTAGGATAGTGAGAAGTACCTCAGAGTCTTGACAAGATCACTGTACTCGTTAGAGATGGGGCTCTTCAGCAGTTACGGTTTCGATAATGAAAATCCTGGTTTGAGCTGAGTCTATGACCTTTGTGTTTACCTCATGATTGAGATGGGTCACTTGAAAACTTTGGTATATGTATGGGCATATACCTAGGTAGTGGTTATCTGTTGATATCGTAAACTTTGTGTTTCCTCATGATTGAGATGAGTTACTTGATAACTTAGATATAAGTATGGGCTTATACCTAAGTAAGGGTTATCCATTGAGATCCTTCTTTGTGGTTATCCTTATTGGATTTAGTGATACCTTGAGGGTCTTGGGGTCCCTACTGAGTATCGTATACTCACCCCTGCACGGGCTATGCCCGCACCTCGTTGTATTGGTTGCAGACGACGGGCAACACTGTCAAAGGCCGAGTGTTTGAGGACTGGATGGTACCCAGAGGTGGACCTCACGATGAGTCAGTATCCGGAGGTGGACTTCACGACGAGACAATACTCGGAGGTGGTTGACGGGCAAGAGTGTTGTGGAGGCTATTTGTACCTACCCTTCAGGTAGGATCCGTGGTGGACGACCCAGGAGCTGCTACTATTTTTCTTCCAGCTGTTTGTCTTTCCTGTTGTACTTTCGTTCAGTTGTAGCTGTACTTTCAGTTGGGTTTGTATTCTGGCCCACTTACTTTTCTGCACATTATTTTGTACTTAGTGTATTAATTCTTCTTGTACTCTGTGGTGTTTGTTTACTTTTATAAATGCAATGCCTTCCTAGTTATCGGGATTTACACCTTTGGTGCTAGTCGCCTGCCCCTGGCCTATGAAGGCAGGCTTGGAGTAGTCACGACATGGGCCCCGAGGACGGGTCGTGACAAATTGGTATCAGAGGAGTCAGTTCTACCACATAACTTAGTACTCTGATATTTTCTTTCTGTAAAGAAATAGTGTTAAGGGTACTAAGTGTGGTCTTCAGTTCAGGGAGTCCGGTGTTGGTGCGGCGGCCAACGTATCCATACACCAGGACCCTGACTAATTATTTCCGACTTAGTGCATGAAAACACTGATTGCGTGTGTGTTTCCAAAAAGTTTTAAAGTCAGTTCAAACCAAGTGAGCTCACCAGGTATAAATTGTTGACCGGGATGCATCTGTTCAGGATGTCTCCACACAGATAGTCAGTTGGAGTTCTGAGATAGTACATGATGATGGCCCACTGAGCGACGAGGCTCCGGTGCGGGGCCCTTTTTACTATGTTGGCACCCTTAGGTGGTGTACCAGCAGCACCACCACCTATTGGGCAACAGATGCCACCATCCATACTAGCTAACTGTGCACGCTGGCAGAGCGCATTGCATGAGTTCCAACAATAGCGGCCTCTGAGGTTAGGAGGTGAGGCAGATTCCCAGACAACAGAGCACTGGCTGGAGGCGATTGCTAGAGTTTTCCACTTAGCTGAGACATCATTAGAGTGGATGGTGGACTTGGATACTAATGTTTTCTAGTGAGTAACCATGAGAATGGTCTGCATAGTGACGAGGCTTCAGTATGTGGACTGATGCCTGAGATAGTGCCTTCGGGTAGTGTGCCATCTATACATCACTACCTGTTGGTCAGCAGTTACAACCGGCGGTACCGGTATGTGACACATGTAGACTTACTGCCTTACATGTGTTCCAACATCAGATACCCTCAAGTTCCGAGGTGTGCCCGACTCACAGGCAGCTGAGGACTGGCTTGAGGAGGTGGCTGAGAGTTTTCTAGAGCTTATATAGCTTCGGCAGGATGACATATCGGTAGGTGAGAATTCATCAGGGCGTACCAAACCATTCCTGGTAGTCAATGAATGCGATGCGATCGGTGCTTCAGGGCTCGGACATCCGAGTGAGCACCTTTTCTCTATGCATTCCTACTTATGCTAGGGTGCTATAAAGAACCTCTGTGGTTGAGAATTCTTTTTCTGAATGGATGCAGTCAGTGAAGGTCATCAGTGGGAAAGCTGGAAACTGGCACCAGTCTTGGAGACTTGGGTGTGTAAAATGTTTCAAGTAGAGGAAGTAAAAAAGGACAGATGAATCTGCAAGGAAACAGACATGGAAGCAGAGCTATGAGGGCAGCATGGGGTGGTGAACATTTTGACATGTTACAATCACCCGCCTTTGTAGTCCCCGTCAGGCTCAGGGAGATGGAGGGCAGGGGAAGAGAGTACCTGCATGCGGTCAAGGAGTGTGACCCAATGGATTTAAGAATGATTCAAGGGATATTATGTGTCCATTACTAGCTTCCATAACAATAGACTTTGATACAGATCATTCCTTCCATGAATCTTGTCCCAAACCTAGAGTTTCCGATAAGCCATAGACTTGACCCTCACGTCTTGAGATACCTTTGGGTGGAGACTCGATAATCACACTTACAATGACAGTGTGATCTGACCCACGAGGCGAGAGTTTCGGTTGGAATCTCTTGGTGGCAGCGTCGAGGCCTTACGATGTTAGTCTGAGTATGGATTGGATCCCCAGTTCATACACAGATTGACTGTATTAGGCAAAAAGGTTGTGGTTTATCTACAACGTTGGGATGAGGTTTTCCTTGGTCGGCGAAAAGGAAAACAAAGGCAGCACAGGCTAGAATCATGCATAATATGGTGCATTCGATCACTCAGGAGATGACCAAACTTACCTTTGTGCCAGGATTCGCTGGAGTTGCGGCACCACTTCCAGCAGAGCTGACAGGAGGCCTCTAGAGTTCAAGGATGATGACCACGTCCTTATACGGGTCTCACCTTGACGAGGTTTATAGAGATGTGGCCGATGTGGCAAGTTATCTCCAAGGTTCAATGAACCTTTCTAGGTCCTCAGCAGGGTAGGCGAGGTAGTTTACTGCATGACCTTTCCACCCTAGTTGCACCGGGTGCATGATGCCATCCACGTACCTCGGCTGAGGAGGTACATGCATGATCCTTCACACATCATCAACCTCAGGGAGTTGGACTTCAATGACAGGGCGACATGCACGAAGGTTCCAGTGGATATCGATGATCGACAGGAGTGGGTCCTATGTGAACGGTCGATTCCTCAGGTGCGCTTTCACTGGCAGCTCGGGAACCTCCAGGAGAGCACATGGGAGCGGGAGGCTCAGTTCCGTGCTCAGTACCACTTTTGTTTCCCTGGTTTGTGTTATAGATTTACGGGGATGTAAGTCCCTGAGGTGGGAGTAATTTAAAGACCTAGAAATTTCAAGGATTTTTTTTATTAATTTCATTGGAATTTTACGAGATTGTGGCTTCTGACGGAACCTGATTCTGAGGCCCGGTGTGCCCAGAATTATGTTCCGATGTTTAGCTCGGGTACGTTTAGTGAACGAACGAGTGAGTTTTTCTATCTTTTTAATAGGTGATTGGAATTGAAATCAGAGGGCACCGAAAAACTCCCAGCGCTGGTATTTTCTTAAGAGTACTTTTACCATAGGTGCATTTTCATGGGAGAAGAAGTTAAATTTTGGGGTTTAAGGAAGAAATAAATAAAATTGTGAACAATTTTATTTTTGATATTAAAGGAAGGTAAAATCTACCATGGGAATTTGTTGGTGGGGTCCACAACCACCCAACTTCCCATGTGTGAATATGTGGTAGGTGGGTCCCACACCCACCTAACCTCCCATGGGAGAGTTTAGTGTGGTGGGGCCCACATGAGACCATAACCCCTTGAACTTCTTATAACCCCCTTAAACTCCCTTGCACTTAATGTGCCAACTCCCCATTAATCTCCTCCTCCTTTAAGTTTGTCTAACTCTTCACCTTTTCCTTCCACCATTAATTCATCCTAACATGCCTTAATTAATGAGATGAGCCTCTTCATTTAATTAATTATGTGGTTTGGTTTTAATTTTAAAATCTTTGAGGTGTGAATAAAAATAATAGGATAATATTTTGTGTTAGAGCTTTTGGTGTGTGAGAAAACTTTAACAACGTCCTGGAGTTTTTGGGAGAACTTTGGTGTGAAGTAGAAGAGAACTTCCCTCTAATGAATAACGATGCATCTTCAACGAATAACAGTTCTTCTTCGATGAACAACACCTTCCCTTCAACATAGAACGTTCTCGATGAAGAACGGCTAACAACGATCTTCTTCTTCTTCCGACGTCGACAGAATCGATACTGTTCTTCTGCCACACCTGACTACCACGATGTTCGACTTCCGCGACTCGATGACGTGCAATGTCATTTTCGAGGTAGGGGTTTAATCTTCGTTCAAGTTTATTTAACGAACTTCGTTGATAATTGTTGGCCGCTTGCTATCATTATAACGAGAGGAGGTCGGACCGCACAAACACGGCCGACCCACCTCCCCCTTTTTGCTGTCGTTCTCGTTGTGGCTCGAACGAAGGAGGCATAGCGCAACGACACCGCGTGAAAACATGGAGAAATGCGGCAAGGATGCGCGGCGCCGTCGTGCCGCGCTGTTGAGGCCGAACGAAACCGCGGCTGGAGTCGGGGGCGCGAAGGCGATTCGTAGACTCCGCTGGTTGATCGTTGTGAGCGGATTGACGGGCGATGACAAACGGGGCCGCAAAGTCAATTTGAAGCCTCCTTAGTGAAGGTAGGGTCCTGAGAGGACCGCTGGCGAAGGCGGCGAGCAAAACGGACCACCAGAGCACGTCCGGTGTTCCCCGGAAAGCGCCGGCGGCATGCCGTCGGAACGGAACCGCCGCGGCTCAGCCGCGACGGTGGGCCAAAACGGAACGGCTTAGCCGTTCTAGAGGCAGAGCAGCGCGGCTTATTTCTGCACCAGTTTTATTTCAACCGGGGGGTTGTAACCCCCCGCACCCGCTGGCCACACGGGCGCCACGCCAGGGCCAGGCCGGGCCGGGCCGTGCCTAGGCCAGGCTGGGCCGCACCCAGGCCGGGCTGGGCCGCGCCCTAATGGGCCGGACCCAGTTCAGGTCGCTCCGGTTCGGGCCGACCTGGGGGGGGGGGGGTATCGGGTCGGGTCGGACCGGGCCCGAACCCCCTATTTTCGGATAGATCCATTCTAACGACCATATCATGGGCTACGGACCTCCGATCGACACACCGTCAGTTGCGATGCGATCCTTGGATCGAGATGGTCGTTTCAATATATTACACTCAAGGTTTCAGAGAACTTTGGGTATGGCTGGGTTGGTTCCAACCCGAAACCAACCAGGCCCGCGGACCGGAAACGCTTATAGCTTGAGCTCCAGACGTTCGATTGACATGCCGTCGACTTTTTTGGATTCCTCTTGATGAGATGAAACTTTTGTCATAATTATCCTGAGGATTGGATTCTGTTGGATAATGGTCGGGTTGGATTGAACCTGAAATCCAACTGGGCCCCTAGAACGGAAAAGCTGATAACTTTCAGACCAGATGTCCGTTTGACGAACCGTCAGTGGCGTTGGTGATCACGTTGAGAAACGGTCCCTATGAGTATACCCTATGTGAGTTATGGGTACAGTTGAGATACGGCCGGGTTGGTTCGCACATGAAACCAACCGGGCCCCTAGGACGAAAAGGCTAATAACTCACAGACCGGGCGTCCGATTGACGCGCCGTCTGTTGCGTTGAGACCCCTATGACGAGGTGGTCCTTTGAGATACTTCTTAGTGGGACCTTGTGATACTTGTAGTATCGATATGTAGCTCGTGGAGAGGACCCTCCTGGAGACGAGCGTACGGAGTACGGAGACCATGTAGCCAGCTGAGACCTGACGACTGCTTGACCGACTCGACTTGGAGTGAGTCGACTAGCCCAGTGGATGGAGAACTACTGTGTTTGGGTGCAGACCCACGGTGGACGGAGCACCTGGTAGCAGGTAGCAGACCCGCAGTACTCGACAGGAGAAGTACCTCTGCAGGCTATTAGGGGGGATGCACTACTATGTTTGGGTGGCAGACCCCGGCGGGAAGCACTATTGTGTTTGGGTGGCTGACCCGCGGTACTCGATAGGAGGAGTACCTCAGTAGTCTTAGGTTAGTGAGAAATACCTCATATTCGTGACAGGATCACTGTACTCGTCAGAGACGGGGCTCTTCAGCAGTTACGGTTTCGATAATGAAAATCCTGGTTTGAGCTGAGTCTATGACCTCTGTGTTTACCTCATGATTGAGATGGGTCACTTGATAAATTTGGTATATGTATGGGCATATACCTAGGTAGTGGTTATCTGTTGATATCGTAACCTTTGTGTTTCCTCATGATTGAGATGAGTTACTTGATAACTTAGGTATAAGTATGGGCTTATACCTAAGTAAGGGTTATCCGTTGAGATCCTTCACTGTGGTTATCCTTGTTGGATTTAGTGAGACCTTGAGGGTCTCGGGGTCCCTAATCAGTATTGTATACTCACCCTTTCATGGGATATGCCCACACCTCGTTGTGTTGGTTGCAGTCGACGGGCAGTGCTGACAGAGGCCAAGTGTTCGAGGACTGGACGGTACCCGGAGGTGGACCTCACGACGAGTCAGTATCCAGAGGTGGACTTCATGACGAGACGATACTCGGAGGAGGTTGATGGGAAAGAATGTTGTGGAGGCTATCTGTACCTACCCTTCAGGTAGGATCCGAGGTGGATGACCCAAGAGTTGCTGCTATTTTTCTTCCAACTGTTTTTCTTTCCTGTTGTACTTTCGTTCAGTTGTAGCTGTACTTTCAGTTGGGTTTGTATTCTGGCCCACTTACTTTTCAGCACTTTCTTTTGTACTTAGTGTATTACTTCCGCTTGTACTCTATGGTGTTTGTTTACTTTTATAAAGGCAATGCCTTTCCAGTTATCGGGATTTACGCCTTTGGTGCTAGTCGCCAGCCCCTAGCCTATGAAGGCGGGCTTGGGGTAGTCACTGCACGGGCCCCGAGGATGGGTCATGATAGTAACCATCTCCATTGATTTTATGCAGATTGGAACCCAAAATAACGAAAACACTAAATCTTATAAAGATGGGTTTTTTTTTTCAATTAGAAAACTGAAAAAGAAGGTTGAACATCGAGGATAAAAATATAAGATTTCATTTGAAAAAAAAGAAAAACAATACAGAAAGATCTGGAGTATCATTATCAGAGAATTGTGCATGGGAAAAGGATAGATAAGAATTAAAAATTTCACATGATTGAAACTGTGCTTGTAAATAAATGAGGATAAATATTTTCCAGTATTTCAACATGAATCCTTTCCAACTGAAATTAGAAAACAAATAAAACAAAACAATATCATTATAGTAAACCGAAAATAGGGTGGATAAAAATATAAAAACTGCTATTTTAGACAATGTTCTGAGTACCAATGATAGATTCGATTCCATCATCTCATATTTACCTCTAAATTCACCGGTCAACGTCCCAACAGTAGCCTTACCTATAAATACATCTTTTAGCATGTGTTTCTGGCTATATGTGTTCGCGTGCAAGTGCAAGATCTGTAACATTGTAATTCAGACAACCTTTCATGAGCTATTCTGTACTCATCTCATGATTTTCCCTCAACCTTGCAAGCTTCTCATTGTGGAAAACTCTCCAGGAGAGTTGATCATCTTCCATTCCCTAAAATGGTTAAATGAAAATGATAAAAAATGAATTTGATAAAAAAAGTGTTCCCAAAAAATCAGAGTTAATAGACATTATGTCATTATCAACATGCAGGGGGAAGACAAATGAATCTATTTCACCTGAAAAAAGTTGTTCAACAACTGGGGTATGATATAAGAAGATGCAGTTCAATAACTATTTTCCCAATAGATACAAAAAAGAAGATAATTTTCAATAAACTAAATTTAAAAAATCATTGAATACAGAATCAATGTGACTGTTTTTTCCAGTATATCCACTATAGACTTTTGTGAAATCAATGATTTAAAATGACAAACTACATACAATGAATATTATAATACTTTTAGATACATTTACATTAGTAAAGTAACCTGATGTTTAAATTCTAGAAAATAAGAATGAAATTTGAAACATGAAAAATGGTATGAAAAATGTAAATAAATGAAATATACATATTAATAGGTACATACAGAAGATTATTAATGAAAAAACAAATGGTGAGAAATGAAATAGCAGCATCAAATATTTGTTAGTGTTCTATGTGCAGCTACAACAGAAATTTTTTTGGGAACTCATGTTACTAAATGCGTGGCAGATCTGTGAGTTTTTGCTGAAGTGGAGACCCACACCTAAAAGTTGACTTCGCATTATAGTCCACCTCTGTAGTAGGAAAGAGAATTGAAAAATAAAAAAAATTGGAAATCCGTTTTACTGGAAACAAACATGATAAATTAGAACATGGAGAATCTATTTTAGAGTGTATTAGTACACTATAGTATGAGTATAGATAAAAAATGAAATGACATTAAGAAAAAAATATGAAAACAAATGCAGATGAAATGAAAAAAACCCATCAAATGAAATGACATGAGGAAAAAACCAGCTATGAAGTTTGAATTCGAGAAGGATGTTAAGGAATCATAATGCACTGATAAACTGAAAATGTATTTCAATTCAACGAAAACATGGCATATCTACAATATTCTATAGTTAGTTTATTCTAATAAAATCAGAATAACATAATTATTTACAGTAGTAAATGATGCATTTCTAGCATGGGAAGTGTTTGAGGAGCGTACCCTTTGGGGAAGGGCCATGGAAACCACATTTAAAGGGGGTGTAGAAGTATGAGGAGGCTTTTCCTCCCCTATATGGGGCATGATTTGTCATCACATATCAACGTTGAAGCCTATCACCCAAAATAATAATAATTACTGTCATTATGTTCCCCTCTATGGGACATGATTTTTCATCACATATCTATTCCTCTTGATTGAGAAGGGCTTACAATAATAGATATACCTGAAATAATAATAATTATAGTCATTCTAAAATTAATTCCATGTGTATTAAAAGTTTATTGTTGAATTGGAGTCAGAAACCTACATGATCAAACTTATAATAGTTATTAATAGACTCACTTCAAGCAATGAGAATCACAAACACATATATATTGATAAAAGGAAAATTTCTCTCTCTGCCTATCATAATCTCAAAAAAGTAAAATGAATGTATAAAATACTAGTCTGGACATGCTTATATATTTTCTCCACAACCACAGAAACTATCTACGACTCTGTAGGAAGATAATTAATTACACTGTAATTGAAACATTCCTCACCAGGGTTGTCGATATCACCCTTGCAAGCTTCCA
This sequence comes from Viscum album, assembly GCA_963277665.1. NCBI lineage: Eukaryota > Viridiplantae > Streptophyta > Magnoliopsida > Santalales > Viscaceae > Viscum > Viscum album. The sequence goes on from OY728157.1 coordinate 917,551,178, forward strand.
GCCAACGTTTCTTGGCTACTGGTAATCTACTGAAACTGGTTTAACAAATTTGAAACCAGTTTCTTGGTAAAAGTGTTATCTAACATTAAATAGAAAAAAACCCAAGGAAAAGATCAACTGTGGAGAATCTCAATAAAATATTTGATGTAGAGGAAATACATACAGAATACGACAAAGTAGATAGTTGAGGATCCAGACAGCTCAAATGTCGCATCAAGGCATGGATTCCCCGATCGAACACTCAAGAGCTCCTGAGATGTACAATAAGTAGTCCAGAAAATATCTATGAATGACTAATATGGAAACACTTCAATAATTATTCCATAAATATCTATGATTTATTGATTGGGAAAAAATTACATATAAATAATCATGAAACATTAATTTTTCAACTACCTGTATGTAATTACCAGTCCATACATGCTTCTTTTTTTTCTCCACAACCACAGAAACTATCTACAACTCTGTAGGAAGATAAGTAATTACGCTATAATTGAAATTTTCTTCACCAGGGTTATTGATATCACCCTTTCAAGCTTCCAGCCAACATTTCTCGGCCACTGGTAATCTACTGAAATGGGTTTAGCAAATTAGAAACCAGCTTCCTGGGAAAAGTGCTTCCTAACATTAAATTGAAAAAAACCCAAGGCAAAGATCAACTGCGGAGAATCTCAATCAATTATTTGATGTAGAGGAAATACCTACAGAAGATGACAGAGTACATAGTTGAGGATCCAGACAACTCGGATGCCACATCCAGGCATGGATTCCCTGATCGAACTCCCAAGTGATCCTGAGATGCACAATAACTAGTCCAGAAAATATCTTTGAATGACTAATAGGGAAACAATTCAATATGCAGTCCATAAATATCTATGAATAACTAATATGAAAACAATTACACATAAATAATCATGAAACATTAATGTTTTAACTACCTATATGTAATTACCATCTAGTGGTTCCCAATAATGATACATCATTTCACATTATAGCTGCGTCTACTCAAAAATAAAACCTTTTGGCCTAACACATGTATGTATAATATACAGTAACATTAAAATGGAGACTACCTACTTCATTGAAGTCATGTAGTTTGAGTGGTAATATGGTATATAATCTCTTTTTTCATCCCCCAATCATTCACAATTGGAATGAATACGCTTTATCTTATCCATAACTGCAAAGAAAAATTAAACAGCCATAGACACTGATATAGGTCATACAAGTTAGATTATAAAAATACAATTAACAATGTAAGGTAGTTAGGGAAATTTTGTCTCTATACTATGTTTGAAAACACATTCAAAAACATTATATATTAAGAGCATGAACTGTTAGAACACATATAAATATATAATCACATATGTAGTAGAAACTCATAGTATGATCAATGAAAAAACTAAAAGTGAATACATTAATCAGATAGTGAATAAAAACACATAGTTGTTGCGGGGCAAGCAACCCATTGTTCTAAACTCAATTGAGCAGTCAAAGTAGCAGTATATGTGGATGGAAATCACGCGCTTGGGGGAATCAGGGAATGGGATGTAGTGAATTTTGAAGGTACTTGATTGAAATAATTTGACATAGTAGGAGAAATAGAAAACATACGATGAGCTGAGGGGATTCGGGAGGATGAACTGTAGTAGATTATGGAAAGATTGGCGCGGAAGACAATGGAAGGGTATTACGAGTACTGCAAGATGATGGGAGGGGAAATGTGAGTAGGAACCCTAGGAGCGGCAATGGAGGTGTCGAGGATGAGGATGACGCTGGATTTGGGAGGAGGAAGACGCCGGTGTTGAGGGTTTGCGAGAACCCTAGGTTGTGAAGATCTGATTCCTGACAGCGAGCGGGGAAGGAAAACCGCAGAGAGTGGTGTTAAAACCGGGAGGAGGAGGATGGCGCGAATAGAGGTTGACAGAGTTCAGGTTGACCGGAAGAGGGAGGATGATAGAGGCGAGGGTTTGAGGGGAGTCGAGGGCATGAGGGCACGAGGTCGCGATGCGTGATACCTAAGCAGGAGCGGGAGAGGGAGGCGGTGAATTATAGTAAAACCGCATGGAGGGGCAACATGGAGTAACTGTGGAAGGCCACGTATGGTAAAAATGATGTGGAGGAATGTTACTTTGACACGTGGCATCTGGAAAGCCAGGATTAGTATAGATATAGATGTGCTTAGGTCTATTTTGGAACTACATGCACAACAATATTACCACCCACACATTTAAGTGTTTTTTTAATCCGAACAAGAATACATATTAGCTCGAATGGCCCGAAAGCCTTCATTTTTTTTTGATTTTTGATAACCCCCTTTCAAGGGATAAGGGGGAACCCTTACAAGGCCCGCAGACTCATAGATTACATGACCTGCAGGCTTAGGAGATAACATGACCTGAAGGTCTTAAGGAATTCAACCAGACTATCTACAAGGAACTACCCCTCCCCAGCATCTGCATCATGATAGTAGCTCTCCACCTTTGCATAGCTGTCTGGCATGGATTCCAGTGCAAGCACAGGCTGGTCCCGATGGCATAGTCATACCCTATCATTATAACAAATCCATTTGGCTCTTCTCTAGTGAGTGCACCTGCTATAAATCCTCTTATGGGGATGCTTCTTTTTTTGTAGTGTGTCTGGGGAAACTGCATGTGGCCCGAAGGCCTTAAGGTTGCCCAAAAGCCTTAAAGGTGTCCTGAAATCCCTACTGACTCGAAGGCCTGGGTGGCCCGAAAGCCTTAAATATTCCAAGCCCAAACCGGTGGCCCAAGGTGAATAGTTCCAGCTACTACAATACCGAACAATACCTGCTACGATACCTGCTGTCATACCCACACAACGTACAATTCTACTACAATACATGTACAGTGTATAGCCTGCTACAATACCACACAGTGTATAGTGCTACTACCATGCCTACTATAGTACATGCTACAGTAATGCTGTAGTACCCAAAAATATGCCTCTGCCTGGTTTTGAACCTGGTTCCTGTGGATGCACTTAAGGATACCTCACCAACTGGGTTGAGGCTCATGTGCAACAAGAATACATATTATAAACTACTGGAAAACAAAAATAGCAACAAAAATTTTTAACATATAAAGCTAAGAAAATAGGGATTTCACAAATAGTGAAGACATGTCCAGGTAATGACTTTTGTGTATCAATGTTCTCAGCATAATCAGCATCTACATATCCAATAATTAATTCAGCACTATAAATTTTTATATCATTGTCTTTAAGTTTGTTTTAAACCATATAATGATTTATTTAAAAGACAAACTTGGTTAGATTTGAATTATTTAAACTAACCATCAGGAGGTTTCATGTAAAGCTTTTCATTTATATCGCCATGAAGAAGACATTTTTTACATCAAGTTGTTCAGTATGAAAGTCACCATAAGCCGTAAAAGAAATCAACACCCTTATTGAAGAGTGCTTAACAATTGGGGAAAAAAATTCTAAATATTTTATTCCTTCTCTTTGAAGGAATCCCTTAGCAACTAATCTTTCTTTGAATTTAATTTTATTTCTAGTAGTTTTATCATCCTTTGTATTATAAATCCACTTACATCCAATTATTTTAGCATTGGTTGATTTATCAATGATAGACCGAGTGTGATTTTTTCATATGGAATGAATTTCTTCATCCATGGCTAAGATCCACTATTTTGAATCTTTTTCATTAAGGGATTGTTTACAAGTCTGATAATCATCATCAACAAGACCCCAAACAACATGAAAGGCATAAGCCATATCATATTGGCAAAATTGATCAAAAGGTCTAGGGACCCTCTTAACTCTATCTCGGGTCAACATATAATTTGTATTATTGGAAGGAGTTTCAGCCACTGAATCTAAATCAGAAATGGAGCTTGAATCAGCTTGTGTGTAACACCTCAAGATTTTTATGATATATATATATATTTTATGTCTTGTGTTGTATGCTACACCAAGACAAGTTTGCGCTATACGCAACATCAGTTTATCTTGCGATATACGCAACACTATGCTTGGCTTGTGTTACACACAATTTTATGTTATTTTGATTGAATTAATTTCATGCAAGACCGATTTTAAGTGAACAAATAAATATTATTATGTTACCTTATAACATAGTCATTATAATGACAGGTATGGACAATATTAACTTTCTTCTGAAAAACTATTAAAATACAAATAAGTGAGTTTATAAAATAATAAAATCACTCTTAATGGTTTTTATTAATGAAATATATGTTTAATATATTCAATATAATATTTAAAATTCATCTTATATGTTTTCTAGACATGAAATAAGAACACATTCATTTTTTCGGATAAAAGAAGTAATTTAAAAAAATGCAGTTTTGCCACCTTTTGATGACACACTCATTTTAAATATAGTTTTGACACTTTTGTAAGTTATATTTTACAAAATAAACTTATTCTTTTGAAACTGGATATAAAAAATTATTTTGGTTGAATTTTTGATATTTTTCTGATAAGTTTTGAGTTTTGATGAATAGTAAAAAATACCAAATTTTAATTGAAAACAAGTTTTTTCATTGAACTAATTTATGTGGATAAATTATATTATATAATGGTTTTAAAATATAAATAGAATATATTTTTATAATTTAATATAATGTTGGTCATTGACATTAATTTTACCATGAATTTTGGTGTAAAAACATTTCAATCTTTTGCAATGTTTTAACTTTTAAAACCCGTTTTCATTCTGACAGTGAGATTAATTTTAAATTAATTACTACAACTTATGTGTTTTGATTTTTTAAAAATGGATTCCATATTTGGAATCAGTAGGTTCAAATTGTATTAATAACATTCTTTTATTTTCAGGCATTATGAATAGTAACCTCAACATTTTTTATTAATACGACAGAAAGGTAAATCGAGTAATTAATGGTAAATATAATATTATAAAACTACTTTAACACTTGTTCTAATGTGTTTGGATGAATTTTTTTCGATATAAAATATAATTGGGTCGAAATTATACCCTTTTGAAGCCACTTGAATGAGATTAGGACATTTAATACATTTTATTTAAAGAAGTTAAATATGTTTTACTCAAATTTTAATAACTAAATAATTTTTAATATAAGGTTATATAGAATATAAATGCGATTATAATTACTAATTTTAAAGGTAAAATGTTTTTATTTTTCATGGTAATTTATTTGTAATTTTTAGGAAATAAATAATTACATTTAAGGTTTATATATTGATGATGCAGAAATTATTTAATTAATGAAAAATCAACAAACTAATTTTTATTAAAATGATAATAACCATTAAAAGATACAAAAAACTTCACCAAATCTTATTGGTCTAGTATATTTCGACAATAATCATCCTAATGTTGATTTATTGACCATTTGGATCCATATGGAAAGGATTATGATACTTATAATATTTTATTTAATGTAATGTTAAAGTTGTCCCATTCACGTTTTAATAAATATAATATTTTTAATATAGTAATTTTATAGAATATATATTCAACTAAAAAAATTAATCTTAAATATAGAATAATAATCTTCATTATGGTATTTTTTTAATTTTTATGAAACAAATATGTATATTAAATAATTATAAAATACAGATGTAGTAATTATTTTATTAATAGAAATAACAAATTAATGTTATTAAAAATATTAAAATAAATATAATTTGGGATAATTAATATATATAAAGAATTTTATATATGACATTGACCCCTTAGGAATATAATAAAATATTTGGTTCTAGGATAACATCTTATCTTGATATTTTTTAAAATCAATAAATTGAATAGTGTGAAAATTGGCACTATTGATTGTTTATCAAAATTATGTACTATTAAATTATTTAAAAATCATAAAACATTTTAAAAAATATAGAATAATTTTTATATGCTCTAAAATTTTCTATATTTTTCATTTATAGTCAAATTTACATCAAATAAGTAAAAAATTCACTATTTTAATATTGAACAAATTGTTACCTTAGTTAAAATTAAAATAGAATAACTGAGGGCTAATTGAAATGTTATGGTTTAAAATAAAATATAAACATATCTAAAAATTATAATTTGATGATATTAAAACCTTATCTCATCTCATCTTTGAAACTAATACATTTTTTAGGTTTTTGGATGTGCTTTGATTTTATTATAAATTAACATTTTTGGAGATTCTAAAGGTACCACTCACCTCAATTTTAAAAGGGCACATCCTCCATCATTTCTTCACCTCACTTTGGGCCTTAAATCTTGGAAATACCCTTCCCATTTCCATTCTCAACTTCCCTAGTTACATTCTATAGGTTCTGTTCTTCTCAAAAGAACAACCCTATCGCCTTTAAGTGGATATTTAGAGGGTGCACATCGAAGAAGAGGTAATCTCCTCTATCGATCCTTTCAAATTATTTATTCTTATAAATCCTATTAATGAGTTTGTTCCATTATAAAGTAATAAATCCAATATAAATTATATTATGAGATGTTATTATGGTTATGGAACTACCATATCTCAACTTCTATCCATCCGACGAAAAATAAAATCATCACGCGTGCGTACGTACGACTTACCTCTCCACGTCGTGGTATAAGCTGTTTTTCACCAACTTAATTGGATGGATATAATGATGAAAATAATAAATATATATGATTATTATAACATGATATGTATTCTAGAATAACATATATACCATCAAATCCCACACCATTTCACGATTATCAGAATGATATTGTCACTCGTGCGTACATACGGCCTACCATCTACACGATGTGATGCGATTTATTCTACAAGATATCCATTAAAACAAGATTATAAAAATGTATATAATGAATAAATATGATATATATTATGTTAATATAATTTTTTAATGATATAAATATGACCTAAGATGGAGAACCAGAACTTATTCAATAAAACATGCATAAGAACATAAAACAGTTAAGACCCGAATAACGAGTAACAATGAAATGTTACTAACAAACAGATGATAATATGATCATATATGATATCATAAAAATGACTATGATTCTGGAAAAAATAAATTATATTATTTAAATCATTATATAGTAGGGTTGGATACATACAAAGGATATCAGTCCTATGGTAAGAGATTATTTTGTCTCACTTTTATTTCTGTGGGGATATATGCTTTATACACCACCAATTTCGTCTGTGTGGTGTTTATGCTACCCATAAATGTTTTTATTATTATTATTATTAAGGTTATTAAATTTAAATATGAATATAATTTTATTTATTCTATGAGGTATACAATTCGATAGATTATAAATTGTTAATAAATAATTTTCAAATCTCATTATTATCCGAGATTGTTTTTACGTAAGTATTTATGGGGTTTATTTATCATCCATGTCCATGTTTTCTAAAAATTATTTCATAAAATGTTTTACTATTATAATATGGATGTAAAAAGTTATTTTTAGGTGTTGGTAAATTTTTATTAAATGGTATTAAAGGAATATTTTGTCATTTTCGATATGTCGTACTTTTTTACTTTTCGACAAAAGTATGAGAATAATGTTTTTTTAACTTATATGTTATGAATGGATTTTTTCATTTTCATAACTACTTATTTCAATTAAGATTCATTTTCAATATTTTAATTTTATTTTAAAATTAATTCTTTTCTTTTAAAATTGTGCAACATTTTGAGAAAAGAATTTTTTTTGAAGAAGAAGGGATATTTTCCTCAAAAATTAATTTCAAGTATTCTATCAAAATTATTTTCCATATAATATTAAATTATTTAATAGGGTTATGTTTCAAGTATACTATCCCTATTATTACTATGTTTTTATTTTTGTTTTTGATAGAATTTTATTTATGAAATTCATTTTTTTACATGGATTATGTTATGGTGGAATGATGTTTAAGAAACCCATTTTATTCCTTGGGTTATGATATGATGAATGATTTATGTTTTTGTGTCACTCATAAGAATGATTTCATTATGATATGGGTTAGACCTATATATCCCTCCAATACATCAGGTAAAGATTTATATCTCATTTTATAGACATGACCGGAATATCTATAACACCCCAAGCTTCCACGGTACGCTTCTCTTTGAATAAAACAATAGCTTGCGTTGTACGCAACTTCAAGTTCTAGCACACCACGACCAATCAAACTATCCGTTATGAATAGTAATACCCACCTTTTAAAATTTTATTTTTCAAAATGGACTTTATTTTTGGATTCAGATTATCAAAATTAGCTTAGGGTGATTTTTTGGTATTTTTTAAAAAACTTTCAATTTTTGAAGAATAGTGAAAAACACTATGTTATTGTTTAAAACCGACTTTTTATTTAAATAATTATTTATTTTATTTAAATTTATTTTAAGTAAAAATAGATACATAATACCAATATAAGTTCAATGTAATTCATTGGAGTCATTTTATAATAAAATTAGATATATATAATTTTATTGAACTTTTTAACGTCTTTTACCCACTTTCTAGGCACATTTGCAAATTTGCATAAAACGTAATTTTACCGCTTCTGTGAATTGAATTTGAAAAATCCAAGAGACACAGTTGAAATCATTTAGTAAAATTTGGTTCAATAGGTTGAAAATATTTTTTGGTGAATAGTAACTTTTGAATTTTATTTACCACAGTTAAAAGTAAATATAGTAACTAAAGGTAAAAATGATATTATAATTACCATAACACATGTCCTAATTCTATTGGATAATTTTATTTCTACCAAAATAAACTTTGTGAATAAAATAAGTTCCTCTTTGATCCACTTGGATTAGATTAGGGCATTTATTATTATTTTATTTAAAGAAGAGTTAAAAATGTTAAATTCAAATTTTAATAACTAATTTTTTTTAATATAGAGTTATAAATAAGATAAATTAGACTATAAATATTCATTAGAAAGGAAAAAATATTTCCTAAATAATTGTATTTTATTTATAATTTTTATACATTAAATAATTAAATTTATTTTTGACACATTCATGATGTAGTTATTGCCTTATTAATGAAAGATTAAAATAATTGATATTATAAATATCCAAATAAATGTAAATTGAGTATTTTGATGCATTACACTAATTTTATCGGTTAATATGACATGTTAGGATTGATTTCATGTATTGTTTTCGAAGTAATCAAGTTTTGTTGACTTTCACAAAAACTAAATACTAAATAGTGTCAAAATTGACATAAATGAGTTTTTAAAAAAAATACTATATTATTAAATGATATAATATTCCTAAAAATATAAGTATCAGCCAAATTACTTATATAATGATAATTATTCCATTAATGAACCACTTGAGGTTCTCTTGTCATTTTATAGTAAGTTTATTAACCATGTAATATAAAAAAACAAGAATACATAGTAAAAGTTAAACTATTTAACTAAGAGTTAAATATAAAAAATAAGGTTAATATAGTGACCTAAAATGTCTAAAACCTATTATTTGAGAGGTTTTCTACCCATACCCACCTTAGCCTAGAAATAAATCCTTTTGGAGCCATTAGTAACTGAAAATGATTTTACAATAAAATAACATTTCAAGCTTTTCCTAAAGTTCCTCTCACCTATCTTATAAAAGGGCACTTCCCCTTTTCTTAATTTCACACATCCAAATCCATTTGGCTCAGACAACCCCTGCTCAAATATCCTCAAAACTACACTCACTTTAACCTAGAGGCCTTAAATTTATTAGAAAGCCAACTTAAGGATCCATTTTGATCAAATCAAAAGGAAGAACCTGAAGAAGAGGAGGTTAACATACCCTCAACTAAGGAAAAGTACAAGGTAAGGGTTAATATTACAATCTCTTTATTATCCGAGGTTGTTTGTACATAACTATCTAATGGGAATTCTTTATCATCCACATATGTGTTTCTTAAAAAATGTATTTCAAAACATTTTTACTCTTTTTTAGAATACGGGTTAAAGTCACTTATACCCTTGTTTGACTTTTTATAAAATGTTTTGAAAGGAAAATTTCCATCGTATTCCAACCAAGGTACTTTATGACCTTTTGAAAAATTAACATAAGAATATTTTTTTAACTTATATGGAGGGTGTGACTATTTTCTGCCATTATAATACCTTTGAAACTTCCCTTACAAGCTTATAAGAATATTTTCAAAATAAATGATTTATTTTCTAATTATGTGACTTTTAAATGATTTCAAAATAGAAATAGATATTTCTCTAAAATAGTTTTGATTTCATCTATTTCAACATACTTTGATGGATCTTGCACATGTTTGAAGTTGATTTATTATGATACAATCTTCTCTGTTGTATTGAAGGTTTTGTGATATGTTTGACTGTAGATGTGTTATTTTTATACCATTAATAGCTTATGGTTAAAATATTAACATTTATTATGCTAGTTTTAATATGAATGTTTATGTTATGTTTCAACCTTTTCATATGAGGAATGCATTGGACTTAGTAAGTGATGGGTGGAGCCTGCTATAGCTCATCGATGCATCGATAGGTCTCATGAGACAAACTAGTGTCTTGACACATGGCCTTGACAAAATCTTATTTGTAGTATTGGCATGAGGCCTTGACTATGTGGTTATGATGTTCAACATTATGCATTCCATCATTATGAATTAGCTATTAATATTACATGTGATTATTCGACTAGTAGAATATCCATGTGAATAAGTAAATGGAATTATTTGATTTATCTTTGCCATATTATGCTGAAGATTATGTTTAAAATGGTTTTGTTTTATTCTTATACTTTTCCTTAAATGTTTATGCTTATTTATGATAGTTTCTGCTATATTGTTATCCTTACTAAGCATCTGAGATCACCCATTTCTTATGTTTTATTTTTCCCAGGTTGCGAAGAAGTATATTACGATTAACTTGTAAGAATAGGATAAGGGATATGAGTGTGTTCAAAGGGGACACAAGGTTGTTGTTTTTCCATTTCATAATGTAATGTAAAACTTATGTATGTATCTAGTACTTCCAAGGATATTAAACTGATCAGTCTTTCGAGACTTTATCCCTTGTGATCATTCCAAAGTTATGTAATAATGCACCGAATTTGGGTAACTTGGGTCGGAGTGATACAGTTGGTAGTAGAGGATGTTTAGTACAAACCTTGAAACTAGATTTACATGAACTCTAATTAGAGAACATCAGCCTAAGTTAGACTTTGAGGATTAGTATAGAAGAACTTCCTAGAATTTTGGTAATGTAGAGATTTTGTGAGTTCCCTAAGCAATATATCTCTCTATGGATACGAGCAGGTAGAGGCGGCTCTGGAATAGATGTACCTAGGAGTGAAAACTCCGAAAAAGAGTTTTGGGCTTGACCCAGGGTATCCTAGTACACGAAAACGAGCCTTGCTACACTCTTGGTTATGACACTTCTTGGGGATATGCTTTGGATAATTCATATTTTATTTACAACCCATTATGAAGGATTTATGAGTACATACTTCCTCAAATAAAACATTTTTATGATTATGGATTATATGCATAAACTGTTCAATTTATGTTAAGTGTTTTAGAAGTTCGAAATTATGCATTGCGATTCATAAACTGACCTAGTGTATTATATTGTTTAGAAATGGAACATAGTGGAAGGAATGTAAATCGTATCAACGCACATAATCCATGTAGGTATTTCCCTCTTACACGAGATAATCATAGTGGAGATGGTGATGAAACTGGTGTTGAACAGCTTATAACCATACTGGGACAACTCACTCAGGTTATGAATAATAACCTTACCTGAATAGAGCACCCTAATTCACAATATAGAGGATCAATGTTATATTTCTTAATGAGGAAACAACCACCAACATTCAATGGGACTAAAAATCCATTTGTAGTTGAGCAATGGATAAGTTCCTTAGAGAAAATATTTCACGATTTGGGGAGTGGTGAAAAGGAAAAAGTTTTCATGACAGTTTATTGCCTCATAGGAGATGCAGATCAATGGTGGTCATTTATTCAAAATAAAAAGGAGGATGAAGAAGTATCAAATATATAATGGAGAGATTTTAAAGATCTTTTCATAGAAAAATACTTTTCTCGTGAACATCGAGCGGATATGGAAAGATAATTTCTGAGTCTGAGGAAAAAGAAGGATGAGAATGTCACAAAGTATAAGGCTAACTTTACAAGGTTAGTAAGGCATGTTGAAAATTATATACGTAACCCAAGGAGTAAGATTGATCGATTCTTTGATGTGTTAAAACCGTTTCTCTTTCAAGCATTAGTCTCACAATCCTACTCGTCACATGAATATGTAGTCTCATGTGCTATCAGGACAGAAAATGAATTCTCTAAGTATTACGACATTAAATCAAAGAAAGAGAAGAAGAGATCTGTTGAACACAATGAAAATGGAAATAAGGGAAAGAAGGGAAAAATTGAATTTCCATTCTGCAGTAAATATGGGAAGAAACACCCTGGTACTTGCCTAAAGGGAATGAGAGTTTATTACAAGTGTAGTGAAAAAGGCCACCAAGCAAGTGATTGTAAGGGAAAGAAAGAGGATGTCAATGTGGAATGCTAAAATTGTAGAGAAATCAGGCATTACGCAAATGAATTTCTTAACCACCAAGGAAACTTACCTCAGAAAAGGCCAAGGGAAAAATTCCAAGCTTATGCGATCACTACTGCTGAGGTTGAAGCTCCTAATGACATGCTGATAGGTAATTTAATGGTTTCCTCAAATTTATCCAATGCATTATTTAGTTCTAGAGCATATCATTGTTTCATATCTTCCCAGTTAGCTAAGAAAATTAGATATTTCCAATTTTATTTAACATGGTAGTTTTCAGTCAGAACTCCTAAGGGAAGTATCATTGTACAAAGTTTTGTGAATCAGTTCCCATTAGGGAATATAAACCTGATTTATTTGCTAATCTCATCATCATACCCATGATTGAATGTGATATAATCCTTGGAATGGATTGGATTTCAGACCATGATGAAAAAATTTATTTTAAGAAGAAGGAGGTTACAATTTTTGATGAATATAAGGAATGCCTTATCTTTAGAGTAGAAACGTCACTATCTGATTTTTATCTAGATTCACCCCCAATAACTCTACTAATTCAATTATTGGGGATAAAGAGAGTGAAATAACTATGAGTGATTAAAGGAATGTTCAAATATAGGACATAACTATTGTTCAAGAATATGTTGATGTGTTTCCAGAGGATTTACCTGGACATCCTCCAAAACGAGAAATTGAGTTTTCCATTGATTTAATTTCTGGTTCAAGGCCCATATCGAAGACCCCTTATAGAATGGCAACTTCAGAATTAGTGGAAATAAGAAAAAACTAGAGTAATTGAGTAATAAAGGATTTATTCACCCTAGTGTTTCTCCATGGGGATCCCCTATTCTTTTTATTAAGAAGAAAGATGAATCTATGAGGTTGTCCATTGACTACAGGGAGATCAATGTTATAACAATAAAAAACAAGTATCCCCTACCTCACATTGATGATTTATTCGATCAAATTTATGGAGATCAATATTTTTCAAAGACTGAAATTCAATATGTATATCATCAGTTGTGTGTGAAGAATGAAGACATTCTGAAAACAACATTTCGAACCAGGTACGAGTATTACGAGTTTACAACAATGCCTTTTGGACTAACTAATGCACCCTCTGTTTTCATGGATCTAATGAATAGAGTTTTCAAGGAATATATTTATGACTTTGTAGTGGTATTTATTGATGATATCTTGGTATACTCAAAAAGATATGAATATCATGAAACTCACTTATGCACTATTCTGAAAACCCTTAGAAGAAATGAATTATATGGGAAGTTTAGCAAGTGGGAATTCTGGATTCAGGAAATTTCTTTTCTTGGCCATATTGTCTCTAAGGATGGAATATCTGTCGATCCTTTAAAGAGTAAGGAAATCCAAGAATGGAAATTACTGACAAGTATAATTGAGGTACAAAATTTTATTTGTTTAGCAGGTTATTATTGGTGTTTCGTCCAGAATGTTGCCCGATTGGCTAACCCATTAACCAAGCTCACATTTAAAGGGGTTAATTTTTTTTGGAAAAAAGAGTATGAATAATTTTTTGAAGAATTGAAGAGAAGATTAGTCAATGATCCTATCTTGACTCTACCATCAGGGAATGATGGGTTTGTTATTTATAGTGATGCTTCAAATAAAATACTTGATTGTGTCCTTATGTAGAATGATAGAGTTATTGCCTATGCATCAGGACAGCTAAAAATTCATGAAAAAAACTATCCTACTCTCAATCTTGAGTTAGTAGCTATAATATTTTCTCTAAAGATATGAAGACACTATCTGTATGGTAAAAAATGTGAGATATATACTGATCAAAAGAGTTTAAAGTATATTTTCTCATAGAAAGAACTCAACATGAGGCAAATAAGATGACTTGAACTACTCAAGATTATTATTGCACAATACACTACCACCCAAGGAAGGAAAATAAGGTGTCATATTATTTGAGCAGAAAGGATCATGGAGTTTTGAACAAGATAAGAGTTAAAAAGGAATCCTATGTTTATGGATCCCGTAAAGATGAATATGGGAATAATAATGGAAGGTGAAACATCGATACTTTTTCAAATGGTTTCCAAACCATCTTTACAAGAAAGGATAAAAAGTTCTTAGACTGATGATGAGGAGTTTCAAAAGAAAATTAAAGCTGTGAATGATGGGAGATTGATCGACTTCGTATATGAAGATGGAATTTTGAAATTTGGTAAGAGACTTTTTGTTCCTGGCATACCTGATCTAAAAATGGAATTATTGGATGATGCTCATAGCTCCAATTTCTCTATACACCCTAGTATCACTAAGATGTATATAGATTTGAAGGAATATTTTTGGTGGCACAACATAAAGAGGGAGATTTCTGATTATGTGTCAAGATGTATGGGTTGTCAACAGGTGAAGGTTGGAAGACAACATCCTAGAGGAGTCATGCAACTTATTACCATAGCTGAGTGGAAATGGGACGATATTATGATGGAATTTGTCATTGGGATACCAATTACTCCAAGAGGGAATGATAAAATATGGGTCATTGTTGATCGTATTACCAATTCAACACATTTTCTTGCTATAAGAGAAGATTTACCACTTGAAAGTTTAGAAATACTATATATTAATGAAGTTTTAAGACTTCATGGAGTACCCATATCAATTGTTTCTGATCATGATCCTCATTTCACATCAAGATTCTGGAAAAGCCTTCAAAAATCCTGAGAAACTGAGCTACGATTGAGCACTGCCTACCACCCTGAAACTGATGGACAATCAGAATGGACTATTCAAATCTTAGAAGAAATGTTGAGATCTTTCTCACTTGACTTTCAAGTTATGTGGGATCAGTATTTACCTTTGGTAGAATTTTCATATAACAATAGATTCCATTCAAGTATTTAGATGGCACCATATGAAGCATTATATGGAAAGAGATTTCGCACACCAACTTGTTGGGATGATGTTGGTGAAAGAAAACTCGTAGGCCCAGAACTTGTTAAGGAAACAATGTAAAAGGTAAAGATTATCCAAACCCACATCAAAGTAGCTCAAAGTAGGAAAAAGATCTATGCCAATAACCAAGGGAATAATTTGGAATTTCAAGTAGGTGATCATGTTTTCATGAAGGTATCTCCATGGAAGGGTGTTATACGATTCAGTAAGAAGGGAAAATTAAGTCCCAGGTACATCAGACCTTTCGAAATTCTAGAACAAATTGGCGTTGTAGCTTACCTTTTGGAAATGCCTCCAAGTCTCTCCAAAGTTCATGATGTGTTCCACGTATCACTGTTGAGAAAATACAAGCCTGACCCAACCCATGTACTCACCTATGAAGAAATAGAACTAGAACCCGATCTGTCTTATTGTGAAGAGCCTATCAGGGTTATTGATACTAGAGAACAAGTGTTGAGAAATCGGACGACTTGTCTGGTAAAAGTTCTATGGAGAAACCATAAAATAGAAGAGGCAACATGGGAACCTGAGGAACTTATGATGAAGAACCACCCAAATCTTTTTTTTGTAGTAATATTCTAGATATTTCAAGGAAGAAATTATTTGAAGTAGGGGATAATGTAACACCCCAAGCTTCCACGGTACACTTTTCTTTGAATAATATAATAGCTTGCGCCATATGCAACTTCAAGTTCTAGCACACCATGACCAATCAAATTAGCCATTATGAATATTAATACTCAATTTTTTGAAATTTTATAAATTTTATTTTTTAAAATGAACTTCAATTTTGGATTTGGATTATCAAAATTATCTTAGGGTGAATTTTTTTTATTTTTCGGAAAACTTTCAATTTTTATGAATAGTGAAAAACACTGTGTTATTGTTTAAAACCAAATTTTTATTTAAATAATTATTTATTTAATTTAAATTTATTTTAAGTAAAAATAGATACATAATACCTATATATGTTTAATGTAATTCATTGGAGTCATTTTATAATAAAATTATATTTATAAAATTTTATTGAACTTTTTAACGTCTTTTACCCACATTCTAGGCACATTTTTAAATTTTCATAAAACGTAATTTTACCACTTCTGTGAATTGAAGTTCAAAAATCTGAGAGAAATAGTTGACATCAGTAAGTAAAATTTGGTTCAATATGATTAAAATAATTTTTGGTGAATAGTAACTTTTGAATTTTATTTACCACGGTTAAAAGTAAATAGGGTAATTAAAGGTAAAAATGATGTTATAATTACCCTAACACATGTCTTAATTCTATCGGATAAGTTTATTTAAACCAAAATAAACCTTAGGAATAAAATATTATCCTTTTTGATCTACTTTGATTAGATTAGGACATTTATTATTATTTTATTTAAAGAAGAGTTAAAAGTGTTAAATTCAAATTTTAATAACTAATTTTTTTTAATATAGGGTTATAAATAAGATAAATTAGACTATAAATATTCATTATAAATATACAAATATTTCCTAAATAATGTTATTTTATTTATAATTTTTATACATTAAATAATTAAATTTATTTTTGACACAATGATGATGTAGTAATTACCTTATTAATGAAAGATTAAAATAATTGATATTATAAATATCCAAATAAATTTAAATTGATACTTTTGATGAATTCCACTAATTTTCTAGGTTAATATGACATGTTAGGATTTTTTAAGGTATTTTTTACTAAGTAATCAAGTTTTTTTTACTTTCACAAAAACTAAATACTAAATAGTGTCAAAATTGGCATAAATGAGTTTTTAAAACAAATACTATATTATTAAATGATATAATATTCCTAAAAAATTTAGGTTTGGAAAAAGGAATTATATAATGATATATATGTCATTAATGAAATAGTTGAGGTTTTCTTGTCATTTAATAGTATGTTTATTAACCATGTAGTATAAAAATACAAGAAGACATTGTAAAAGTTAAACTATTTAACTAAGAGTTAAATCTAAAAGATAAGGTTAATATGGTGACCTAAACTTGTATAAAACCTATTAGTTGAGATCTTTTCAACCCATCCCCACCTTATACTCAAAATAAATCCTTTTCGAGCCATTAGAAACTGAAATTGATTTTATAATAAAATAATATTTTAGGTTTTTCCTAATGTGTCCCTCACCTATCTTATAAAAGGGCACTTCCTATTCTCTTAATTTCACACCTCCAAATCCATTTGTAATGGCCAAACCCTGCTCAAATATACTCCCAACTACCCTCACTTCAACATAGAGGCCTTACTTTGATCATAAATCCAACCTAAGGATCCCTTTTGATCAAATCAAAAGGAATAACACAAAGAAGAGGAGGTTAACATACCTTTGACTAAGGAAAAGTACAACGTAAGAGTTAATTTTAAAATCTCATTATTATCTGAGGTTGTTTGTACATAATTATTTACTATAACTTCTTTATCATACACATCCGTGTTTCTTAAAAAAATTATTTCAAATTTTTTTTACTATTTACTATAATATGGGTTAAAGTTGTTTATACCCTTGTTTGACTTTTTATAAAATGTTTTGAAAGGAATATTTCCATCATTTTCCAAACAAGGTTTTAAAGACACAGAAATTTCAAAGATTTTTTTTTCTTAAAATTTTTGAAATTTTACGAGTCTGTGGCTTCTGATGACAATTGATTCTGAGGCCCGGTGTTCCCGGAATCAATTTCCGAAGTTTAGCTCAGGTACGTTCAGTAAACGAATGGGCAGGTTTTTCTATCTTTTGAACCGGTGCTCGGAATTGAAATATGAGGGCACCAATAAACTCACAACACCGATAATTGCTTAAGGGGTCCTTTACCGCAGTTGCGTTTGTACGGGTTGAGAAGTTAAAATTTGTGGATTAAATAAGAAGTAAATAAAAATTGTGGAACAATTTTTATTTTATATCTAAGGTGGTTATATCCTTTATGGGGGAGTTAGGGTGGGACCCACAAGCACCTAACTACCCATGTGAGGATATTTGTGAGGTGGGTCCCACATGAGCCCCAACCTTTCACATTCCCTAAACTCCTTTTAAACCCCCTTTTTAATTGTTAACTCCCCTTTAATTGAGTCACTCATCCTCTCCCCTCTCTCCCTATTTAATTCTTGCCAACACACACCTTAATTAATTGATTTATCCTCTTCAATTAAATTAATTAAGTGTTTGAATTTTAAATTTTGAATGCATGGCAAGATTAAATAAAATAAGGAGAAGCCAAATTTTTTTTGGGTTGGCAATTGTTGTGTGAGGAGGAATTAGGAGAACTCTAGAGTTTTTGAAGAACATCATCCTCAACAAAGGACGGTTCTTCTCCGACGAAGAGCATCGACCCTTCAACGTAGAACAACTCGGAAACCATGGTTCTCCATCCTCTTCTTTCTTCGCGATAATGAAGGAGACACCGACGTGGGGAATTTTCCAACAACAACGCACCTTATATTTTCTCTTCTCCGCGACAAGAGAGGGAACACCGTTTCTTCCTTGGGCGTACTCCGTCAACGTCCACGAATCCTCACCTCATGATGTCATCTTCCGCGACACCGACGTCTAACCTCAATTGTTGAGGTAGGGTGAATTGTTCCAATTTTATTTTCATAAAATTGTTCGTTGTGCTTCGTGAAACCTTGATCATCTTTGGCCGATTGTTACCGCCTAACACAGAGGGCACATGCTGAACAAACACGGACCGACGACCCTACATAATTTCTTGATCTTTTTGGAATCGGCGACCGAAGGTGGAGGAAGCACGGTGTCGTCGCACCATGCCAGGAACGCGGCATAGGAAGCCAGCGCCGACACACTAGCAATGCAGAAAGAACCCCGAACCACTCTGCAGGCTGCGTCAGAGGAAGAACCGGCTGGCCTGTTGGCCGGCCGGGCATAGGCAAGCCGCAGCGCCAGGAGGGCGCCACGCTAGAGAACCGGCGGCCCGTCAGCCGGCCGGGCGGAGCTGGACCACGACGCCAGGAGGGCGCCACGCTGGAAGACCGGCAGCCCGCCTGTGCGGGCCATGTGCGCCAGAAGGCCAGCCGGTTTGGGAGGGCGGTGCCCTAAGGCCCTTCTAGTTCAGGCGGCTGGGGGACGCCCCCCCTCGGAACCGCTCGGCCTTAGGCCGAGCCAGCCGGGCCGCACCCAGCTGGGCCGCGTCGGGCCGCGCCAGGCCGGGCCACATCACTTCGGGCCAGGCCGCGCCCCATCGGGCTGAGCTATGTTCTCCTTTGGATAGGTCCGATACCCCTTCCGGGTCGGACCTGCCAAACTGGGTTAACCCAACCCGTCGGCCCACTGGGCTAAACAGCTAGGGCCCGTTATTCACTTAAACGTGAATAACTTAAAGACCGCGCGTCTGATCGACGCGCCGTCTGTGGAACTGGGACTCTTTCGATGAGATGGTCCTTTTGCAATACTATAAGTTAGTTTTGGATAGCTTTGGTAAATGTTCAGGATTGGAATGAGCATATTTCCAACTGGGCCCCTGGAACGGAAAAGCCAAAAACTCTCAGACCGGGCGTCCGTTTGACGCGCTGTCTATCGCGTTGAGTTCCTTTTGACGAGATGGAACTTCAGGATACATAAACTCTGGACTTCGTGACAGTTGATGTATCAACCCCTTTTATTCGTGGAGCAGACCCTCCCGGAATCGAGTATGCTGTGTGCGGGAACCCTAGAGCTGGCTCCGACTGCGACGACGATGACGACTATACTTGGATCCTACGTGGGTTTGGCAGCGAGGGCGATAGTACTTGGATTCTCTGTGGGTTCGGCAGCGATGAAAACTGTACTTGGATCCTACGTGGGTTCGGTAGTGATGGTTACTGTACATGAATCCTATGTGGGTTCGGCAGTGACGACTTCTGTACTAGGATCCTACATGGGTTCGGCAGAGTAGATGATTCAGAGGCTACATCAAATCATCTCCACCCCTCTTCATGAGTCGTATACCTGTGTGAGCTAAGTCTTGTCTTTAAATCATTATCATTGATGTGGTTGACTTCTTTCCTGTGTGTATTGGATTGTGCTTGGGCTTGGAAGTTGGAGCCGTATTGAGATTGATGACTTAGGTATATGTATGGTCATATACCTAAGTAGAGTTGGTTGATACTTCGTGTTTTTATATTTCCTTTGTGGATTATCCTTTGTGGATTTTGGGAGACCTTCGGGGGTCTCAGGGCCCTTACTGAGTATCTTATACTCACCCCTACATGGGCATTGCCCGCACTATGTTGTTTTGGTTGCAGACGACGGAAAACACTGATCATGGTTGAGGCTTGTGGAGCTGGACGGTATCCGAAGGTGGACCACCTGTGGGATGTACACGGAGCAGATGGACAGACCCGAGGTACTGACGAGACTATCTGTACCCACCCTTCAGGTGGGATTCCCGGAGGACGACCCGATGGTTACTGTTTTACTTTTCAGCTGTTGTACTTTCTTTCTCAGTTTTACTGTACTTTCAGTTGGGTTTGTATATCGGCCCATTTACTTTTCAGAACAAACTTATTGTAGATGCCGAAAATAGTCCGTAACTCCTAGAGGAAGTTTCAAACTGATGAAGTGAAGTCATATTCGGACTCAGAGGCCCAGTCCGGAGGACCTGGAAGGGGTGCGCGAAATTAAAGGGTACTCACGCCGAAAGATGTTGTTTGCGCAAAGAACTCCTGGGATTCTCGAAAAAGAACCGGCGCAGCGCGCAATTTTGCGTGCCCGGTTTCGTGCAGGGAGGCCTTGCGCGCCGATTGGTCCCGGCATGGAAGATTTCATGCGCCACACTGATTCCGTGACGGCGGATGCCTATAAATAGAAGGCGACCCCAACCGTTTCGGGGTTGAGGAATTAGGACCAGCTCCCGTGTGTGCAATTCAGACTCCCGCGCGCACAATATGACTTCCAGGTAATCCCCCTTTTTGCGCAATCTTGCCCCGGGGTTCGCCATTGCGCGCAACCCCACTGGCTTAAGTGATTTTGCCAAATCCTTCAGGTTCTTCCTTTGCGTGCAATCCATTATACTTGCATGCAATCCCCTCCAATTATGCGCAATCCCTTCCAAATTTCGCGCAACTCCTTTGTTAGGTTTTGCCATACCATAGGGATCGCCCAGTGCCCCAGCGCGCAATCCATGTCCTTTGCGCGCAATTCCTCTAGCCGCGTGCAATCCTTCTGCCCCAATTGCACGCCATCCTGGTGTTTTGCGCACAACCCTTCTCTTTGCGCGCAAAACCCAGGACCCCTCACATTGACGCCCCCCGGGTGCCTCTCTGTGCCGGTGCCCAATGTCTTCCATACCGGGCATGCACGCCATGCATTGTTTTCCTGTACAGCCTTCCAGGATCGTACGAAGTAACCTCAAGGTCCCTTGGGTGGTGTTTCCCATTGTGTTGATTTTCCTTATGCTCCTTCTCATAGGCATGCTAATGGCTATTGCTTCTTTGCATAGCCACGCTAACATGGACCCCTTGATGGTTTTCCCTACAGCCCCCCTTCACTACTGTAAAGACCCAAAAATTTCAAGGAAATTATTTTCTTAATTTTCTTTGGGATTTTAGAAGAACGCAGTTTCTGACAGCGCCTGATTCCGAGCCCCGGTGTTCCCGGAATCATTTTCCAAAGTTTAGCTCGGGTACATTCATTGAACGAACGAGCGGGTTTTCCTAACTTTTGATCCGGTGCTCGGAATTAAAATCCGAGGGCACCGATGAAACCACAGTGCTAGTAATTGCTTAAGAACACCTTTTCGGAGGTTGCGTTTACTCGGGAGGAGATGTTAAAAATTGTGGAAAGTAAAAATAAAATTGAGCTACAATTTTATTTCTTTTTAAGTGGTTATATCCATTGAGTGGAAGTTAGGGAACTACCCATGAGAGGTTAAGAGGGTGGTGGGGCCCACACGAACTCCACCCCTTCAAATTCTATAACCCCCCATAACTCTTCCCCTTTAAACTCCCCCTTTAAACTTGTTAACTCCCTTTTTTATTAAGTAACTCTTCCACTTCCTTTTTAATTTTCCAACCTACCTCTTAATTAATTAAACAACTCATGGTTTAATTAATTAAGTGAATTGGATTTGAATTTTGTAAATTTGAATGCATGGCATGGGTAAATAAAATAAGGTGGGGCCTTATTTTATTTTGGTTAGAATTGTTGTGTTAAGAGAAAGGGAAGAGAGATCTTGAGTTTTGAAGAACTTATTCCTCCGAAGAAGAACGCTTCATCTCCTTTGTTGAAGAATGTAAAGAACACCGAAGCTTCGACGAAGAATGCCGTCTCATCTTTCATCTTCTCTCCACGTTGAAGGAAGCGAGACGCCACATTCTTCATCGGGCGAACACCGAAGACGCGCCTTCTCCTCTTCTTCCTCCGCGTCAAGGGAGGAGACACCACCGCGGGGAATGTTGCCATTAACGATGACTCACCCTCCGACGTCAACGGAATCATCACCGATCTTCTGTGACGTCCGATCATCGCGACACTTGCCTCTTTCCGCGGCTCGACGACGTGTGAAATCTTTGCAAGGTAGGGGAATTATATTTGATTTTATCTTTAACTTTTGAGAAAAGGACGATGAGCGCGGATCAATCGCTGCCCGGTTGATCCGTAGATCGCTCGTTCATGCGGGTTGGTTGTGGGGTGAATAATCGGGTTTGGTTTGAGTTTGATATTCATTGAAAACCACTAACGCGGAGTTCTTGGGCTAACGAACAAAGCCCGGACCCTCCGCAGATTGTCGTTGATGCGCAGATTGACGGAGATGATGAAACGGGGCCGCAAAGTCAACTAGAAGCCTCCGCAATGAAGGTCAGGTCCCGGGAGGACCGTTGGAGAAGACAGAAAGAAAAACGGACCACTGGAGCGCATCCGGTGGTCCGCGGAAGAGCCTGCCGGCGTGCCGCCCGGCACGCCGCCAGGAGAGTCCGCCGTGGCTAAAGCCGCGGTGGTAGGCGGTGGTCCCATGACCGTGCGGGACCAGGGGAGACCGGGGGTTTTAACCCCCGACAGTCAAGGGAGCGGCCCCTACGTGGGGGGGTGACTTCAATCAGGGGGCGTGCGCCTCCCCCCCTGTCCGCTCTGCTGGGCACCGGCCGAGCTGGCCACGCGGGCGCCGTGCCAGCGCCTGGCCGGGCCGCCCAGGCCGGGCCGGGCAGCGGCCAGGCTGGGCCAGGCCGCACCGTCTGGGCCGTGCCAAAGCGGGCCGGACTCGTACCCGGTTCGGGCCGACCCAGGGGGTCTTGGGCTGGGTCGGTCCGGGGCCGAACCCCCTATTCTCTGGCAGATTTCGTTCAAATGCCCATATCATGGGCTATGGACCTCTGATCGATGCACCGTCAGTTGCTATGTGATCCTTGGATCTAGATGGTCGTTTTGTTATATTATAATCAAGCTTTCAGAGAACTTTGGGTATGACTGGGTTGTTCGAACCCGAAACCAACCGGGCCCTCGGAGCGGAAACGCTTATATCTCGAGATCCAGACGTCCGATTGACGTGCCGTCGACTTTTTTGGATTCCTATTGATGAGACAAAACATTTTGCATGCTTAGCCTGAGTTTTGGATGCAGTTGGTTAGTGGCCGAGTCGGATTGTACCCGAAATCCAACCGGGCCCCTAGAACGGAAAAACTGATAACATTCAGACCGGACGTCCGTTTGACGAACCGTCAGCGGCGTTGGTGATCACATTGAGAAACGGTCCCTATGAGTATAACCTATGAGATTTCGGGGTACATTTTAGATATGGTTGGGTGGATTCGTACACGAAACCAACCGAGCCCCTAGGACGAAAAGACTAATAACTCACAGACCAGGAGTTTGATTGAAGCGCCGTCTGTTGCGTTGAGACCCCTATGACGAGGCGATCCTTTGAGATACTTTTTCAAGGGACATTGAGATACTTGGAGTATCGACCTATAGCTCGTGGAGCGGACCCCCCCGGAGACGAGCGTACGGAGTACAGAGACCGTGTACCTGGCTGAGACCTGATGACTGCTTGTCCGATTCAATTCGGAGTGACTTGCGTAGCCCAGTGGGGAGCACTAATTTGTGAGGTGGAAGACCCATGGCGGAGGAGCACTACTTTGTGAGGTGGTAGACCCGCGGTACTCGACAGGAGGAGTACCTCTGTAGGCTATGAGGGGAAGCACTACTATGTGAGGTGGCAGACCCATGGCGGGGGAGCACTACTTTGTGAGGTGGCAGACCCGCGGTACTCGATAGGAGGAGTACCTCAACAGTCTTAGGCTAGTGAGAAGTACCTCGGAGTCGTGACAAGATCACTATACTCGTCAGAGATGGAGCTCTTCAGCAGTTATGGTTTTGATAATGAAAATCCTAGTTTGAGCTGAGTCAATGACCTCTGTGTTTACCTCATGATTGAGATGGGTCACTTGATAACTTAGGTATATGTATGGGCATATACCTAAGTAGTGGTTATCCGTTTATTTCAAAACGTTTGTGTTTCCTCATGATTGAGATGGGTTACTTGATAACTTATGTATAAGTATGGGCTTATACCTAAGTAAGGGTTATCTGTTGAGGTCCTTCTTTGTGGTTATCCTTGTTGGATTTAGTGAGACCTAGAGGGCCTCGGGGTCCCTACTGAGTATCGTATACTCACCCCTGCACGGGCTATGCCCGCACCTCGTTGTGTTGGTTGTAGATGGCAGACAGTGCTGACGGAGGCCGAGTGTTCGAGGACTGGATGGTACCCTGTGGTGGATTTCACGACGAGGCGATACTCGGAGGAGGTTGACGGGCGAGAGCATTGAGGAGGCTATCTGTACCTACCCTTCAGGTAGGATCCATGGTGGAGGATCCAGGAGCTGCGCTATCTGTACCTACCCTTCAGGTAGGATCCGTGGTGGACGATCCAGGAGCTGCGCTATCTGTACCTACCCTTCAGGTAGGATCTGAGGTGGACGACCCAGGAGATGCTACTTTTCTTCCAGCTATTTGTCTTTTCTGTTGTACTTCCTTTCAGTTGTAGCTGTACTTTTCAGATGGGTTTGTATTCTGGCCCACTTCTTTTCATTAATTTCTTTTTTACTTAGTGTTTTGCTTCCGCTTATACTCTGTGGTGTTTTGTTTACCTTTATAAAGGCAATGCCTTCCCAGTTTATCTGGATTTACGCCTTTGGTTCTAGTCGCCAGCACCTGGCCTATGGAAGGCGGGCTTGGGGTAGTCATGGCACGGGCCCCGAGGATGGGTCATGACAAATTAGTATCAGAGGAGTCAGTTCTACCGCAGAACTTGTAACTCTGATATTTATTTTCTGTGAAGCAATAGTGCTAAGGGTACCGAGTGTGGTTTTTAGTTCAGGGAATCCAGTGTTGGTGCGGGCGGCCGACGTATCCATACACCAGGACCCTAACAACTGATTTTTGACTTTGTGCACGAAAACACTGATTGCATGTGTGTTTCCAAAAGTTTTAAAATTCAGCTCAAACCAGGTCATCTCACCAGGTATAAATCGTTTGACCGTGTCATGTTTGTTTCTTTCAGGATGCCTCCCTGCAGAGGACCAGCTAGATCCCCGAGAGTTGTACGTATTGACAGCTCTCCGAGCGACGTGGCCTCAGTACAAGGCCCTATCCCAGTTGAGGCACCAGTGGAGGCACCAGCGGTACTACTACCCGTTGAGCCACCGATTCCACCAGCCCCAGCAGTAGAGGGTGCACGTTGCTTGAGCGCACTACACGAGTTCCACTGCCAGAGGCCACCCAGGTTCAGGGGAGAGACGGACCCGCAGGCGGTTGAGGATTGGCTGGAGGCTGTGGTGAGAGTCTTCAGGCTAGTGGGGATGCCAGCAGACTTCATGGTGATCCTTGCTTCTAGACTTATTCAGGCAGCAGCAGGAAGATGGTGGAGCCTGATGCTCCAAATTCATGACGAGGCGACACTTATGTGGCCAGACTTCGAGAGCCTGTTCCGGGAAGAGTTTGTACTAGCCACCCTTAGAGCGGTGCGTATACAGGAGCTGTTGCATCTATAGCAGGGTAGCATGATGGTGGCACAGTACTCAGCGAGTTTCACAGACCTCTCATTCTACTCCACAGATATGGTACATGACTCGTTCTTCAGGGACCGAACCTTTGAGCAGGGGCTCAGGCGAGAGATTAGAGCTTCTATTGTTTCTCACAACATTCCGACTATGACAGGGGTGTTGGAGCAAGCCCTCTTAGTGGATATTTTCCTTGCTGAGCAGTCTCCAGTAGCAGGACCCACCACTAGCCGGCATGCGATAGAGTCTTTTGTAGCAGGTAGTAGAAAGATGAAGTAGCGGTCAAAGAGGACCATACCAACAGGTGGTCGACCGCATGAATTAGGGTCGGTAGTGCGAGGCACCAAGGGGAATGACGGAGCCAGACCTACCATGCAGTGTTACTCATGCGGTGGGATTGGTCACATGGCACGTGACTGTCCGACCCACCATGAAGATGACCAAAAGTTAAATGAAGAACCTCCCAGGCAGAGGTAGAGGTTCGATCGAGGCAGACCGCTAGGAGTAGACGGCCGAGGGAGGGGAGCTGGCCGTGCAGTTGGTGGTGGATGACACTTCTAGGTGTTGCCACCACCACCACCAGGAGGTCCACCCCGACCGCAGGGAACAGGTGGACAAGGGAGAGCTCAGCTTCAGGCAGCAGAAGCATACGACTACGGAGCTCCGGAAGCAAGTGGACAGAAGTGGAACTAGTGGTTTCCTTTTTTTCTTCGTACTTCTAGTTCCATGTTGTTGTTACATTTGTGTCTTTGTACTGTGATCTACAATAATAAAAAGACACTTACCTTTGTGACATTTGCTTCCTTCCTTTTTGAGTACTAAGAGGTTCCGATTTAAAATGTTGACTCGACCCTCACTTTCAAGATTCATACTGGAGGAGACCCAGTTACCTCACGCTGATGCCGACAGTGTGACTCGAACCTTAGAGGCGAGAGTGATGGATGGATCTCTTAGTAGTAACGTCGAGGCCTTACGACGTCGTCCATGGCATGAATACATCATTCATGTCTGGATTGACTGTATTATGCAAAGAACGTGGTTCATCCAAGGGATGAGACCAGATTTCTCTTATCGGCAAAGAAGAAATCATAACAGCTCTTGTGGGACCAGAGAAGGTCCAGGTCATCCAAGAGGGGATGAGGACAGCTTAGAGCTGACAGAAGCCTTATAATGACAAGAGGTAGAGACCACTAGAGTTCGAGGATGGAAACCACGTTTTCTTACAGATCTCACCTCGACGTGGAATTACGGAGATTTGGATGAGACGAAAAGTTATATCCGCGCTTCATAGGACCCTTCAAGGTCCTTAGCATGGTAGGCGAGGTGGTTTACCACTTGACCATGCCACCTCAGTTGCACTGGGTGCATGAAATCATCCATGTACCTCGGCTGAAGAGATACGTGCATGATCGTTCACACATCATCGACCTCAGGGAGTTAGACGTCGATGACAGGGCGACATGCGCGGAGATTCCAATGGAGATCGTGGATCGACAAGAGCAGGTCCTATGCGAACGATCGATTCCTCAGGTGCTCTTTCACTGGCAGCACATGAACCTCAAGGGGAGCACCTGGGAGCGGAAGGCTCAGATGAATGCTTAGTATTGCTTTTGTATCCCTAGTTTGTGTTAAAGCTTTATGGGGACGTAAATCCCTCAGGTGGGAGTAATGTAAAGACCCGGAAATTTCAAGGAAATTTTTTTCTTAATTTTCTTTGGGATTTTACAAGAATGTAGTTTCTGAAGGCGCCTGATTCCGAGGCCCGGTGTGCCCAGAATCATTTTCCGAAGTTTAGCTCAGGTACGTTCAGTGAACGAATGAGCGGGTTTTCCTAACTTTTTGATTCGGTGCTCGGAATTGAAATTCGAGGGCACTGATGAAACCTCAACACCGGTAATAGCTTAAGAACACCTTTTCTGGGGTTGCGTTTGATCGGGAGGAGATGTTAAAAATTGTGGAAAGTAAAAATAAAATTGAGCTACAATTTTATTTTCTTTTAAGTGGTTATATCCTTTGAGTGGATGTTGGGGAACTACCCATGAGAGGTTGAGAGGGTGGTGGGGCCCACATAAACTCCACCCCTTCAAATTCTCTAACCCCCCATAACTCTTCCCCTTTAAACTCCCACTTTAAACTTGTTAACTCCCTTTTTTATTAAGTTACTCTTCCACTTCCTTTTTAATTTTCCAACCTACCTCTTAACTAATTAAACAACTCATGGTTTAATTAATTAAGTGAATTGGATTTGAATTTTGTAAATTTGAATGCATGGAATGGGTAAATAAAATAAGGTGGAGCCTTATTTTATTTTGGTTGGAATTGTTGTGTTAGGAGAAAGGGAAGAGAGCTCTTGAGTTTTGAAGAACTTCTTCCTCTGAAGAAGAAGGCTTCATCTCCTTTGTTGAATAACGTGAAGAACACCGAAGCTTCGACGAAGAACGCCGTCTCATCTTGCATCTTCTCTCCACGTCGAAGGAAGCGAGACGCCGCATTCTTCATCAGGCGAACACCGACGACGTGCCTTCTCCTCTTCTTCCTCCACGTCAAGGGAGGAGACACCACCGCGGGAAACATCACCATTAACGATGAATCACCCTATGACGTCAACGGAATCAGCACCGATCTTCCGTGACGTCCGATCATCGTGGTGCTTTCCTCTTTCCACCACTCGACGATGTGTGACGTATTTCCAAGGTAGGGGAATTATATTTGATTTTCTATTTAACTTTTGAGAAAACGATGACGAGCGCGGATCATTCTCTGCCCGGTTGATCCACAAATCGCTCGTTCATGCGAGTTGGTTGCAAGGCGAATAATCAGGTTTGGTTTGAGTTTGATATTCATTGAAAACCACTAATGCGGAGGGCATGGGCTAACGAACCAAGCCCGGACCCTCCGCAGATTGTTGTTGATGTGCGGATTGACGGCAATGATGAAACGAGGCCCCAAGTCAACTTGAAGCCTCCGCAGTTAAGGTCGGGTCCCAGGAGGACCATTGGAGAAGACGGAAAGAAAAACGGACCACCAGAGCGCGTCCGGTGGTCCATGGAAGAGCCCGCCGGCGGCCGGAGGCAGTGGCCGGCACCGGCTGGCCGCCAGGAGGCTGCGGCGCCTGGCGCACCACTAGGAGAGTCCGCGGCGGCTTCAGCCGCGGCGGCAGGCGGTGGTCCCACGGCCGCGTGGGACCAGGGGAGACCGGGGGTCGTAACCCTCGACGGCAAAGGGAGCGGCCCCCATGTGGGGGGGGGGGCTCCAATCAGGGGGGCGTGCGCCTCCCCCCCTGTCCGCTCAGCTCGGCACCGGCCGAGCTGGCCACGCGGGCACCACGCTAGCACCAGGTCGGGCCACGCCCAAGCGGGCCGGACCCGGACCCGGTTCGGGTCGACCTGGTTCGGGCTGACCCAGGGGTCTCGGGCCGGGTCGGTACGGGGCCGAACCCCCTATTCTCGGGCATATTTCGTTCAAATGCCCATATCTTGGGCTACAGAACTCCAATCGACGCACCTTCAGTTTTGATGCATTCCTTGGATCGAGGCGGTCGTTTTGATATATTACACTCAAGGGTTTGGAGAACTTTGGTTATGGCCGGGTTGTTTGAACCCGAAACTAACCGGGCCCTTGGAGCGGAAAAACTTATATCTCGAGATCCGGACGTCCGATTTATGTGCCGTCGAATTTGTTGGATTCATCCTGATGAGACATAACTTTTGGCATGCTTCGCCTAAGTTTTGGATGTAGTTGGTTAGTGGCCGAGTTGGATTGTACCCAAAATCCAACCGGGCCCCTAGAACGAAAAAACTGATAACTTTCAGACCAGAGGTGTGTTTGACTAACCGTCAGCGGAATTGGTGATCACGTTGAGAAACGATCCCTATGAGTATACCCTATGAGAGTTCAGGGTACAGTTTAGATACGGTCGGGTTGGTTTGTACATGAAACCAACCGGGCCCCTGGGACGAAAAGGCTAATAACTCACAGACAGGGCGTCCGATTGACGCACCATCTGTTGCGTTGAGACCCCTATGACGAGGCATTCCTTTGAGATACTTTTTCGAGGGACATTGAGATACATAGATTATCGACCTGTAACTCATGGAGCGGACCCTCCCGGAGACGAGTGTACGGAGAACAGAGACCCTGTAGCTGGCTGAGACCTGATGACTGCTTGTCCGATTCGATTCGGAGTGACTTGCGTAGCCCAGTGGGGAGCACTACTTTGTGAGGTGGTAGACCCATGGCGGAGGAGCACTACTTTGTGAGGTGGAAGACCCGCGGTACTCGATCGGAGGAGTACCTCTGTAGGCTATGAGGGGGAGCACTACTGTGTGAGGTGGCAGACCCATGGCGGATGAGAACTACTTTGTGAGGTGGCAGACCCGTGGTACTCGACAGGAGGAGTACCTCAGTAGTCTTAGGTTAGTGAGAAGTACCTCAGAGTCGTGACAGGATCACTGTACTCATCACAGATGGAGCTTTTCAGCAGTTACGGTTTCAATAATTAAAATCCTGGTTTGAGCTGAGTCAATGACCTTTGTGTTTACCTCATGATTAAGATGGGTCACTTGATAACTTAGGTATATGTATGGGCATATACCTAAGTAGTGGTTATCCATTGATTTCATAACGTTTGTGTTTCCTCATGATTGAGATGGGTTACTTGATAACTTAGGTATAAGTATGTGCTTATACCTAAGTAAGGGTTATCTATTGAGATCCTTCTTTGTGGTTATCCTTGTTGGATTTAGTGAGACATCAAGGGTCTCGGGGTCTCTATTGAGTATCGTATACTCACCCCTGCATGGGCTATGCCCGCACCTCGTTGTGTTGGTTGCAGATGACGGGCAGCGCTGATGGAGGCCGAGTGTTCGAGGACTGGACGGTACCCGGTGGTGGACTTCACGACGAGGCGATACTCGGAGGAGGTTGATGGGCGAGAGCGTTGAGGAGGCTATCTGTACCTATCCTTTAGGTAGGATCCTTGGTGGATGATCTAGGAGCTGCGCTATTTATACCTACCCTTCAGGTAGGATCCGAGGTGGACAACCCAGAAGCTGCTACTTTTCTTCTAGCTGTTTGTATTTTCTGTTGTACTTCCTTTCAGTTGTAGCTGCACTTTTCAGATGGGTTTGTATTCTGGCCCACTTCTTTTTAGTACATCATTTTTTACTTAGTGTTTTACTTCCTCTTGTACTCTGTGATGTTTTGTTTACCTTTATAAAGGCAATTCCTTCCCAGTTTATCGGGATTTACGCCTTTGGTGCTAGTCGCCAGCCCCTGGCCTATGGAATGAGGGCTTGGGGTAGACACAGCACGGGCCCCAAGGACGGGTCATGACAAATTGGTATCAGAGGAGTCGGTTCTACCGCAGAACTTGTAACTATGTTATTTCTTTTCTGTGAAGCAATAGTGCTAAGGGTACCAAGTGTGGTTTTCTGTTCAGGGAGTCCAATGTTGGTGCGGGCATCCGACGTATCCATACACTAGGACCCTGACAACTGATTTCTGACTTTGTTCACGAAAACACTGATTGCGTGTGTGTTTCCAAAAGTTTTAAAAGTCAGCTTAAACTAGGTCATCTCACCAGGTATAAATCATTTGACCGTGTCATGTTTGTTTCTTTCAGGATGTCTCCCCGCAGATGACCAGCTAGAGCCCCGAGAGTTGTACGTACTGACAGCCCGCCGAGCGACGTGGCCTCAGTACAGGGCCCAATCCCAGTTGAGGCACCAGCGGAGGCACCAGTGGTACTACTACCCATTGGGCCACCAATGCCACCAGCCCTAGCAGCAGAGGGTGCACGTTGCTTTAGCACACTACACGAGTTCCAGCACCAGAGGCCACCCAGGTTCAGGGGAGAGACGGACCCACAGGCAGCTGAGGATTGGATGGAGGCTGTGGTGAGAGTCTTCAGGCTAGTGGGGACTCCAGCAAACTTCATGGTGATCCTTTCTTCCAGCCTTCTACAGGCAGTAGTAGGCAGATGGTGGAGCCTGATGCTCCAGATGCATGACGAGGTGACACTTCTGTGGCCAGACTTTGAGAGCCTATTCCGGGAAGAGTTTGTACCAGCCACCCTTCGAGCGGTGCATATACATGAGATGCTGCATCTACAGCAGGGTAGCATGATGGTGGTGCAGTACTCAGCAAGGTTCACAGACCTCTCGCGCTACTCCACAAATATGGTACGGGACCAGTTCTTGAGGGCCTGAACCTTCGAGCAGGGGCTCAGGAAAGAGATTAGAGCTTATATTGTTTCTCACAGCATTTCGACGAAGACAGGGGTATTGGAGCGAGCCCTCTTAGTGGAGAGTTTCCTTGTCGAGCAGTCCCTAGCAGCAGGACCCACCACTAGCCGGCATGCAGTAGAGTCTTCTGTAGTAGGCAGTAGAAAGATGACGCAGAGGTCCAAGAGGACCATACCTACAGGTGGTCGACCGCATGACTCAGGGTCGATAGTGCGAGGCACCAAGGGGAATGAAAGATCCAGACCTGCCATGAAGTGTTACTCCTATAGCGGGATTGGTCACATGGCACATGACTGTCCGACCCCTCATGCAGATGACCAACAGTTAAATGAAGAACCTCCCAGGCAGAGGCGGAGGTTCGATCGAGGCGGACCGCTAGGAGAAGAAGGTTGAGGGAGGGGAGCTGGCCGTGCAGCTGGAGGTGGACGATGATTCGAGGTGTTTCCACCACCACCACCAGGAGGTCCACCCCGACCACAGGGAACAGGTGGACATGGGAGAGATTAGCTTTAGGCAGTAGAAGCATACAACTACAGAGCTCCGGAAGCAAGTGGACAAGAGCAGAACTAGTGGTTTCCTTTTGTTCTCCATACATATAGTTCCATGTTGTTGTTACATTTGTGTCTTTGTACCGTGAGCTACAATAATAAAAAGACACTTACCCTTTTGACATTTGTTTCCTTCCTTTTTGTGTACTAAGAGGTTCCGGTTTAAAATGTTGACTTGAACCTCACTTTCGAGATTCTTACTGGAGGAGACCCAGTTACCTCACGCTGATGCCAATAGTGTGACTCGACCCTTAGAGGTGAGAGTGATGGTTGGATCTCTTGGTAGTAACATTGAGGCCTTACGACGTCGTCCATGGCATGAATACATCATTCATGTCCGGACTAACTGTATTAGGAAAAGAACGTGGTTCATCCAGGGGATGAGACCAGATTTCTCTTATCGGAAAAGAAGAAATCATAGCAGCTCTTGTGGGACCAGAGAAGGTCCAGGTCATCCAAGAGTGGATGAGGACAGCTCAGAGCTGATAAAAGCCTTATGCTAACAAGAGGCAGAGACCACTAGAGTTCGAGGATGGTGACCAAATTTTCTTACGTGTCTCACCTCGACGTGGAATTACGGAGATTTGGATGAGGCGACAAGTTATCTCCATGCTTCATCGGACCCTTCGAGGTCCTCAGCAGGGTAGGCGAGGTGGTTTACCGCTTGACCTTTCCACCTCAGT
Source organism: Viscum album (assembly GCA_963277665.1). Classification (NCBI taxonomy): domain Eukaryota; kingdom Viridiplantae; phylum Streptophyta; class Magnoliopsida; order Santalales; family Viscaceae; genus Viscum; species Viscum album. Next base: position 917,585,150 of record OY728157.1, read on the forward strand.
TGCACTGGGTGCATGAAATCATCCACGTACCTTGGCTGAGGAGATACGTGTATAATCCTTCACGCATCATCGACCTCTGGGAGTTGGACGTCGATGACAGGGCGACATGCTCGGAGATTCCAGTGGAGATCGAGGATCGACAGGAGCGGGTCCTACATGAATGATCGATTCCTCAGGTGCGCTTTCACTGGCAGCACAGGAATCTCCAGGGGAGAACTTGGGAGCGGAAGGCTCAGATGCGTGCTCAGTACTGCTTTTGTATCCCTAGTTTGTGTTAAAGATTTACGGGGACGTAAATCCCTGAGGTGGGAGTAATGTAAAGACCCGGAAATTTCAAGGAAAAATTTTCTTAATTTTCTTTTAGATTTTACAAGAACACAATTTTTGACAGCGCCTGATTTCGAGGCCCGGTGTGCCCAGAATCATTTTCGGAAGTTTATCTCGGGTACGTTCAGTGAACGAACGAGCGGGTTTTCCTAACTTTTGATCCAGTGCTCGGAATTGAAATCCGTGGGCACCGATGAAACTGCAACGCCGATAATTGCTTAAGAACACCTTTTTTGGGGTTTCATTTGCTCGGGAGGAGATGTTAAAAATTGTGGAAAGTAAAAATAAAATTGAGATACAATTTTATTTCTTTTTAAGTGGTTATATCTTTTAAGTGGAATTTGGGGAACTACCCATGAGAGGTTAAGAGGGTGGTGGGGCCCACACGAACTCCACCCCTTCAAATTCTCTAACCCCCCTAACTCTTCCCCTTTAAGATCCCCCTTTAAACTTGTTAACTCCCTTTTTTATTAAGTAACTCTTCCACTTCCTTTTTAATTTGCCAACCTACCTCTTAATTAATTAAAAAACTCATGGTTTAATTAATTAAGTGAATTGGATTTGAATTTTTTAAATTTGAATGCATGGCATGGGTAAATAAAATAAGGTGGAGCCTTATTTTTTTTGGTTGGAATTGTTGTGTTAAGAGAAAGGGAAGAGACCTCTTGAGTTTTGAAGAAATTCTTCCTCCGAAGAAGAACACTTCATCACCTTTGTTGAAGAACATGCAGAACACTGAAGCTTTGACGAAGAACGTCGTCTCATCTTGCATCTTCTATCCACATCGAAGGAAGCGAGATGCCACATTCTTCATCGGGCGAACACCTACGACGTGCCTTCTCCTCTTCTTACTCTGCGTCAAGGGAGGAGACACCAACACGAGGAATGTCGCCATTAACGACGACTCACCCTCCGACGTCAAAAAAATCGGCACCGATCTTCCGTGACGTCCGATCATCGCGACGCTTTCCTATTTCCGCGGCTCGATGATGTGTGACTTATTTGCAGGGTAGGGGAATTATATTTGATTTTTTCTTTAACTTTTCAGAAAAGGATGACGAGTGCAGATCAATATCTACCCGGTTGATCCGCGGATTGCTCATTCATGCGGGTTGGTTGCGGGGTGAATAATTGGGCTTGGTTTGAGTTTGATATTCATTGAAAACCACTAACGCGGAGGGCATGGGATAACGAACCAAGCCCGGACCCTCCACAGATTGTTGTTGATGCGCGGATTGATGGAGATGATGAAACGGGGCCACAAAGTCAACTTGAAGCCTCCGCAGTGAAGGTCGGGTCCCGGGAGGACCGTTGGCAAAGACAGAAAGCAAAACGGACCACCGGAGCACGTCCGGTGGTCCGCGGAAGAGCCCGCTGGCGGCACCGGCGCCCGACACGCCGTTAGGAGAGTCCCTCGTGGCTAAAGCCGCGGTGGCAGGCGGTGGTCCTGCAGCTGCACGGGACCAGGGGAGACCGGAGGTCGTAACCCCCGGCGGTCAAGGGAGCGGCCCCCACGTGGGGGGGCCGCGACTTCAATCAGGGGGGTGTGCGCCTCCCCCCCTGTCCCCTCAGCTCGGCACCGGACGAGCTAGCCACGCGGGTGCTGCGCCAGCGCCTGGCCGTGCCCAAGAGGTCCAGACCCGGACCCGGTTCGGGTCGACCCGGTTCGGGCTGACCCATGGTGTCTCGGGCCGGGTCGGTCCGGGGCCGAACCCCTATTCTCGGGAAGATTTCATTCAAATGCCCATATCTTGGGATACAGACCTCCGATCGATGCACCGTTAGTTGTGATGCGATCCTTGGATCGAGACGGTCGTTTTGGTATATTACACTCAAGGTTTCAGAGAAAATTGGGTACAGCCGGGTTGGTTCGAACCCAAATCCAACCGGGCCCTCGGAGTGGAAACACTTATATCTCGAGATCCGGACGTCTGATTGACGTGTCGTTAACTTTGTTGGATTCCTCTTGATGAGATGAAACTTTTGGAATGATTCACCTGAGTTTTGGATGCAGTTGGTTAGTGGCCGAGATGGATTGTACCCGAAATCCTACCGGGCCCCTAGAACAGAAAAACTGATAACTTTCAGACCGGACGTCTGTTTGACGAACCGTCAGCGGCGTTGGTGATCACATTGAGAAACGATCCCTATGAGTATACCCTATGAGATTTCGGGGTACATTTTAGATATGGTCGGGTTGGTTCGTACATGAAACCAACCGGGCCCCTGGGACGAAAAGGCTAATAACTCACAAACCGGGCGTCCAATTGACGCGTCGTCTGTTGCATTGAGACCGCTATGATGAGGCAGTGCTTTGAGATACTTTTTTAGGTACTTCGAGATACTTGGATTATCGACCTGTAGCTCATGGAGCGGACCCTCCCAGAGACGAGCGTACGGAGTACGGAGACCCAGTAGCTGGCTGAGACCTGATGACTGCTTGTCCGATTCGATTTAGAGTGACTTGCGTAGCTCAGTGGGGAGCACTACTTTGTGAGGTGGAAAACCCATGGCGGAGGATCACTACTTTGTGAGGTGTCAGACTCGCGGTACTCGATTGGAGGAGTACCTCTGTAGGCTATGAGGGGGAGCACTACTGTGTGAGGTGGCAGACCCTTGGCGGAGGAGCACTACTTTGTGAGGTGGAAGACCCACGGTACTCGACAGGAGGAGTACCTCAGCAGTCTCAGGTTAGTGAGCAGTACCTCGGAGTTGTGACATGATCATTGTACTCGTCGGAGACGGATCCCTTCAGCAGTTACAGTTTCGATAATGAAAATCCTGGTTTGAGCTGAGTCAATGACCTTTGTGTTTACCTCATGATTGAGATGAGTCACTTGATAACTTAGGTATATGTATGGGCATATACCTAAGTAGTGGTTATCCGTTGATTTCATAACGTTTTTGTTTCCTCATGATTGAGATTGGTTTACTTGATAACTTAGGTATAAGTATGGGCTTATATCTATGTAAGGGTTATCTGTTGAGATCCTTCTTTGTGGTTATCCTTGTTGAATTTAGTGAGACCTCGAGGGTCTCGGGGTCCCTACTGAGTATCGTATAATCACCCCTGCACGGGCTATGCCCACACCTCGTTGTGTTTGTTGCAGATGACGGGCAGTGCTGATAGAGGCCAAGTGTTCGAGGACTGGACGGTACCCGGTGGTGGACTTCCCGACGAGGCGATACTCGGAGGAGGTTGACAGGTGAGAGCGTTGAGGAGGATATCTGTACCTATCCTTTAGGTAGGATCCTTGGTGGACGATCCAAGAGCTGTGCTATCTATACCTACCCTTCAGGTAGGATCCGAGGTGGATGACCCAGGAGCTGCTACTTTTCTTCGAGCTGTTTGTATTTTCTATTGTACTTCCTTTCAGTTGTAGCTACACTTTTCAGATGGGTTTGTATTCTGGCCCACATCTTTTCAGTACATCCATTTTGTACTTAGTTTTTTACTTCCGCTTGTACTCTGTGGTGTTTTTTACCTTTATAAAGGAAATTCCTTCCAATTTTATCGGGATTTACGCCTTTGGTGCTAGTCGCCAGCCCCTGGCCTATGGAAGGCGGGCTTGGGGTAGTCACGACATGGGCCCCGAGGATAGGTCGTAACAAATACGGCCTTGACGATGCCTTCCCTCCCATAAGGGGTAGAGGGTGTTTGGAATGTAAGCCCTAGGGGTGTGGAGCAAACCCACCTCGTCCGAGTTGTAGGACATTAAAATGCCAAGCACCTCATCCTCAACACATGACGTTAAACTCTGATCCAACCCTGTGCCTCGCACGCAGGGTCCCCCTGGCTTGGACATTCTTTATGTCGTTCGTCTCCACAGGAATGGAATCTTCCTCACATGGATTGATATCCTCCTTTTGGAGTTGTGTTTGTCCACGGGGGTAGGGCTTCCTCAGAGCGTAATCCCCTAATCCCTCCTGCGGAAGGTTTCACCCATGCACCTCCGTACTTTCCCACTGCCAAAGCCAGTGGAGGGCGTGATAGGGAACAAGGAATATCCTTTGTTCGGTCCCAAATCCCTCTCCCTCTGTGCTTTGTTGCACCACGGGCCTCCATACTGGAGTAATCCCAGACACTAAGGGCTGCTAACCACGCGTAAGCCCCTGTTTCCTCTTTGGGCCGCTCAATGCGTAAGCCTATTTCCGCTTCTCACAGACGCACCCTTTCGCGGCGTGATCGTCTGGTCCCTGCTGCCTCTTGTTTCTCACACCGAGCATGACTCACGTGGGCTTAGAGTGCGCATCGAGCATGACATACTCCTATGGGCCGCCTCGGAGCGTAAGCCCCATCCTAGTGAACTATGGGGACTTTTATCTGTGCTAAAGCATGGTACGTAGAAAGCCTCCATGAGGTTCAAGCCCACCACCCGATTGTTCCGACCCCCTTTCATGTCGGTTCGCCAACCCTTTGGGCCGCCTCAGAGCGTAAGCCCCATGCCCTCGTCCCGAATGACATTAAATTGTATTCCCTCATCCCACATGACGTTAAACTGTATGACCTCGTCCTGCATGACGTTAAACTATATTCCCTCGTCCCGCATGATGTTAAACTGTATCCCGTCCCGCATGACGTTAAAATGTATGCCCTGAAATATGTGGACTTTGATCTGTGCTAAAGCATGGTACGTAGGAAGCCTCCACGAGGTTCAAGCCCATCACTCAGTTTTTCCGACCCCTTTGTCGGTTCACCAACCCCATTATGGTCCGCCTCAGAGCGTAAGCCCCATATCCACCATTATGGGCTGCCTCAGAGCATAAGCCCCATATCCACTCTTATTGGCCACCGTAGAGTGTAAGCCCCATATCCCGCACCCACGTCTCATCCTGACCTCTCCCTTGAGACCATGTGCCTCGGGAAGCTCATGACCTAGCCCTGAGGTCTTGCTTTCTCCAGGCTCCAATCCATGCGTTAATTCTCATGGGGTGCCCCCTCAGGTGTGCCACCATATCACCGAACTATGTAGACTTTGATTCCCTTCCATGGGGATACGTAGGAAGCCTCCATGAGGTTCAAGCCCCTATTCACTCCATCACCCATCCTGATTCCTACATGGGCCGCCACATCCCGGGGGGATCATTCCACCTCATTCCACTCCATAGTATCCGGGAAGCCGCTCATGTGCTAGCCCCAATATCGGTGTTCCCCCTAGGGGGTCCTTCAATCTGATCCACTCTCAGTGTTCCGATTAGTCCGATCCATCTCCGCAAGGCGTTAAACTCATGGCATACCCCGTGTTAAACATGGGAAGCAGAGGAAAACCTCAGATGGTACACAATTCCCCGCGTTCGATGTGGGATGCCTCGAGCTTCCGCGCCCTCGAGAAGCCCTATAATAAGGGACAGAAGACAGACACGCCAATACCCCAGCATCAAGACATGCCAACGACACCCCAGCATGACCATTCCCCTCACTGAAGGTTGATGCCCCGACCAGACCCCTTGGAGTGTCCCGACGGAAGCAGCGTAATTAACTGGTGTCCATGAACATATGGCACCAGGAACGAGGTTCACGAATACATATTAAATCTATGAGGGAGACCCAGAATATGTAACAAGCTCTGAGGAGGAATCCACGGAAGGAAGAACCGACATCCCATCATCCCAGTTTCGATCAAGGAGAAGATGTACCTAAACAAGGAGCGAATGCCCCCATGCCTTTGGAAAGCGGGAATGCGAGACAACAAGCCGCGTGTCCTCCCCTTACGTGACGGACGCGCGTGCGCCCCGACGGAAAGCATCGTAAACAGAAAATGGTTAACCCGACGTGAACCTCTTCTCCTCAATACGGAGACTGATAGCATTCGGGGTGTCAGAAGATTAACATGTCACCAGGTCCGGGAACCTAGCACCGGGACGTGAAACCTGCTAGGGGTTGAGGTAGTCAGGACGTTGAGCACTCCGTTCTGCGACATCGTCAGCGTGGATCCCTCTTACCGACCACAGAATACGGAGTGGCGCTGGGCTATTGGTTGTCGATTTCTTTTTTCTATTAGTACTAATGGGTTCATCTCTCTGCTTCCAGGAATTAGATCGCTGCATTCAGAGCTCGATCGCCACCTGCCCACTGGTGTAGGGGCAGGGGCAGTACCAACGCGGCCACCCTGCGCGGTCCCACCTTTTCCACAGCTGCTCCGACTCCGACCACCATAATTGTCAGGCACTCATGCCCCCTCTCCCCGTCATAGATCGTCCAGCGAAGGGTGATCAACGACCTGGTTCATAGGTATGAGGAGGAAGGGGTCATCCCCAGCAGGGACATGGCCCATTTGGATCTATAGGCAGCTACGCCTCACTACCATCGCCACCCTCGGGGGCCGCACTGGGATCCAACGCTCCTGACACTGACATTCAACCGTTTCGGGAGTTTATCCCCGGAGCACCTTAACACCTCCCTTCCCTACGTCAATGAGGTAGGGGATTTCTGGGTTCTCCCGATCAGTGACTCGTTTCAAGGGTCCACAATAAGGGCTGGATCCTGAACCAGAGTCGTGGAGCTTCTGGACTGTCCTTGCAGCAGGCTAATTCCCCGAGAAGTTTTGGCCGGTCGTAGGATCAGATTTTGATATGCCAGAATCTCTCACCCCAGGAGAGTTTGAATGTTTCCACCTGGCTCTCAGGGCGACTCACTCTCATCTTCACCATCAGCGAGAACCTTATCCCGGGAGTCAGGCATATCTCGAGGATATCGGTGAGCAATGTCGTCGGGTCGACCTGGCCGCGCTTCCCGCGGTTCGGCACCCCGAGTCACTTGGCCACCATAGGGCCCTCCAACAATAATGCATCTATAGATTTCAATCACTTCGCATAGTTATCGAGGAGTCCACCCCCTACGTGCACGTCCGTGGATGGGGGTAGTATGCTTCCCTTCTTTTCAGTGTGATTCGCTGACAACCTGAATCACTGGGCGGCTCTGAAGGAATTCCATCAAGGGTAGTGGCGGTCAACATGGATGACCTTTAGGGAGAGGGAAATGGTGTGGAACCTCTCGATGGGGACTCACCCCCCGAGGATAGGCCGCTACTGGACCCATATGGGAGGATTACTCGCCAACAGAGGAATCTTCTGGGTCTCCCCACACCCACTGAGGCATTAACACTGAGCCAAAACATCGGCAAAGGTAAAGAGAACGTCGGGGATATCATGCTCACTGACCCATCTGCCTCGGTACAGAAGGAAGGGGAAGATCCCGAGAAGGTCACGCTACACCCACAGCTTGCTGAGCAAAAGAGGCTGGTTGATGAGCTCCCGGCTGAGCTCATTGCAGAGCGGCGGCCTGACTACGATGATCCTAGGCTAGGACAGTAGGGGCAGGAGAAACTACCCCTTGACGAGATTCTCCCGGGCAACCGTGAGAATGCCGTGTTCACCGACAGAGGAGAGGCTGGAGCTCATGGCAAGAGGGCACGATACGTTTCGTCGAACCCTCCTGAGTGGCGTGATCACCCAAGAGACCCCGCTTGGGTTCCTACCGCTGCCCCAAGAGTCGGTCCACCAGCCGCCCCATGAGCTGTTGAGCTTGATTACCAGATTTAAGAGCCCGAAAATGCACTTGTAGTTAGGGATCCACGTTAGGATAGGAACCCATGTCCAGAAGATCAAATGGAAGCACTCATCGCCCGCTTAGAGGCTCTGGAAACTCGGCAGGTGGCAATCCCACCGGATGGAAAGCCATACCCGGCATGGGTGGATGATATGCCGGCACCTCCGGGATTTGGGAACCCCACTTTTTACCCCTTTAACGGGACTAGAGACCCGCCATAGCACTTGGTCCACTTCAACTCGAGGTGTGGGCCTATGTTAATAACTCTGGCACAGCAGGAGGCTGCCAAGCTTCGTTGCTCCGTTCAGACATTAGAAGGACCAACATTTGTTTGGTACAACCAGCTCCCTGTCGGATCTGTGACTAGCTGGGAGGACCATCGTAGGAAATTCCTCTACCAGTTAAGTTCCACAACCCGAAAGACAAACATCGCATACCTCTTCAGGTGCAAACAAAGGCCTGACAAGCGAGTCGCGGACTTCGTCGCCTGGTGGAAGTGGATCACATACTCCCTTGACATGCCATTAACTTAGGAGGAATTACTGACAATTTGCGTAGGTAATGTAAAGGAAGAGCTGGTTCATTCTCTGATCACTCAGAATTACCCCGGAGGGTTCTGGGACTTCTCAGACAAGGCTCAGCGCCTCGAAGAAGCCCTGCAACAGGCCAGCCAGAAATGCCCGCTGCCTCTAGTAATCCCTGCAAGGAGAGCTGCCAGAGCCGAGCCCACTGCTGTGGCCTAGATAGAGGCCCCCAAGCATCTAGAGTTGCTACCAGTGAGGCCAGCACCGTATCCCCATAGGGATCCGCCCCCACGGGCACAGCCTCCGGCCCAACAACGACCGCCTCAAAATCGGCAAGCGCCTCCGCGCAATGCACCACCACCACCTAGGAGAGATGATCAGGTTCCACCTCCTTAGAATGCTCCTCTGGCCCCTCGTCAGGGCCAGCCTCCTAGTGTCCCCTTTCCAGACAGAAGGAATCAGACTTACTCATTTGATGAGGCCTAGGTCCCGGGTTATTTCTGTAGTGCCTTAGAGCAAAGAATCGTGTGGCTGCCTGAGTACCGGAAGCCAGAAGAGGCGCGTCTCACTGATCATCCTAACTACTGCCTTTATCACTGGACCCTAGGGCACACCATCTAGCGATGCTACGTGTTCAAAGACTGGGTCCAAGACCATATTGACAACAATGTAGTCTGGTTGGGCCCAACCCCGGCACAAGTGGCGGGTGTCTTTGTGAGATCAGATGGTAGTGGTGGCGACGAGGATGAGTGGCAGCAGGTTTCCGACTGTGGGACCCGGAAACGATTGGATGGCCCGCAAGATGGTCGCCCGTGCCCATGGCATCATCCATGCCCACCTAAATCAGCCAGAGCCCTCAGAATCTGCGAGCGCTACCTCGACATCATCATCCCAGCCTACCTCTTCCCATAAGAGCAAGTGATGACGCAAGAAGAAAGAACGTGCCCTACTAATGCCATCATCATCCCGCAATCTTGGCGATTTTATGCCCCCAGAAATGGGGATACCTCTGAGACTCTGTTCGGTAGTGGATGACTCCTCGAGTGATAGTCTGGGGTACACTTTGGTTAACACCGTAGAGTTGTTAAATCCCATTTTGACTCCCGACGATGATGAACGCCAGGTGGACCTTCCCAATGTCCCCAGCCGTCGCCAACGTCGGAAGAGCCACGACTACGTGAATCTCCGAGGCACGGAAGTTGGAACCTCTATCCAGGCCGTGAACACCACTGAGACCAGGCATCATACCCAATGTAGAGCTCAGCGCACGCGGCCCCTTCATCCGATGTCGACAGGTTCACCTCTACCACCGTTTGTGTTGCTGGATCAGGCAGAACCACCTCGGCCGTGCAACGACCAGCTCTGGCCTGCCACCAGCCGACCCCAGCCTTCCGGTCCTAATCTCCAGACCTCGACTAGTGAACAACGAGGTGTGCCTAGTACCAGTTAGTCACCGGTCCAGCCGGTGGAGCCTGTCATGCCCCCAATCGCAGAGCATACTCCTGTAAGAAGAAGCTCGCGTTTTTCCTGAAAGTATGATGTCCTGAAGCACCTGGACGACATTCCAGCAAGGCTCTCTATCCTTTAGGCTCTTCTCCTATCGTCTGAAATGTGTGAGGCACTCGCCGAGTCCCTAAGGATCCCCCACCAGTTTGAGATGGAGGTAGCTGCTATAGAATCCTTCCACGCCGAGGCGATTGAGGACGCCTAATGTCAGGAAATTATCTCGTTCTCTGGTGAAGATGAAGACCCTCCCATACAGGGGCACATTCGCCCACTGTACATCACCGGCTAGTTCAATGGCGTGGAAGTCCGACGCTGTCATGTTGACACAGGTTCCCAGATTAACCTAATCCCAACTCGGACACTGAGGAAGATGGGGTTGTATGAGGATGATTTAACTCTCTTCGACCTCAAGATCCAGGGGTATGACAGGACCGAGCAAACTCCAGTTGGAACGATTCACTTAAATACTCAGTTTGGCAGCCTAATTTCCAGCACCAAATTCATGGTTGTCTCTCAGGACACCGCCTACAACACATTGATGTGCAGGACGTGGCTCCACCTTCACGCAGCGGTCCCCTTATTGTATCACCAATTCCTCAAATACTCCCTTAATGGTCGAGTAGGAGTGCTCCAAGGAGATGCATCTCCTTTTTCTTTTTGTGAAGCCCGTTATCTGGATGTCGGCTATTACAAGAGCAAGGATAAGCAGATCCTGGCATGTGAGGTCAAGCCCGCCACTGTCACAAGTGATCCCTGGGCGGGTTTGGATGACACTTATGTCTTCCCAATCCATTGGTTGGGGGACACAACCCACGACATGGGGAAGTGCTTTGTTGTTTCGGGTACCAGAGGAAGGCATATTTTCGGGTCCGAGCAGTGGCATGAAATCACCTCGTACTCCTAGACCAACCAGGCTCAGGTGATCCCCAAGCCTCCTACCCCTGTACAATATCGGGACGTTAGCCTCATGGCAACAGAAGTACATCATACGTGTCTGTTTCGCTGGGTCGGGATCGACCGGCTCAAGCCGACGCGCCACTACTGCTTTGATGTCGTCAAGCGTGGTCCCTTGGGCCGAAGACCATATGGGATTGGATCAACCACCTTTGTCGCCATGGTCTCCGTAGTGCATGAGTCTCCTGATGTGACGACCACTACCACCCAATCCGGCACCAGCTTCCCATCAGGGTCTAGTAGCCCTGAAGCATCTCCCCCTGTGGATGATCCCTCCACAAGTGGGGAGGAGGACATGGAAGATGCTCCCCCTTCCTTTGAGTAGGGAATCTCCACCACGGTCGACGAGTTAGTGCAGGTGAACCTTGGTAGCGAGGTGGACCCAAGACCCACATTGGTCAGCGCCACTATGCCCCCTAAGGAGCGGCAAAAGTATGTAGACTTTATTAGACAAAACTGTGATGTGCTCGCTTGGAGTTTCGACGAGATGTCAGGATTAGATCCTCAGGTAGCCGTCCATCATCTTGGCCTCCCGGAAAACCATCGCGGGTTCAAACAGCCTACCAGAAAGATGCACCCCTCTCACGGTGCCCTGGTTGAGGCCGAAGTTGATAAGCTCATCAAAGCCAACTTCTTCAAAGAAGTTTAATACCCTAGGTGGCTAGCCACCATTTTTCCAGTCATGAAGAATAATGGACAGATCAGGGTCTGTATCGACTTTCGTGATCTCAATCGCCACTGTCCGAAGTATGATTTTCCCCTTCCAGTGATAGAGTTGTTGATCGATGACACGTCCGGGTTCCAAGACCTCTCTTTCATGGATGGGTATTCCGGGTACATCCAGATCCGGATGGCCCTCAAGGATGAAGAGTTCACTGCCTTCAGGGCCCCCCAAGGTACTTTCTATTACCAGGTTATGCCCTTCGGCCTAAAGAATGCGGGTGCCACCTATCAATGGGCCATACATCGCATATTCAAGCCAATCCTCAGCACACTGGTGGAATGCTACGTAGACGATCTAGTGGTTAAATCTCGCCAGTGCCAGGACCATCTCAAATACCTTGAGAAAGTGTTCAGCTCCTCCATTCTTTCCACCTGAAGATGAACCCGTTGAATTGTGCCTTCAGGGTCACCTCTGGAAAGTTTCTTGGCTTCATTGTCAGATACCAGGGCATCAAGATCGACCCAGAGAAGATCAATGCCATCAGCCAGATGCCTCCCCCAAGTAATATTCAGGAGCTCAGATGCCTCCAAGGCCACCTAGCCTATATACGCCGATTCATTGCGAATCTGGCCGGAAAGTGTAAGCCCTTTTCCCGGCTCATGAAGAAAGGAACCACCTATGAATGGGATGAAGATTGTCAGATCTCCTTTGATGAAATCAAGTAGTATCTGCTCCAACCTCCAGTCATGATGCCACACGTTTCCAAAAAGCCACTGGTCCTTACGTGACTGCCTTGGAACGATCCCTCAGTGCACTTCTCACATAGAAGAATAACAAGGGAACATAGAATAACCTCTACTACCTCAGCCGCATTCTCCTCGATACGGAAGCTAGGTATTCTCCCATCGAGAAGAGCTGCCTGGTTCTCATATTTTCCATACAGAAATTGCGACACTACTTGCAGCACCACGAGGAATAGCTAGTCTCTCAGGTAGACCCGTTGAAATACATCCTGAACCTACCTATGTTGGCCGGCCGATTGGCACGCTGGGTGGTGATCCTCCAGCAGTTCGACATCAGGTTCTTACCTCAGAAGGCTATCAAAGGACAGGCATTGGCATACTTCTTAGCTGCTCATCCAACCTCTGCGGATCAACCACTGAATCTAGGATTTCCTGATGAAGTAATCCTCTCAGTTGATCATGCCATCCCGTGATGGCAGATGAACTTTGGCGGTGCCTACCGGATCCCCACCGGTAGAAGGCTCAACGATCCTAGGCTCAACCAAGTGGGTCTGGGTGTCATCTTCGTCACCTCGGAGCAAGAAGTTCTGCCGTATTCCTTCCTATTGTCAGAAGGCTACACCAAAAATGAGGCGGAATATCACTCCCTCATCACTAGCCTCGAGCTGGCTCTCGAGATTGACGTGCCCCATCTGCATGTGAAAGGGGACTCCGAGCTGGTCATCAAGCAGGTCAATGGTGACTATGTTGTCAGAAATCCAGAACTCGTGCCATTGATGGAGTGCACCCTCCGTCTAATAGCTAAGTTCCCTTCTCGGCTAGAGGTCATTCATATCACCCAGTCGCAGAACAGTCGAGCAGATGCTTTGGCCAGCCTGGCCGCATCACTTGCGGAGCCCAAACAGGATGACCTGATTATCCATGTGGCACACCGGAGAGTCATTGCTCCCGTCATCATGGAGGATGATCATGGCCCGCGGGTGAACCATCTCACCACTGGTGCCCCTATGTTAGGATCCCTAGGGACTTCAGATGCGGTAATCGAAATAGTTCCTGATTGGAGGACGCCCTTGGTTGAATATCTCCAACACGACAATCTGCCGTCGGACCGAGCCGAGCGTGAGCGAATTCGCCGCCACGCAATGCATTTTACCCTTCAGAGCAGTCCCAGCCTTGAGTAAGTCCTTTACAGATGTGGATTTGAGGGTGTTATCCTCCGTTTCCTTCAAGGAGTCAAGATCCCACAGGTCATGCAAGAAGTTCATGCTGGTTCCTGTGGTGCCCACCAGGCTGGGTCGAAGTTGTCCCACCAGATTCGGAGGCTGGGGTACTTCTGGCCCTCCATGATCTATGACTGCATCGAGTTTTCCAAGAGGTGTCATGCATGCCAATTTCACGCTAAATTTGTGCATCAGCCACCAGAGCCTCTCTACACTACCAAGTATTCTTGGCCCTTTGCAGTCTGGGGGTTGGATGTGGTAGGACCTTACCCACCGGCGACAGCTCACCAGTGCCAGTTCACTCTGACTACTACGGATTTCTTTTCCAAGTGGGTAGAGGCAATTCCTCTCAGGGAAGTAAAGGATCATTCTATAACTGACTTCGTGGGTTCCAATATCATCTATCGATTTGGAGTACCTCACAGTATCCTCACGGATAACGGAACCAACTTCCGAGCAGCCGAGCTGATGAAATTGTACGCTAAGTACAACATTCTCTCTAACCATACCTCCCGCTATTATGCGCAGGTGAATGGAAAGATCGAGGTGTTTAACAAAACCCTCTCTAACATTATGCAAAAAATGGTTGTTCAGAACAAGAAAAGTTGGCCGGAAAAGCTCCCCAACGCCCTCTGGGCTTATCGGATGACGACTCGTAATTCCACCCAGGTGACTCCATATTCCCTGGTGTACGGAGCTGACGCCGTCTTGCCCATCGAGATTCAGTTGCCCATATTGCGCACGGCAGTCTACGACCAGGAAGTGCTGGACAGAGTTTCTGAGATCCGTCTAGCTGAATTGGAAGCGCTGGATGAGAATAGGCTTCATGCTTTACATAACCTGGAAAGGCATCAGAGTAGGATGGCTCAAGCTTTCAACAAGAAGGTTTTCCTTCGTTCTTTCCTGCAAGGTGACCTGGTACTGTCTCTCAGAGTGCCAATGATTCCCAGTAGGAAACCACGCAAATTGGAGCCCAAATGGGAGGGGGCTTTCATCATCCATAAGGTCTATCCCAATGGAGCATACTCCGTAGTGACTATGGATGGTGAGCGTGTCACTCCCCCACCAATGCCAGGTTCCTCAAACATTATTTTTCCTAAATCCCTTGGGTCCGAGTTCTAAGACCTTAAACTAAGACCCTTATGGTCTAGAATGACCTTAAACTGCACCCAGTCCTGCATGACTCTAAACTGCATTTTTTCCCTACATCTGTCCCCCTTTGGTCCGAGTTCTATGACCATAAAATAATACCCTTATGGTCTATCATGACCTTAAATTGCATGCCCGTCCTCACTACAAGACGTTAAACTGCAAGCTGGTTAGGCATCCCCGACCGAGGCCCAGCCTCAGGCCCCTTGGCCTTCTTGGGCCTCTCAGCCCTAGCCTTCACATAGAGTGTGGTGTAGTGCAGGATCATGTACTCATTCATGACGGGTTATCTGCCGCGCCATGCACACTCCCTAGAAGAAATACCTCTTATCGTCCTACATGATGTTAAACTGTGCTTCTAGAACTACGTGTGGCTTGATTTCCATATTTATGGGATAGGTAGGACCGCATGAACACCTTGATTTTTGGTCTATCCCCATCTCTTAATAGATCCCATGATCTCCCGATCACCTTGGTCTTTTGGACTGTCCCTCCCCACGGGGGGATATATAGGTGTGGTATAGGGTTTTTGGCACTATGACCCTTCTCCCGGGAATCCGCCATCTTTTGGCCGCTCTCAGGCTGAGCCCTTCGACCCTTTCCAGTGGTCTGCTAATGTGTTTAGTGTACTCTGGTCTAGGACTTGGAGTGTCAGATTTGACTTAGGCAAGTTTTCGTCCACTTGTCAAGCTTCACGCTCCCTTTCATTCGGGCCCCCGATATCTTCCATACCCGGAGGGACCCCCAAGAACGGCTTGGATACAATGCCTAAGGGCTCTCCTACCATCACGTGCCAACACCCCTGAGGGTTTTAGGCAACAAGTTGATACAAATCCCACATTGTCAATATGGTCAGTGGTTGATGCTCATTTGTTTTCCCCTATCATTAGGCTAACGCGACAGGATACTGTGTTGTGAACATGGTCAGTAGTAATCCTCAGTCGTCAGGCCAGCTCCTTCAGGCCCTGAATGTTGGTTTCATGATTCACATTATGTTCCACCCCATCGTGTCAAGGTGGAATCTTGGCACTCCTTGCACTAACCCTCAGTGCACCCCCACACATCAGATGGACCAAGCTGCGTAACGGTGTCTCTTGGGGCTCCCGCGATTTGAGTGATAGAGTACGTGCTTGGGTTTTCTCTAAGTATTGTGCGTAGCTTGACCCACATCCCCATGTGAAACGAGGATTCACCCAGACATTGCGTTTCGGGCCCAGATCAGTTGGAAGCTAGTGTCTCCTGCCCCCTGATTGATGGACCCTCGTCGGCTCCTTGGCCCGAGGCTCCTCTCTCGGAATCACGCGTGGTGATGGTATGAGGATATGCCCTCATCTACATTGGGTATGCTTCATTGCATCATGCGTGTACCCCCAGGTCCAAGACATATGAACTTAAACTGTGCTGTTTGGTCCCACCACATGACCATAAACTGTGATGATATTGTCCTAGCCGCGAGACGAAAAACAGCACTGCATTGTGGTGACCTCCCCATCGGGGACATCACGTTGGGTATTGGTCAATTAACATACCATTTGTCAATGCCTGTTACGGATTGATTATTGTGGAGACACCAATAATTTCTAACCTAGGCCGGTCGCTCCACAAAAGAAAAACTATTCACCTTCAAGGACAAACAAGATATATCAAATGCCGCTTCTTTTAGCGCGAGGGCTAGACCCGCACGCCTCCTTCGTCCTTTGCGCATGCGACATGTCGCACCGTGCCACCCTTCAAGAACTACGTATGTCTTGATTCTCATCCTTATGAGATACGTAGGAGCACCTGGGTACTTCCCCGCAGGCCCAGCCTAACTTCCGTGTTCGGTCCCTTGGCCTAAACACTTTTCCAAGGAACGCATAGTAAGCAGGACCCCGTCCTCATTCACGTTGAGTTTCTTCAGTCACTTTACTATGCGTCTCCTTCCCTTCTTATTGATCCCTTTGGTCCGAGTTCTAAGACCTAAAACTAAGATCCTTCCGGGGTCCTGCATGACCCTAAACTGCATTTTTCCCTACATATGGGACCCTTTGGTCCGAGTTCTAAGACCTAAAACTAAGATCCTTTCGGGGTCCTGCATAACCCTAAACTGCATTTTGCCCTACATATGGGCCCCTTTGGTCCGAGATCTAAGACCATAAACTAAGATCTCCTAATAACTATTTCTAGATTGATTCCCATCCTAATGGGATACGTAGGAATACCCAGACCTCCTATCTTTGGGTTCAGCTCGAGTTCAGCTAGTTCGTCTCTTCAGTCCCGCCTTCGGGACCCCAACCACAGGGCTGCATGGCGTAGTGCGGGATTATGTCCTCATTCACATCGGGTTTGCAACAATGGCACCATGCACACCCCGTTCTAAGAATTAGCCTTCCCATCTTATCATACTACATGACGTTAAACTGTGATTCTAGAACTACGTGTGGCTTGATTCTTATCCTTATGAGATATGTAGGAACACTTGGACATTTCGTCTTGTGTCCAGCCCTAGGGATTACCAAATCTCCTCCCTCCTTACTATCGGCCCCTTGGCCTGACTTCTTGGGGAGTGGTGTAATTGTGACACCTACCCCAAATAAGTTCCAGACGCCCCATAGTAATGTTGGGAAGTGGCAGTTCTCTCACCAGAGAGGTCCTATCTAAAAATTGGGATGATCTGTGACCAGGTTAATACGTCCGCCTAATGCTCCTCCTCCATGGTGGCTCAATTTTGGGAGTGTTATACTCTGTTCGAACAAACCACCACTCCACTTTCCACACTTTGCATGCCCATTTATTCAGATCCTCATACTCTTTCATGTTTTATGGGACCCCATAATGGTATGGATGATAGAAATGTGGTCCACCTGCTGTGACAATATAGATGATAGACCTGTGGTCCGTCTATTGTAACAGTATGGATGATTGACCCGTGGTCCGCCTACTGTCCTGGGCCAACGTCCCAGAGGACTGGTCATGTTTGATGGGACCCCCTGATAGTATGGATGATAGACTTTGGTCTTCCTACTGCAACAATATGGATGATAGACCTTTGGTCCGCCTATTATAACAATATGGATGATAGACCTACAATCCTCCTGCTATCCTGGGCCAATGTTCCGGAAGACTGATCGATGATATTTGAGTTAGGACCTGTGTTTCGAACATGGTCAGAGGTCATCCCTCATTTATTGTCTCCATTTCAGGCCAATGCGATATGGATGATGCGTTTCCTCCACGGTTAACAGTTATCCCCCATCGTCACGCCCCCATAAGTGTTCCGAATTCGGGTAATGTGATTCACCTTTTTTCATCTCCCTATGTTCGGATGGATTTCAATGCCCCCAGTATTTCCCCGCTCATGTGTTAGGGCACGTCGAGGAGATGATACATCGATCGGTATGAGGTCCCCTCTTGTAGGCTGGACCTCCCTCTTCTCCTCAGAAATCTAGGCCTGATTTCAGATGCCTGAAGCTTGGTTAACGCCCCATAGTTGGATGAAATGATAACACAATCATTCTTTATTTCTCACATTGGGTGCGACCCACAGGAGCTTAGGGGTGAGTTGTTATTCATTTCAGAATTATGGTGAGCATACTAAACCAAGGGTACAAATAAATAGATTGGTCCATACATTGGATCGAAATATTGAGCAATGGAAGCAAAATGTTCATGAGATGGCCAAAACAGATCCCTTAAGGATCAACGTGCTAGATTGATCTTTCTAGCACTACTACCCTTTGGCTGGTAGCCTCCAGGACTGATTATCGCTCCTTGAAGACTCTCTCTTCATCAACACCCGCAGAGCGCAGATCACCAACCCTAGCTTGTGTCTGCGCCCACTCAGTTTGAAGTACGGTCATCTGGTGACTCGCCTCCACCAATTGTTCTTGGGCATTATCCAGTTGGGCCATAAGTTGCTCCACGAGATCATAGCACGTTGCAATGAAGACCTCCTTATCTGCCGCATGCCCTTCGAGGCGTCGGATCTCCTGATCCACCCTCAGAAACGCTTGGGTACTCGCCGAGCATTCCCGAAATTGGGCAACGTCGGTGCGCTGGCTACTCTCGCGTATCTTTTCAGCCATGTAACCGTGGACCGTCAGATGAAGGCGTTGAGCATCAGCCCCTCCAGCGCACAGGAAGCCCAACCAGGTCTGAAGTGATCCCATCTACCTCAGCCAATCCGACTAGGGCTGCCTAAGAATGCGCTAGATACACTTTCACCCTTTGTGTCGTGTCATCCAGATCTCCTCAACCGCTTCTGAGTCTGAGTCGTCTACCTCCTCGGGATCAACGGGATGATATGCAGGAAAGACGGCTAGCAGGTCAGCAGTAGGGTCTGCCTCAGGGATGTCTTCATGAGGAATAGGATCCTCAACGTCCGGGAAACCTTTCTCTCTCGCCCCGATAGAGACGGTGCCTCCATCAGCTTCTGGCCCCGCTCCAATGACAGTGTCACTGATGTCTGCCGCCCCCTGATCACCAGCTTTCGGGGCCGATTCAGTGCGGGAAGCATGTTCTGGATGAGGTGGTATGCCCGCTGCTGGTTCGCTCATGGATGTCCCGGGCTCAGCAGCCCGATGAGCCTCCAATGTCAAGATCACTGCGCAAGATGCACCCTGATTAGTTGGGATCTTTGATAGCAAGCACCAGTAGAGAAGCATGGGACTTACAGAAACCCAGAGCGTCGGCCTCCAGTGTTCTGGCCGCTACAGGAGCTGTCATAACAGGAGACCCCTCAACGCTTGTTAGTTCAATGATGGGCATCAAAGCCCCATCCTGTCCCACCGGCTCCTCTCCTCCCTCCTCTATTGGGGACACCTGATCAACACCTAGGTGATACTGAGTGAGATAGAGCGATGAGTTAGAAGTTGTAGAAGAGAATGGACGAAGAAGGAAAATAAATAAGGATAGAGATGGACCTCGAGTATCTCGGTTATGTCTAGATCAGAGCCGAAAATCTCACCGCTCTCCCGGAGACTTCCTTGGTAGGTCTCCCCCTGCGACCCCTCACCTTTAGGTTCTCCTTATCCTTCTCCTTCATCTTCTCCTTCGCCTTCATCTTCTACGGTCTCCTCCTCTCCCTCTGACTCATCATCACTGTCACCTTCTCCCGGCGACATCACTTCCGGATCATGCTCTTCGCCGAGCATCACTTTCACTAGGAAAGGTGGCTCCGCATGCCGACCCCTTTGGCGCGCGTATGTGTCCATGGCCGTTGATAGGCATGCCACCGATGGAAGTTTACTCTGTGGGTAACTCGAATGAGCCCGAACTCTGGAAGCTAGATCCCATTCTGCATTATCTTCTGCTAGATGGCTTCAATGCTCAGTGATTGCTGTAGGGTCATCTAGGCTGACCATAATTCCAGAAAGATTGCATCATGGTAAGGTTCGATTAGGTATCTTATCTGCTTCCCGGGAAGCTCCCTGGCCGCCTCGTGTGACCCCCATTCGGGCAACGAGGCCGCGGCAGCACCGTGTGATGTCCCCTCTGTTGAAGTCCTGGCCTACGCAGGCCTCACTGCTTGACACGCCCCTGGTTCCCCCCTTCTAGAAGCACCTTGCCTGCTCCCCCGTCGCCAGGTTTCCGCGCGGGTGGTCTCGAGTTGCCGGACTGGCTTGTGTAAAAGCCCCTCAGGGTAGGCAATGGTCCAATGCTCAGCGTACTCGGTTGCTAGGCCAACGTCAACCCCGGTGGGAGGAAGGGTGATGATGTCGCCAGAGCCAAAAGTGGTGAACATCAACCACATCTGGTGCAGAACGCATGGATTCTTCTCCTCCCAGATATCCGTAAATACCTTCTCCGGAATCCGTTGGAGGCACCCGAATTTCTTGGCGAATCAGGATGGCACGTAAGGCTTGCAGATCACCTTCCCGTCAATCTGAGCCATGAGCACCCTACCCCGGATGCTCTGAAAATACTCCTGCTGCTCTAGTGAGCCTCGCCCATTTTCCACTATCTGGGCGATTGGGGTGGGGAACGGGCTGATGTTGAAATTGGTGTGGTTACCGATTTGGATCCTTACACCCTCCTCATTGAGCATCATCGGCGCCACCCCGGCGATGTTCAGAAGAGACGGTCGCAGGCCGTTTCCCAGAGGACGTATGGCATTCGGGAATGTATACCGGCCGAGATGAGCAGCCAACCAGCCATGGAAGATCTGGAAGGGGCCACATACCCTCCGAGGAGACCCCCCTTATGAGATGCATCCCAGAATGGCATACAACTTGGCCAAAATGGGGACCCCTAAATTGAACCTTTTGTTGGTGGCCATGGTGCTCGCCATCACTAGTGTTGCTGGATAGACGCCCTTCCTCGCATCCCGCACTGGCAGGAGCCACCCACTTAGGAAGGCGGAAAGGAACCCGGCGTACCAAACGTTCGGGTCCCGGGCCTCGATGACGCAGTATCCCCATGATTGGTAGTGTCCCATCTCTAGGGTCCTCGAGTATGACCCATTCATACTCCTCTGGGCCGCAGTTGGGCACCGTTTTCCCCGTCCCAACATCTTAACCTCTGGGTCCTTCTCTAGGAACTGGATGAACTAGTCCTTATAGGCAATGTCCTTTTAGAAGTTTGTGACTCCTAGCCTCTCTGTGGCCAGCTCCAACAGGTGCCACGTAAGCATAGGGGTCCGTGACCTGTCTTCCCAGGTGTTCTTTGGAGGAACAAACGTGTCGTATTGGTGCCCTCCAGTGGGATACCTCCGATGCAGTGAACATCCCAGAGGCTGATGCCAACTTCCCCATGATGAAGGTGGAATGTGTTGGTATCAGGAGACCACTTGGTGAATAGCTCCGGCCCGAGCTCAGGTTGATGGTGGAAGTGGAACTACGACGTCCATACCACCTCGAACAGGCCAATATGCCACAGCTCGGCCCCAAACTGGTCGCAAGTATGGCGAACCTAGAACGCCCAGGCCCACTCACTGGTAATGTTTCCCCCAGACCACAGGTCCCAATCATTCAGCCATCCCTTAGTGTCATTCGTGATGCTCTAGCGGAACGTGCTTGCGTAGAGGGCTGGAGAATTATCTGTGATAGGATCATCCCCAGTAATGGTCCTAGTCCTTGGGTTTAGGACATATACGTCCATGTGCCTAGTTTCCCTAGCAGGATAGCCATTGATGGTGATGTTGTAGCGGGGAAGCTCATCCTCCCAGGTCACCCATAACCGCGGTGTGTCCACCTCAAATCCTGGCAGGGGAACCTCCTCCAGGATGCCGATGTTCCAGAGTGGGAGGTTTTCAGATAAGGGATACTCCTTCTGGGCAGGGGTCAGCAGGTTGAACAAGGTTAGGTTGTTGGAAACAACCACCTTGGCACCATAAACCTCCTCATTCGCAGCCATTTCAGCTCTACGAGCGACGGCTTCCCCCCATCGACTTGGTTTGTGACCATCTCGAAAATTTTAAGTGGTGTGCAGGATCAGGATGAGGTGTGCGGAATCAGAGAGGCTTGCACGGAATCCAGGAGTTGGGCATGAAATCAGAATTGTTGGCGCGCAATACCCCGAGTTTGTGCGCAAATGCGGCTGAAATTCAGAAGGAATTGCGCGCTTCCAGAGTGATTTTATGCGTAGCCGCGGAATAAATTTCACGCATGAGAGCGTTGAACCTATCGCGCAGAAAATCTTGAGTACGGAACGTGGGACCTAGCTCCCCTTTTTATAGGCAAGGCCAGGGTTCCGTGCAGCGTGGAAAGCGAATTCCGTGCCGATCCGGAGTTTTGCATGCCCCATTGGATTTTTGCGCATAAAAGGCCCCAGAGATCCACCACTTCAACATTTCCCTCAGAATACGATCATTGCGACCTCTCACCGATCCAATTCTGATGGGGGCATTTGTAAACGCTGAAAAAAGTCCATAACTCCTAGAGGAAGTTTCGAACTGACGAAGCGAAGTCATATTCGGACTCAGAGGCCCGGTCCGGATGACCTGGAAGGGGTGCGCGAAATTAAAGGGTACTCGCGCGGAAAAATGTTGTTCGCATGAAGAACTCCTGGGATTTGCAAAAAAGAACCAGCGCAGCGCGCAATTTTACGCGCCCGGTTCTGTGTGGGGAGGCCTTGCGCGCCGATTGGTCCCGGCGTGGAAGATTTCGCGCACCACCCTGATTTCGCGACGATGGATTCCTATAAATAGAAGGTGGCCCCAAATGTTTCGGGGTTGAGGAATTTGGACCAGCTCCCGTGCACGCAATTTGGACTCCCGTGTGCACAATATGACTTCTAGGTAATCCCCCTTTTCACACAACCTTGACCCAGGGTTCGCCTTTGCGTGCAACCCCACTGGATTAAGTGAATTTGCCAACTCCTCCGGGTTCTTCCTTTGCGCGCAATCCATTCTACTTGCGCGCAATCCCCTCCAATTGCATGAAATACCTTCCAAATTGCGCGCAACTCCTTTGTTAGGTTTTTCCATACCTTAGTAATCGCCCAGTGCCCCCATGCGCAATCCAAGTCCTTTGAGCGCAATCCCCCTATCCGTGCGCAATACTTCTGCCCCAATTGCGCACCATCCCAGTGTTTTGCGTGCAACCCTTATCTTTGCGCGCAAAACCCAGGACACCTCACCTTGACGCCCCCCCGGGTGCCTCTCGGCGCCAGCGCCCGATGTCTTCCATACCGGGCATGCACGCCATGCGTTGTTTTCCCCTACGACCTTCCAGGCTCGTACAAAGTAACCTCAAGATCCCTTGGGCGGTGTTTACCATTGCGTTGATTTTCCTTATGCTCCTTCTCATAGACACGCTAACGACTATTGCTTCTGTGCATAGCCACGCTAACGTGGACCCCTCGATGGTTCGCCCTGTGGCCCCCCTTCACTACGGCCTTGCCGATGCCTTCCCTCCCACAAGGGGTAGAGGGTGTTGGGAATGTAAGCCCTAGGGGTGTGGAGCGAACCCACCTCGTCCGAGTTGTAGGACGTTAAACTGGCAAGAACCTCATCCTCAACACATGATGTTAAACTGTGATCCGACCCCGTGCCTCGCACACAGGGTCCCCCCATCTCAGACATTCTTTATGCCGCTCGTCTCCACAGGAATGGAATCTTCCTCACATGGAATGATATCCTCTTTTTGGAGTGGCATTTGTCCACGGGGGAAGGGCTTCCTCAGAGCGTAATCCACAAATACCTCCTGCAGAAGGTTGCACCCATGCACCTTCATACTTTCCCACTGCCAAAGCCGGTGGAGGGCGTGATAGGGAATGAGGCATCTCCTTTGTTCGGTCCCAAATCCCTCTCCCTATGTGCTTTGTCGCACCATGAGCCTCCATCCTGGAGTAAGCCCCGACACTAAGGGCTGCTAACCATGCATAAGCCCCTGTTTCCTCTTTGGGCCAATCAACGTGTAAGCCCCTTTCCACTTCTCACAGACACACAATTTCGTGACCTGATCGTCTGGTCCCTACTGCCTCTTGTTTCTCACACTGAGCATGACTCACGTGGGCTTAGAGTACGCATCGACCATGAAATACTCCTATGGGCCGCCTCAGAGCGTAAGCCCCATCCCAGCGAACTACAGGGACTTTGATCTGTGCTAAAGCATGGTACGTAGGAAGCCTCCATGAGGTTCAAGCCCACCACCCGGTCGTTCCGACCCCCTTTCGTGTCGGTTCGCCAACCCTTTGGGATGTCTCAGTGCGTAAACCCCATGCCCTCATCCCGCATGATGTTAAACTATATTCCCTCATCCCGCATGATGTTAAACTGTATGACCTCATCCCGCATGACGTTAAACTGTATTCCCTCATCCCACATGACGTTAAAATGTATCCCGTCCCTCATGACATTAAACTGTATGCCCCGAACTACGTGGACTTTGATTTGTGCTAAAGCATGGTATGTAGGAAGCCTCCATGAGGTTCAATCCCATCACTCAGTTGTTCCGAACTCTTCGCATCGGTTCACCGACCCCATTATGGGACGCCTCAAAGCGTAAGCCCCATATCCACCATTATGGGCCACCTCAGAGTGTAAGCCCCATATCCACTCTTATGGGCCTCCGTAGAGCATAAGCCCCATATCCAGCACCCACGTCTCATCCTGACCTCTCCCTCGAGCCCACATGTGTCGAGAAACTCATGCCCTAGCCCAGAGGTATTGCTTCCTCTAGGCTCCAATCCATGCGTTCATTCTCACAGGGCGACCCCTCAGGTGTCCTGCCATATCACCGAACTATGTGGACTTTGATTCCCTACCATGGGGATACGTAAGAATCCTCCATGAGGTTCAAGCCCCTCTTCACTCCATCACACATCCTGATTCCTACCCGGGCCGCCACATCCCGGTGGGATCATGCCACCTCATTCCACTCCGTAGTATCTAAGAAGCTGCCCACGTGCTAGACCCAATATCAGTGTTCCCCCTAGGGGGTCCTTCAATATGATCCACTCTCAGTGTTCTGATCAGTCTGATCCATCTCCACAAGACGTTAAACTCGCGGCATACCCCGTGTTAAACATGGGAAGCTGAGGAAAACCTCAGATGGTACACAATTCCCCGCATTCGATGTGGGATGCCTTGGGCTTCCGCGCCCTCAATAAGCCCCACAATAAGGGACAGAAGACAAACTTGCCAACCCCCCAGCGTCAAGACATGCCAATAACACCCCAGCAAGACCATTCCTCTCACCGAAGGTTGCTGCCCCGACCAGACCCCTTGGAGCATCCCGACGGTAGCAGTGTAATTAACTGGAGTCCATGAACATATGGAACCGGGAACGAGGTTCACAAATACGTGTTAAATCTATGAGGGAGACCCGAACTAGGTAACGAGCTCTGAGGAGGAATCCATGGAAGGGAGAACTGACATCCCATCATCTCGGTTTCGATCAAGGAGTAGATGTCACTGAACAAGGAGCGAATGCCGCCCGACATTGGAAAGCGGGAATTCGGGGAAACAAGCCGCACATCCTCCCCCTGCGTGACGGACGTGCGCGCCCCCCAGTGGAAAGCTTCAGAAACACTTATGTACTCAGTTAACTTTCTGTTTACTCCAGATTGTGTACTCTGTTGTTTTTGTTTACTTATATAAAGGCAATGCTGTCCCTTTTATCGAGAATTACACCTTTGGTTATAGTCTCCATCCCTTGGCCTATGGAAGGTGGGCTTGGGGTAGTCATGACACGAGCCCTGAGGATGGGTTGTGACAAATTGGTATTAGAGGAGACGGTTCTACCACAGAACTCAGGACTCCGATAATTTCTTCTCTGTGAAGTAATAGTGTTTAGAGTATTGAGCGTGGTTATCAATCCAGGGAGTCCAGTGTTGGTGCGGCGACCGACGTATCCATACACCAGGACCCTGACTTTGATTTCTAACTCAGTGCACGAAAACATTGATTGCATGTGTGTTTCAAATGTTTTCTTTGTGATTACTTTGTGTCAGCTCACAAGGTATACTGTACTAACCGTGGCACACCAGTTTCTTCTCAGGTTGGCCCCACGAAGGCAGCCAGCTAGGGTTCCTAGTTACGTGCGGGATGACAGCCCACCGAGCGATGAGGCCTCGATGTAGGGCCCCATTACAGTAGAGGTACCAGCGGTACCTCTACCCGCTGGGCCACCGATACCACCCGCCCCAGCTGCGGAGAGTGCATATCGCCTAAGTGCGCTGCACGAGTTTCAGTGAAAGAGGCCGCCCAGGTTCCACGGAGAGATGGACCCTCAGGAAGCTGAGGATTGGATGGAGTCTATCGTCCGAGTCTTCAGATTGGTAGGGACACCAGCGGACCTTATGGTGATCCTTTTCGCGAGTCTCCTGCACACAAAAACAGGTAGATGGTGGAGCCTGATGATCCAGGTGCACGACGAGGCATCTCTACTTTGGACAGACTTCGAGAGCCTCATCCACTCAGAGTTTGTTCCAGCCACCCTCCATGCGGTTCGCATCCAGGAGTTACTACAGCTGCAGTAGGGCAGCATGCTAGTATCCCAGTACTCGGCGAGATTTACCGACCTCTCACGCTACTCCACGGACATGGTATGAGACCCATTCTTTCGGGCCCGGACCTTTGAGTAGGGACTAAGGCATGAGATCAGGGCTTCGATGATCACCCTTAGCATTCCGACATAGGCAAGAGTACTGGAGTGAGCCCTTCTTGTGGAGAGCTTTCTTGCTGAGCCTACGCCAGCAGCGAGGCCTACAGCAGGGCGACACGTAGCGGAGTCTTCTGTAGCCGGTAGTAGATATATGTCGCAGAGGTCCAATCGAATCAGGCCACTAGGTGGGTGACCTCAGGATACTGGTTCAGATGTGTGGGGAACACGCATCAGAGCCAGTCATACGAGAGGCTGACAGTGCTATGCATGCAGCGGGCAGGGCCACATGGCTTGTGACTGCCCGACCCGCCTTGTAGAGGAGCAACAGACGGTTTAGGGACCACTAAGGCAGAGGTAGAGGTTCGACCATGGCGGTCCATAGGAAGTAGGAGGACGAGGCAGAGGAGCTGGCTGAGTAGGAGGTGGTGGACGACACTTCGAGGCTCTACCACCACCACCACCAAGAGGGCCACCCTGACCACAAAGAGCTGGCAGACAGGGGTAGGCTCAGCTCTAGGCAGTCGAGGCCTATGACCACGACGCACCTGAGATGATTCTAGGTACTATCTGTGTCTACTCCACCCTTGCAACATTTCTTATAGACACATGAGCGAGTCATTCTTTTATTGACGCTACCCTTGTTCAGAGCTCAGAGATTCTGACGGAGCCGTTGGCTCGATCCTTACGACTAGAGACTCTTACGGGAGAAGACTCGATGATTATGCACTAGTGACAACAATGTGAGATTACTCTAGGATGTGAGAGATTTGGATGGGGTCTTCTTGTAGCGGCGTCGAGGCCTTATGACGTCATCTTGGGCATGGATTGGTTATCTACAGTCTATGCTCAGATCGACTGTATTAGGCGCAAGGTGTGGTGTGTCCGCACAGATGGGAGTAGGTTCACCTTCACCAGTGAGAAGGGAGCCTTTGCAGCACAGGATGGGCTTACGCAGAGGATAGGGTAGCCGATCACCCATCAGTTGTCTAGTCTCATCCTAGGAGTAGTTGATGTGCGGAGTCAGAGTTTTCCTGTTGTGGTGGATCAGTATGCAGACATTTTTCCTGACGATGTTCTAGGACTACCTCCTCACAGAGAGGTAGAATTATACATTGACCTGTACCCCGGGACATCACCGATATCTACTACAGCATATCGGATAGCTCCTGCCGAGCTTCGTGAGCTACGAGTACATCTTGAGGATTTACAGGGAAAGGGATTCATCGGATCCAGTGTTTCACCCTGGGCTTCTCCGATTTTATTCGTCAAGAATGAAGATGGGAGCTTACAACTATGTGTCGACTACCGTCACATGAATCAGGTGACTGTAAAGAACAAGTATCCACTCCCTAGGATTGAAGACCTCTTTGATCAGCTCAAGGGAGAAAGATGGTTCTCGAAGATAGATCTCAGGTCAGGCTATCATCATCTCAGAGTTCAATACGTGGATGTGCAGAAGACGACCTTCAGGTGTCGGTATGGTCACTACGAGTTCTTGTTTATGCCTTTTAGTGTATCCAACACACCAGGAGTGATCATGAGTCTCATGAACAGGATATTCCAGCCTTACCTCGATCGTTTTTTCGTAGTCTTCATCGACGACATACTGATTTACTTGACTACTGAGGAGGAGCATGCCTACAACTTGTGGGTTATACTGGACACACTTCAAGAGCACCAGATTTATAGTAAGCTCTCCAAGTGCCAGTTCTGGATTCGAGAGGTTCACTTCTTGGGGCATGTCATCTCAGAGGCGGGAGTTGCTGTGGATCCTGTGAAGATTGAGGCAGTACTTGCTTGGGAGCCACCCAGGAGCGTGACGGAGGTGCAGAGTTTCCTAGGTCTGGAAGGGTACTATCAAAGATTTGTGCCAGACATCTCCAGAGTTGCAGCACTGCTTTCATCTTTGACGAAGAAGGGGAAACCCTTCATGTGGTCAGATAAATGTCTGCAGAGCTTCTAGGAGCTGAGACAGAGATTGACCAGTGCACCCATCTTGAGGCTACCGGAGGAGGGCGTAGGGTACATAGTATACTGCGATGCATCAGGGAACGGACTCGGGTGTGTCCTGATGCAGGAACGAGTAGTGATCACCTATGGTTCACAACAGTTGAGGTAGAATGAGAAGAACTATACTACCCATGACCTGGAGTTATCAGCAGTGGTCTTCGCCTTGAAGATGTGGCGACACTATCTGATGGGCGAGCGCTTTACAGTCTAATCTGACCATCAAAGTCTCAGGTACATCTTCTCATAGAAATACCTGAACCTGAGACAGCGACGATGGCTCGAGTTCCTCCAGGACTATGACTTTGAGATAGTCAATACTTCTGGGAAGGGGAATGTTGTGGATGATGCTCTCAGTAGGAGGTCAGGCATTCAACTACTTGGAGAGGCGATAGAGAAGTTA
This sequence comes from Viscum album, assembly GCA_963277665.1. Taxonomy (NCBI): domain Eukaryota; kingdom Viridiplantae; phylum Streptophyta; class Magnoliopsida; order Santalales; family Viscaceae; genus Viscum; species Viscum album. The sequence goes on from OY728157.1 coordinate 917,614,222, forward strand.
GTCACTTTGTAGATATCCTTCGTGGATAGAGATGGGAAACCTTCCTACAGTCCCTCATAATCACTCTTCCACTACTTCAGCGGGTCAGAGAGGCACATCGTGGGGACATTAACTGTGAGACGTGACGTGCTCAGATTTCCACAGGGCAGGTGCCTGATGGATTTTCGGAAGGAGGAGAGCACATCATCCTCTTTAGGGGATGTACCATGGTACCAGTTGCACTGTAGGAGGAGGTTCTGAGGGAGTTTCACACTTCCCCTCTAGCGGTATATCCAGGAGTGGTAAAGATGTACCAGGACCTCAGATGGAAATACTGGTGGCTGGGTATGAAAAAGGTTGTATGAGAATTCGTTTCACGATTCCTCACTTTCCAGCAAGTGAAGGCGGAGAAGTAGGTACCAGCAAGCTTGGTGCAACCCTTAGAGGTCCCGAAGTGGAAGTGGGATGAGATATCCATGTTTTTCTTGACGGGGCTTCCACTTACTTCCAGAGGACACAACTCCATCTTGGTGATTGTCGACTGACTCACCAAGTCGGCCCACATCCTACCTATTAGAGAGAAGTTCTCAATGGAGATCTTTGGATGCCTCTACATTCAGGAGGTCATACGGCTTCATGGTGTGCCATCGTCTATCGTCTCCGATTGAGATGATCACTTTACTTCTCGGCTTTGGAATGGGTTGAAGGAGGCATTTGGGATGTAGCTACACCTTAGCACCGCCTTTCATCATTAGACAGATGGCCAGATGGAGAGGACCATTTAAACACTCAAGGACATGCTCCGTGCATGTGTCCTTGACTTTGGTCGCAGCAGGGAGGATCACCTACCCTTGGTGGAGTATGCGTACAACAACAGATACCACTCCACCATTGGGATGGCACCATACGAGGCATTGTATGGCCAACCTTGCAGATCACCTCTATGCTGGACTGACCCTGGGGAGTCAGCACTCGTAGGACCAGAGATGGTTTGGGCTACGACGGAGAAGGTGCAGATCATCCAGGAGCAGATGAGGACTGCACAGAGCAGACAGAAGTCCTATGCTAATAGGAGACGAAGACCACTGGAGTTCGAGGATGGCGACCATGTTTTCTTACGGGTCTCACCTTGATGTTGATTACAGAGATTTGGACGGGGCTGCAAGTTATCTCCGCACTTCATCGGACCATTCCAGGTCATCAGCAGGGTAGGCAGGGTGGCCTACTGCCTGGACGTACCACCTCAGTTGCACCGGGTGCACAACGTCTTCCACATATCTTAGCTGAAGAGATACGTGCACGACCCGACCCACATCATTGAACATGGGGAGATGGACATCGATGATGGGGCTAGCTCCACGGAGGTCCCAGTGGATACCGAGGATCGATGGGAGCGGGTCCTACGTTGACAATCTATTACTCTAGTGCGCATTCGTTGGCAGCACGGGAACCTCCAGGAGAGCATATGGGAGCGGGAGGCTCAGATGTGTGCACAGTACCCTCATTTGTTTCCCTAGTTTATGTTGTAGCTTTATGGGAATGTAAATCCTTGAGGTGGGAGTAATGTAAAGACCTGGAAATTTCAAGGAAATTTTTTTCTTAAATACTTTGGAATATTATGCGTCTGTGGCTTCTGACAAAACTTGATTCCGAGGCCCGGTGTAACCAAAATCAATTTCCGAAATTTAGATCGGGTACGTTCAGTAAACGAACGAGCGGGTTTTTATCTCTTTTGAACTGGTGCTCAGAATTGAAATCTGAGGGCACTGATGAACTCGCAGCGCCGATAATTTCTTAAGTAGACCTTTACCGCAATTTCATTTGCACGGGTTGAGAAGTTAAAATTTGTGGATTAAATAAGAAGTGAATAAAAATTGTGGAACAATTTTTATTTTATATCTAAGGTGGTTATATCCTACATGGGGGAGTTGGGGTGGGTCCCACAAGCACCTAACTACCCATGTGAGGATATTTTTGAGGTGGGTCCCACACAAGCCCCAACCTTTCACATTCCATAAACTCCTTTTAAACCCCCTTCTTAATTGTTAACTCCCCTTTAACTGAGTAACTCTTCCTCTCCCCTCTCTCCCTCTTTAATTCTTTCCAACACACACCTTAATTAATTGATCGAACCTCTTCAATTAAATTAATTAAGTGTTTGAATTTTAAATTCTGAATGCATGGCAAGATTAAATAAAATAAGGATAAGCCTTATGTTATTTGGGTTGGCAATTGTTGTGTGAGGAGGAATTGGGAGAACTCTAGAGTTTTTGAAGAACATCATCCTCAAAGAAGGACGGTTCTTCTTCGACAAAGAACATCGACCCTTCAACGTAGAACGACTCGGAAACCATGGTTCTCCATCCTCTTCTTTCTTCATGACAAGGAAGGAGACACCAACATGGGGAATTCGCCAATGACAATGCACCTTATATTTTCTCTTCTCCACGAAAAGAGAGGGAACACCGTTTCTTCCTCGGGCGCACTCCAACGATGTCCACGAATCCTCACCTCACGACGTCGTCTTCTGCGACGCTGACGTTCAACCTCAATTGTTGAGGTAGGGTGAATTGTTCCAATTTTATTTGAATAAAATTGTTCGTTGTGCTTTCTGAAACCTTGATCATCTTTGGCTGATTGTTACTGCCTAACACGGAGGGCGCATGATGAAAAAACATGGCCCGACGACCCTCCGTCATTTCTTGATCTTTTTGGAATCAGCGACCGAAGGTGGAGGAAGCACGGCGCCGTCGTGCCATGCCGGGAACGCGGCGGAGGAAGACAGTGTCGACCCACCGGCAGTGCGGAAAGAACCGCAGCCCGCTCTGCGGGCCGCATCGGCGGAAGAACCGACCAGCCGGGTGGAGGCGAGCCGCGGAACCAGGAGGGTGCCGTTATAGTGAACTGGCTGGCCCGTCGGCCGGCCGAGCAGAGTTGGACCGCGACGCCAGGAGGGCGTCGCGCTGGAAGACTGGAGGCCCGCCTGTGTGGGCCGCGTGCGCCAGAAGGCCTGCCGGCCTAGCCGGCCGGTTTGGGAGGGCGGCGCCCTAAGACGTCATCGGTTCGGGCATCTGGGGGCCACGCCCCCCCTCGGAACTGCTCAGCCAGCCGGCTGAGCCGGCTGGGCCATGCGCCCTACCGGCCGAGCCAGTCGGGCCGCGCCCCGCCGGGCCGGGCCGTGTGACTTCGGGCCAGGCCTCACCCCTTCAGGCTGAGTTTCATTCTCATTTGGACCGGCCCGACACCCTTACCGGGTCGGACCCGTCAAACTGGATTAACCCGACCCGTCGGCCCACTAGGCTAAACGGGCCAGGCCTGCTATTCACTTAAACGTGAATAAATTAAAGACCGCACGCCCGATAGACACACCTTCTGTAGCACTGAGACTCTTTCGACGAAACAGTCCTTTTGCAATATTCGAAGTGAGTTTTGGACATCTTTGGTAAATGTCTGGGTTTGGAATGAGCATATTTCAACCGGGCCCCTGGAACGGAAAAGCCAATAACTCTCAGACCGGACGTTCGTTTGACGCGTCGTCTGTCGCGTTGAGTTCCTTTTGACGAGACGGAACGTCATGATACATCAACTCTAGAATTCGTGATAGTTGATATATCAACCCCTTTTACTCATGGATCGGACCCTCCCGGAATTGAGTACGCTGTGTGTGGGAACCCTAGAGCTGGCTGCGATTACAATGACGATGATGACTGTACTTGTATCCTACGTGGGTTCGAAAGTGAGGACAACTGTACATGGATCTTCCGTGGGTTCGACAGCAATGACGATTGTACTTGGATCCTACGTGGATTTATCAGCGATGGTTACTGTACTTGGATCCTATGTGGGTTCAGCAGCGACAACTTCTGTACTTTGATCCTACGTGGGTTCGATAAAGGAGATGATTCAGAGGCTACATCTAATCATCTCCACCCCTCTTCATGAGTAGTATACCTGTGTGAGATGAGTCTTGTCTTTCAATAATTATCATTGATGTGGTTGACTTCTTTCTTGTGTGGACAATATTGTGCTTAGGCTCAGAAGTTGGAGCCGTACTGAGATTGATGTCTTAGGTATATGTATGGGCATATACCTAAGTAGAGTTGGTTGATAATTCGTGTTTGTATCTTTCCTTTTTGGATTATCCTTTGTGGATTTTGGGAGACCTTCCTGGGTCTCGGGGTCCTTACTGAGTATCGTATACTCACCCCTGCACAGGCATCGCCCGCACTACGTTGTGTTGGTTGCAGACGACGGACAACACTGATCGTGGTCGAGGTTTGTGGAGCTGGATGGTATCCGGAGGTAGACCACCTGGTGGGACGTTCATGGAGCGGACGAACAGACCCGAGGTACTGACGAGACTATCTGTACCCACCCTTCAGGTGGGATTCCCATAGGATGACCCGGTGGTTACTGTTTTACTTTTTAGCTTTTTTACTTTATTTCTTAGTTGTACTGTACTTTCAGTTGGGTTTGTATACCAGCACATTTACTTTTCATCACTTACTTATGTACTCAGTTTACTTTGTGTTTACTCCAGCTTGCGTACTCTGTTATGTTTGTTTACTTATATAAAGGCAATGTATTCCCTTTTATCAGGAATTACACCTTTGGTGCTAGTCACCAGCCCTTGGCCTATGGAAGGCGGGCATGGGGTAGTCCTGGCACGGGCCCCAAGGACGGGTTGTGACAAAGGTACTTTATGAACTTTTCAAAAAATTATGGTAAGAATGTTTTTTAACTTATACGGCAGGTGAGGCTATTTTCTGCCGTTATAACACCCTTGAAACTTCCCTTACAATCTTATAAGAATATTTTAAAAATAAATGTTTTCATTTATAATTATGTGACTTTTAAATGATTTCAAAATAGAAGGAGATATTTCTCTCAAATAGTATTGATTTCATCTATGTCAACATCCTTTGATGGATTTTACATTTGTTTGAAGTTGATTTATTATGATACAATATTCCCTATTGTATTGAAGGTTTTTTGATATGTTTGATTGTGGATGTATTATTTTTATACCATTCATGGTTTATGGTTAAAGTATTAACATTTCGTATGCTAACGAATGTTTATTTTATGTTTCAACCATTTTATATAAAGAATACATTGGACTTAGTAAGTGATGGGTGGAGCCCGCTATAGCTCCTCAATGCATCAGTAGGCCTCATGAGACAAACTATTGTCATATAAAAGGGCCTTGAAGAAATCTTATTTGTAGTCTTGGCACGAGGCCTTGATTTTGTTGTTATGATGTCTGGCATTATGCATTCCATCATTATGAATTATCTATTGATATTACATGTGATTATTCAACTAGTAGAATATCCATGTGAATAAGTAAATGGAATTATTTGATTTACCTTTTACATATTATGCTGAATTTTATGTTTAAAATGATTTTGTTTTAGTCTTACAATTTTCCTTAAATATTTATGCTTATTTGTGATAGTTTTTGATATATTGTTATCCTTACTGAGCATCTGAGCTCACTCCTTTCTTATGTTTTATTTTTCCTAGTATGCAAAGAAATATATTATGATTACCCTGCAGGAATAGGCTAAGGGATATGAGTGTGTTAAAAGGGGACACAATGTTGTTGTTTTTATATTTCATAATGTAATGTAAAACTTATGTATGTATCTAGTACTTCCGAGGCTACTAAACTGATCAGTCTTTTGGCACATGATCCCTTGTGATCATGCCAATGTTATGTAACAATGTACCAACTCTGGGTAACTAGGGTCGGGGTGTTACAATGACAAGTAAATTCGGTTCAGTCATACGGGGCTAGAACATCATGTAAATCTGGTTCAGTAATACAGGGTTAGAACGACAAGTAAACCCAGTCCAGTAATGGACTTTGTGCACTATTATGGTCTTGTAAATGAGCCATGGATAATATGGAAATAATTTTATATGCTTATTTATTATCTATAATTCCATGTTTTATTCCAAAGTTATTTTATCATGGCTTATGTTCCTTTATGATTTATGTCTTATGAACTGCCAATATTTTTTTCATGACTCAAGATTTTGATAAATGTTATACATGGTATGATTTTCAAAAGTTATTTTCATTCTTATATCCATGTTTTGTTTGATATTTTCAATGTTTATACTTACTAAGTATTTGATCTCAACCTTTTAATATGTATTATTTTCCTGAGGATATAAAGAAAGGTTTTAGGTAGGAAAACTATAGGAGAAGATCTTTATGGGAGATGTTGAAGATCTTTCACAAATTAGAAGAATGTTTTCCAAGTTTCCAAAGACACTAAAATAATACGGTCTTTGGGAATCTGTGTGTATTAAGTATTCCACAAAAATGATGTAATGTCTATATATGTTAAGATTGGTTCTCTACAGTTGGTATCAGAATGAAGGTTTAGTCAACCTTTGGAAACTAGGATGAAAAAACTTTAGTAAGATCCCTAGAGATATTTCTAAGGACATATCATGGGATGTACTAAGGATAAGCCTAATTACAGGATACAATCCTATAATTATGGTAATAATCATGAATAACCTAGGATTAAACCTAATATGTTAGATATTGAAAGTAATTTCCTTTGATTATTTGTTTTTTTTTTCAGTATGATTATTATTGCTGACACTTTTCTTTTGGGGTTTTAGAAAATGGCTTGAAACAAGAGGATTCATGTTAATGGAGAATATGATAGACAATGGAATGATATTCCTCATGAGAAACTAAATGAAATGGGAGATGGAAGACAACACATCATTATTATTTCTAATCATCAATATCATAATATGATCAACAATATCATCTTTGGAGAATTTACTAAACCACCTAATAAGAGAAAGATAGAGTTTCTTGGTGACCACATAGGAAATAAAGTTCAATTTTCCTCATGTAAATCACATGGGAAGAGGAGTCAAGGAGAATGTTTCAAAGGAACTGGAAGATTATTTGGGTGTGGAAAAGGACACAAAGACAATAATTTCAAAGGAAAAGGTTCAGTTAACACAAAGGACAAGGATAATGGTATTTCTATGACATCAAAGATGCATAAATGTTTTAAATATGGAATGTATGGTTATTATAAAAATTGATGCCCCAGGGGAAAATCTCATGAAGAGAATCGACATGGTTGTATGGGTATTATTTATATTTCAAATAATGAAGATATGATGAATGACATATGAGATGAAAGAAGTGTTAATAAATAAAGAGATGAAGCTTGGTCAATGAATTAAGAAGACAGTGGAATGATTGCATGTTTACCAAGAATAATGTGGTATAAGTAATTTTATGGTATTATGGAATAAAGAAACCTCTAAGGATTGTTAGACTATTATTTTTCCTTAGATATTTAGAAGTATATAATGAATGGTATTGGTAACCTTGAAAAGTGATTGGGGTAATAAGTTGAATAACACAGGATTAAGGGAAGGATAAACCTTAATATTAGCATGATGACGAGTTAATGATATGTTGGTTATGAATAAGTAAATTGGATGGTAATGATTTCCTTAAAAATTATTAAGGATTTGTGGTTTATTATATCATGGATGAAGTTTATAGCTTTTTGGAATTAAGAATAAAGAAACATATATGTTTTCAATATGGATATATGGTAATTTAGGTTATTATCAAGAGAATACATGATGAAGGTGTTCACATGTTTGGAATGTGACCAACAAGAGATACCTTATGATATATGGGAGATAAATTTCAAGATGATTTAGTTCACCTCTTTCTAAAGTTTTTGATTTTTATCTTTTATAAGGATTGTATGGTTATCCATTTATGGATGGTACACTACAAAATATTTCACATTTTCAAATAGAGACATATATGTTGGTAAAAGTTCATTTTTTATTGGTAAAACATTTTACCAACACATATATCTTTGTCAATAAACTATTGGTAAAAACTCTGTCATTAAATGTTATTGCGACAGATAAAATAGTTTTGTTACAATTATAATAATACCAACATATAATATATATGCTGGATAAAGTGTTTAGAAAAATATTCATGTGAACTTTTTTTATATTGGTAATAATATTACCTGTATATAATATCTATTTATAAATTAAATTTAAATAAAAATTATATATATTTATTACTAATAAAAGTTCACATTATATTTATTGATCTATCATATATAATAAACCTATTTAAATTATTAAACTGAAGATGATTTTCACACAAGGTAAAACTTAGGAAAAAGATTAATTATATTAATAATGAAATTTAATAAAATATTAATAAATATGTAGTTGGAGTTGGTTGATATCCAAAAAGATCATAAAAACACAAAAACCTAGGATTCATCCATGCCCCCCAACCCCACATGAAAAAAGTGTATGTCGCAATCCTCCAATATGTCTATTGAATACAATCCTCCAACACCCAAACATTTTCTACCATTGTAGAAGAATTTTAATCCTGATAGACTGATGTCAGAGATATATTTTATCACCATCCCAAGTAGGAAATTAGAATAAAAAAATAAAGTCTTCTCTAGTATCAGTGAGGAACCTCCAGTCGCTACTATGCCACACCTTTCAGCTCCAAGATCTACACCACACACAACCAAAGAGAATAACCAAATATTAGTGTGAAATATCTATATGAATTGAAACCAAAATACAAATAAATTAAATTATTAAAAAAACTACATAGAATGTTCATTTTTTATCTTCCCTATTGACATATCAAGGATCTCTAGTATAAATGAATCAAATCTACACATCATTTCTCCAAAAAGATGCCAACAAGATATCGAACACTATATTGTCTTCAAATATCATTTCCACCTTAACTAAGTAGTGATAGAATTGATTAAAAAGGTATACCTCTTATCATTAACAGAAAAATAGAAATTTAGAAAACTTTGTAGAATAAAATTCATTCTCAACTATACTGGTCAAATGCGAATAAGCCTCAAAATAGCCATACCATCTCCAAAATAACATTTTTTTTTGCGTACAAGTTCAAAGGGAAAATAGACAATCCAATACACATGAGTGAACCCAATAACAAAAAAATCATGAATTAATGTGTACGAGGTGTTAAGTAACCATACCATCCCTAAATTTCCACCACAACAATACTCTATTATAAGGTAATTAGTCTAATTTGAAATAATTATAGAATACTAATGTGAATAGATATAAGAAAATGGCCATCTTCTAAAGAAAATAAGAGATCATCTGCTTTTTTGTAAGAACTCTTACATTTAAGATCAAATGTTCCAAATAAATGGAAAAACTCTAATTAAGGGTGTCAATGGGTCAGGTTGGGTTGGGTTTGTGGGAATTTTGGACATAAGACTGATAAAAAAAGATGAGTTGGGTCAGGTTATATGATGTATGCCCAAAGGACCTGACCCAACCCATAATGAATCAGGTCGAACGAGTTATGAAACTGTTTTATAGCTGGATAATAAACTAAAACTAGAGTCAAGAATTCAAAATATGGTAAAATAATATAATTCCTTGCAAAAGAAACACCTCCATCATAGAATGAAGTGAATAATACAATATATGTAAAAAAATAAGTAATACATTATGAAATAGAGGAAAGTCATCCAAATAGAAAAAAATGAGTTAATACAACACACCCCAATCATAAAAACAACCAAAGGAAGAAATAACACTCTTGTCACCTGTGCATCATGTAATTCGACACAAACACCCCTGAAAACAACTTCAAACCAAACAAATATGTCCAAAGAAACAAAAAGTCCATTAAAAAAAATGAATTGAATATGCAGCCATAACAAATATCAACCAACCATCAAAGAAAATGAATCCCTAAAATTGTCAATATACAACCCAAATGTCATTAGTTATTTACTCTTGAAAAATTCAAACTGAATATGCAGCCAAAACTAATACCAACCATCAAAAATCCAATCTTTTCTATGAATTCATTTACCATAAACCATAAAAAAGTAGTCATTTTTTTACTCTTCAAACTGTAAATATGCAGCGCAAAAGAAATGAATATGCAGCCAAAACCATAAAACCCTTACTATGTCAAACATCGTCTAAACCCCGACCATTTTGAACAAAAAATTTTGTAATGGCTTGGCTTAACCATTTTTCTTCGTAGTCACAAAAAATAACCAACATCTCTTAGTTCAGTTTTCCATCATCCTAAATTAAATAATTGACTACATAATTTGTATCATTTGGACCTTGAGCACTCAACACAAACAATGATTTATTATGTTCTTTGATTTTCATTATATTTTAATGACCATGACTAGCTTTACATTAACAAAATGCAATGATTCCAAATATTTCATAGTCTCTAAAGACCATTACAAACATGACAAGACTTCTCAAGGAATATTAAATCATAGAAATGGGTGTGCTATTTCATAGAACATACATTTATTTGTTTTATTTTAATTGAAATAATTAGTGTTAAGACAATTGATTTAAAACAATTACCTTGTTATTTACTTTTAGGCAGCAACACTTTCACTATATTTTTACAGAAACAAGAATATGTTAGTGGCATTAATAGTATGAATTAGACAGAAATAAAAAAATGTATGCTCCAAAGAATAAATTAATGCATGATCCAAATAATTTAGAAAACATTATCAATTTTATACCTTAAATGAAAGGCATGTGATTTACCCACATAAGCTTAGAAACATTCCGATAAAAACCCTTACACCCTTTATACTTAGTCAGAACTAAATAAAGGGAGTGATAAAACAAAATCCTTATAAAAACTGAGAAAAAAAATCTTCATCAGCAAATTTTACTAATGATAAAACAAAAAAATAGTCATGAATTATAGAAAGGAAACATTTGAGGATGAAATCAATAAATTATAATTTGAAAAACATTTTTTGGGTTTATAACTATATAGGGAATGTGTAAAGATATAGGTTGTATTGTTAATTAATTTTGAAAACCCTTACTTGAAATCATATTAATTATACACCCATTGAAGAACCTTGAGTTATTTCCCATTCTAAAAAGAGAGAAAGGCAACAAAAAATAATTAAAGAAAATGGAAATTAACATGAGACTTTTATATCTATTTCCCCTAATTTGCAGAACCATATGTATGTGGCATGGGAATTCACAATCAGGAGAATGAATTGTGGGATACCCTAATTCAATATAAGAATATTGAAATCATGCAAAACCAAATAAAAATAACTTCATCAATTATAATAATATTTAACTATAAGTGTTTTCAAGATACATTATTATATGCATTATTCTCTAATTTTAAAGGTTAAATGTGGGTATATAACCTGTTAAAATATCTACAAAAACTCATAGAAAAGGGTATATCTTCAATTTTTCATCAAAAAACCTATCGAGTTTTGTGAGTGTTATCGTGAGCATGTCTAGTCTAGCCTAAAAATGCAACATAATGTGAAAATTGTTTTCTTAGCCTTAATAATGTAATATTAGTGTTGACCTCAGGTAACATATCTCTTGGAAGATAATTTATTGTGTTTTACTATGTTTTCTATATGGATTGATGGTTCTAACAATGTAAATCATATAAGAATGAGATATTTAAAAGAAAAAATGAAATAAAACTAAATTGGAAAGAAAAAACATTGATCCATCTTCAAATAATTGAAAATATGACTTTAATTAAGCTCCAAGGATATATAAATCAATAAAAATCAAAATCATCAGATCTAAAATACCAAAATTATCAACTGTTACACCTATAATATAGATTTTGACAACCCCAACACACTGTTTTCAACTTAATTCAATAATATCTCCTCAATCAAAGAGTATAATTTTGAATTGACTTCAATAATACATGAGATAAATTAAATCTTCCATGATTAAGATCAAAGGAAAGGTAACTTATTGAAATAAGCTAACTAATAATAATTCAAAGGTGAACTATAGAATTAAATATATACTAAAAAGTTATGGAATTTACGACGACAACAAAAATATATAAAAATTAAAATAGAAGAATATATTATACTTATGGTGGATGGAGAATATGAATTCCTCAGTATGAAATATTATACTTAGTGGATGGAGGATATGCATACATTTGTTTTCTATTAGAATAGAGAAAGATAACCTAAAAAACTGTTCTGAATATAAAGTTTACGATACTAATAGAAAGATAAAGAAACAACTACAAAGATGGAAATAAATCTATTAGCCATGATGAAATATTACTATAACTACTGTTAAAAATGACCACACCGCAAAACATACTGGTGAAAACATACTACCGAAAGGACTGAGAAATAAATAAGTATAAGAAAATATCTATGAGGTACTGCTATTGCCTATTGGAACTTCACTACCGAGATAGCCACTAACATAACCCTACTACTAAAAATTACCTAATCAAATAGATAAAAAGATGGGATAAGAAGACCAACTAATAATTTCTCTCAAATGAAAATTATGCTACCCAACCATGAAATGACTGCAATGACCATGAACGAACCACAGGCCTACTGCTCAACTCTTTTTTATTTACATCGATGAAAATAATATCTCTAGAATATTCCTCAACAGAAAATCAACCAAACTCTCTTTATCCCGAATTCATTAATGATATTTGTAACCAAACGAACAACTCTGACATACCAGACATGATTCGTTTAGTGAATCTAGACCACAACTCTCCTTTGAAAAAACTCAATCTTCCAGAACCATCTATCACATGATACTGAATCGAATTCTTCAGATTTGGATAGGAAATCTTCAAACACCAACCATCATCACCAGTTGACATAATGCATCATGAACAAGAAAAACTTCAAGCACCATCGATCTATGGATTTAAACCTCAATGTAAATCCAGATCGAGCACCTAGGATGAATTTGGTGTGGGAGATAATGATGACAATAACGACGAACCAGATGTTTGGGGGCAAGCAGTGAATCTCCAGTGAAGGGGTAGGTGATGAGGAGAAATGAGGAGGGGGGGTCTAGTGAGGGCTACACAGGATAGAGAAAAGGATAAATAGAATGTGAAAAGGGGGAGATGAAGATGAACCAAATAGGAAGGCATGTACTCAACAATAACAAAATGGGTAGTGATGAAAGAGTGTCTAAGAACTGATGTAGATGAAAAGGGGTGGATTTTGGGGTTTTCATGGTACCATCGATGCCGTGGAAATGAATTGGATAGGGACAATTGAAGTGCATGGAAAATGTAATCGATTTTTGAATTGGGGATTGTTATCTTGGGTGTAGATTAATAATTAAACATAGAAATAATATGATTTATGAGAAATAATATACATATGTATATATATATATATAGTTTTAAATTTATATACATTTTCCATAAAAAGTTATTATATACATATAACTAATATATATACAAGTGAATTTATCTTTTATGTATTTATAAATTGAAAAAACAATAATAAAATAATTTTAAAACATTTAACAACAATTTTATATCATCTTTGTGTGTATATATATATTCATTTCAATAAATAAGTTAATTAATAATATAATGGGATTATTTACTATCAAATGATATGTTTATAATAAAATATTTGATATTATTGTATAATATATTGAAAAGGTTTTTTGTAATTATAAAATATTTCTTTAAAAAAATAATAATAATAACATCTTCATTTGTTGATAAAGCAATTATTTGTATTAATATGATAAAGAAACAAATTAAAATGTTAGTAAAATATTGTTTGATAATAAGCTACTAATATTGGTCGGAATGGCCCGAAGGCCTTCATTTTTTTATTATTTTGATAATCCACCTTTCAATGGATGAGGTGGAACACTTACAAGGCCCGAAGGCTCAGAGACAATTACATGACCCGTATGTCTTAGAGGGAATCACCCAGAATTTAATATCTATTGTAATTACTCATTTTTACATCATACATATTATGTTTTGGTAATTTTCTATTGGTACAAGTCATTTTCTTGTAGTGGTATCAGTTAAACCTTGGATAAAGTTTGTTAGATTGAATTATTATCTCACTATAGGTGGACTTATTCATATTTTATAACTTTTGATAACCTTTTTATTATGATAAAGACAGATGAAATAAACTACCATACTATTTAGGGATATCATGATCCACTAATGCTTTAGGAATGAAAAATTCAACTTTATTTCTTGGAATAAGAGATGATGTGGAAATTGATCGAGGCACAAGAAAAGGATGAGATTATAATTAATAAAATAATCATTTATTCTCATTATTCAACTATAGGGAAATGATCTTAACATGAAAAGTGTTACCCTATTTCCTTCATTTCTGATGAATTAAATGCCCCTTAAATCATCACAAATTTATGGATTTCTGATTGTTAATTTTCTCCTAACTATGTTTTCTATCACTATCCATTATAACTTGATGGTTAGATTTCTATTTCATATCCATGTTTTCAATTTCCACCTACGTTCTCTTATTTGGAAACCCAGTTATGAATGACTTTGATTAACTGTTATGTTTCTCACATTCTTTTTTAAAAGGAAGTTTTTGTATCCATTTTTCCGATGTGGGTTTCTATAAAAGAAATTTTAAAGTATAAATCCTTTTATAACCCTAATGAATTTTGAGGGAGAAATTAATTTTAAGGGGGATGGAATGTAACATTCCAAGATTTTTATGATATATATATATATATTTTATGTCTTGTATTATACACCACACTAATATAATTGTGTGCTATACGCAACACCAACTTAGATTTTGGTATACAAAACACTATGCTTGACTTGTGTTACCCACAATTTCAAGTTATTTTGATAGAATTCATTTCTCACAAGACCCAGTTTAAGTGAACAACTAAATATTATTATGTTACCTTATAACCTATTCATTATAATGGTAGGTATGAAAAATATTAATTTTCTTATGAACAACTATTAAAATGAAAATAAGTGAATTTATAAAATAATAAAATCACTCTTGACGGATTTCATTAATGAAATATATGTTTAATATATTCAATAAAATGTTTAAAATTCATCTTATATGTTTTCTAAACATGATATAAAAACATATTCAATTTTTCGAATAAAAGAAGTAATTTTCAAAAAATACAGTTTTGCCACCTTTTGATGGCACACTCATTTTAAATCTTGTTTTGACATTTTAAGAAGTTATATTTTACAAAATAAACTTCTTATTTTTAATATAGATATAAAAATTTACCTTGGATGAATTTTTGATATTTTTATGATAATTTTTGAGTTTTAATGAATAGTAAGAAAATACTAAATTTTCATTGAATTTTTTTTTATCAAAATAATTTATGTGGATAAATTATATTATTGAATGGTTTTAAAGTATAAATATAATATATTTTATCAATTAATATAATGTTGGTCATTGGAATTTATTTTACCATGAATTTTGATGTAAAAACATTTCAACCGTTTGTAATTTTTTAACTTTTAAAGCCTGTTTTTCATTCCGACAATAGGATTAATATTAAATTAATTTCTGAAACTTTTGGATTTTGAATTTTTAAAAATGGATTATATATTTGGAATCATAAGGTACAAATTATATTAATATAATTATTTTAATTTTGGACATTATGAATTGTAACTTCAGTATTTTTTATTAATACGGTAAAAAGGTAAATTGGGTAATTAAGGGTAAATATAATTTTATAAAATTACGTTAACACTTGTCCTAATGTTATTTGAAGAGTTATTTTCGACCTAAAACATCCTTGGGTATAAATTATACCCTTTTTAAGCCACTTGTATGAGATTAGTACTTTTAATATATTTTATTTAAAGAAAAGTTAAATATGTCTTACTCAAATTTTAATAACTAAATAATTCTTAATATAAGGTTATACAGAAGATAAATTCAATTATAAATACTCATTTTAAATATAAAATGTTTTTATTTATCATGGTAATTTATTTTTAATTTTTTAGAAATAAATAATTACCTTAAAGTTTTATATATTGATGATGAAGAAATTATTTAATTGATGAAAAATCGATAAACTAATTTTTATGAAAATGATAATAACCATTAAAAGACACAAAAACTTTAAAAAATATTATTGGTAGATTATATATCAACCATAATCATCCAAGGGTAGATTTATTTACCATTTGTATCTATATGGAATGTATTATGGCACTTATAATATTTTAATTAAAGTGATGTTAAAGTTGTCACATCCATGTTTTAATAAAAATAACATTTTTAATATAGGATTTTAAAGAAGATATATTTGACTAAAAATATTCATCTGAAATATATAATAATAATCTTTATTATGGTATTTAATTTTTAATTTTTAATTTAAAAAATAATTATATTAAATAATTATAAAACACAGATGTAGTAATTATTTTATTATAGGAAAGACCAAATTAATGTTATTAAAAATATTAAAATAAATATAATTTTGGATAATTAATATATAAAAATAATTTTATAGATTACCTTTACCCCATAGGAATATAATAAAATATTTTTTTCAAGGATAATATTATATCATGATATTTTTAAAAATCAATAGATTGAATAGTGTCAAAATTGACACTATTGATTGTTTATTAATATTATGTATTATCAAATTATTTAAAAATAATAAAACATATTTAAAAATGTATAATAATTATTATGTTGTCTAAAATGTTCTAAATTATTCATTTATGGTCATATTGACATAAAATAATTAAAAATTACACTATTATGATATTGAACAATTTGTTACCTTAGTTAAAATTAAAATAAAATAACTAAGGGTTAATTGAAATGATAAGGTTTAAAATGAAATAAAAACATGTTAAAAAAATATTGGTTGATGATATTAAAAACTTATATAATCTCATCTTATAAACTAATACATTTTAGAGTTTTTTTGATTGGAATTTATTTTATTATAAATTAATATTTTTGGAGATTCCAAAGGTGCCCTCACCTCAATTATAAAAGGGAACCTCCTCCATCATTTATTAACTTCACTTTGAGCCTTAAATATCGGCCATACCCTACCAATTCAACTTATCAACTTCCCTAGTTACATTCTATATATTCTTGTCATCTCAAAAGACCAACTCTAGTGCCCTTAAGAAGAGATTTAGAGGGAGCACGCCAAAGAAGAGGTAATCTCCTCTACCGATTATTTCAATTTTTTTTTCTTATACCTACTATTAATGAGTTGGTTTCATTATAAAGTAATGACTACATTATAAATTATATTATTATATGTTATTATGGTTATTGAGTAATCATATCTCACCTTTTATCCATCCTACTTAAAATGAATCCCCATGCGTGCGTACGTATGACTTACCGTCTCCACATCGTGGTGTAAGCAATTTTTCACCACCTTACATGGGTGGATATAATGATGAAAATAATTACTATATGTTAATATTATAACATGATATGGATTCTGGAAAAAAATATATACCATCCACTTCCATACCATTTCATGATTATCAGAATGACATCGTCACTCGTGCGTACGTACGACCTACGGTGTCCATGATGCGATGTGATTCATTCTACCAGATATCCATTAAAACATGATTATATAAATGTAAATAATGAATAAATATGATATATATTATGTTAATATAATTTTTTAATGATATAATTATGACTTGAGAAGGACAACCAAAACATATTTGACAAAACATGTATAGGAACATAAAGCAGTTAACACCTGAATAATGAGCAACAATGAAATGTTACTAACAAAATAATAATAATATGTTCATCCATGATATAATAAAAATGAATATGATTCTAGAATAAATCAATTAAATAATTTAAATAATTATACAGAAGGTTCATATACATACAAAGGATATCATACCTTAGGTAAGGGATTATTTTGTCTCACTTTTATTTCTGTTATACATATGCCTTATACACCATTAATTTCTTTTGTGTAGTGTTTATGATACCCATGAATGTTATTATTATTATTATTATTATGGTTATTATATTTAAATATTCATATAATTTTCTTTATTTTATGAGGAATACTAGTCAACTGATTATAAATTGGTAAGGCATACTTTTGTAATCTCATTATTATCTGAGATTGTTTTTACATAAGTATTTTTGGGGTATATTTATCATCCATGTCCATGTTTTATAAAAAATTATTTCATAAAATGTTTTAATATTATCATATGGATGTTTAAATTCATTTTTACCCATTGGTAAATTTTTATTAAATGGTATGAAAGGAATCTTTTTTCCTTTTCAATACGAGGTACTTTTTGACTTTTCGACAAAAGTATGAGAAAAATGTTTTCTTTTAATTTATACGGCATGAATGGATTTTTACGTTTTAATAATGCCTTATTTCAATGAAGAATACTTTAAAATATTTCAAGTTTATTTTCAAATGAATTATTTTCTTTTAAAATTGTGTGACATTTTGAGAAAAGAAAATGTTCTTGAAGAAAAAAGGATATTTTCCTCAAGAATTAATTTCAAGTATTTAATCAAAATTATTTTCTATCTAAGATTAAATTCATTAATAGGGTTATGTTTCAAGTATAATATCGCTACTATTACTATGGTTTGATTTTTTTATGGAATTATATTTATGAAATACATTTTTTACATGGATTATGTTATGATGGAATAATATTTAAGAAACCTATTTTATTCCTTAGGTTATGCTATGATGAATGATTTATGTTTTTGTGTCACATGTAATAATAATTTCATTATGATATGGGTGAGACCTATATATCCCTCCAATGAGTTGGGTAAAGATTTATATCTCATGAGATAGACATGACTGTAATGAAAATTAAATCCAGTTTAGTAATATAGGGCCGAAATGACAAGTAAATCAAGTTCAGCAATACAGGGATAGAACGACAAGTAAAACTGGTTCAGTAATGGACTTTATCCAATATGACAATCTTGGTATTGAGCCTTGGATAATATGGAAATGATTTTCTTTACTTATTTATTTTCTACAATTCCATGTTTTATTCCAAATTTGTTTTCTCATGGATCATGTTCCATTATGATTTATGTCTTATGAACTGCCAAGATTTATTTCATGACCCAATATTTTGATATATGTTATACATGGTATGATTTTCAAAATTTATGTTCATTCTTATGTTCATGTTTTGTTTGATATTTTCCATGTTTACCCTTATTGAGTATTTGAGCTTACCCTTTTCATATGTTTTCTTTTATCTAGGATATAAATAAAGATTTTAGGTAGGAAAACTAAAAGGGAAGATCTTTACGGGAGATGTTAAAGATCTTTCACCAATTAGAAGATTGTGTTCCAAGTTTCCAAAGGCACTAAACTAATATTGTCTTTGTCCATCTGTTTTTATTATTTATTCCGAAAAAATGATGTAATGTCCATGTATGTCATGATTGGGTCTCTATATTGTGTCATAGGCTGAGGATTAGGTGACAAAGGCTAGAAAATAGCCTCAAACTAAGTTAGAGGCTCGTTTCTTTAGCCTCATCTATGACTAGATCACCACTATCAGGTGTGAAATATTTGGATTTAGGAGAATATGACTCACATGCCACCACATATCTACTAATGATGAATTTTTGGTTATGGGTTTATATACCTAGAGATTATAACCTTTTACACCCTCAGGGTATCCCAAAAGGTATCTTTAAGAGCTAGAGGATCGAGCATATTAGTTTTTACATGAGAAAAAGCAGTGCATCCAAAGGCTCTTATGTAACTATAAGAGGGTGGTTTTCCATTCCAAAGTTCTTCTCGAGTTTTCAAATGGTTGGCAGAGGATGAACATCTATTTATACGGTACACTGCCATGGTGGAAGATTCTACCCAAAAACATTTATGGAGAACCAAGCATGAAATCATGCTTAAAACTCTCTCTAAAATAGTTCTATTCATTCTTTCTATAATACCAAATTGTTGGGGTGGTTTCCCTAACAGTCTGGTGTCTTCCAATTCCCTTAGATTCACATAACTGAATGGGTTCAAAAGATAGGTATTCTAATACATTATTTGTTCACATTTTTGTAATCCATTTTCCCAATCTGATTTTCATGTAGGCTTTCCCAGATTTTAAAGGTCTCAAAAACATAAGATTTATTTTTTAGTATGTAAATCCACACCTTTCTTGAGTAGTCATCTATAAAGGTAACAAATTAAGACCCTATACCATGGAAGGAAGTCCTTGATGGTCTCCATAGGTCAAAATTTATGTATTCTAAGGGGTAGGTAGCTTTAAAGTTATAACTATTAAAGGTGACTCTCCCAGCCTTTCCCATGACACAATATTCACAAAATGAAAGGTTTCTTGGTGTGATGTCAGTTAACAACCCCTATTTGTTGAGTTCCTCTAGACCCTTGAAGCTTACATTCCCTGATCTCCAAAGCCATAACATATTATTATCATTATTAGTTCTCTACACACTACCCACCTATCTTTAATGGGTCTTTCCATTCAAAACATATAACTCATTAATGATAGAACCCTTTATGATTGTTATAGATACATTGGAGACCTTTAGGACACCTAATTAAAACCTAAAGGTACATATCTTTTGGTCTAGAATTTATAAGGAAATTAAGTTCTTATGGAGGTTGGGAACCCACTTAAAATCAAAAAAAGTGATGATAGAGTGGTCATCAGGTTATATTTAAACAAAAACTCTTCCCTCTACTTCAAACCACCTATTATTTCCTAACATGAATTCTCCTTCTACTCATTTTACCAATTCTAGGAATTAATCTCTAAAAGGACACATATGGAATGAGAAGCCTGAGTGTAAGACCCACTCATGGTAGAGGCCATGGTTGGACACATTCAATACTACTAATTTTTCATAACAAGTGCCCACTAGAAGGGACTGATAAGTGGGTTGTTTGGTCTCAAGTTATTTCATACGCTTCTTACACATGGGATCAGTGGTCTCAGTCATTCCATAGTGGAAGAAAATTATTTTTATTTCCTTATAATAAAACTTAGACTTGGGTTGCTTATTCATCTTGCCTCTATCATTATTGAAATATTTCTTTTTTACCCCTAGACCGTGGTCTTCCTCTTGTAAACAAACTCTCTACCTCACCATTAACTCTAGGTATAGAATATAGTTCCATAGAGAGTAGGGCAGACATAACCTCTTCTAGGGTTAAGGAGTTACAACCATACATCATTGTTTATAATAAAGCATTGTAGTTATTATCTAAAGAAATTTCTTGATCTTAACATCACCTTATTGAATTCATCTAAAAGGACATTAATTTAACTACTAGGATTCATTTTAAATATAAGCATTTGTTGTTTCTTATAAATCCTAACAACTAAAGGAGTTGTCATGTATAATTTCTCTATCTTAATCCATATACTAGCATAAATATTTTCAAAAGATACTTATCTAATAACTTTATCACCTAAAGAAATAAGTAGAGAATTTTGTGACTTAACAAGAAAATCAGGGGATAAATCTTCAAAAAGAGTAGATGTTTGTCTAGTTTTAGAAACAGTAACAATAGGATTCTTACACCTGAATTGGGAATCAATTAATCCTTTCTAAACTAGTAAGGCCTCATCTCAATTCTCTATAAATTAAAGTCTTGTCACCATCAAATTTTTCGATCTCAAACCTAGTTGTTTAGATGTTTTCCTTAATTATTAGATACTGAGTTTTTGCAGAAAATGTTAATAACATACCCCAAAAAACTAACCAATATCAAAGGGTATATATGATTATCCAACTAGATTTTATAATTTTAAAAAAATATTGATGTTAATGTGGCATCAATTACAAATAGAAGATAAAAGAGGCTGTTGGTCGGAGTAGTTAACTCAATAAGAGAGGGGTGGATTGAGTAACTATAAAAATTTCTATTTAAAAGATATTAGTTTTACAAATAATGATTTCCCTAAAAATAGATACAGCTCAGTTAATCAAGGTTATACTGTTATAAGAGTTTGACTGTTTAAACAACTTCTCAGAAGATTGATTAATTCTCAGTAATCTTAATTGGTATTATTAATATTACATTTGAAGTTATCCTACTAAGACAAAGCAAATATAACTTCTTTACAAGACTAA
The DNA here is from genome assembly GCA_963277665.1 of Viscum album. Classification (NCBI taxonomy): domain Eukaryota; kingdom Viridiplantae; phylum Streptophyta; class Magnoliopsida; order Santalales; family Viscaceae; genus Viscum; species Viscum album. The sequence goes on from OY728157.1 coordinate 917,636,211, forward strand.
CTATCAATGTGAATTTAGTGTTTTTTCTGGATTGTGCAGTAAAGAAGTAAAACATAGTAGACTAAATTTAAATGGCACAGTGGATATAAAAAAAGTGGTTCAGTCTCAAGCCGATACCTAATCCACTCCACTTGGTGATCACCTGCTACCAGGAAGTTTATATAAATAAACTCTGATCCACACCCAGGATCAGGGTTAACAATAGTACATGGACTGTCCAGGCCACGTAGGGACCTCTTCTATAGTTTTTGTGGGAAAACAAAATAATAACCAGGCCACACAAGGACCTATTCCATAATTGTCCTGGGTAAACAAGGGTAAAGAATTTGGTGTGAGGATTTTGAAATCCTCTAGTTCAGCGCAGGAGTTAGTGTGTGTGTAAAATATACAGAGTACACACACTGCTCAAAAGTAAATAAAAGAATCACTAAGAGAGAGTAAATGTGAGTTTAGAATGCTCTAGTGATTAGCGGTGTAGCTCTGGACTCCTTGGATAATACAAAAATGCTTCTGAGTCCTTCTCTATTTTTTGTGTTGAAAAACAGAGTGTTGCGGTTCAGATTGTGTTATTCATGAGTGAAGATGGTCTCTTGATCCCAGTACTTCATGTGTTCTTCATTAGAGTTGGATTGCATGCATGAGACAATCTCTTCTTTGATGATCTTGAAATGTGTTCTTCATGGTCGTGCTCACTGGCCTATTTTATTGTTCAGTATCATGCTCTATAGTGTGTATTATCTTGCATATGTTCCTCTTGGGAACTCTTCTCTTTATCTTCGAAAATTTATGAGATTTAGCCGACATGTTCCATATGTGTCGTACCTCGTACCTCGTACTATGTCTACAAAAAAACATTAAATATGTCAGTGCATTAAAAGCGTCAAATATGATCGTTAAAAAGTTAAATAGAAAAATGACAAAAGAGTTTAGAAAACAATGTCACAGTAGATATGAAAATGGTGTCTCCTTCACGGTATCTTCTTCACGATGTCTCCTTCACGGTGTCTTCTTCATGTTGTCTCCTTCATGATGTCTCACTTATGGTTTCTAGCTTCACGGTGCCTTGATGACTGTGTCTTGCTAACTGTGTATGACACTTAGGAAACTCAGAGTGTATGTCTTACAGTGCCGGTTATTAGTGTCTTGCTTCACGGTGTCAGGCTTACTGTGTCACGCTGTCTCATGGTCATGGTGTCTGAGACTTAAGCTTCATGGTGTCAGGGTTCACGGTGTCTTGTACACGGTGCCTGGGTTCACGGTGTCTTGCTCACGGTTCCTGGGTTCACAGTGTCTTGCTCACTGTGTCTTATACTTAGAAAAATAACTGTATTTAGACTTAAACAGTAATATGCATAGAATGAATTTAGCTTAACCATTAAAAGGTATGAGATAACTTGAAACATAAATACACAGGATTAATAAGATTTGTGATATTTGTGATCATTAATAAGATTTGTAATTATTATTGAGATTTGTGATCATTAAAACATGATTAATAAATGAGGAGTCCAACAATATCCACCTTTTTTATGATCACAAATCAAGTACAGTTAAAGGGTAAACTGAATGCAGCTACAGAGAAAATAACATATATAATAACAGATAACTTCTCACTTTTTCACCCCCTTTTTGGATTTTCAAAAAGTAGAAAGAATAGAGGGTAAACAATGCATATGTCATTAAAAGCGTTCAGAATACAACATATAGTAGAAATATAAAAAATCAATGACATCCCCATCAAAAAATAGTAGCCACTGGACTTCTTCAGGGATTGGCCTTCTCTTTGCCTTTTTCAGCAGTAGAAGAAAAATCCATAGGGGCAGTTGCTGATGTAGAATAAGGCATATAAGCGGTAGACAAAGAAGGTAAATGGAGACCTTCGAAGACTGATGGAGCCAATATAGGAGATTTAGAAGATCGAGGTAGTTGCTGGTCAAGGATGACATGCCTGATCTAACTAAGAGCCTAGCCAATAGACATGGTTGTGGAAGCTAAGGAAAAAGTGAAAGTAGGAAAACCAGGTCTGAGAGGAGCAGCCATTGGAGCTACAATTGCTGTGCTTTGAACATGGAGATATGGCCTCAGAAGCTTGATGAAGTCTGTGATTATCTCCCCTCCATACTGTATAACCTTTTCAAAATCATCTTTATTTTACATGAACTTGTCCAACAATCTGGTAAACCAAGTCAGCTTCTGGACTTGGTTTGTGAATTCTTGGGTTACAAGAGGGATTCTCAAATTCTCCATAAGGTATTTGAAGTGATTTTTCATATCAATTTTAGAGAAAATCCGGTTGAAATAGAAGTCCACTTTCTTGGAGATTTCCTGCTGAGCATCATTGGAAATCTTTGAGTGAATTTGAACCTAGTCAAGCACTCTATCACTGTTCTTAAAAACTTCAGATAAAGAATCCATATCAAATCCACTTAAGGAATTCTGAATCTCTTCCTTGACTATAGATCTGAGCAGAGAACTATCCAAAGAAGGAGTAGAAGTTTGACTAGAGGAAGTAGAATCTTTAACAGAAGTGGTTAGAGACTTGAGCTGATTCAAAACATTTTGAAGATAGCCAGTATATTCATCTGTGAGTTTGTTTAGGTTCTCCACAAGTTCTCTCATGCGGTGAAACATCTGCGTGTGCCTTTATCAAATCTTTTCATCAAAGGATAAAAAGTATGGATGAATTTGGGACATAATATCTCTAGAAATGTGAGAAACATCAGGTTCAAGAGAAGCAACAATAGGTACAAGCTCTGATCTATAATGCAATTCTCTCTAGAGGTCTTCAACCATGCGTTTTCGAGTTGCAACTTCAGTACTGAGCAAATTGTTTTCAACCATTACTTATTGAATTTCATGAATCATCTTGGGTTGAATATGCCATATAATCTTTTCTAAAAGTAGTGAGGAATCTTCCTAACTCAGTTGGGTCATAAGAAGAGGCTGAGAGGACAAGAGTCTCTCAACTCTAGCTAAGATAGTGTATCCAAAGACTTTCAAGTCATCCTTGCTGACAAAAGATTACTATTCATGTAAAGGTGTAGGTGCAGGAAGTGGTACAGGTGCAGGATTAGGTTGAGGTTTAGGTTCAGCTGTAAAGAGCGTGACGGATCTCAGTTGAAACAAAGAAGAAAGATCAATCCCAGTGGAAGTAACCTTTTGAGTTTCACTCACATCATAAAATCTAGGGAATTTATACTGAGTGTCCACCGAAAAATACTCAGTTGGTTTAGATGCTTCAATAGACTTAGCTTCACCATTTTCAACTTCACCAGTTTCAATATTTTGAGGTTCCTCCCCCTCAACATGTGCTTCCAGTTCAGGACCTTGAGGCTAAGGCACTTGATTTAAATCTACTGGTTCATTTCTAATTTCCTCATCCATTTCTTGCCTAGCCAACTGAAAGGCTATCTCCATCCTCTCTTTAGTAGAGGGTATTATCTCAGGAACTGACTATTCCACAGGAAGGTCTTCCAGATTAGCTTCTTCCATAACAGGGAGGTGTTCCATATTTCTTTCTTCCATCACATGCTGCTCAGGTTCTGGGATAACTAAATATCTTGCAGCCTCAGGCTGGGTTTCCAAATTTACATCATCTCTAGGGACATGAGGTTCTTCTTCAAGAAAAATAGGAGGATTAATAGGCCTTCCTTTCTCAACAACAACTTCTTCCCTTTGAGGTACTTCAGATGCCTCTTCCTCTTCTTCTTCATCTTCTGGATACTCGACAACTTCATCTGGTTCCAAACCAGGATCCGAAATGTCCTTTGTCCTTGTTGGATAGTCTACAGGATTGAACTTCTCATAATGATTATCATTATCTTCAAACCATTCCTTCTTCCAAGGGTTCCAGTTTATTTTCATCCTTATGATGGTAGGTTTAGATAAGAAATACTCATAGTCCATAAGTGATTCTTCATTCGGTCCAACTACTCCTTTTGCAATAAGAATTGCTGAAATCAGTCTAGAGTAAAACAGAGATGTGGATTTGGATGTGACCTTTATCAATTCACTCATATAGTGAATGATGTATTTTCACAGATTTATCTTGTGTTCATTCTTCATAAGATGAATCATAAATACATCATGATACTTTAAGACAACATAGTCACATTTCCTTGGGCTAATCAGATTTTGAACAAATTTTAACAACAACCTTGTCTCCCCCATCAAGTTCAGTAGCTATGGACCTTCGCTTGGTGCCATTTCCAGTGAGAGTTTGTAGTGCATTTTCTAGGTCAAATAAATCAGTTGTAGGTGGGTGGTCTCTCTGATAATCACCACATATCCCTTCGTGAGGTATCCTAAGGCATGCAGCCCATAACCTTGACGAGAAGGATCATCTTTGTCCATTGATCCAACTCCTCACAACATAGATTTCACCAGCATCAAAAGAAAAATGAGCATACTGATAAAACTGAGCTACCAACCTCGGGTAAATGGGTCTATCCTTCCTAAAGAACCATTAGAACCAGCCTTGTTCTCTTAAAACTTTTAAAACTAGAGATTTTCTAGATAACAGCCACTCATGGAAAATTTTCTTTTCAGGTACAACACTACGGTTTACCAGGTTTGGATTTAGGGGTCCTTCGGGTGCCATCTTCGGTGTTCTCTTCTGTTTCTTTGAGTGGCGCTTCTCAGATGAGGATAAAGATGGATGATTCATCCTTGGCATCCACTAACAGTCAAGAGAGACAGAGAGTTTCTAGGTTGAAAGGGTTTGGAAGGAGTGAGTGGGAGAAGGTTCAGGTGAAGAACCGAGTGAAAACCCTTTTGTTTTATCATTTGGGAATGTCAATTGTCAAAAAATAAAAACGTGGGAAAGTAAAAAGCAGTGAAATAAAAATTACCGCGATATGGGTTAAAAGAAAAACAAAAATAATTTTCACGGTGAGACCATGAATAGTCCTTACGGTGCGATGGTAAATGGTCGTCAGGGTGAGACATTCCATAGTTGTCACGGTGAGACAGTGAATGGTCTGTTTAGTCACGGTGAGATAGTGAGTAAACTGTTCAGTCACGGTGAGACAATCAATGACACACCATGAATACAAGGTGTTAACGATGAGACCATAAACATGAGACAGTAACTGAGAAACCGTGAAAATAAAATAGTAAAGTAAAATATAGTAAAGTATTAAATAGTAAGACCAATAAGATATCTATTTGTGATTGATCATGATAAGATCATGTATGATGTAATCTATTCTCTCATAATTTAATGGTTTAGTTAATATATCATCAAGTTGATACTCAGTACCAATGAATTCCAAGGTGATATCACCTTTTTGATAATGATCACTCAAAAAGTGATGTCTTACATCAATATGTTTTGTCCTAGAATGTGAAAAGGGATTTTTTGAGATATTGATAGCACTTGTGTTGTCACAATTTATTGGTACATGTCTGAAATGATATCCATAGTCTAGTAATGTGTGTTTCATCCACAATATTTGTGCACAACAACCGCCACCAGCTATGTATTCAGCTTCTACAGTAGATAATGCAATAGAGTTTTGTTTCTTACTACACCATGATACTAGTGACTTGCCTAAAAGGTAACATATTCCATAGGTACTTTTTCTATCTAACTTAAAACCACCGAAGTCAGCATCAGAATAACTAACTAGTTCAAATGATTGTCCTTTAGGATAGAACAATCCTAAATTGGGTGTATGCTTGAGGTATTTGAAAATTCTCTTTACAACATTTAAATGAGATTCTTTAGGATTTTCTTGAAAGCTATCACACATAAACACACTAAACATAATATCAGGATGGCTATCAGTTAAGTAGAGTAGAATTCCAATAATTCCTCTATTAGTGGTTTGATCAACATATTTTCCATCTTCACAAAGATCCAGCTTACAGGTGGTACTCATGGGAGTGTCACTACTTTTTGTGCTATCCAATACAAAACGTTTTAGAAGATATATAGTGTATTTAATTTGATTCAAACCAATTCCATCGTTATTATGAAATATTTTAAATCCAAGAAATAATTTTACTTCACCCATTAAACTCATTTCAAATTCGTTTTGCATCATTTTAGAAAAATCAATACATAATGAATTTTTTGAAGATCCAAAAATAATATCATCTACATAGATTTGAAAAACTAAAACATCATTAAAAATTATTTTTATAAAGAGAGCAGGATCAGCTACTCATTTTGTAAAACCTTTGGAAATATGAAAAGTACTTAATCTGTCATACTAAGCTCTTGGAGCTTGTTTTAAACCTTATAAAGCTTTTTATAGTTTAAAAATATTATTGGGAAAATGAGGGTTTGTAAATCCAGGGGGTTGTTCAACAAAAACATCCTCAACTATATACCCATTTTAGAATGCACTCTTAACATCCATTTGATATAGTTTGAAATTTAGATGTGCAGCATAAGCAAGCAGAATTCTAATGGCTTCAAGTTTTGCTACTGGAGAAAAATTCTCCTCGTAGTCAATTCCTTCTTCTTGACTATAGCCTTGTGCAACTATTATAGCCTTATTCCTAACTATATTTCTAACTTCATCTACCTTATTTCTAAACAGCCATTAAGTGCCTATGATAAAATCATCCTTGGGTCTTTCAACAAGTTTCAAAACTTTATTTCTTTCAAACTGATTGAGTTCTTCTTACATAGCAATTACCCAAAATTCTTCACTGATAACACCATCAATTTTTTTAGGTTCAAGCTGTGACAAGAAGGCTTGATGTTCAACCTAATTTCTAAGAGAAGATCTAGTTTGTGTTCCTTTATCTAAGTCTCCTACAACAACATCTAAGGGATGGTTTCTAAGGGTTCTAACCTTTCTAGAAAAAGAGGGTCTAGAGATTTCAAGTTCGTCAACAGATTCAGGTTCATTATGATTTGATTACACAGAATTTCCAGAATTGGAAGATTTCACAGATTCTTTCACAGAGGTATTTGAGGATTTTGAGTTAATGTTCATATTTGATACATCATCCTCCAGATTTTCTAGGATGGATCTAGTCTCATGTGGATCTGTTTCATCAAACTTGATATGGACAGATTCTTCCACACATTTAGTTCTCTTATTGAATACTCTAAGATTTACTTGAAATTAAATAACTTAGGAAAATTGCTTCATCACTTTTGGATGAAAATTTGTTAAGATTATCCTTAGTGTTGAGAATAAATACTTTTCAACCAAAAAATCTAAAGTAATTAACCTTCAACTTCCTATTATTCCAGAGCTCATATGGGGTCTTTTTGAGAATTGGTCTAATCAATTTTCTATTGATTATATAGCATGTTGTGTTAACAGTTTCAGCCCAAAAGTAAATAGGTAGGTCATATTCACTAAGCATTGTTCTAGCAATTTCTTGCAAGGATCTATTTCTTCTTTCTACAACACAATTCTTCCGAGGTGTTCTGGGGGCAGAGAAATTGTGATTATAACCATTTTGTGAGAAAAAGGATTCAAACTCTTGATTTTAAAACTCACGGCCATGATAACTTCTTAAAGATTTAATTTTAAGTCCACTAAGATTTTCTACATATTTGGAATAATTAGTAAAATAAGAGAAAGCTTCACTTTTGTGAGCCATGAATAAGGTCCAAGTATATCTAGAAAAATCATCTACTAGAACATAAACATAGTGCTTCCCATTTAAACTAGAGACTCTAGATGGTCCAAACAAATCCATGTGAACCAATTCGAGAGGTTGAGAATTGGAAACTTCATTCTTTGGTTTGAAATAGATTTTGTGTTGTTTTCCCTTTTGACAGGGATTACGCACTTTATCATTTGGAAACTCAAGTTTGGGTAAGTCTCTAACTAAGTTCTTCCTAGTCATCTTTCTAAGGGAATGAATATTACAGTGTCCTAGCCTCATATGCCAGATCCAAGATTATTTATGAAATACACTTAAGCATGAAAATTTTTGAGAAGTTAAGGAATCTAAATTAATAGAATAAACATTCTCATTCCTTGATGCAGAAAATAATAATTCATCTTTAGAATTAAATACATTACAGGCATCATTTTCAAATTTAACATGATATCCATCATCACAAAATTGTGAGATACAATGCAAATTATATTTTAAACCATTAACAAAAAATACTTTAGAAATTAGAATCGAATCAGAGTTACCAATCTGGCCTAAGCCAATGATCTTCCCCTTTGCATTGTCACCAAATGTAACATGTCCTCCATATACTTTTACCAGGTTCTTAAAGCATCAGTAGTCTCCTGTCATGTGCCTTGAACACCCACTATCCAAGTACCACATATTTTTGCATGAGCTCTTCAAGAAACTTTCTTATAACATGATCAAGCAAAGATAGATTTTGTTACCCATACTTGTTTGGGTCCAGTAACATTAGTAATAAGTGCTTTATGAACCCATATTAGTTTCATAGGTTTCCTATAGGCATTATGTAAAGTATTTGAAAAATATACTCTATTTGGTCCACAAAAACTTGAAATATTAGAGTATGCATCATGAATCGAGCTAGTTGAACTATGTCCAGAATTGGGAACAAAATTATATGTCCTAGTCTTTGAAACAAAATTTATTCTACTAAGGTTTCTTTTACCAGGTTGATAACCAATGCCAATATTATATTTAGGAGAAATTTATTTTCCTATCATTTGGGTAAGGGTATTTTTACAATTAGAAAACTTTTCTAAGTCACTTTTTAATTTCTCATTAGACATTTTCAGTTCATTGTTTTCTTTGAGCAGTTGAGCATTTTTCTCTTTTTCCGTAGTAAGTTCAGATTTAACAAATACAGTGAGAGCATGCTGTTTCTTAAAAGATTTATATTTATCCTTTAATTCATTTCATGTCTCTTAAAGAATGTTGCAATATTCAAACATTTCTTCATTGTTCATATTTTTAGAGTCACTTTCCTCTTCATAATAGAATGAATTATGCATAGAAGAGTTTAGTGTTACCTCAGATGTGTTTTTCATAAAATACATATTGGATTTGTTATCCTGTTCATCATGTGATGTTTCCGAGTCACTTGAACTATCCTTAGAGGCACTCCAGGTTTCCTTCATGGCCTTTTTGTACTTCTTATCCTTGTCATCATATTTCATCTTATATTTAAGCTTTGGACAATCAGCCTTTATATTTCCTTTGTGCTTACATTCATAACATACAATCTCCTTAGCTTTTTCATTTCTCTTCCATTACTTTTTCCAGTGTCCTTTTTGATCATACTTTCCCTTGAAGTTGGGTTTTATGAAAACGTTTTTCTTCTTGTAAAATCATTTGAATCTTCTGGCCAGTTGAGTCATCTCCTCATCACTGTCTGGTAATGATTGTTCAGTAGTGGAACTTTCTATTAAAGCTTCCAGTTTTCCTTTTCCTTTGTGCTTCAAGAGGGTGGTCTTGAATGCTAATGATTTCCTATTTGGTTTATCCTCCTCTTCTTTGTTGACTTTCAGCTCTTCCTCATACATCATTAGTTTCCCAATGAGTTCCTTTATAGGTATCCTACTGATGTCACATTACTCTCTAATTGAGACAGAGGTTCCCCTCCATCTGTCAGGTAGACATTTGAGAATTCACATGATCTGTTCTTTGGAAGTGACTTCTCTTCCAAGAGAAATCATTCTGTTGACAATCTCATTGAACCTAAGATTCATATCAGAAATAGGATCATAAGGTTTCATCTTAAAATTATCATATTTTATAGTATAAGTATTAAGTCTCAATTCTTTTACACTAGATGTGCCTTCATTTGAGATAGACAAGGTATCCCAAATTCCATGGGTAGTTTTACAAGAATAAATCCTATTAAATTCTTCATCTCCTATGGAAAAGTATAAGGCATTCATAGATTTGAAATTGTTATTGTAAGAAAGTTTGGTAGGTTCATCCCATGTAATTCTATCAGTCACAGGACGTTTGTATTCATCTATAATTGATGACCAGATTTCAAAACTCATACTATCTATATGCATTTTCATTTTAATTTTCCATTGAGCATAGTTTGTTCCATTAATGAATGATGGTCTGTTGGTTGTAACACCTTCTAGTCTATTGTCCATGATAACAAATTACTTTAAAATAGCTAGAAATTTAGAATTGATATAAATTTATAGATAATTAAAGTACAACTACAATCACAGTTGAATAAGATTACACAAAGTCCTAATAAAACAAGCCTTTGATTCCAAATTTTGGTTAGAGTAGTTAACTCAAGAGGGGAGGGGTGAATTGAGTAACTATAAATATTTCTATTTAAAATATATTAGTTTTAAAAATAATGATTTCCCCAAAAGTAGATACAACCCAATTAATCAAGGTTATACTGTTATAAGAGTTTGACTTCCTAAACAACTTCTCAGAAGGTTGATTAATTCTCAGTAATCTTAATTGGTATTATTAATATTACTTTTTAAGTTATCCAACTAAGACAAATCAGATATAACTTCTTTTTAAGACTAACTATGAAAGTGAATTTAGTGTTTTTCTAGATTGTGCAGTAAATCAATAAAACATAGTAGACTAAATTTAAATAGAATAGAGGATATAAAACAAGTGGTTCAGTCTCAAGATGAGACCTAATCCACTCCACTTGGTGATCACCTACCACCAAGAATTTTATATAAATAAACTCTGATCCACACCCTGGATCGGGGTTAACAATAGTACATGGACTGTCCAGGCCATGCATGGACCTCTTCCATAGTTTTTGTGGGAAAACAAAATAATAACCAGGTCACACAAGGACCTCTTACACAGTTGTCGTGGGTAAAAAAGGGTAAATAATTTGGTGTGAGGATTTTGAAATCCTCCAGTTCAGCGTAGGAGTCAGTGTGTGTGTAAAATATATAGAATACACACACTGCTCGAATGTAAATAAAATAATCACTAAGAGAGAGTAAATGTGAGTTTATAATTCTCTAGTGATTAGCGGTGCAGCTCTGGACTACTTGGATAAGACAAAAATGCTTTTGATTCCTTCTCTGGTTTTTGTGTTGAAAAATAGAGTGTCGTGGTTCAGCTTGTCTTCTTCACAAGTGAAGATGGTCTCTTGATCCCAATACTTCGTGTGTTCTTCAGTAGATTTGGATTGCATGCACGAGACAATTTCTTCTTTGAAGATCTTGCAATGTGTTCTTTGTGGTGGTGCTCACTGGCCGGTTTTCTTGTTCAGTATCGTGCTCTGTAGTGTGTATTATCTAGCGTATGTTCCTCTTGGGAACTCTTCTCTTTATCTTTGAAAATGTATGATATTTAGCCGACAGGTTCCATATGTGTCATACCTCGTACCTCGTACTATGTCTACAAAGAAACATTAATATGTCAGAACATTAAAGGCGTCAAATATGACCGTTAAAAAGTTAAATAGAAAAATGAAAAAAGAGTTTAGGAAATAGTGTCACAGTAGATATGAAAATAGTGTCTCCTTCATGGTATATTCTTCACGGTGACTCTTTCACGGTGTCTCCTTCACAGTGTCTCCTTCATGGTGCCTCGCTTACGGTTTCTGGCTTCACGGTGCCTTGATGACTGTGTCTTGCTAACTGTGTCTGGCACGTAGGCAAATCAGAGTGTCTGTCTTACGATGTTGGTTATTAGTGTATTGCTTCACGGTGTCAGGCTTACTATGTCACGCTGTCTCATGGTCACGGTGTCTGAGACTTAGGATTCACGATGTTTGGGTTCACGACGTCTCTCTCACGGTGCCTGGGTTCACGATGTCTTGCTCACGGTGCCTGGGTTCATAGTTTCTTTCTCACTGTGTCTTATACTTAGACAAATAAATGTATTCAGACTTAAATAGTAATATGCATAGAATGAATTTAGCTTAACCATTATAAGGTATGAGATACCTTGAAACATAAATGCACATGATTAATAAGATTTGAGATATTTGTGATCATTAATAAGATTTGTATTTATTATTGAGATTTGTGATAATTAAAACATGATTAATACACGAGGAGTCGAACAGAGGTGAATTAGGATGAGATGAAAATGTGAAATTAAAATAGAAACAAGAATTGAAACCAAGAAACGAATTTGACAAAAAAAGAGAACCAATAAGGTTCTAATACCACTTTGTGAGGGGTAAGGTGCATTGGAAAGAGTAGAACATGTGAAACCGAAAATGTCTATATGGGTATTTTTTTCACATAAGTTGAATCAAATGCAAACAAACCATTCAATATGAAAGAAAATATAAAAAAAAATAACACAAGGATTTAATGTTCTTTAGTGTAGTTTAGACCTACGTGCATGACAAGAACACCACCCACACACTCACACATTTTATTAATGCTAAAAGAATAACAAGAATATAGAATAAGGGATACTCAAAAATTAAAACAAAAATAAAATATTTATACATATAAATATTATAATAAACTAGATAGAAAGTAAAAAAACTTAAAATGTTGGATGTAGTGGTCTAGTTGTCTTGATCTCTTAATTTCGTCACAAAGAAGTGGATGAAAGATATTCAGTTCACCGAAGAGGAAGTGCTACTCATCGGGTCTTGATGTTGATCGATTATGACTCAGGAACTCGAACACATGTCTTCTTGATTAAAGGATATCTTCATTGGATTTTCACTAGAAGTAGTAGAATGGAAGTGTATGACAGAGGACGGTAGAAATGGAGAATCACCACTATGAGAACCAGAATCTTTGAGGCTAGGGTTTCATAACCACAATGAGGGAAAAACCAGATAGATGAGAGAGAGAAAATTGAATATTGAAGGAAATGAGCGCATGGGGTGATCAATTCCCCCTGACATCATCTATAGCCCAAAACAGCACATCCAATCAAAAGGCACCATGCACACTCTTCCAAATAGAAAAGAAGTGGAAGTGATAAGAACAAATAAAAAAAGTGGATGGAGAGGGACACATGGGTGACATAATTGATCAAAATCTAGAAAATAAGAGTTTGTATTGGTGATTTAGCAAGATAATCAAAGTAACACATGCTAAACACAGTGGTCCAAATCAATTTCCCAAGTGATAATTAAACAACCTAGCACAAAGAATTGATCCAAAATTAAAATTGACAATATAAAATATATAAAAATAATTTTCATGCATGGAGTTTAAAAAACATAAATAGTGTAATAAAAAACATGGAATTAAAATATAAATAAAAATGAAACACCTAATTTCACATAATTATTAATCTATAATTATTTATTGGATTTATATAATTAGATTTCCTTAAAAATCCTATATCAAACTAGAGAAAATCACAATGATAAAAATATTTGTGATATCATAGAATTAGGTTTTGAAACTTATTCTTTTCTATGATTGATTATATATTGATTTTCAATTATAATGACAAGGATTTAAACATGATAATTAAAATCAAAAATAAAATATGGGTTTTCCATATATCATGTTTTTTCAAAAATTAAAACTATTTTCCAAAATTTAAATATAATTTATCTATATATTTCGAATAAAAGTCTCTTGTTCATTCTTGTAGTCAATTTGTTTGTTCTTGTGGTTAGTCTATTTTTTTGAGTGGTGGCTTAGTTTTTTCATTTAGTCATTTAAATTTTTTCTGCAGTCTGATAGATGTTATTGTGGTCAGTCTATTTGTTTATGTGGTTGCTTGGTTTTCTTGCATGGTCGATCATTTTCTTCATGTGGTCTCTTGGTTTGACTATGTAGTCTATCAGTTTGTTCAAGCAGTCAGTCTGATTGTTTGTGAGAATGTTTTTTCCTTCATGTGGTCATTTTAGGCAATCAATTGACTCGTTTGTGTGGTTGACCCCTTCATGCTGTATGTTCAAAAATTTACATGATCTTATTTTTTTTTAAAACCTATATTTTTCTCGAATGATATAAAAATTATTTTTAACATAAAATATGGGATTTAGGGCATAAATATTTTTTTTGAATTCCTTATATAGAGATTAAATCATGTATTTGAATTCTTTGAATATTGAGGTTTTAAATGGGGATTAAATCAATTATGGAACAAGTTTTTAATGAAAACCGAATTCAATGAGAATGGAAAGGAAAGTTCACTATGGGATTTATTAGAGGATCTTTAGGGACATGTATCTGAAATATTAAGGTACAATATTTCCAATGATTTGAGTCTTCCCTATTTCCTTCAAGTCCAGACGAACCAAAACCTTCTTATTGATCCTTAAGAGTTATTTACTTTAAACTCAATCATTTCTACTCATGATTCCAAGCATGTTCTACAACCCTTTCTTCCTCTATTTTCTACAGGATCATATGGAATTTGAGGTAGGAGTTTTTCCCTCTCTCTTATTACTCTCATATCTGTAAGTGTTTCATGTTTGATAAAGCCCTTACCTTTGCGGTATCTAGTTCATGATATCAGCCCTCTTCCCCTATTTTTAGTGTACCGTGACATACAACTATTCCAGTTAGGGGATCCTTATTTTTTTTTTTGTGAATATATGTTGTAATATCCTGACCTGACTCACTATGATCAATAACTAGAATTGTGGGATCATGTGACCTCAGGCATGCCACCCCATATGATAGAGGATTCTAATTAACAATGGGGGACTAAAGAGGTACTGTGGGGAGACTATACCCCCTATATTAGAGTGCATAGTCATAAAAGAAATAACTAAGAATCATACACATCAGAGTATGTAGGAAAAATAAATAAACTGTAAATTCTATAACAAAATTAAATTCAATCATACAAGCATACAAGATCAATTTCCCCTGGGCCAATTACATAACTAGAATAAACAAAATAAATAAAATAAAAAAGCGACCCTACTACATTTTCGAGCCATGATACATCCTAATATCCAAATCCCATCCAAGCTAATTCTTCTTAATCAAGGAAAACTCATGCCCCTGCCCAACCTGTGACTGTAACCAAGTGAATCTTCTCAGCTACCCAAGTGTAATGGAATATTGAGTAGGGTGTGAGTACATAACTCAGTAGATCACCACCAGTGTGGTCCCATACATAGCCAGTGAATACAATGATATGTGTATGTGACATGCCCTAAGTAAATAAATAAATAAATAACTATAGGAAAATAAATAAAATAAATAAAAACCACTATCGTTCCTCATATCCATGTCTTAAATCAAACATATATTCTTCGGCCAATGTAATTGTGTCTTTGAGAATGTCCCAATGATCATTCCAACCATAATAATGACTTAAGGGGTCTTTCACCCCAGTATACATGATAATGACCTGGGGGACTCATCTTCCCCAGTATACAGACAATGAATTGGGGAATGATCTCTCTCGGTATCATAGCCTAATGAAAGATCTATCCTAGTATACAATGGTTCATGGATGCTAAGCCTTGGTAGTCTGGAAGGCGCAATTATACCCACTGAAGACCCCATAATCCCTCACCAGCAAAAACAAGGCAACAAAGGTCATCCTCTACCTAGAACCAATAACCCCAACTCGAAATCTAGGTCATCCTCACTAGTAGTGTCAATGAACTCCCTGTAAGAAGTTTTCACAACCTCCATTTAGGGATTATTCATGAATATTGAACCAGGATAAAGGGTGGACCATGCTTCAAAATTCACTAAGCAGCATCTACTGATCTTCTGTGGTGATAAGAGACCCCAAGAATCAGAGGAATGGATCAAGAGGATTGAGGGTATTTTACACTTCCTAAAAATTCTGGAAGACTCCAAGGTTTATTTTTTCCCCTTATATTCTATACGGGTTGGGAAGGAAGTGGTGGGAGTATATTCTGCAAGACAAGTTACACTAAGATCTCTCTTGGACTACTTTCAAGAAAGACTTCTATTAATAGTTTTATTTGGATACAATTAGAGCGGTGAAGGATCAGGAGTTCATTACTTTGGAGCAGGTGTATCATTTAGTCATGGAGCATCCTACTCAGTTTTTTTGAGTTAGTGCACCTATCTCTAGGGCTTATTTCAAATGACTATCTTAAGGCTTTAAGGTTTATTATGGTTTTGAGGGTAGATATTCAGTTTGTGTTGATCCTTATACACCTACCCACCTTTTTGGAGGGTTTGTATAAGAAAATTATTGTTGAGGCATACATAGATGGGAAAAAGGGCTCCTTGGAGCATCAATGGTGGAAGGAGGTAGCTAGAGTTTGATTTTTTGTCCAGAAGAAGAAGCAGGGTGACTAGTGGTGAGGTGGTTGTAGGAATGCATAACAGATGTTAGTTCTATGTCAGGTGGTCTATTACTAGTATGAGAAAAGGGTCACCTCAATCCTAATTATAAGAAAACACCTAAAGTGTGTAAAAAATATGGGAAATTTGGTCATATTTAGTGTTTCTATGATAAATCATCGTAGTGAAACAGTGTTGGATACATCTCCACCAATGGATCTCAGTTCAGATCTGATGCAATAAAATGGGTCAGATCTCAACCTCATGCTAAGTTGATTCTCAAGTTGTGAAGAAAGGATAAAATAATCCTGGACATATATATAAAATATAGTTTTGACTAGAGGAGTCTGAGGTAGGATCGATTACCGTGAGAGGTACAATATTTATTTCATCTTCTATGGTTATGGATTTTTTTTGATACTGGTGAAACTCATTCCTTTATCTTATCGAATCTTATCAATGTGTTGGGATTATACTCAATGCTTATGACTTTCATGATTACTCTTTCTTCTCTTTTGAGAAAGAAGTTAGAGTATATATTTAAACGACATGAGTGCCGAGTAATGATTTCTGACCACAAAACTTCTTGATCATGAAATCTTTGATACCATCATTGACATAGATTGGTTGATTAGATATAAATATCACATCGATTTCTATCATCATTGGATATAGTTAATTTCACCTGATGGAGTCACTCATGTATTTTAGGGTGAGTGGGATATTAGACTAGGAAGAGTGGGACCCATTTCCCTAGTGCTGAGATGATATAATGTTATTTGTTAGAGATGATCATTTCTATTGTTGACTCACATCTCAGGGGTCCGCTTTCTGTGGTGGTGTGTGAGTATCCTAATATTTTAATAGATTAATTTTTACGGTTTTTACCTCATAGGGAAGTTGAATTTTCCATAGAATTACTTCTGAGAACAATGGCCATCTCTATAACATTATACTATATGGAACCCTTTGAATTGAAAGAATTAAAGGTTTAGCTTGAGGATCAAATAAAAAAACAATTAGACAATTAAACTGGGTCTTGATGATTATTTGAACTAATATTAAGTTTGAAGACGTGGAAACATGGTTATACATCCACAAAATTAGACATGAATACATATTAAATAAATAAATAATACAAATAAATAAATAAAAATATTTAGACAACTAAAATGGGTGTTGAAGATTATTTAAACTAATATTAAGTTCAAAGACGTGGAAAAATGGTTTAATAAATTTGAAGATATTTGGGTGGCTTGGTCTTTGTGATGGGATAGAAAATATTGCCTATAACAAGTTGGCTATTTTTATGGAATAAGGTGATAAGAGCATTCCAAATAGAGTCCCATGAGAGCATATGTAGGCTATCGTGTGTAGGACCATGGTGGTAGAAGTTTCTTTCATAGGGTGGTGGAATCATGTAATGAGAGAGGACCCTGAACTAGCAAGTAGACTGATATAGAATGCCATTTTAAAAAAGGGAAAAACTGAATGATCATATGCTGTGGGACTCACTACCACACGTCACCATTTATCTATCATTAAAAATACATAAAGAATTATTGACATCCGATCTACATGATCTACACCAACTGATATTCATACATGGTTGTCTTCTTCCTTGAGTTGTTAGAGAGCATCTGTACATTGGGTTTTCTTTATAAGACATCATCCAAATTATCCAGTCTATATTTTGAGTAGTGTTTGATTATACTAAATATCCGAGCATTATCAAATTCACATAAAACTTCTTTTTCATGTTAAAAAAGCCTAAACCATAGAGATATTGTGTGGATAAAATCATTTTTATAGTGATGGTGTTCTTACATAGTCAAAAAACATGAGTTGAGGTGGTGAACATAAAAATGAGGTGGTTCACTCGAGCCAAGTCGGTTGAAATTTGTGTATAAATACCACATGAAGAGCTAATTTCTCACTACGATCCAAATTCATATTCAAGATAATTTTTGAGAGTCAAACAGAGTAAAGGAAGTTCTCTAAATCCATAGTGAGTATCCATGCACTCGTTATACTATTTTCAAATACAACGCACTCGCATGATGGTGTTTTTGATTCTATAAACCAATGTAGATATCCACTGAGATACGTGAAGAAACAACTGAGTGTTCCATCATCTGTGTTGGTATTTGAGAATAACTGTGAACATAGTTTGATATACGCAAGTGAATAATAGTTACATTACGGAGCCTAAGAATCATTCATGAAATAATATCTAGGAATAAAGTGAGTTTTATGTGAATGAGTTGAGGAAGTGGCCGCATATACCTATGTTGCGCATAAAGAGAACTGTCATGACCCCCTCACCATAATGTGTACCCCTCTTTGGTAGGTAATCTGAGAAGGGAGATAATGACCCCCAAGTCCCGCATCCAGCAGGCCCCGGGTTGACGACTAACATCGAGGGTATAACGAACACACAAATGGGAGGCATTACCCTCTAAGAGAACACATGCAGAAGAGAGAGATAAGATAGACACCAACTAACTAAAACTCATCCAGTAAGATAAAATAAATCCCAAGTACACATATGAAATTTCATTCAAAGCTACTACAACTGAAAGGGGAAAAACTGCAATCACCCAAAAGAAAGTAAAACAGCAACAACCACAAGCCCGAACAGCTCCAGAAACTGCAATCTAGTAGTAACCAGCCTGATCTTTGACCTGATCCAAGTGACATGAAAAGCAGTTTATATATACATAGGGTGAGTATAACAGTATACTCAGTCAGATCCTCCCCGAAGCCTCTTTTGAAAAAGTAAAGAAAGCATGCTAAAGAACAATGAACAACAAGTGAAACTAACTCATCACCTAAACAGGTATACTATGTTCCCAGCCTCACCGTGTATACTCTCACCAATTAACACATACAAAAGTATATAATATAATAAATAATATCAAGGGTACCCCGCTACTTTTTCCCCACTGGTTTTCTACTTTTCCCCTACGTCGCATGTCCTAAGCATCTCTCTCTAAAAAGGCTTGCCCACAGACACCTGGGCGAAGCACCACAACATGCACCTCATGCAACAAAACCACCACATCCACATAAGAAAAGTAACCAAGTAGTTTTTGGGAGCCACCAAAACTCGCATAATGTGTATCATACATCAGGTATTATACCTCAAGCCATTACAACCCATACACCGAGTATGGATCCTCAAGCCATCACAACCTATACACGTTACACCTATAGTAGTCCATAGAAAACTATATCCAGAATATATGCGTGTTAATAACCACAAGCCATTACAACCCTCTACACACATATATGGGGAAAACTAACCAATGTGCCTACCAGCAAAAGTAACTACTAAGAGAAGATAATGGGGCCAAAGGGGGTAGTCAACCATCCATCCTCCCACCAGAATGTTGTGGAAAACACCCCCCCAGGGATCAGAATCCCTGAGGTGTCAGTTTCCCTTACTAAGAGGGTGGAGTAGCATATAGAAACACAAAAAGTACAGAATATACTATAGCTCACAACCACACTACGGGCATAACCTAGTCTTAAACTCAACTGCAACTAACGTCTCTCAGACTTTGGGCCACTACTTCTAAGACTAGGTATCCTATAAGCACAAAACCATTTAAAGAGCTTTAATACATTACTTCATTACCATTTTATTAGTTGCACTTTACGTTAATTAATTATGTAATCATTAATTAACCAATAACAATTCCACATTAAATTTCACTAGCATCACACCCAAAGTACAATGTTCCTTCAAATCTCAACCTTAGCATTGCGCCCCATAAAGATCTAAACTCCATGGGTTGACATCATTTATTCCATTATTTATTTACAAAATTACTTTCCCATATTCCTAGGCATTCTAGAAAAAAAATCCATGCTTCTAAACACAAGGGGCTCAGCACGGTGAGTAAATGAACTACCCGTTGTGTCTTTGCTGCCTATAGCAAGAGTGTAGACCCATCCTCCTTTGAGAAGCTAAACACGGAAAGCACATGGAATACCCTGTTCGTCTTCACCCCTTTTGGAATAAGGGTAAGCAAGACCATCTTCCTTGAGAAGTGGGGAAAGTAAAGTGGATAAACAACCAAAAAGAATCAGCAGAAAGACAAACATTCACATCCAACCCATTTCATCATCCCTGGTGTCCTCCCTAACACCCACATGCATAAATCTATGCATCTCACCACTCTAGGTGTCAAATTCTAAAAAAACCAGTAGGCCTCCATGCCCCCACATATCACAACATCCATCCGGGCTCACATCACAACACAAGTAGCAGGAAAACAATAATCATATTGGTTGGGCTCTTAGCCCTTGAAAAAGAAATAGGGTAACTCAGAACCCTTCAAGGAATTATCAAACAATCAGTTCGTTTATCCATCTTGAATTAACCGATTTGTTATTCATAGGTTTCATATTCGAGAAACCTAAATAGTAAGCTATCAAAAACAAATTAAACATGCTTACTACACCAATTTGACTAACATAAAAAAAATACAACAATAAGAACCAGATTCATTTACATGCATCTTTATCTTTATCCAAACAATTATCAATTAATTATAGTTTATGTTCTTTACCAATTTCCATCAAGAACAAACAACTAAATAAAGAAAGCATATATATCAAACTTTCTAGAAAAAAAAGTGGCAATACCATATGATTGATATCAATTTATTTATCTGGTTAAAATATTTATTATGTAAATTCTATTGTTATCTAGTGGCTATAACATGCTAACTCTACAGTTGCACGTAAAAATAAAAGATAAGAAATTAATCCCCTACCTTAAAAAGTTTCTTATGGATTTTTATATGAGAATGATCCACACAACGGATTGTGATTGCCTCCTCCCATGACAACAGCATCCACCCAAGGATATCGTGGCATGACCGCACCAACCGAAACCCAAGAAACTCCTTTAGAAGCATGGAGATCACATGCCATAATATGGAAAGGATAAACAGGAGAAGGTGAACCCAAAATAATGATGATAAATCACACCTTATATCAAAGATTGATGGATACTGCTAGGTTGCACCAAAACAGGGGGTGCACTTGTAGCAAGAAGAATATTGAGGGAAAGCAATCCACTAGGAAACGTTTAATCTCATGATTCCTACAATAAGGAAGGAATGGTTTGAGCATCTCACACTAGAGAACAAGGATAATGAACAAGGGAGGAATATATCTTGTCCCTTTAGAAGATTTAACTGAGTAATAGTTTAAGATACAATGGATATTACATTAAAATAGTATCGCATTAAACCACACAGTTTGACCAAGTAAATGCATCCTAGGACTTAGGAAAATTAATATAGGAGTTATGGGATTTGATTCAGCCTTAAATCCCTTAAAAAAAGGCTATAAATTCGTTTTACATCAAAGAAAATGTTAAATTGGCAAAACTGGAAAAATTTGGAAATTTGGTAAAGGAAAAATGAAACAGTTTTGGAAACATTGTTCATGAGCTGTGACACCGTGTCTGACTCATCATTTCTGTCTCTCAATTTTTGTCTCATCATTTCTATCACACCATTTCTGTCTCACCATTTCTGTCTCACCATTTCTATCTCACCATTTCTATCTCACCGTTTCTGTGACACCGTTTCTGTCTCACCATTTATGTCTCACCATTTCCGTCTCACCGTTTCTATCTCACCATTTATGTCTCACCGTTTCTGTCTCACCATTTCTGTCTCACTGTTTTTGTCTCACCATTTCTGACTCACCATTTCTGTCTCACCGTTTCTGTCTCACCATTTCTATCTCACCGTTTCTGTGACATTGTTTCTGACTCACCATTTCTAACTCACTGTTTCTGCCTCACCATTTATGTCTCACAATTTCTATCTCACCATTTTTGTCTCACCATTTCTATCATACAGTTTCTGACTCACCATTTCTGTGACATCGTTTCTATCTCACCATTTTTGACTCACTATGACACTGTTCATAAAACTAGAAATACTGTTTACATAACTGGAAATTTGGAAAAGTGTTGGGGATGAGTCACCTTGACCTCCCAAAACACCTCAAACACCAGATTTCAGCAAAGGGATGGACCAGAGAGGTCCGATCCATTACATCATATACCTTTAAAAACATTCTCATCCTCGAGAATCCAAAATCAACCCAAAAGGAAACTAAAAAGGGGTCCTAAGAACCACTCCTCAAGATACCTCTCAAAAGAGAGCAAGCCATAAGAAGCAATAAAAGAAATTTATCTTATAAAAACAAAAGGTCTATAACCACAAAGGGAACACCATTACATGAAATGAGTTTAAACATCAAACAAATTTGGGTTCTAAGCACATATCTGTGACTCACGTTCCCAGGTACTCTCCTCCATGCCACCATGTCACTACAAGACATGAACCAAGGGAATAGAATGCCCGCTCAACACCTTCTCTTTGCAGCCTTGGATCTCCACAGGTTTCTCCTCGAAGGTCGCATCATCATCAATATTGATCTCTCCCCAATCAATGATGTGAGAGTCATCATAATGATAATGACAGAGCTATGAAACATGAAAAACATTGTGTATCTGTCTCATCTACGAGGGAAGTGATACTCGATACGCCATATCTCCAACACAATCTAACACTATCACAACCCGCCTTCACCAAAAGGAGGGAAGGGTCAACAGATTGCCAGGCCCTTCCTTATCTAAGTTGAAGGAGAGATAATGACCCCCGAAACCCGCCTTCAATAGGTCTCAGAGTGGCGACCAGCACCAAGGGTATAGAAAAACATACTAAATGGAAGGCATTACCCTTTTTCTCTTAATAGGATCGGGAGATAAGATAGTAAATCCCACAAAACCCAAACTGAAAGTACAATTTCGACTAAAAGTAAACCATTCCCATACGCATGCTCAAAGATAAAAGATACAAGTCATTAAATCCAAGGGTAAAAAGATACCAAGAAAAGGAAAACAACAACAAAAACTACCCCAAGGGTCTAAGCTAGTACAGTCCCACACGATCCCTGAAGTCCTCCTAAAAACCTGAAATAAGTTTTACATATGTAGGGTGAGCATACCAGTATAATCAGTAGGGAAACCAAAGACTCTCATGCACAATTAAGGTGACATTCTAATGTCCCGTGGAAAAAGAGATAACCAAACACTTAACAAGGTAAACTATCCACCCAAGCCTCACCGAGGCACACTCCCCAAATAAATCAAGTCAAGTAAAGTATAGTAATAGCACATCGATGTTTGGGTACCCGCGCCACTTTATCATGGGTTATTGAAGACATCCTATGCATCGAACCAATCCCTCCATTCTCACTGCAATCCCACCGCCAAACCGCTCCCACACACACCTGGGCCACAACCTCACCGAAGTCCCACTGCCAAACCCCGCCCACACACACCTGGGCCATAACCTCACCGCAGTCCCACTGCCAAACTCCGCCCGCACACACCTGGGCCATAACCACTATCCCACCCGCAGACACCTGGGCCACAACCACCACACATAACCATACCTGCAAACACTTGGGTCAAAACAACCACTGCCATGCCCGAAGACACCTGGGCCTCATCTCGAAGACACTTGGGAAACAACCTGCCCGCAAACACCTGGGCCAACCACCAAAACTACCCCGCCCGAAGGTTCTTGGGATAATAATGAAATTCAGGCCATCAGAACCTGCCTGAAAAGTCTTGGGCTATTCGGGAAAGGGAGCAGAAAAGGAGCTAATAACCAGCCACTCATAGGAGTGTTGGGAAAAACACCCTCCCCCATGAAATGGGAGTGTTCAACACTTAAGTTCTCAAATTGGGTGGGGCTCGAATAAGAAACATAAAAACTACAAGTATATATATAAGTAAACAATCACTCAACCCATCCTAGGGTTCTGAAACCAGCCTAAGCACAAACATCGCATCACTATCCATTCAAGAAAGGTATACCACCCACAACCAGGTCACAATCCATCCCAGAACCAATTTCCTTATTTAACCCATTATTGTTTTCATGTTCAAGTGATCCCATCTAGATGAAAACTACACTACTGGGCAACTAATAGGCATAAATACCAGCTAGAGAAAGTAGACAGTCAAGAAACTTAAACATTCACACCCGGTTCTCTTGTAAAGTCACAACAACAAAGGGATAAGCGAGATCCCTCGAAGTACTAGAACCAAAGAAAACCCCGAGATACATCCCCATGTTCCCAAAGTCCAGGAGCCAACGGTTTCTCAACAACAGAGTATTCCACCACAATTCGTGATATAATTAGAGTAACCACACAACCTCAAATCCACAACTAGAAGAAGTACAACAACAGGGGATCCCATCCCCACCCGCATCACCCCAGAAGTCGGCCCATGAAGAAACAACCAAACCGCTACCACCAACACAAGGCAGGCCCAAGTAGGTATTTTTAGATTTAAAATATTTAACACACTCCATGGTTTCAATTCCACTTTGCTTTAACCAAGGTTATCACATAAAAGGGTTGATCCTGGTGCTTTCTATTTATTTATCCGAGTATACGTAATTAACCAATTCCATGTTACAGTTATTTAAAACATCTAGGAGCACCGAGGTCCAATAGTACACAGAGAAAGACCACCAACATCCATGATTTTTAGTGAGCATAGGCCCGTACAATTCACAACACATAACAACATAAAGAGTACATTAGAACATCGATCAAACCCCCTTTCATTCTTTAAAGGTCCGTTCATTATTTTCGTTAAGTTTGGTTTCATAAATTTCCACAGAGACAAAAGCATGCCCTCCTCGCATGATACATAGAAAGGAGAGATGAAGGTAAGATCCCGACCTGGTTGATCAAAGATTGAAGTTTTTCTCCACGTGCCAAAATAGGCGTAGCGTGACTCACAGGGCTCCCGCACAGGTGCACCACTTGCCTCGGGAAAGAAAGGACTTCGAACGCACAAGGAAAAGGAGGAGACTAGCCAAGAGGAAGGATAAGAAAAACTAGCATGATAAAAAGATGAGATCCCAAAGATACGGGATAAGAAATTTGAACACCTTGGAAGTCGTATCGTGGTTCTACCACACGGTTGGGTGGTTACACACGACTGAATTAGTTTTTATTTAATAGTGAGGTTTCTTGGGATTTTTAGATATTAATTATGGGTTAAAACAGCCTTGAAACGCCTTAAAAGATCAAAAAGGGTCCCAAAGAGGCATTACGAGAAAAACCATAGAAGGAAAGCCTGACGAGGTTGGATAACACCGATCGGTCGCACCGACGAGGTGAGACCCCTTAGGATCCTAGAATTTGGTAAAGGGATGGATCATGAGGGTCTGGGCCATTACATCAGATACCTCTCAAACTATTCTCACCCTTGAGAATCCAGAACCAAACCAGAAGGAAAGGGGGGGGGGTCTGAACAACCACCCCAGAAGATACCTCTCAGGAGTGAACCTCTCTGACACAGGAACACCTTATCTCCTGAACAATCAGGGTAGTACTACCACTCCTTTCCCTGTGAAACGTCACAAAAAAAATACTAAACCGTCCGACCATGTGGGAGAGGGGTTTTACTTCCTCCGTAGTAAGATACTATCCGCTTTGGGCGGCACTAACTCGCCCGCACGGGTTTAGGCGCATCCACTTTAATACATCCTAACTAGGAATCAGGTCCTCCCCTCCCCATCCTTTAGGACATTTCACACACATTCATGGAAAAAGGAAACTGCACATCCCATAGTCAACAAGGTAAATCATTACATAACAAACAAGTACTAATAAAATAGGATAAAACTCAAAACAAATCTGGGTACTGGGCACGAATCTGTGCTTTCCTCTCCCAGGTACTCTCCTCAAGCCCACCACGCCTCCATAACATGCGACCAATGAGGTTTTTTGTCCACGAAGCACCTTCTCCTCACGACCCCCAATCATCACTAGCCATTCCACGAAGGTTGCATCGTCTTCGATATCTAGATCTCCCCAGTCGAGGACATGCAAATCGTCGTGCAGATACCGACGAAGCTGGGACACATGGAAGACATCGTGCACCCTTTGTAGCTGTAGTGGCAACGCCAGCTAATAAGACACCTCGAAGACCCGGTGCAACACCTGGAAGGGTCCGACGAACCTGGGAGAGAGCTTACTTCCCCTGCCAAACCTCCACTGCCCACACCGAGGGGAGACCTTCAAGAAAACGTGGTCCCCAACCTCGAACTCCAAGGGACTTCTCCTATCATCTGCATATGACTTCTGCCGGTCCTGAGCCTCATTAATCCTCTCTCGTATAAGCTGAACCTTCTCGGTTATGCTCTGCACCACCTTCGGGCCAAGAACAGCTGCTTCCCCAACCTTATTCTATCACACGAGTGAGCGAAACGATCTTCCAAATAGTGCTTCGAATGGATCCATGACAATGGTAGTGTGATAGATATTATTGTAGGAGAACTCTACTATAGGCAAGTGTTGCACCCATGATCCCCTGAAGTCGATAATGCATGCTCGCAACATATCCTCCAAGGTCTGGATGGTGTGCTCTGTCTGCCCATCTGTCTGGGAGTGGAAGGCAGTGCTAAGGCACAACTGGGTGCCAAAAGCATGCTGCAAACCCCTCCAGACTCATGAGGTAAATCGTGCATCCCTTTCAGAGAATATGGAACTCGGAAATCCATACAACCGCACTACCTCATCCACATACCTCCTTGTTAGAGCGTCCATCGCACTCGACTCCCTGATCACCAGAAAGTGAGCCGACATCGTCAACCAGTCTACTACTACCCAGATGGCGTCATAGCCTCCTTGAACCTTGGGTAGCCCCATGATGAAATCCATCGAGATGTCATCCCACATCCACTCGGGGACTTCTAAAGGTTGAAACAACCCACCTGGAACACTGTGTTCAGCCTTCACCTGCTGACACGCTAGGCACTTGGCCCCAAAGTCTGCCACCGCCCGCTTTACCCCGGGCCATGAAAACTATCCTCTCAGACCCTCGTACATCTTGGAAACTCCTGGATGCACTGCCAGGGGTGAGCTGTGGAACTCACCAAGGACCCTCTCATGCATCGCCTCTGGAACAAAAATTCTCACCCGAAAAAACATCCAGTTCTGACCATTCTCTATCCACCCTTCTGGAGCATCGCCTTGGCTAACCTGGTCATGCATCACTTCACTCTCTGGGTCTCCCCACTGAGACACCTCCACCTGACGTGACAGAGAAGACTGTATGGTCATATGATACTGGAAACCCCTTCCACTATCCATCCTCGCATCCAGGTTTAGGGAATCCAACTCCTCCATCACCCTCCAAGCGTCTGCCGACTCTCGGACCGCATCCCTCTGTGACCTTCTGCTCAAGGCATCATCCACCAAGTTTCCTTTCCCTAAGGTGTAGGAAATCTTGAAATCATAATCCTGGAGGAACTCCATCCACCTTCATTGTTGTAGGTTCATGTCTCACTGGGAGAAGATATAATTCAAACTTTTGTGGTCCGTGAAGACCACAAAGTGATCTCCGATGAGGTAATTCCGCCACAAATTTAGTGCAAAAATGACCGCTGTGAGCTCCAGATCGTGGGTGGCATAATTACCCTTGTGGGGGCGTAGCTGTCTAGACCCATAAGAGATCACTCATTATCACTACATCAGCACACACCCGGGGCCTTTTCTAGAAGCATCACAGTACACCTCATATGCCGCCCCTTATTGTGGAAACCTCAGCACTGGGGCACTCGCTAACTTCTCCTTCAGATAGCTGAAGGCTGCCTCACTCTGCTCATCCCATATGAAATCCCGATCCTTCTTCTTCAAGGCTATAAAAGGTGCTGCAACTCCGGAAAAGTTGGGTACAAACCTTCGGTAGTAACCTGCCAGCCCAAGGATGCTATGGACCTCTTCCACGTTCTTTGGTGCTACCCAAGAAACAACTGCCTCGACCTTTGATGGGTCCACTGCTACCCCCCGCTCGGACACCACATGTCTAAGGAAGTGCACTTCTCGTGTCCAGAACTTGCACTTGGACAACATCCCATAGAGTTGCTGCCGTCGGAGGACCTCCCAAACCATCCTCAGGTGATTAGCATGGTCCTCCTCTAATCTTGAGTAGATTAGGATGTTGTCGATGAACACGACTACGAACCGATCAAGGTACTCCCAGAAGACAAAGTTCATAAGCCCCATGAACACAGCTGGAGCGTTCGTAATGCCGAACGGCATGACCACAAACTCGAAGTGCCCATATCTACACCTGAAGGCCGTCTTCGGGATGTCTCCCTTCTTTACCCTCAACTGGTGATATCCAGACCATAGGTCGATCTTTGAGAACCATCCTACCCCTTTCAACTGGTCAAAGAGATCGTCTATCCTTGGAAGAGGGTAGCGATTCTTGACCGTTACCTGATTCAGTCTCCTGTAGTCTATGCACAACCTTAGACCACCATCTACCTTCTTTGAAAACAACACAGAAGAACCCCATGGCGACACACTCGGTCGAACAAAACCCTTATTCATCATATCTTCAATCTGAATCCGCAACTCCCGTAGCTCCGAAGGGGCCATCCGGTAGGGAGCCACTGAAATCGGACGAGCACCAGGCTGCAAGTCTATCCTAAACTCGACATCATGTCGAGGGGGTAGATTCGTCACCTCCTCAGGGAAGACGTCCATAAACACACTGACGATCACTGGTACATCCACCATATCTGCATCCACTAACTCCACTGATAGCTCAGCCAACAAGAAGAGGAGGGGTTCCTCTCGCCTGCTGCCCTTCTAGCCACCCCGCTCACCGTTGAAAGTAACACATCGGCCGCCTAAGTCTGAAAACACGACCCTTCCTCGGAAGCAGTCAATGACGGCACATACAGAGAACAACTAGCCAATGCCTAGGATGCCATCGTATGGCTGTATCTATAATAGTAGGAGGTCCCTGACTGACTGATGTGGCCCTATCGTCAATCTGCATCCTCGAAAAACATATATCAAGTCGGTCTGACCTTCGGCTGGTGTGCTCAGCACCAGGGGAACTTGAAGTCTCTTGGAATCTAAACCCAAAGAACGGGCTAGAATGGGTGTAACAAAGGATTGCACAACTCATGTATCGAACAAGATGTAAGAAAGGGTACAGAACTAACTGAATGTACCTCGAACGACCTCCAGTCTTGCTGGAACTGCTACCTCCGCAGCGTGAAAATGACCACGCCCAACTCCTCTACCCCTCGGCTGTCAGCCACCTCCCTGACCACGCCCTGGTCGAGGTCCCTGAGGAGTGCCCTGAGGTCGGCCTCCTCCCACAATGTCTGCCCTCGGAGGAGCGGGAGCTCGCTGCCCCTACTGCTGCTGCTGAAAGGGCCAAGCTGGAAGCTACTACTGAGGTGGGTGCTGGGACTACCCGCCACCGCCGTACTATAATCGGTCCGGGAACTGATTTTTGAGATGTCCATTGCTCCCACAGATGAAGCACCTCAGTCCTGGGCCCAAAGAGAAAGGGCGAGGGCTGGGAGATCGAAACTGGAACTACTGGGGCCTGCTCCCTACCGGTCGAAACCTAGAGGGACCCGATGCTAGAGGCCCAGTGCTGACAACCTTCCCCTTTGATGATCCCAGCTGGATCCCCTCTCATGAAACACCTCCCAGCGTGTGCATCCTCTCCACCACCTCTGCCTTCTTCTGGACCTCCAAGTATGTCATCAAGGTGAAGGGGGTAACAACGTACTGGAGGGAAGGTCAGAGCGCCTCCTCCAAACATCTCGCCCGAGACTCCTCATCCGAAAAGAGGTCCGGAGAAAAGAGGAGGAGATCCATGAACTTGATCCCCAGCTCCCTTACTGACATTCTCCCCTGCTGGAGGGAGAGTAGCTCCTGCCTCTTCTCAGCTTTCATCATAGAAGAGAGGAATTCCGCCCGGAAATCCTTCTCGAAATCAGTCCATGCCACCTCAGCATCTCTCCTCTCCCCTAGGTAGAGCATCCACCACTGACACGCTGCTCCCCGCATCTGGATCACAGCAAGAGGAACCCAGCACTCTGTCGGAGCCCAGATAAAGCCGAAATCTATCACCAGATCTTCCAGCCAACTCTCCGTCAACATGTCAGAGGTGCTGCCCTCATACTTTTCGAGGGACTGTCGCTGGAAGGCTTGAAGTGTCTTCTTCCACTGGTCCTCCTCCTCCTCTCGATCAGCCCTCTGCCGATCGGCCACGTGAACCTCCTGGGCCTCGATCACCCGTACAATTTTTGGTCGTCTCCCGAGTACCATAGCTGTAAGGTAAACAAAAAATGCCTAAGCCCAAGTAGTGTAGAATATTGTTCTTAAAATTTATTAAACTTCTTATTTATTTAAATTTCCCAAAAAACCCCAAAAACACGAGAACAAAAGTCATTATGATGCATGCACGTTTCCTAGGGTCTCTACCCTTCAATTAGCATGGCCTCACTTGGTCGTTCGGTAGGTCCAGAGTCCTTGCATCAGATCACGGGGGGCCCAAAAATCCCGTGTCCTAGTCAGTCTTCCCTGGCCTAATTCACACACCAAGGTCACCCAACACTATTTCCCTACCACCCCATACAATCCTCACTGTGCCTAACTCCAGACTCCATCCTATCTCTCAACCTTCCTTTGATACCATTCTGTCACGACCCACCTTCACCAAAAGAAGGTAAGGGTCAGCAGATTGCCGGACCCTTCCTTCTTTAAGTTGAAGGAGAGATAATGACCCCCGAAACCCACCTTCAATAGGTCCCGGAGTGGCGACCAGCACCAAGGGTATAGAATCACACACTAAATAAAAGGCATTATCCTTTTTCTTTTAATATGATCAGGAGATAAGATAGTAAATCCCACAACACCAAAACTGAAAGTATAAGTATGGCTAAAAGTAAACCATTCCCATATGCATGATCAATGATAAAAGATACAAGTCATTGACTCCAAGGGTAAAAATATACCAAGAAAAGGAAAACAACAACAGAAAATACCCCAAGGGTCCAAGCTAGTACAGTCCCGCATGATCCCTGAAGTCCTCATGGAAACCTGAAAACAGTTTTACATACGTAGGGTGAGCATACCAGTATACTCAGTAGCGAAACCAAAGACTCTCATGCACAAGTGAGGTGACATTCTAATTTCACAAGGAAAAAGAGATAACCAAACACTTACCAAGGTAAACTATCCACCCAAGCCTCACCAAGGCACACTCCCCAAATAACGCAAGTCAATTAAAGTATAGTAATTGCACATCGATGTTTGGGTACCCCGCGCCACTTTCCCACTGGTTATTGATGACATCCTACACATCGAACCAATCCTGCCATTCTCACCGTAGTACCACTGCCAAACCCCACTCACACACACCTGGGCCACAACCTCACCACAGTCCCACTGCCAAACCCTGCCCACACACACCTAGGCCATAACCTCACCGCAGTCCCACTGCCAAACCCCGCCCGTACACACCTGGGACATAACTTCACCGCAGTCCCACTGCCAAACCCCACCCGCACACAACTGGGCCATAACCACTATCCCGCCCGCAGACAGCTGGTCCACAACCACCACACATAACCATACCCACAAACACCTGGGTCAAAACAACCACTGCCATGCCCGAAGACACCTGGGCCTCATCCCGAAGACACTTGGGAAGCAACCTTCCCGTAAACACCTGGGCCAACCACCACAAATACCCTACCCGAAGGTTCTTGGGATAATAATGGACTTCAGGCCATCACAGCCTGCCTGAAGAGTCTTGGGCTATTTGGAAAATGGAGCAGAAAAGGAGGTAATAACCAGCCAATCATAGGAGTGTTGGGAAAAACACCCTCCCCCATGAAATGGGAGTGATCGAAACTTAATTACTCAACTTGTGTGGGGCGCGAATAAGAAACATAAAAACTACAAGTATATACATAAGTAAACAAGAACTCTACCCAACCTAGGGTTATGAAACCAGACTAAGCACAAACACCGCATCACTATCCATTCAAGAAAGGTATACCACCCACAACCAGGTCACAATCCATCCCAGAACCAATTTCCCCATTTAACCCATTCTTGTTTTCATGTTCAAGTGATCCCATCTAGATGAAAACTACACTACTGGGTAACTAACAGGCACAACTACCAGCTAGAGAAAGAAGACAGTCAAGCAACTTAAACATTCACACCCGGTTCTCTTGTAAAGTCACAACAACAAAGGGATAAGTGAGATCCCTCAAAGTACTGGAACCAAAGAAAACCCCGAGATACAACCCCATGTTCCCAAACTCCCGGAGCCAACATTTTCTCAACAACAGAGGATTCCAACCCAATTTGTGATATAAGAAGAGTAACCACACAACCTCAAATCCACAACCAGCAGAAGTACAACAATAAGGGATCCCATCCCCACCCGCATCACCCCAGAAGTCGGCTCGTGAAGAAACGACCAAACCACTACCACCAACACAAGGCAGGTCCAAGCAGGTATTTTTAGATTTAAATTATTTAACACACTCCATGGTTTCAATTCCACTATTCTCTAACTGGGGTTATCACAGAAAAGGGTTGATCCTGGTGCTTTCAATTTATTTAACTGAGTATACGTAATTAACCAATTCCATGTTACGGTTATTTAAAACCTCCAGGAGCACCGAGGTCCAATAGTACACAGAGAAAGACCACCAACGACCATGATTTTCAGTGAGCATAGGCCCATACAACTCACAATACATAACAACATAAAGAGTACATTAGAACATTGATCACACCACCTTTCATTCATTAAAGGTTAGTTCATTATCTTCATTAAGTTCGGTTTCATCAATTTCCACAGAGACAAAAGCATGCCCACCCCGCATGATATAAAGAAAGGAGAGATGAAGGTAAGATCCCTACCTGGTTGATCAAAGATCGAAGTTTTTCTCCATGCGCCAAAACCGGGGATGCGCGACTCATAGGGCTCCCGAACAGGTACACCACTTGCCTCGGGAAAGAAAGGACTTTGAATGCACAAGGAAAAGTAGGAGACTAGCCAAGAGGAAGGAGAAGAAAAACTAGTGTGATAAAAAGATGAGATCCCAAAGTTACAAGATAAGACATTTGAACGCCTTGGAAGTCAGATCGTGGTTCTACCACACGGTTGAGTGGTTACAAATGACTGAATTAATTGTTATTAAATAGGGAGGTTTATCGGGATTTTTAGATATTAATTATGGGTTAAAACGACCTTGTAACACCTTAAAAGGTCAAAAAGGGCCCAAAAGAGGCATTACGGGAAAAACCATAGAAGGAAAACCCGATGAGGCTGGATAACACCGATCGGTCGCTCCGATGAGGTGCGACCACTTAGGATCTTAGAATTTGTCAAAGGGATGGATCATGAGGGTCTGGGCCATTAAAAACACCTCAAAAGGCCTAAAAAACTGGGGAGAAATATTACTACCATGACCAAAACTTCACTATCCACGATGGGGAGTCACCTTCAGAAACACATGATCCCCAACAACAAACTCTAAGGGTCTCCTCCTTTGATCAACATAAGATTTCTAATGATCCTGTTCTATCTTCATCCTCTCACGAATCACCTGAACCATCTCTATTGTATTTTTCACTAGTTCTAGTCCGAGAATTGTTGACTCTCCAACCCCAGTCCAGCACAATAGAGAATGACAAGTCTAGCCATACAGGGCTTCAAATGGTGCTATACCGATGGTGGAGTGAAAACTATTATTGTAAGAAAACTCCACCAAGGGTAAGTGCCACATCAATGAACCTCCAAAATCAAGAACACAAGAGCGCAACATGTATTCAAGAGTATGGATGGTTCGCTCTGTCTGACCATCCATTTGAGGATGAAAAGCAGTGCTAAGGCATAGTTGAGAACTGAAATCATGCTGGAGATCCTTCCACACCCTAGAAGTAAAGCATGGATCTCAATCATAAATGATCATCCTTGGGACTCCATGAAGTCTCACCACCTCCTCAAGATACTGCCTCAACAAAACTTCCACTGATCTCGACTCCTTGATCGCTATGAAGTAGGACAATTTTGTTAAATGATCCACTACCATCCAAATAACATCATGTACTCCTGGAGATTGAGGTAAACTAGTAACAAAGTCGATTGAGATGTCCTACCACTTCCATTGAGGAATATCTAATTGTTGGATCAAACCACCGGGGACGCGGTGCTCAGCATTGACCTTCTGGCAGACTAAACATCGAGACACAAACTCTGCAACCACACACTTCAACCCAGGCCACCAAAAATGACTCCTCAAGGCTCGGTACATCTTTGTCACGCCAGGATGCACCGCTAAAGGAGAACTATGGAACTCTATGAGAATCGTCTCATGCATCATCATAGGAACAAAAAGCCTTTAATGATACAAAAATCGGTGTTGTTCATCCTCAGTCCAACTATCAGGGGCCTCGCCACAAATAACTCGGTCTCTCCAGACCTCTACCTCAAGACCCCCCAACTGGGACTCTTCCACCTGCTGCAATAGAGATGACTGCACCATCATCTAGAAAAGACAACCTCTGCCCCCAAATTCACCCATATTAAGATGTAATGTTGACAGTTCTTCCATTACTCTCCAGGAATTACCAGATTCATGTACAGCATCACTACGTGAATTTCAACTCAGTGCATCAGCTACAACATTCCCATTTCCAGGTGTATACGATATTTCGAAGTCGTATTCCTATAAGAACTCCATCCACCGATGCAGTCGTAAGTTCAAGTCACGTTGGGAGAAAACATACCTTAGGCTCTTATGATCGGTGAAAACCATGAAGCACTCACCAATGAGGCAATTTCTCCACAACATTAGAGAAAACACCACGATTTCAAACTCAAGGTCATGGTTGGCATAGTTAGGTTCATGAGGATGCAAATGCCGAGACCCATAAGAAACAACTGATCTTTGCTGCATCAGAACACAGCCTAACCCCAGATGTGAAGCATCGCAGAAAACATCAAACTGAACTCCCTCTACTGGGAGAAAAAGAACGAGAGCACTTAATAACTTCTCCTTTAGATACTCAAAAGTTTCAAGACACTGATCAGTCTATATGAACACCTGATCCTTCCTGGTTAAAGCTGTCAGAGGAGTCACAAATCAAGATAAATCGATTACGAACCTCCTGTAGTAGCCTGCGAGACTAAGGAAACTTCGGTCCTTAGACACTGTCTTGGGGGATGCTTAAGACACAAATTCTTCTATCTTCAATGAAACCACACCTACCCCCCGTTGGGACACAACATGCCCCACGAAATAGATATATTGAGCCCAAAACTCACACTTTGACAACTTCCCAAACAACTGATGTTGACGAAGAACTCCCAAAACGGTGTGTAGATGCTCTGCATGCTCATCCTCAGATGTGGAGTACACAAGGATGCCATCAATGAAAACCACCACAAACTTGTCCAGGAACTTACGAACAAAGCATTCATCAATCCCATGAACACAACTAGAGAATTTGTCACACCGAATGGAATGACAACAAACTCATAATGCCCAAGACGACAACAGAAAGTAGTCTTCATGATATCCTCATCCTTCACACGCATCTGATGATATCCGGTCCACAAATTGATCTTTGAGAACCAACTTTCACCCTTCAGTTGATCAAATAAACCATCAATCTGTGGAATAGGATAGCGATTCTTTACTGTCACTTTGTTTAAGCAATGATAATCGACACACAACCGCAAGCTGTCTTTATCATTCTTCATGAAAAATACTGGTGCACCCCATAGTGACACACTCATCCAAACAAAACCGCACTATAACAGAACATCAAGCTATATACGGAACTCTCATAACACAGAAGGGGCCATCCTATATTGGGACATAGAGATAGGAGATGCTCCTAGTTGTTGCTCGATCCCAAACTCAATCTCTCATCAAGGGGGTAATGCTACAAACTCTTCCGGAAAGATATCAGGGTACTCTTATATGACCCTAGGAAACTCCAACTGCTTAACCTCTTAAGAACTCAGAATCATCTCATCCATCATGGATGATAAGGATAGAACATGCCTATGACCCATCCGAGGATCTCACTCACCAATGAACACCACCGACTCTACATCTGCATCGAATAACACAACCCGCCTCCTGATACAATCAACGATAGCCTACACGGAATACAACCAATCCATGCTGAGGATAACATCATATGGTTGTATTCGTAAATATAGTAAATCTCCCCAAGAGTGGTGTTGCCCCAACACTAGCTCACTGTTTCTACATACTTCAAACAAGTCAGATCGACCTACAACTGGCGTATTCAATGCCAAGGGAACTGGAAGCCTCTCTACCTCAAGTCCCAAAGCATAGAAAAGGGTATGTGATATGAATGTAATGACCCAAAATTTTAAATAAATTTTGTTTCCTAACTTTGTGTGTTATTATTTTTATACTAAACAAAAATATTTCATTTAATAAAATGAGTATAATTAAAATAATACTATTGGGTTTCGACTGTTATATGACCATTGGAAACTAAATGTTGTGATTATTGTCTATAAATACAAGTGTTCTTGATTAATTAATATAGAAAGAAGATTTGATGGCCCCATCCAGTAGTCTCGGGCTGATCGAAGCCCATCTGACGGAACTCGGGAAGGAGGTAGCGCCTTTGGGATTTGCTCTGGACCAATCTCAAGCCGAACTTCATCGTGTGATGTTGGAACATAATCACCTTCGTGAGAAGTTCAAGCTAATAGAAATAACTACTGAGGAAATATTGGCTGAGCTTCCCCAATATTCTATCACCCTAGCACACCTTACGCTTAGGTCCTATGCTGGTGTTATAAGGGTCCATGTAACGAGACCGTAACTGCCTTGTGTAATCCTTTGATTTAAATAAAAGTTATGATGTCTTCTTATGGTGATGTTTGTGAATTTTCAAATGGTTGGATAAATATAGTATGTATATTATTGAGGAATTCTAGAAAAAGGACCATTTAAAATATTTATGTAAACTTTAAAGAATTAATAATGTGTAATGATTTTCAAAAAATGGTCTTCTACAACAATGTTCAGTATGAAATTTAGAGCCTAATAAGATCAACCTATTTTT
Source organism: Viscum album (assembly GCA_963277665.1). NCBI lineage: Eukaryota > Viridiplantae > Streptophyta > Magnoliopsida > Santalales > Viscaceae > Viscum > Viscum album. Next base: position 917,673,320 of record OY728157.1, read on the forward strand.
TGCTGAATAGTAAATTATGAATAGTGATTTTATGCTTATGATTAATAATGTGACCAAATGGATTAAGTAACTTCTCTTAATAAAGTATCAATATAATTTAGGCACCGTGATTAAGTAATGTGATTCAATAAAATAGGTAAATAACTGTTTTAGAAATAATTGGTTAAGTATTAGTTTTTTCAGGTGAATTGGGTTTTTTATTTAAAAATTAAATTAAAAATATTTATAAAATTATTTTCATAAAATAGATTTCATTTTTGAAATCAGAGCATCAATATTTGGTTAACCTGAATTTTTGGGATTTTTCTGAAATAGTTGAATTTTTAGTGAATAGTGTTTTTATTTAAAAATTAAATTAAAATATTTTTATAAAAATATTTTCATAAAATGGAGTTCAATTTTTAAATTAGAGCATCAATATTTGGTTAAGGTGAATTTTTGGGATTTTTCTGAGAAAGTTGAATTTTCGGTGAATAGTGAAAATACGGGTTTTCAGTTTCAGGTGTTTAATGACATCATTAAGGATGTAATAATTATGAAATAATTCTTTTAGACTTATGAATAGTAAGATAAGGTATGAGGTGTCCCAAGTGGCCAATACCATGGGGAAATACCATGGGAAAGCCCATGGTTTTTCCAATACCACCGATAAGTTGTCCCTTGGCAATTAATGCTTTGTCCCCTCACTTTTCCTATAAATACCAACCCTTTACCTCATTAATTTCATTTAAAAATCCTCCCCAATGATGTTATGGTCTCTTTAACTCCCAAGGAGTCATCCCAAGGTTCCATCAAGACTCCCAAGGTCCCGACCTTCAAGCTTTTGAAGTTACTCTTCAAGGTAAGGGATCCTTTCACCCTCCTATTTTAATTCACGACTTACTTTATGTTGTGTCTTCTAATTTCCATATATTTATGTTGAGGGTATGTTCTTATATGTTCTCCTTTATTTCCATTTCATGTCTAATTGTTGAGAGACTCTTCCCGCTCTCATCAATTTATTTTCTGAATTTTTAAGTGACGCCGTTATGCTGCCGAATTTTTTGTAAGAGAAATCGCATCTTATCTTTTATTTCATGTTTCCTTTTCATGTGTTATGTCATTAAAATATCCATACCATGATCTTATTCAATACCCATACTGTATTATGAGTTATTTATGAGTGGGTGACCCTTTTTACCTCCCTTTTCAATGTTTTCTAAAACCATGTTATATAGCCGTCATGCTGCAGAAATTTAGTCTCAAAATTTATATCTCTTTCTCTCATGAAATTATATTATTTATTTATGTGAATGAACATACCTATTTAGTTTATATGGGTGTTCATAAATATATAAAGATGATATATTTTATTCTATAATTGAAATACATATAACCCTCACTCCCTTTCCATGGGTTATAAATGATATGATGATATTATTTTTAAGCTCTTTTTAAATGTCACGATTTTAACATGAAACCAATTTCTTTGATTCTATTTGGGTTATTTATGAAATGATTGATTATTATCTATGTGGTTAACATGAAAGTAAATGCATATTAAGGGTGTTCCCTGATATCTCTCCAATTCATTTGGTAAAGAATTAATCTTTAGAGATGACAAGTTTAACGATACCTTGGTGAATAACCTTGGTAATTTTTATGACACCTTGGGGGATGGACCTTGGTGATATGTTCATGAATGTCTAAATGGAATGTTGTAGCCACATATTCAAGATTATGTTCTAAGTTCTTTTCATTATGATATGCCTATTCTTCCATTTCTCATGTCTGTATGTTTTTATTCAAGTAATTATTGATATCACAAGTACATTGATTCCCTTGCTTACCCCTACTGGGCTTTCTGCTCACCCTTTACTTTGGATGCATGTATCCAGGTTATGAGATGAAGTAATTATACTTAGGATGAACTTATTATGAAGCCTTAAAAGTGGTTTAGAAGAATGTTTTATGTTGTTTTCATGTATTATGTTCCTGATTTCCATGACACTAGACTTTAAAGATCCTCTTTATGTAAAATGTAATGAAAAGTTATGTATTAAAAAGGCGGGATGATATAGTTGGTATCAAAGGATAGTTTAGTTATTTATGGAAATTAGGATATGAAATTTTTTATGAAGAACCCTATAGAAAAGTTTAATATAGTAAATCTTCCTGGTATTTTGGTAAGTATTGAGTAAGTGGTTTATCAAGCAAATACATCTCTGTCTGGATACGAGCAGGTAGAGGTGGCTCTGGCACAGATTTACATAGGGGTAAAACCCAAAAACACAGATTTAAGCTAGGCTCGAATGAGAACTGGTACACAACAAAAGGCCGTGCTGCACTCTTAGTTATGACACTCCTAGGGGATATGTTTGGTTAATCACAAGCTTTTTATGAATCATTATGAAGGAATTATAGAAAAATGTAATTGTCTAAGCATGGAGTTTTAATACATAAAATCCTTTTTAGTTAAAAGAATTGTAAATGAAATAAGTTTCTCACGAAGGATTTGTTCTTTTAGAAAATGTCCCCATTGTCTATGAATACGTTAACGTATTTCCTGAGGAGTTTCCCGAACCTCCCCCAGAAAGAGAGGTAGATTTTTCCATTGAACTCATAACTGGATCTCATCCGATGTCAAAGACCCCCTATAGGATGGAAAATGTAGAGCTAGAGGAATTGAAGAAGCAACTCCAAGATCTTTTGGAGAATAGGTTTATCCGACCAAGTGTTCCTCCTTGGGGAGCAATAGTTCTCTTTGTGAAGAAGAAGGATTGATCGATGCAGCTATGCATTGATTATAGAGAACTGAATGAGATCAAAATGAAGAAAAAAAACTCTCTTCCAAGAATTGATGACTTATTTGACCAACTTCGCAGGGATCAATTATTCTCTAAGATTGATCTTTGTTCTGGTTATCATCAATTGATGGTGAAGAATGATGATATTCAAAAAACTGTCTTCCAATTAAGATATGGGAATTATGAGTTTGTTGATATGACCTTCGGACTGACTAATGCACCTACTATTTTTATGGATCAAGAATAAGTTGATTTTGGAAACTTATGTTTTATCAAATGTATATCCTTTATATAGGAAAATGATTTGGTGATTAAATGATAAAGGTTATTTTGGAAGATGTTTTCTCTTTTGGAGTACTATATGACTAAGGGAAATAAAATACTACATGATTTAAATTTAGGAGGAATGGTTGATTTTTTTGGGTGATAATTTATGTATTTATTGTGGACATATGGTGATTTGGGTTATTTCTGTAAAATGATGAACCTAGCATAGAGAATATGTGAATAGGTTAATTATACTTTAGTATGAGACTTTAATTGTAGTCGATGTTATTTAGAGATAAATGTTAAGATTTATTGGGGATGACTATGTGATTAAATCCTTCTGAGTTTTGGGTTCCAATCTTAGTTTGGATTATTCTGATGAATTTTAAGTATGATTGTGTATTTAATGGTCTTTCTGGAACTTTGGGTTCTTTTTGTTGAATTTTTGAGATTAATTGCCATTTTTCTTTTTATAAAGTATCATCCTTTTTGGGGATTATATGATCTCGTACTAACCATTTTAGTTTTAGCTGATGACTAAAGACAAGGGAAAAATATAGTTAATCTTTTGTGGAGTATGTGATTCTCTAGAAGATGATCCTTGTTCTTTTAATGAGACCAAGTCTTTTTGAATGCTCATTTTTTGGATAAAAGATTAGTCTTGGTGGGAAATAATTAAAGGATGAAACTATACTTGAAGGTAAGTATATTTCCTTATGTTTTTATTCTATGTAGTAAACAAATTCCTCAAAATTATGAAAAGGAACATAAAACAAAAATGTTGTTGGTTTACGTTTCCTACTGGGTAATCAAAGACTATTTAACACATCTTAAGTTTGTGGTCTTCTTGTGGTTAAATTTCTCCTAATCAGGTTTTCTATCACTCTCCATCAGAACATGACCCTTTGTTTTCTCTTCCATATCCATGTTTTCCTACATGGAATCCTACTATGGGTTAACTCGGGTGACCTTTGCACTTCCCTTTCTTTCTTTTAAAGTAATAGTTTTACTGACTCTTTTTTCGATGTTGGACATTCAAAAAAATTTCCAAGCCCAATTTTAAAATTGCAAGAATGAAATTTCTTAAGGGTGGGATATTGTAACGGCCCGAAATTTTGAATAAATTTTGTTTCCTAACTTTGTGTATTATTTTATTTTATACTCAACAAAACTATTTCATTTAACAAAATGAGTATAATTAAAATAAAACCGTTGGGTTTTGACTGTTATATGACCGTTGAAAACTAAATGTTGCGATTATTGTCTATAAATACATGTTATCTTGATTAATTAATATAGAAAGAAGATTCGATGGCCCCATCCAGTAGTCTCGGGCCGATCGAATCCCATCTGACGAAACACGGGAAGGAGGTAGCACCATTGGGCTTTGCTCTAGGCCAAACCCAAGTCGAACATCATCATGTGAAGATGGAATGGAATCAACTTCGCGAGAAGTTCAAGCTGATAGAAATTACTATTCGGGAAAAGTTGGCCGAGCCGCCCCAATATTCTATCACCCTAGCACACCTTACTCTTAGGTCCAATGCTGGTGTTATAAGGGGATATGTAACGAGACCGTAACTGCCTTCTGTAATCCTTTGATTTAAATAAAAATTGTGATGTCTTCTTATGGTGTAGTTTGTGAATTTTTAAATGGTCGGATAAATATAGTATGCATATTATCGATGAATTCTAGAAAAAGGATATTTTAAAATATTTATGTAAACCTTAAATAATTAATAATGTGTAATGATTTTTAAAAAATGGTCTTCTACAACTATGTTTAGTATGAAATTTAGAGTCTAATAAGATCAACTTAATTTTTAGCGAATAATAAATTATGAATAGTGATTTTATGCTTATGATTAGTAATGTGACCAAATGGATTAAGTAACTTCTCTTAAGAAAGTATTAATATAATTTAGGCACCTTGATTAAGTAATGTGACTCAATAAAATAGGTAAATAACTGTTTCAGAAATTATTGGTTAAGTATTAGTTTTTTTAGGTGAATAGTGTTTTTTATTTTAAGAATTAAATTAAAAATCTTGAAAAAATTATTTTCATAAAATGGAGTTCATTTTTGAAATCAGAGCATCAATATTTGGTTAAGGTGAAGTTTTGTGATTTTTCTAAAATAGTTGAATTTTCAGTGAATAGTGTTTTTATTTAAAAATTAAATTTAAAATATTTAGAAAATTATTTTCATAAAATTTAGTTCATTTTTGAAATCAGAGCATCAATATTTGGTTAAGGTGAATTTTTGGGATTTTTCTGAGAAAGTTGAATTTTCGATGAATAGTGAAAATACAGTTTTTGAGTATCGAGTGTTTAATGACATCATTAAGCATGTAATAATTATGAAATAATTCTGGTCGACTTATGAATAGTAAGATAAGGTATGAGATTTCCCATGTGGCCAATACCATGGGAAAATACCATGGGAAAGTCCATGGTTTTTCCAATACCACCGATGAGGTGTCCCTTGGCAATTAATGCTTTTTCACCTCACGTCTCCTATAAATACCAAGCCTTTCCCTCATTCATTTCATTACCAAATCCTCCCCAACGAAGTTCTGGTCCCTTTACCTCCCAAGGAGTCCTCCCAAGGCGCCCTCAAGCCTTCCAAGGTCCCGACCTTCAAGCTTTCGAAGTTACTCTTCAAGGTAAGGGATCCTTTCACCCTCCACTTTTAAGTCACAACTTCCTTTATGTTGTGTCTTCTAATATCCATATATTTATGTTGAGGGTATGTTCTTATATGTTTTCATTTCTGTCCATTTCTTGTCTAATTTTTGAGAGACCCTTTCTGCTCTCATCAATTTATTTTCTGAATTTTTAAGTGACGCCGTTAGGCTGCCGAATTTTTCGTAAGAGAAATCACATCTTCTCTTTTCTTTCATGTTTCCTTTTCATGTGTTATTTCATTAAAGTATCCATACCATGATCTTATTCAGTACCCATACTGTATTATTAGTTATTTATGTGTGGATGACCCTTGTCCCCTCTCTTTTCAATGTTTTCTAAAACCATGTTTATAGCCGTTATGCTGTAGAAATTTCATCTCAAAATTTCTATCTCTTTCTCTCATTAAATTCTATTTTTTATTTATGTGAATTACCATACCTATTTAGTTTCTATGGATGTTCATAAATATATAAATATTATATATTTTAGTTTGGAATTGACATACATATAACCTTCACTCCATTTCCATGGGTTATAAATGATATAATGATCTTATTTTTAAGCTCTTTTTAAACGTCACAATTTTGACATGAAACCCATTTCCTTGATTATATTTGGGTTATTTATGAAATGATTGATTATGATCTATGTGGATCAAGTGAAAGTAAATACATATTAATGGGGCACCTTGATAGCACTTTAATGCATTGGGTAAAGAATTAATCTCTAGAGATGACAAGTTTTACGATACCTTGGTAAATAACCTTGGAAATTTTTATGACACCTTGGGGATGGACCTTGGTGATATGTTCATGACTGTTTAAATGGAATTTTTTATCCACATATTAGAGATTATGTTCCATGTTCTTTTCATTATGATATTCGTATTCTTCCATTTCTCATGTCTATATGTTTTTATTCAAGTTCTTATTGATATCACAAGTACATTGATTCCCTTGCTTACCCTTACCGGAATTTCTGCTCACCCTTTCCTTTGAATGTATGTCTCTAGGTTATGAGATGGAGTAATTCTACATAGGATGAACTTATGATGAAGACTTAAATGTGGGTTATGAGAATGTTTTATGTTGTTTTCATGTATTATGTTCCGGATTTCCAAGACACTAGACTTTAAAGATCATCTGTATGTAAAATGTAATGAAATGTTATGTATTAAAAAGGCAGGATGATATAATGAAGGAGTGTGTCACTCCTGAATCAAATAAGTCATACACCAAGGTAGAGAACAAGCAAAGGGTACCTCAAATGACGTCTAGCTTGCCTGGTCTTGGCAACACTAAAGCATGAAGCTGACCACGACCTCCTCCACGACCTCTCTGACCCTGATGACGACCACCACCATGGTCATGCTCTGCTCTCTGAGGACAGGGAGCATCACATGGATGTCCTCTACCTGCCCCATCTACCCTCTGCTGATCTAAAGTTGGTGAAACCTGCTACTGCTGCCTCATATGGAACTACCTCAATGGAGGAATCTAGAGCAGAAAACCTGGTGCACGACGACTGATCTAAATGGTCTGGAACTCTCGCTACTGATGACCTCGACCACCACAAGAAAAACAAGTGCTTGATCCCTTGGCATAGGCCTGAGAGATGCTTCCCCCGGAGAAACGAGATGCTGAGGGCTGGGACCTACCCTCGGCTGAACAAAAACTCCTCTTCCCTAAAAACCAGGAACCCCAGACCACAACTATGCTTTGTGAGGAATCATGAAGACTCCCCTCTCGTGATGATCTGGTTCTGGACAACGTCCTCTTGACGACCTCTTCCCTTCCCAGTACCTCAAGATATGTCTTCTACATAAATGGGGTGACCTGGAACTAGATCTCTGGACACAAAGCCTCCTTGAAATGCCTCACCCTACCCTCCTCATCTGGTAATAGGTCCGAAGCATATCACAAAAGGTTCATGAAAAGGATTCAAAACTTTCGCACATTGGAGCTCCCTTGTCGAAGGGTAAGAAACTCCTGGCGACTAGACGCCTTCACAGTTGAAAAAAGAAACTCGACTCTAAACTTGTCTCAAAACTCCTCCCATGAGATTGCTAACTCCTTGCGATCCCAAAGGAACAAGAACCACCATTTCCTCGCTACTCCACACAGCATCGTCACAACCAAGGAAACCCAGTGCTCCTTTCGAGTACTAATTGCACTAAAGCCTATCTTGACCTCCTCCAACCAGTCTTCTGTGACTGCATCTAAAATGGAGAACTCGTACTTCTGCAGACTCTGGTGCTGAAACTCTCGGAGTGTCCTCCAAGTGTCATCATCGTCAACCTCTAACCGGCGGTGATTTGCTGGCATAGCCGGCTGGACATCTTCTATGTGATCCTGACGAGGACGTCGACCTGGAGCCATACCTGTAAAATAAAAAATAGTTAGAGATCCTAAACTAGGAATATGGGAGACTCATCATTAATTAATTATTTAATTGTTTTTATTTATTCATTTTTGGTTAACCTATCCCACGGTCTACCCATTCAAACACAGGAACAAAGAATAATGATGCATGATCCTTTACTAGGTCTCTACCCTATAACTAGTATCACCTTGTATAGTATCCATTGTAAACTTAAAGGTCCGTACATCAGATCATATGGGGCCCTAAATGCCTATGTCCCATCCGTTCTCCATTGTTTACATCACTTGCTAAACATGAATGACACTGTTTCCCTACCAACCCATGCAACCTCATGTGTGCCTAACTCCAAACTACAACCTATCTCTCAACCTGAGACTCTGATACCACTCTGTCACGACCCCCTCCCCACAAAGTGTACCCCTCCAAGGCCAGCAATGTGAGAAGGGAGATAATGACCCCCCGAGTCCTGCCTCCAGTAGGCCTCGTGTTGGCGACTAGCACCGAGGGTATTGCGAACACACAAATGGGAGGAATTACCCTATAAGAGAACACATGTAGAAGTGAGAGATAAGATAGACACCAAATAACTCCAACTCAACCATTAAGATAAAATAAATCCCAAGTACACATATGAAATGTTATGCAAAACTACTACAACTGAAAGGGGAAAAACTGCAAGCACCCAAAAGAAAGTAAAACAGTAGCAACCACAAGCCCGAACAAATCCTGCAACCGCAACCTAGTAGTAATCAGCCTGATGTCTAACCTACTCCATGTGACCTGAAAAGTAGTTTATATATACATAGGGTGAGTATAATAGTATACTTAGTAGGATCCTCCCCAAAGCCTCTCGTGCAAAAGTAAATAAATCATGCTAAAGCAAAGTGAACAATAAGTGAAACTATTTCGTCAGCTAAACAGGTATACTTTGTTCCTAGCCTCAGCATGGCTACTCTCACCAAGTAACTCATATAAGAGTATATAATATAATAAATAATATCAAGGGTACCCTGCTACTACTTCCCCACTGGTTTGCCTCTTTTCCCCAATGTCGCATGTCCTAAGAATCTCTCTCTAAAAAGGCTTGCATGCAGACACCTAGTCAAAGCACCACAACATGCACCTCGTGCAAAAAAACCACCACATCCACGTAAGAAAAGTAACCAGGTAGATTCTGGGAGCCACCATAGCTCCCATTACGTGTATCATACATTGGGTATTATACCTCAAGCCATCACATCCCATACACTGAGTAAGGATACTCAAGCCATTACAACCTATACATGTTACACCTATAGTAGTCCATAGAAAAATATATCCAGAATATATGTGTGTGAATAACCGCAATCCATTATAGCCCTCTACACACATATATGTGGAAAACTAACCAATGTGCCTACCATCACAAGTAACTATCAAGAGAAGAGAGAAGGGACAAAGGGGGTAGTCGGCCATCCATACTCTCATCGGAATGTTGGGGAAAACACCCCCTAGGGCTCAGAATCCCTGGGGTGTCAATTTACCTTACTAATAGGGTGGAGTAGCATATAGAAACACAAAAAGTACAGAATATACTATATCTCACAACCACACTATGGGCATAACCTAGTCTTAGACTCAACTACAACTAACGTCTCTCAGACTCCGGGATCCTACTTCTAAGACTATGTATCATGTAAGAACACAACCATTTAAAGAGCTTTAATACATTACTTCATTCCCTTTTTATCAGTTGCACTTTATGTTAATTAATTCTGTAAACATTAATTAACTAATAAAAATTCCACATTAAATTTCATTAGCATCACACCCCAAGTACACTATTCCTTCAAATGAAAACCTCATCATTTCACCCCAGCAAGCTCCAAACCCCATGGGTTAACATCATTTATTCAATTATTTATTTACAGAATTAATTTCCCATAATAATTGGAATTCTAGAAAAATAATCTATGCTTCTAAACACAAGGGGCTCAACACGGTGAGTAGATGAACTACCAGTCAAGTCTTTTCCACCTATAGTAAGAGCATAGACCCATCCTCCCTTGAGAAGATAAACTTAGAAAACACATGGCATAAATCTTCTGTCTTCTCCCCTTTAGGAATAAGGGTAAGCAAGACCAGTTTCCTTGAGCAGTGGGGAAAGTAAAGCAGATAAATAACCAAGAAGAATCAATAGAAAACCAAACATTAACATCCAACCCATTTCATCATCCCTGATGTCCTCCCTAACACCCATATGCATAAACTGATGCATCTCACCACTCTAGGAGTAAACTTCTACAACAAACAGTAGGCCTCCATGCCCCACATATCACAATAACCATCCATTCTCACATCACAACACAAGCAGCAAGAAAACAACAATCATATCGGTTGGGCTCTTGGCCCTTGAACAAGAAAGAGGGTAACTCAGAACCCTTCAAGGAATTATCAAACAATAAATTATTTAATCCATCTTGAATTAACCAATTTATTATTCTTAGGTTCCATATTTAGGAAACCTAAACATCAAGCTATCACAAATAAATTAAACATGCTTACTGCACCAATTTGACTAACATAAAAAAAATACAACAATGAGAACCAAATTCATTTACATGCCTCTTTATCTTTAGCCAAATAATTATCAATTAATTATGATTTATGTTCTTTAATAATTTCTATCAAGAATGAACAGCTAAATAGAGAAGCATATATATCACACTATCTAGAAAAAACAAGAGGCAATACCATACAATTGATATCAATTTATTTATCTGGTTCAAATATTTATTATGTCAATTCCATTGTGATCAAGTGTCTAAAACATGCTAAATCTATAGTTTCACATAAAAATAAAAGAGAAGCAACGAATCCCCTACTTTAAAAAGGTTCTTAAGGATCTTTATACAAGAATGATTCACACAACGGATCACGATCGCCTCCTCCCATGAGAACTGCATCCACCCAAGGATGTCACGACATGACCACACTAACCGAAACCCAAGAAACATCATTAGAAGCATGGGGATCACATGCCATAATATGGAAAAGATAAATAAGAGAAGGTGAACCCAAAATAATGATGATAAATCATACATTATATTGAAGATTAATGGATACTGCTTGGTTGCACCAAAATAGGGGGGGCACTTGCAGCAAGAAGAACGTCGAGGGAATCCAATCCAATGGGAAAATTTTAATCTCATGATTCCTATAGGAAGGAAGGAAAGGTTCAATCATCTTGAACTAGATAATAAGAAGAAATAAAAAGGGAGGAAGATATCTTATCCCTTTAGAAGATTTAACGGAGCATCGGTTTAAGAGACAATGGATTTTCCATTAAAATCAGATTGCATTAAATCACACAGTTTGACCATGTAAATGCATCCCAAGACTTAAAAAAATTATTATAGGAGTTATGGGATTTGATTCGTCCTTAAATCCCTTAAAACAAGGCCATAAATGCATTTTACGTCAAAGAAAACGTTAAATTAGTGAAACTAAAAAAATTTGAAAATTTGGAGAAGGAAAAATGAAACAGTTCTGGAAACTCTGTTCATGAGCTGTGACACCATGTATGACTCACCATTTCTGTCTCACAGTTTCTGTCTCACTATTTCTATCTCACAGTTTTTGTCTCACCATTTTTGACTCACCAATTCTGTCTCACCCTTTCTGTCTCACCATTTCCGTGATACCGTTTCCCACTCACCATTTTTGACTCACAGTTTCTGTCTCACTATTTTTGTCTCACCATTTTTGTCTCACTGTTTCTGACTCACCATTTCCATCTCACCATTTCTGTCTCACTGTTTCTTTCTCAAAATTTCTGTGACACCATTTCTGACTCACCGTTTTTGACTCAACGTTTCTATCTCACCATTTCTATCTCACTATTTCAGTCTCACCGTTTCTAACTCACCGTTTCTATCTCACCGTTTCTATCTCACTGTTTCTCTCTCACCATTTCTGACTCACCGTGACACTATTCATAAAACTGGAAACACTGTTCACAGAACTTGAAATTTGGAAAAGTGTTGGGTATGAGTCAACTTGACCTCCCAAAACACCTCAAACACTAGATTTCAGTAAAGGGATGGACCAGAGAGGTCCGAGCCATTATAGTAATAGTTTCACACACTCTGGTTTGGGTAAGAATATGCAATATATAGTGAATGTGCTTTCATAAACATAAACTCATAAATAAGTACTAAAACTAAGTTGTGAAGAACCTAAGTATTGCTTAGGTTTGAGTAGTGATATAAAAACTATCCAGAAAAATAAATAGTGTGAATCAGTTGCACACTCAGTTGTGTGAAGAAGTAAAATGAAATTCAACTATAAGTAATCTAGAATTTGTGTGGAAAAACATACCAATTGGAATCACCAAGGTAAAATCTCATCCATAGTGGTTATAGAATATGAAGGATTAGAGGCGAGTCATACATGAGATCTTTCTTCCCTCACTTTGGGTAAGAAACTTGTTAGATGAAAATGGGTCTATACTGTCCGTTTCAATATTGGTGGCACTATGAATCTCTTGAAGGATACCATGGTTTCAAATGGAAATTCTCATACCTACAATGTGGATTACATTGATACTTTACCCTATGGCTAAGATATCATTGGTGTGTCTTTTTATCTGTATCATTGCCAATTATAATTGGGCTCTCTAAAAGATGGATGTCATGAATTCCTTTCTCTATGAATTTCTTGATGAGGATTGATGGTTACTTATAGTGCATGAGGTTTTATGGTGATGAGGACCCCCGATGGAAAATCATATTGTGCGGTGCATGAATTTTGTAAAAAATATTGTAACCTATAGTGTTATCCACTTATAGTTCTTTCTTAAATGCATTTTTTCATTATAAGACCATGAGAACCTAGGAATAATTTTATTTCCAATGGGTGATTCTTGCCTTAAATGTGATTATCAGTTCTCCCATTGTACAAAAATTTTTGGAAATCTTTTACAAACATATGTTCTTCATTAATGCTAGCAGGAAGAATATCCTGATGACTACAAGATGTGTGTATCCTTCTCCAAGATATGTTTATCTTTCTATATTAAATGTTCAAAACACATACATTATTAATTTGAAAATATGTTTTTTAATCCCGTGGAAGACATCATGTTATGATGAGCCACTCAAAATACTTCTCTATCTTAATTAACACTATCTAGGAATGTGTTACAAGTTTCACTCTTTTAGTTTCATTTTGTTATTGTGGTGATGGTTTTAATTATTTCTTTCATGGAAAGTATCTCATCCATATGGGTTTTTTATGTTATAATTTTAATCACACCACAACATGATTGAATTGAATATAACTTTGCAGTGCTGGTATTGTAACCACAGTTTCTAACTGTAATGTAGTCAGACATTATAATATTTCTTTACCCCTATGATGAGAGAGTTTAAAGCTTCTTTGAAGAATTTATTGAACTGTACACACTAGTCATCTTATTTATTTGAGATCAATTTGGTTTTATACTATATTAATATATTTTATGGAAAACATAATAAAAAGGGATCCATATCTGGTGTAATTTATTTTTAATTCTTATCATGGCCTCTAGGATTTGTTTTATTTCAGTTTTCTATTGTTTATATATAAAGTTTTATTCATCTTGTTTGGGAAATTTCCATAATTTTTTTTTTCATTTTGTTTGTTTTTTGGGTTCAAGTGTACTGTTTTCTCTCTAAAAAACTATCCATTCTGTTTTGGTCAAGAAATGCATGATTTTTCTCCATATTTTTGCAATATTAAGTGTTAATATTTCTTTGTTGATGAGCAATTGACACTTATTTAAATTATTTTTATCTTTGTGTTTTTCTTACAATATTGTCAAACGATCATTGCTTGTTGTATCTTTTAAGTTAAATTTCAGACAACTTGTGTTGGTAGGCGATCATTTATCATCCATTTTCTATTTAAAATTTTTTCTTTTTCATGTTAAATTAGTTTTGTGTTCTAAGTTGACCTTTATATGGATTTTATTTTACCAATTCACATGATAATATAGAAATTCCTTCGATTTATGTCATGGATAATCCATTTACACACACCCTTATGTTGGTCTTCATCGATGATGCTGGAAATAAAAAGTATGGATGACATGTTTTGAGTTATTTAATACACTTCTAGTCTATTTTTTTATAAAATTATTTAAAATAATTTTATAAATATTCAAAATGTTATAAAATATTTTTGTTATAACTTTGAAATTTACTTTTAAAATTATTTATGAATTTATATTATTTTAAAAATGTGGTTTCCTAGTGTTTTAAAGAATATTAATTTTATTTATGAATTTATAAATTTATATTAGGAATGATTTTATAAACATTTCTATATTGGATTAATTTCAAAACATGGGCCTATATGCATTTGTATTTTAATTTTTATTTATTATGAAAATATGACACGTATAAACAATGATAAAATTTGGATATCACAGTACTGAATTATGTAATTATCAAAATAAAACTTAATAGATAAATATTTTCACTCTTGATTGAAACATAGATTCAATATATTTATTTCAATATTTTTTTAACATGGATTATTAATGTTAAAAATTAAAAACATATTTACAGTTGAAAAAAAGTTCAAAATTATTTTTATAATATTTTAGAAATCAGATCACTCATATATATATATATATATATTTGATAAAAAATATAGAGGGGTGATGTTTTTAAATTTTATTCATTTCTAACCCTAATATTAATCGGTTGATAATTTAAAAATAAAAAATATAATTGTAAATTTATTGATTGAATCGCCTGCACCGTATCGCCTGTCACTATATCACCCATATCGCCTACACTATATCGCCTATGGGATAGACACCAGAGAGGAGTGATTATTTTCTAGTAAGAAAAGGAAGAGGAGGGAAGCACACACAGAGGTGGTGTAGATTGGTGGTAGAGTCAAGATGAGTTAGAGGGATGGTGCCCAATATGAAGGAGGGTTAGCTTGTAGGGAGTAGTGGGAGAGGGGAGATGAAGGTGGAATGAGTGGTGTGAGGTTTATGAAACAAAGAGACATGCGATAGGGACAACCCACAGGTGATACAGTGACAGCTGATACAGTGCAAGCGATTCAATCAATAAGGATGAAATTATATTATATATTTTTAAATTGTCAATTGGTTAACATTAGGGTTTAGACATGAATAAATTTTAAAAATATCACCCCTCTATATTTTATATCATATATATATATATATATATATGAGTGATCTAATTTCTAAAATCGTATACCAATAATTTTGAACTTTTTTTTCAACTGTAAGTAAATTTTTAATTTTTAAAATTAACAATCCCTGTTATAAAAATATTGCATTAAATATATTGAATATAGGTATTGATCAACAGTGAAAATATTTATCTATTAAGTTTGATTTTGATAATTCCATATTTTTGTACCATGATATCCATATTTTATCACTATTTACACGTGTTATATTTTTATAATATTTAAAAATTAAAATATAGTCACATATAGGCCCAAGTTTTGAAATTAATTCAACTTAGAAATGTTTATAAAATAATTTCGAGTATAAATTTATAAATTCATAAATAAAATAAAATTCTCTAAAACATAACCCAACAACATTTTTAAAATAATATAAATTCATAAATGATTTTAAAAGTAAATTTCAAAGATATAACTAAAATATTTTATAAAATTTTGAGTATTTAAAACATTATTGTCAATAATTGTAGGAAAAATAGAGAAAAAGTGTATTAAATATCCCAAAACATGTCATCCATTCTTTTTATTTACAACATCATCGATGAAAACCTGCAAAAGGGTGTGTGTAAATGGATTTTCTATGACATAAATCAAAGTAATGTCTACCTTCTCATGTGAATTGGTAAAATAAATTCTATATAAATTCCAAATTCAAACACCAAACTAATTTAACATGATAAAGACAACATTTGAAATAGAAAATGGATGATGTATGACCACCTTCAAAAATAAGGTGTCCATAATTTAGCTTAAAATATACAGTAATCAATGATCGTCGAACAATATTATAAGAGAGACCCAGAAATAAAAAAGGGTTTAAAGAAGCGGTCATTATACTTCAACAAATATATCATAAAAACTAATACTATAAAACTATTAATAAAAAACATACATGTTTTGATCAAAATAGTATGTATAATTTTTGAGACAAAAATAGTGCAATTTAACTCAAAAAACTAATAAAATAAAAAAAAATATTGAAATTTTCCAAACAAGATGAACAAAGATTTAGAGATGACCAACAAAAAAGTAAAATAAAACAAATCCTAAGGGCCTTGATAAGAACTCAGAAGAAATTACATAGGATGTGGCTCTCTCCTGGTTAAATTCCCCCTAAAAATAGATTAACATAGGGTAAAACCAAATCAATCTCATAGAAATAAGATGACCATTGTGTATAGTTCAAGAACCTATTTGAATAATATTTCAACTCTCTCATTGTGGGGGTAAATAAAAATTACATTTTTTGACTATATTGTGGTTAACAACCATGCTTAAGATACCATCACTGTAAATTTATACTCAATTCAATCATGTTGAAATGTGACTAAAATACTCACACCAAACAACCCATATGGTTGAGATGCTTTCCTTGAAATAAATAATGCAAGCCATCACCAAAATAACAAAATGAAACTAGAAGTGTGAAACCTTTAACACATTCCTAGACACCATTAATTAAGATAGATAATTCTTTATAGTGGCTCATCATAACATGATGTTTGTCACAGGGTTAAAAAAATTCTTTAAAAATTAATAATGCATGTATTTTTAAAATTTAATGGATAATGATACACACATCTTGTAAAAGGATACACACATATTGTATTCTTTAATTAATTATTCATTCTAGAGTTAATGAAGCACAAATGTTCAACAAGGATTCCCAAAATTTATAGTAAAAGTGGAGAAATAGTGATGAAATTTAAGGAAATCATCACCTATAAGAAATAAAATGATTTCAGGGTTCTCATGGGCTTACAATAAAAAATGCATTTAAGAAATCACTGGAAGTGGATACTTATATAGTTTAGAATCATTTTGACTAAAATTTGTGCACAACACATCACGCTTTTTTATCAGGGTCTTCATCACCATAATAAATCATGAACCATACATAACCATGCCTCATCATCTAGAAATTCATATAGAAAGACACTCATGAAATCCATCTAACGGAGAGACTAATGGTAAGTGGAAGTGAGAGAGATAAAAAGACACACCGATGACATCTTATCCCTAGGACAAAGTGTAAATGTAGTCAACATTGTAGGTATGAGCATTTCCCTTGGTAACCAAGGGATCCTCCAGGTGATTCATAGTGCCATCAATATTGATACGTACAATATAGACCCATTTTCGTCCAATACGTTTCTTACCCAATGTGAGGGAGGAATGATCTCATGTATGATTTTCCTCTAATCATTCATATTATTTAACTACCTTGGATGATATTTTTCTTTGGTGATTCAAATTGGTATGATTCACCTCACTGATTACAGAGTCCATATAGTTGAATTTTATTATCTTCTTCACACAACTAACTATGCAACTGATTCACACTATTTCTTCATCTGGATACTTTTTATATCAATGATCAAACCCAAGAAATACTTTGGTTCTTCGCAAATTATTGTTTGTGCTTATTTATTGTTAGTTCTTATTCATGTAACTCAGTGGATATCTACACTAGTTCATGGAATCAAAAACACCATCATATGAATACATAGTCTTTGAAAATCATAGCACGAGCACATGGATAATATCCACCAATAAGATCACTTATACTGATCTGTTTCAATCTAAATTTTTTTCTCAAATATAAATTTGGATCATAGCAACAAATGAGCTCCTTGGGTGATATTTATAGTCAACCCTCCATCAACTTATCTCATGTGCATCGCCTCATTTTTATGCACACCACCTCTACTCGTTCTTCACGACTATAGATGAACACCATCACTATAAAATAGATTTTCTCCACACTGTATCTCCATAGTCTATGCTTCATTTAAACATTCCAAATAATTTTCATGTGAATTCGACAATGTTTAGATCTTCAAGACGATCAAACACTGCTAAAAATCTCATCTAGATAATTCAGATCTTCTTCCATCGTGATCCCCTTCACAATGACTTGCATGTGTCCACATCTTCGAACTTAATATTAGTTTAAACAATCGTGAAAACCCTTTTTAATTGTCTATTGTTTTATTATTTTTGTTTCATTGATTTATTTAATATTTATGAATTTATGAATGTGTGGATTTATAACCATGTGTCAACATCTTCATACACAATATTAATTTCAAAAAACCATTAAAAACAATTGTAATTTTCTAATTGAATTGAAATAATTAAAGGTTTAGTCAAAACCTCTTGTTTTTTGAGTTCCTCTAGAATTGTGGAGCTTACATTACCCATTATCATGTTCCATGATAGCATACTATCAATATTATTTTTATACACAATACCCAACTTTTGTTAGTCTATATTTCAATTAAAACCATAAAACCCATTAATGATATAACCCTTTATGATAGTTCTAAAACATTTGGAGACCTTTAAGATACCTAATTCAGACCTAAAGTCATAGCCATTTTGGTCCAAAATTCCTAAGGAAATAAGGATCCTATAGAGGTTGGAAACCCACCTAACATAAATCAAAGTGATAATTAAGTGGTCATCTAGTTATATTAAAACATAACCTCTTCACTTTTGTTTACACCTCCTATTATTTCCTAACACAACATCTCCTTATACTCTTTCTACCAATTCTATGAATGAATCTTTAAAAGGACACATATGGAATGAGCATACTGAGTCTAAGACCCACTGATGCTTAAGGGAATGGCTAGAAACATTCAATAATACTACTGTGTCATAACCAGAGTCCACTAGAAGAGATTGGTAAGTGGTGTTTTTGGTCTCAATTTCTTACTTAAGCTTTTTACACTCGGGTTTAGTGTGCCCGAGCTTTCTATAGTGGAAGAAAATGATTTTTATTTCCCTAGAATTAGACCTAGACTTAGGTTTATTATTATTATTTCCTCTATCCATATTAAAATCATTCTTTTTACCCTTAGATTATGGTCTTCCTCTGATAAACAAACTCTCAGACTCATCTTTAACTCTAGGTCTAGAATGTAGTTTCTTAGAGAGTAGGGAAGAATTAACCTCTTTTAGGGTTAAGGAGTCATGAACGTACATCATTATTTATACTATTTTTTTAGGAATTATCTAAAGAAATTAAACGGATTATTGATAGATCTTTATCATCATCATTTACACTTATGTTAGGTAGATCTAACATCACCTTATTAAATTCATTTAATTGGGCATTAAATGAACTACTAATTTTCATTTTAAATGTAAAAATTCAGTGTTTCTTAAAAATACTACCAACTAAAGAATTTACCATAAATAAATTTTCTATCTTAATCCATATACCAATAATAGTAGTTTCAAAATCTACTTCTCTAAGAACATTGTCACCTAAAGAAAAAATCATAGAGCTGTGTTCCAGAAAAAGAACATCCGGGGATACATCTTCATAAAAAATATATGTTTTCCAGCTTAAAAAATAGTTACAATAGGTTTCATAGGCTTGAATAGGGCATAAATTAATCCTTGTTGAATTAGAAAGGTTATCATCTTAATTCTCTATAAATTAAATTCATTTTCACCATTGATTATTTCAATATCAAACCTAGTTGTTGACATATTTATCCAAATGATTAGATACCAAATTGTTTCAGAAAACGTTAAGTGTACAACCCAAAGAACTGGACAATAACAAAGGAAATACATTATTATCCAACTAGATTTTATAATAAAAAAGAATTATTGAGGTCGTAGTGGCTTCAATTACTAACGGAAGAGAAACATGGTGAATTTAGATGAGAAAAAAAATATAAAATTAAAATAGAAAACAGAATTGAAACCAAGAAAAAAATTTGACAATAAAATAGATCCAATAATGTTCTGATACCACTTTATGATGGGTAAGATGCACTGGAAATAGCAGAACATGTGAACCCAAAAAGGAATATTTGAAGATTTTGATTATAAAAGTCAAATCAAATAGAAATAAACCATTAAAGATGTAAGAAAATACTAAAAAAACAAAGAACACAAGTATTTAATGCGCTTTGGTCCAGTTTATACCTACATGAATGATAATAACACCACCCAAACACTCATGCATTTAATTAATACTCAAAGAAGAATAAGAATACAAAATACAAGACACTCTAAAAGAAAGCATATATAGAAGGTTTCAACATATAAAATTAAAAATAAACTAGAAAAAAAGTAAATAAAACATTAAATGACAGACGTAGTGGTCCGACTGTCTTGATCTCTTGATACTATCACTGAGAAGTTGATGAAAGAATTTCAGTTCACTGAAGAAGAAGTGACACTCACTTGGCCCAAAAGTCATCCAATATGGACTTGAGAAATTGACAACATGTCTTCTGGATCGAAGGATTCTATTGTTAAAACTCCACCAGATGTGGTACACCAACAGTTTACACTAGAGGATAATAGGAAATGAGAATCACCACTAAGAGAACTGAAATCACCAAGGCTAGGGTTCCAGAACCACAATGGGAGAAAAATCAGAGTAGCGAGAGAGACCAAATTGAATGTTTATGGAACTGAGCGTAGGGGGTGATCAATTCCCCATGATATCGTCTATAACCCAAAACAACATAGCCAACCAAAAGGTTCCACACACACACCGCCAAACAAAAAAGGAGTGGAAAAGGAGTGTATATCAGTGATTCAACAGGCACAACAAAATACTACATGCCGAATTCCATGGCCCAAATCAGTTTCCCATACAATAATTAAATATACCAACACAAACAAATGATCCAACATTAAAATTATTCATATAAAATATATAAAAATACTTTTCATGCATAGAGTTTATACAACTTAAATAGAAGAAGAATAAGAATGGAATTTAAATATGAAAACAAAATGAAACACCTAATTTCACATAATTGTTATTCTATCAATATCAATTGAATTTATATAATTATATTTGATTGAAAATTCCATTTCAAACTAGAGAAAATTATGAATATGAAAATATATGTGATATCATATAATTAGGTTTTAAAAATTATGTCTTTATATGTTTGATTGTATATTGATTTTTAATTATAATGACAGGGAGTTAAACATGATAATTAAAATCAAAATAAATTATGGGGTTTCCACATATATATATATATATTTTCAAAAATTAAAATTATTTTCCAAAAGTTAAATATAATATAACTACATATTTGGAATAAAATTTGATTGTTCCTTCTTGTGGTCTATTTTTTTGTTCTTACAGTAGGTTGGGTTGTTCTTGTGGGGGCTTGGTTCGTTCATTCGGTCTTTGGTTTGTTCTTGTGGTCTGATAGTTTTTTTATGTTCAGTCTATTTTTTTGTGTGGTTGATCAATTCCTTCATGCGGTCTCTTGGTTTTCTCATGTAGTCAATCAGTTCTATCATGTGATCTATTAGTTTGTTCATGCAATTTGTCCAATTATTCATGTAATAGTTTATTACTTCACAAGGAAATTTCATGAAATTTCTTGAATCCATCATGTGGTTGTTCCCTTCATGCAATATGTTCAATAGTTTACAAGATCTCAATTTGTTTAAAAAAATAGATTTTTATAGAATGATGTAAAAATAATTTTTAATATAAAATATGGGATTTAAGGTTTAAATTAATGTTCATGTCTTTAAAGTCCTTGATTCCCAAGGTTTTAAATGGGAATTAAATCAGTTTTAGAGTGGGTTTTCAATGAAAATTGAATTCAATGAGAATAGAAAGGAAAGTTCACAGAGTATTTTTTTAGGATATTCAGGGATATGTATCTAAAATCTTAGGCTAAAATATTTCCTTTGATTCAAGTATTCCCTATCTCCTTTTAGTCAAGATGAACCAAAACCTTGTTATTAAGCCTTGATATTCATCTACTTTCACCTAGAGCCTTTATTCTCATGATTCCAAGCATGTAAAAAACCTTTCTTACTCTATTTTCTATATCACCATGTGGAGTTTGAGGTAGTAGTTTTTCCCTCTCTCTTATTACTCTTTTATATACAAGTGTAGTTAATTTGATCAAGCCATTACCTTTTTAGTATCTAGGTCACGATATCATCCCTATTCACCCTATTTTTAGTGTATCACAATGTACAACTATTCTAGGTAGGGAATCCTTGATCTCTCTTATTTTGGTGAATTTATATTTTAACATCCCTACATGACTCACTATGAACAATAACCAGACCAATGGCATCACATGACCTCAGGTACACCTCCCTGTATTCTAGAGGATTCCAACTAGTAGTGGGGGTCTAAAAAGGTACTCTGGGGAGTCTATACCACCTATATTAGAGTGAAAAATCATAAAAAAATAAATAATAATCATACACATTAGATTATGTAGGAATAATAAATAAACTGGACATATTATAACAAAATTAAATGAAATCATAAAAGCATACAAGATTGATCACCAATTGGGATGATCAAATAACCTTAATAAAATAAATAAATAAAATTCAATAAAATATAAAAGAGTACCTACTACATTACCAAGCCATGCTGTGTCCTAGTCTCCAATTCCTATCCAATATACTCTAGCTCGATCAAGAAAAACTCACGCATGTTTCCAACCTGTACCTACAACTAAGTGACATATGATTAAATACTGGACCGAGTAGGGTGTGAGTACAATGATCAGTATGGAACCACCAACGTGGTCCCATATATATCTAGTAAATACAATGATATTTTTACATGACATAATTTGAATAAATAAAAAAAATAACTACTTGAAAATGGATAGAACAAATAAAAACCACAATCGACCCTTAGATCTGTGACCTTGATTGATGATATCTTATTCAAAAAGTGTCATTATGTATCTGAAAATGTCGCAATCAATATGCCAACCATAATAATATTATGGTTTGTATTTCACCCTGGTATACATGATAATGACATGAGGGTTTCATCCACCTCGGTATATAGATAACGACTTGGTGAATACTCCACCAAAATATCAAAACCTGAGAAAAACTATATCCTAGTATAAAATGGTTCCTGTAATCTAAGCCTCAAAAGTTTTAAAGGCTCAAACATGCCCACCTAAGACCCGACAAGCCCTCATCAACTAGAACATTTTAGAAAATGTCATCCTCTACTTAGAATAAATAATCCCAGATCCAAATCTAGGGAATCCTCACCAATAGTATCAATGACCTCCTTGTAAGAATTTTTCATGACCTCCACATAGTGATTATTCAAAAATATTGAACCAGGATGAATGGTGGACCATGATTCATAATTTAGTAAGTAGCATCCATCGAACTTCTGTGGTGACAAGGGACCCCAAGAATCGGAGGAATGGATCGAGAGGATTGAGATAATTTTCCAATTCCTGAATACTCTGTAAGACTCCAAGGTTTCTTTTAACTCTTAAATTTTATTAGACACGGAATTAGGCTAATATTCATTGTTAATATAAATAATATTCAAGTTATTCATTGTTCATAAACACCATTTTTAGTGAAATTTAAAAATTGGATATTATTTCATATTATGATTGTAATTCATTCTTAAAATGCACTATTGTATGGTACATTTTTAAATACCTCATAAAACACAAAATGGTCTTGATTTTATTTTAATATTTTATGTTAATGTCCCTCATTCTATTAGTAACAATTCATTCTTTTGTAGAACTTCAATATTATCATTGGAAGACCACCAAAATGGGTTTTGAACTAAGAACATTTTGGGCGAAGTGAATTGGACAACATCCCAATAAAAGTACTTTAGTGGCTAAGATAAATGTACAATGATTCTAAATATTTAACTAGAGATAGATGAAATCATGGGGAACATTTTATTCAAAAGTGTCCCAAGATAATTCAGATTTACTATTGGATTTCCAGGCATCGCAATGTGAAGATACAATTCTGGGCTAGATTCTGTAGCCCAAAAAACATCCCATCATTTCACTGATATATTGAAAAAAATATTTTTGGGCTGAAATTTTGTAGGATATCATGGGAAATTGGAATATAATTTTTTTATTCTATGGACCACCAAATTTTTTTCATATAGATGCCAATTTTGGAACCTCTGTTTGGTGGATGCATGCTGGTTTCCATTTCGGGTCAAGGGTGGAAAAGTCCAAATTCCACAAACTTTCCACCACCCTAGGTCTACCATACTCAAGTGATAAGATGTGGAATATTGGGGGATCGACCTAATCCTCTTGAAATTCCTATTTAAGGTAGTGTTGGTGAAGTAGTTGGGGCATCTTGGTGTTTAGTTTCTTTTAAATGTTATGCTGCCGCTTTGAGTTAGTAACTGCATTTCATTCTCTTGTAAGTTGTTTGAATCACCTTAGTTTTTAATAAAATTTCTTCATATTATCTTATTATGATCTTCTCCTTATCACATTTATACCTTTTCCTCATGGTGTGAACTTATTCACACCAAACCTTGTGAAATTATTCACACAATGGTGGAGTGATCATTTTCTTTTTATTATTATTTTTCACTTCTTCAATTCCTCCCTCATAAGTCTACTTCCCACATCCATTGAAACCACAAAATCAATAGAGGGATAACCCTCTTATGGGTTGATCCAAGGGATTATAAAGGGGCTGGATTGGATGTTTTTTTTACTCAATAGTCATTTAAAAATTTCTTTTATTTGAGTTTTTCATTTAATGATCTTTTCTCTTCTGCTACCTTATTGAATTTTATCACCACACATTTCACATGCAAATAAGATTCTTTACCTAGGAGTGCTCATGAATAGTATACTTAAAATGTATAGGTGATTAGTAAGTGTATCTAAAGGTTTTAAACTATTATGTGATGAGATTACATTGATTTCATTGAATTAATCTTTCTCGAGTTAATGAAATTGAAATATTTTAAAAAGGAATTCATCCAATCCACCCTGAGCAATAACCTAGGATGAAATAATTTTATCATAATTTGAATTCAAATATATCTCTTAGTGCTATTTTAAACCCATCTAAAATCATCCCAATGTTGACCACTTCAAATCCAAAAACAATCCATAAAATGTATGTTTCTATAGGTTCATTCTTAGGTATCTGAGGATTCGACAACCCAAGCTACACTACAAGAAACTGCTTAACCTGAAAAACATGGGTAAATTTGGAAGATTCCAAATTTTTCCACTATTTCCAGGGACCTAAGTAAGTTATCTTAGACACTCAAATATTATTCTCACACCATTTCTCTATTCTCACCCTTGAGTTCAATCTTATGGAAATCCATTTTGAACAAATCCAAAGATGGGAAACCTCTTCCTACTTTGACTACCCCACACCAAGTGTTATGTACAATGATCATCATAGTTTTAATTTGTGCGATAAACAACAAAATAATCAGCAATAATGCTTGAACTCATATTCTTCACAAAAAATTATAACCTATAATGAGTTTAAATCCATGAAAATACAATATGAACATCCTCTAGTGCAATTCCAACGTTATAATTATCCTCCTAGAATAGACCATTTTGATCAACCCCTTGTCGAGCCTGATCCACAACCATTATTTGAGAAATTGTGTCAATAAATATATATAATGACCTCTGAGGTTTCATCCTTGAGAGTAGAACTAAAATTCATTGAAATAGTTTTGGAACCCATTCCCACTCAAGTTGTCCATTCCTCATCATTTATAGAATAATAATTTCACCCACAATATTCTCATGAAAATTCTAAAGAAACTTACTTTGAATCTAAGAGACCTAAATAACATGAAGGTATTTTTGATGGGTGTTTAAATCAATAGGTAACCGATTCTTAGTTCACATGAGGAAATTTTTCTCCTTGGATTGAATCTATTTTAGAAAGATATTTTAATTATTTTCTTGAATCAAAAATAAAAGAAACCATTTGTGAAATCAATAACATATAGTCCATACCCATTAATGAAACTGATATGGATAATTTAGTGGATGAAAATTATGTTCACAAGGAACCAATTATATCAAGAAATTTGGACAAATAAACTGATTTTAATACAAAGTATCATCCTTAATATGAAAGTGATAACCAATTAAATATCAAATTTAAGGTCCTACCTTCATCACTAAATTATGTGTTCTTAAGAGACAATCGAGTATTTTCTGTTGTCATTTCATTCTCTCTTGAATCCAATCAAGAGATGATGGTTCTGTATGTCCTAATAAAGCAAAATAAATCAATTGGATGAACCCTTTCTGATATTCCTGGGATTATCCCATTCATTGGAACTCGTAGGATTGTTCTTGAATATGACTCTAAACCAAGTCATCCACCTTAGTAGAGATTCAATCCTAATATTATGGATGTGGTAAGGAAAACAATTCTTATTTTTTTGAAAGTGGATATCATTTATCCCATTGATAAGAGTGAGTAGGTAAGGCCAATTAATGTTGTCCCAAAGAAAGTTGGAATCATTGTGGTCACCAATGAGGATGGTTACCTTCTCCCCCCAAGGTTCGGTAGTGGATGGAGAGTCTTCATTGACTATAGGAAGCTCAACTCATGTACCAAGAAAGACTATCTACCCTTTCCATTTATTTATCAAGTCCTCGAGGGAGTGGTAGGTAATAAATTCTCTTGCTTCTTATATGGATTCTAAGGGTATAATCAAATCGATGTCTCCTTAGAGGATCAAGGGAAAAACCTTCACTTGTCCATTTCAAACTTTTACTTCAAGTGCATTCCCTTTGGGTTATGTAATGCCCCTGGTACCATCCAGTGGTGCATGATAGAAATCTTCTTGGACATAGTGGGGGATTGTTTAGAGGTATTTATGGATGAATTATCAGTATTTGGGGATAATTTTTAGGGATTCATTATAAATGTTTAAAGGGTTTTTTTCAAGATCTGAGGATAAGAATCTCTTCCTAAACTGGGAAAAATCCCATTTCATGCTAATGTAAGGACTTTTCCTAGGCTATCTGTTCTATGATAGAGGGATTGAGGTTGATAAAGATAAGGTTGATATCATTCTTCACCTTCCCTCTCAAAAAACTGTCAAGTAAGTGTGGTCCTTCTTAGGACATGATGGTTTCTATATAAGATTTATTAGGAAATTTAGGTCTATTTCTCAACCACTTTGTTCTCTTCTGGTGAAAGATGCTCCATTTTTATGGATATAAAGCTCAGAGTAATCATTATTTACACTCATGCCAGCTCTTATCTCTCCACCTATCATGAAATATCTGAATTGGAATCTTCTATTTGAACTGATGTGTGATGCCAATGACTTTGCAATAGGAGAAGTCTTAGGAAAACCTTGTGAGAAAACTCCACGTGTCATTTATTATGTTATAAAATATTTAAATAATTCACAAATAATGTACACCACCACTGATAAATAGTTTCTTTCCATTGTCTTTTTGTTTTAGAAATTTAGGTCTTATCTCCTAGGATCGACCATCATTGTCTTCACCAACCATTCAATGATCTATTATTTTGTTCATGCAGTTTTTACAATTATTCATGTAATAGTTTATTCCTTCACATAGACTTTTCATGAAATTTCTTAACTCCATCATGTGGTTGATCCCTTCATGCAGTATATTCAACAGTTTACAAGATCTCAATTTTTTTTAAAAATCTATATTTTTCTAGAATGATGTAAAAATAATTTTTAATATAAAATATGGGATTTAAGGTTTAAATAAATGTTCATGTATTTGAATTCATTGACTCTCAAGGTTTTAAATGGGGATTAAATCAGTTGTAGAGTTGTTTTTTAATGAAAATTGAATTCAATGAGAATGGAAAGAAAAGTTCACAGTGTATTTTTTTTGAGGATATTCAAGGATATGTATCTAGAATCTTAAGCTAAAATATTTCCTTTGATTCAAGTATTCCTTATTTACTTTTAGTCTAGATGAACCAAAACCTTGTCATTAAGCCTTGATATTCACTTAATTTCACCTAGAGCATTTATTCTTATGATTCCAAGCATGTAAAAACCCTTTCTTACACTATTTTATATATCAGCATGTGGAGTTTGAGGTAGGAGTTTGTCCCTCTCTCTTATTACTCTCTTATATACAAGTGTTGTGAATTTGATCAAGCCATTACCGTTTTCACATCTAGGTCATGATATCATCCCTATTTTCCCTATTTTTAGTGTATCACAATTTACAACTATTCTATGTAGGGAATTTCACCATATAGGTTGGTTTATGGAAAATCACGCCATTTACCCATTTAAATTGAACATATGGCCTTTTGGGGAATCCAAAAAATGAAGTTTGACATTTCATTGGCTAAAGAAAAGTAGAAATTAGATCTTAATGAACTTGAGGAACTTAGGATGGAGGCTTATGAAAATTCAAGGATAAATAAAGCTATATTTTAAACCTACCAAACTAGGAATCTCAAATCCAAACACATTAAACCAGGAAAATTCTTGGCCTTGTTTAGTTCAAAACTTCATTTAAACCTATGAAAGTTAAGGTCTAGATGGACAAGTCCATAAATAGTGAATCATGTGTACCCTCTTGGGGCAGTAATGATTTAGGATCCCCATAGTGGTCATGTATTCAAAGTCAATGGTCATAGGTTAAAACCATTCATTGAATAATTCAATAAACAAGAAACAAAGGAGGAGTTAAATAAGACAGTCTATGAGCCAGAAAAAAGTTGATAGATTTAGGGCCCATTTCGAGATAACAATATTAAACAAATCACTTTCTGGGAGGCAACCCAACTTTTACCAATAAATTTACACAAGGTTGGAGTTTCAAAGTAAACATGTATGTTTTTTTTACTTTCCTTTTGTTTTTGTTTATTTTTAGTTAAGGGAAACTCAAGGGGTTATAATTGTGTTCTAATTGTGTTGATGTGTAATATTTAGGGGCTGATAAGATTTATTTATTTTTAGGCAATTCATATTTCCTCTAGGTGTACAAACACTAACATTTATCATTAATTAGGCTTCTCTAAGTGACATGGAGATCAAAGGAGTAATTAGGAGCATCATGAAATTCTAATTCAAACACCATGTGACTTTGCCCCATATTTATTATAATTTAATTTTATAAATATTCTCCTATACCTATATCCCCTTTTAAATTTTATTTTCTTTAAACTCTAGGGATAATTTTATTTTAATTTGGGGGGGGGGGTGGTGAAATAAAAAAATTATTTTGTGTGCATAAAAAAATAGAAAATGTTTTGAAATAAAAAAATGCATGGAATGAAAAATTCCTTTAACCTTGAACATGATAATACAAATTTCACACTTTGAGATTTAATATCAAATAATTTTTCATTACTTGATTCTGATTTTAATGCAAATTTAAGTTCATGAGCATAGATTTAAGAAGGTGAATTTGTCCAATGTGATTTTTATTGTTTATATTTTCATATATATAATAAAAAATGCACATCATTAGGATTATTGGGTATTAGTTTTAGTAATTGGGGTCCCATAATAAATGACATAGTTTTTGTGATTTTTTTAATTAACACGAGTGTTCAAAAAAATCTAGAAAAAATCCAAATAAAAATCCAAAAAAAATCAATTGCACGTACAGTAATGAATTGACCTAATGTGTGTTACTTTAAGCACTTGGGGATTGTTACTCCATAGTTTTCTGGATTAGAGTTGGGCATTTTATCTGTATTTGTGGTAATTTTAATTTTTTTTGATTGAGTAAACTCGAGATGATTCCCGAGTGTGTGAGATTCACTTGGTTCCCTAAGGTCTTTGAGCCTCGGAGTCATAGGAAAAGTCTCTCTACATGGGTTGAGTTGATTGAGTTCAATTTCAATTACCATGGAAAAAATTCAACAACAAAAAACACAAAAAAAACACAAAAAAATAAAATAAAATAAAATAAAATAATATATAAAAAAAATTCTCACCTTAATATTAAAATTTGATTCCACCTAGAACTTTCATATTTTCCCCTTTTAATAAAGATGAACCCCCAGGTCTATTGTGAGTCACAACACATCATTATTCTGAATTGACATTGGATGAAATGTGGCGATGAATTTAAAAAAAGGAATGAGACTGGGCTTGTGATATTCTTATGAACCTACCTTGTATTAAATTATTTTTGATGGGTTTTATAATTATTTTGAATGAGGTCTTTTGGTGAGAAATATGGATTGAAATGTTTTTGGAAAAGAGAATTTGAATTTCATATTTTTGAGATGCATTTTCTCGAGACAAGTAAAACTATAGTTGGGGGGTGTGATTAGCCACTGAATTAGGATAATATTAATTGTTAATATATATAATATTCATGTGCTTAATTATTCATAAACACCATTTTTAGTTCATTTTATAAATTGAACATTATTTCACATTATGATTGTAATTCCTTCTTAAAATAAACTATTTCATGGTACATTTTTGAATACCTCATAAAACAAAAAAATGGTCTTGATTTTATTATAATATTTTATTTTAATGTCCCTAATTCTATAAGGAACAATTCATGCCTTTGGATCACTTGAATATTCTGATTTGAAGACCACCAAAATGGGTTTTGAACTATGAACATTTTGGGTGAAGTGATCTGGACAACATCCCAATAAAAGTACTTTAGCAGCCAAGATACACGTATAATGATTCTTAAAATTTTACTAGAGATAGAATACATCATATGGAACATTTAATTCAACATTGGACCAAAATAATTCAAATTTTTTAATAGAGTTCCAGGTATCCCAATGTGAAGATACAATTATGGGATAGATTGTGCAGCATAAAAAAATGTCCCACCAATTCACTCATATCTTGAAAACAAAAAATCATTTTGGGTAGAAATTTTATAGGATATAATGGAAAACCTGAATATCCATTTTTATCTTCTATCTCTCACCAAACTTCTTCCATATAGAAGTTTATTTATGCACCTCTATTTGGTGGATGCAAGCTGGATTCCATTTTGGCTCAACGATGGATAAGTCCAAATTCAACAAACTTTCCACCACCCTAGGACTACCATAATCAAGTGGGAAGACATTTAATATTTGGTGATATACCCAAGCCTCTTGAAATTTATATTTAAGGTAGTGGTGGTGAATTAGTTGATACATCTTGGTGTTTATTTTCTTTGTAATGTTTTACAACCGCTTTGTGTTTGTAACCACATTTCATTCTCTTGTAAGTTGTTCGAATCACCTTAGTTTTTAATAAAATTTCCTCATATTCTATTATTCTGGTCTTCTTCTTATCATGTTGATACCATTTTCACAAGGTGTGAACTTATTCACACCAAAACCTGTGAAATTATTCACACTATGGTGGAGTGATCGTTTTCTATTTATTGTTTTTTTCACTTATTTAATTCCTCCCTCATGAGTCTACTTCTTGATTTCATTGAAACTATAGAATAAATGAAGGGCTAATCATCTTATGGGTTGATCCAAGAGATTTTCAATGGACTGAATTGGATGTTATTTCTTACTCAATAATCTTTTGACAATTTATTTTATTTTAGTTTTTCATTCAATGATATTTTCTCTTACTCTTACTTATTGAATTTTATCGCCGCACTTTTCATGTGATAATAAGATTATATACCTAGGAGTGATCATGAATTGGATACTACAATTTTATAGGTTATTATAAAGTGTATATAAAGGTGTTAAACTAGTAAGTGATGAGGTTACATTGATTTCATTGAATTAATCTTTCACAAATCAAGGAAATTGAAATATTATAAAAAGGAATTCATCCAATCCAACCCAAGAAATAAACCAAGATCAACTCATTTTCTCATAATTTGAATTCACATATATCTATTATTACTCTTCTAAACCCATCTAAAATCAACCCAAAGTTTTCCAATTCATAAAAAAAAACAATCCATATAATGTACATGTTTGTAGGTTCCTTCTTAGGTCTATGAGGATTCGACAACCCAAGCTACACTACAAGCGACCGCTTAACCCAAAAAACATGGGTAAATTTGGGCAAGAACAATAATCTAGAAGGTTTGGGAAGGAAGTGGTGGTAGTATATTGTTCAATCTAAGTTTCACTAATATTTCACTTGGACTACTTTTAAGAAATCCTTCTACCAAAAATTTTATCTTGAGACATTGAGAATCACAAAGGCTTGGGATTTTGTTACTTTGGAGAAGGGAGATCATTCAGACATGAATTATCCTACTCAATTCACTAAGTTAGTGAACCTTTCTTTAGGGACTATTTCCAATGACTATAACAAGGATTTGAGGTTTGATATGAGTTTGAGGGAAAATATCCAGTCTATG
This sequence comes from Viscum album, assembly GCA_963277665.1. Lineage (NCBI taxonomy): Eukaryota > Viridiplantae > Streptophyta > Magnoliopsida > Santalales > Viscaceae > Viscum > Viscum album. The sequence goes on from OY728157.1 coordinate 917,705,792, forward strand.
TTGACCCTTATATACATACCCACCTTCATGGAGTTTCTGGATAAGAAAACTATTGCTGAGGTATACATAGATGGGATGATAGGGATTTTTGGAGAATCAATGATGGTAGGAGGTAGCCAGATTTTTCTTTCTAGCTGGGAGAGGAAGTAGGGTGACCAATACTGAGGTGTTGGTAGGAGTGCGTAACAAATGTCAGTTTCAAGTTAGGTGGTCTGATAAAAGTGTGGGAAAATAGGTCACTTAAAACTTAATTATAAGGAAGAACCCAAAGTGTGTCACACATGTGAGAAATATGGTTATCTTCAGCATTTCTATGATAGAGAATCCTGGGGAAATAGAGCTAGATCCACCTCCACCAATGGATCTCAGTTTAGATCTAACACACAAAAAGGGGCGAGATCTCAACCTCATGCTAAAGGTGATTCTCAGGTTGTGAGGAAAGGGTAGGATAAGGCTGGATGTATCTATGAAACAGAGTATGCACCAGAGGAGTCAAAGTCAAGGCTAGCTACTATAGGAGGTATGCTATTTATTACATCTTCTATCGTTATGGATTTGTTTGATACTGGTGAAACTCATTCCTTTATCTCATTCAAGATTATAGATTAGTTGGGATTATGCTTGAAGGTTATGAATTTCATGATGAATATTTCCACTCTATTGAGAAATAAGTCAAAGTAGAGATTTAAATATAATGAGTATCGAGTGGTGATTTATGACCATGAAGCTATATTCTAATTTTTAGTTCTTGATCTTGACATCTATGATCCCATTATTGACATGGATTATATGATTAGATATAAATACCAGATTGATTTCTATCATCATTGGGTATAGTTCCTTTCTCTCAATGGAGTTAATAATGTCTTTTAGGGTGAGTGGGATCATTGACTAGGAAGAGAAGGTCCTATTACCCATATCGATGAGATGATCTCATGTCAGTTGTCAGAGATGATTCTTTATATTGTTGACTCATGTCTTACTAGACCACTTCTTGTGGCGGTGTTTGAGTATCATGATGTTTTTCAAGATTATTTTCAGGGTTTTCACCACATAGGGAATTTGAGTTTTCCAAAGAATTATTTTTGAGAATGATGCCCATAAATTTACCATCATAATTTATGGAACCCTTTGAATTGAAAGAATTTAAGGTTCTTCTTGAAGATCTTGAGGCTAAGGGGTTTATTTTTCATATGGATTTACCTTGGGAATCTCCATTTCTATTTATAAACAATGTTTATGGGAGTCTGTGACTTTGTGTTGATTATTAGAAACTCAACCAAGTGATAGTTAAGAACAAATATCTCTTTCCTAGTATTGATGGACTTTTTTATCATCTTAAGGGATCCTCGTGGTTTTTGAAAATTAATTAGAGATCAGGGTACCACCAACTAATGGTCAAAGAGTAAGATATTTCTAAGATGAATTTTAGAGCAGTTTTGAGCATTATGAGTATTTAGTTATACCATTTCGTCTTACTAATGATCCTGCAGTGTTTATTGATTTAATGAATCAAATATTTCATCACTTCTTAGACTCATTCATAGTTGTTTTTTGGATGTTATCCTTGTTTATTATAAATCAGAACAGGATCATGTTGAGAATTTAAATATCATACTTATAATCTTTGAAGAAAATAATCTATATGGGAAGCTATCCAAATTACAGTTTTTGATTTAAGATGTGAAATTTCATTGCCATGTAATTTTGAGAAAGTTGTCTCAATGGATCCTAATAAGATTCACGTGGTGATGTATTAGGAGAAACCCAAAAATTTATTTGAAATCCATAGTTTCTTGGGATTATTTAGGTATTATAGGTTTTTTTAGGAAATATCCAAGATGGTATCTCTGATGACAATGTTAACCTGTAAGGGTGTGAAGTTCGTTTGGAGAGACCAATCCTAGAGATCATTTGAGGAGTTGGAAGTAAGATTGAATTCAACTCGAGTCTTGATTCTTTTAGAGTCAAGTTTGTGTTATAATGTATACTACAATGCCTCAAGTATGGGTTTTGGTTGGGTTATGATGAAATATCTTAGGACTCTTATCAACTACACCTTTATGATAATAACTACACCACTCATGATTTTCAGTTGGTGGAAGAGATGCATGATCTTAAGACTTGGAGCCACTACCTCTTTAGGGAGAAGTTTATAATGTATTCATACCATAAGAGTATGAATTATATCTTCACATAGAGGGATCTAAACCTGAGACAAATATTCTACGTGGAGTATCTTTAGAAATTTTATTTTGATATTACATACACCAATAGAAAAGGGAACATGGTTAAAAAAAATTTTATCAGAAAAATATAGAAGAGGAATTAAAGGAATCAGTAAAAGAATGGTGCCTAATGATCTTGTTTGTAGAAATACACTTGGATAAAGGGAAAGCTGATGAACAAACATTCCTATCTTGTACTCTGGACATATCATCTATAGATGATCAGATTTAATGTGGAAATTCTTAGTATTTAGAGTGTTAGTGCTTTAGAATGAATATTTTTAATGGGGAGACCTCAGGTGAGTGGTCTCGATCTCTTTATGTGGTTTTACACTTTTGAGGTGGGTTGGTTTTTATGATAGACATGAGACAAAAATTGATGGATATGGACATCAATCCAGTTGGTCTACGAACCCTAGAACTACCAAGATGTAACATGACTTGAGAGATCATTACTATTGTTCATGAATGGGATGATTGATTATATATTTTGTGTATCAATGCCTTACATGTAAGAGAATTAAGGTAGAACATCAGTGGCCTTCTAGTTTGCTGTAAACTTTTACCCATTATAGTATGGAAATGAGATAAGATAGCCATGGACTTCGTGATTAGGGAAACTTATACACCTCAGGGTAAGGATGTAACATGGGTGATTATTGATCAAATTATGAAATCAGTGAATTTATTACCTATCAAGGACATAATGAAGGTAGAGGATCTTAGAAACCTATATATGTGGGATATTTTTATAATTCATGGTGTGTGTAACAACCCAAACTTTTATCAATGAAATTTATCTCTTCTTATATTAATGTAATATAGTATAATAACATAAAATCATAGTAGGAAACACAATTCCACACCATGATTAAGTGAACTACTAAATTCTATGTGACCTTTAAACATAAATTTTCCACTTCATTGATTTGAATTTCGAAAATCTGACATACTCGGTTGTGATCAGTAAGATGTTTGGAGTCCGATCTGACAAACATAATTTTGGGTGAATAGTAACATACCCTTATGAATAATATTTTTTCCCTTATGAATAATAATATAACCCTTATGAATAGTAAATCATCCAAGTGAATATGAACCTTACCAATGATAGTATAAATAAAATTTATCCATCCTATAAGTGACAATATGATATAATTATATTATAGTGTTGGTATTTTTGTAAGTCATAAATATTTAATGATTAATTTAATAATTTAAATTAAAATTTATTTTCAGAAAATTTATTCATAAAATAGTATTTTTTATGTATTATGATTACTTTATGATACCTTAATTAATTTTTCAAAGTGTTAGAAAAGCAGTTTTAATTTTAAAATTTTTATTTTTAATTTAAATTATAATTTTAATTAAAAATTAAATTAATCATATTTAGAAAAGTATTTTCATAAACTGGAGTTCATTTTTTAATTTTATACATTTAAAAATGGTTAGGGTGAATTTTTGATATTTTTCTAAAATACTTGAATTTTTAGTGAATAGTAAAATACGATAATTTATAGTATCAATACATTATAAGTTAAATCCACAATTACTAACATAATGAGTGATGTAATCAAACAAATATCAAACTCTCATTACCTTTTTAATGTATTTAGTTATGTAATTATCACTATTTCTTGTCTTGATGGAAATTAATAAACTAATGATTCTAATATTGAGAAAACACCCTCCCCTGCACGATAAATACCACCCCTCACAACCTCATTTCCTAAAACCTCTCAAGCCTCAATACTTGTAAAACTTCTACCCAAAAATCTTCCCTAGACCCTCCCCCATGTCCATGAGCTCTCGGTCTCGTCAAAAGACCAACCCTAGGTGCCTTGAGGAGGATCTCAAGAGGAGAATTCAAGAGTCAATTCCACTCTCTCTTTTCTTTCAATTTCTTTTCAAATTTCATTTCATTTCTTCTCTTATCCTAAACTTATCTTATACAAATGTCATGATAAATTATATTATTATTTATATACTAATATTATATCATTTTAATGTAATATTATTCATTAAAATCCTCCCTCCCTCCCTCTATTTTATTTTTTAAAATGAAATCATTGCCCATGATGTGTCAATTTACCATCATCATGGGCGATGCACCTTCATTTTCCTTTAATGAATTCAAGGTTTTAAATAAAACCATTAAATGGATGAATAATATTTTTATATTTATGTTTTAAATCCTTTTATTTTCAGGAAAAAACTTTTATACATAATACTAAATTATAAAAAAAACATGTTCAATGTGATCCAAAAACCACCCAAATTAACCTAAAATGATCATCATTAAGTTTTATCTAATGATTCATACTCATGGTATTTAAAAAAATCATTTAAAGACCATTTGAACTCCTGTAAGATAATTAATAACATGTAATATCAATTCTAGATGTTTATCCATGTTCTACATGAACTTCCATTCATGTGTACAAGTGAACCTTTCCTGAAAACTAAGATAAAGAACACTCCCAAACAATGAATTTAAACTCTATAACTTATCCAAAGGCGCATAAAAGAACTTAATAAAACAACAATGAATCAATTACATGTATAAAAGGTTATTTAAGTGTTAATTAATGAATCTAATATGATTATATTGGACATTAAAGTGAAGAAAGCGTTCAGACATAAGATAAGGGGAATTCTCAAACCCAACTTTATTTCTTCGAGTTTTCCCTCTTTCACTCCATTTTCAGTAACATTATTCCTTAAAAATAATTTATTCATAATTATCCTAACTTATATGGGATATAAATTTTTTCCATTGTAGTTTATGTCAAGCACAATGTTTTCGAAAATAACTCTTCTTTCAGAAACACACCTTTTACTTCCCACTCAAGGATGATAGTGCTTATATCAAGTATGTTATTCCCTCTTTCATTTGGGAACCCAAATTTAATGAATATATTATTTATGAAGTGAAAAATATTCCTTTACATGGAGTTTTTTTATTTTCAAGATTGATATATGTTCCAAGTGGAATGCATGATAATGTAAATGTTATGATGTGATGGGTCTGCCTGAAATTATATAGCCCAATGAAAATGTTACGATGTGACAGGTGCACCCAAAATTATATAGCACTCCAATACATTGGGTAATGTGAAGAACCTAATGAGTAAAGTTAAATATGTATGAACATGATTCTAGCTTTGTTCACAACTATGTGTGGTAGCTAACCACTATGACATGATGTTTCATTTTTATGCATTTCACATTCAATGCCATTATATAATGCTTATTCTCATGATTGTGATGAGGATGTTATGATTATGCTAACCCAATGATAATTTTTTCTCATGTTCTTATCCTCTTACTAGGATTTTATCTCACCACTTTTTTATGTGTATCTTTAGGTGATTACATGTACTAAGGAGAACTCAAGGGACAATAAGATACTAGAGAAGAATAAATTAAATAAATCTTTATGTTTTATATTGTAAAAGTTATGTATGGTCCTAGTTTTCTCAAGGCACTAAAACTTTGGATCCTAGCTGGGTAATGTTTTTATGTTATTTATCATTAAAATTATGTAAAAGAAATTTATGAAAAGAATGGTTTCTATAGTTTGTATCAGAGGCACCGTTTAGTTAATTTGGGAATTAGGCTAGATAACCTTAGTGAAAAACATAGTATGAGACTAAGTATATGTAAGAACACAAGAATATTTTTTAAACATAGGGATCCCATAAGATATGATTTTAGTGTTAATTTCACAATGGAATAAATTATTTATTCATGACTTTTTTACTTCTGTTTTGTTTTAATATTTTCTATTTTAGAAAATAGTGGGAACCAGGAGAAACCATGCCAACAACCCATGCGAAGGACAATGCATCGATTACCTAAACAATATCCCCAATGCTTTGGGAGATGGGGTTAAAAAGGTTATGGCGATGATTACTAAACTATCTGAGTTTATGAATAATAACATGAATAATGTGGAATGTACTCCTTCACCTAAGAGAGAGCAACTGGCTATGGAGTGTTTTATGCGGCAACAAACACCAACATTTAGTGGATCTTCTGATCCACTAGTTGTGGAATAGTGGTTCAACTCGATGGAGAAGATATTTTTTGTTTTTCACTATTCTGAGATGTTGACGGTGAATCATACTTTTTATCATCTAGGAGTGGCCGACCAATGGTGGTATTTGATTAAGAACACCAAGCAGAGAGATGAAATTAAAGATATGGAGTGTGGAGACTTTAATATAATGTTTCTTAACTATTATTTCCCATGAACTCTTCATATGAATATAGAGAGAGAATTCATTGAGATAAAGAAAAAGGATAAAGAATCTATCATGGCCTATGAAGAAAATTTCACAAGGCTTGCAAGGTATTCTTTAGTATTTTTATCAATAATGATAGAAAAATTGATAAATTCTTTAGTGGATTAAAACTACACCTTCAAAAGGATCTTATAATTCAAGACATTGGGAGTTATTAAAAGTTCTTTGATGTTCTATGAAAGTGTATATGGAGTTTGTATAATGGTCCCATGGCTATGTTGATAAGAAACGAAATACAGAGTTTCATGCCAAATTATCTAATGAGAAAGGTGGAAAGAAATCTCAACCACCAACATGTCAAAAATTTGGGAAGCAACATCATGGGAACTGCCTCAAAGGGATGTGGAAATGATTCAAGTGTGGGTGAGAAGGCCACCAAGATCAAGAGTGTTGAAAAAAATTATAATGTAGGAGAATGTGGTGGAGGAAAGGATAACACCACCTATATTCCAATCCTATAATTTTAGGGAGCAAGGGAACTATGTAAGCCAGTACACTAAACCTCGAGTCCTTGAGGGTAATCAGTGTCAACAGCCACTAAAGCCAAAATAACAAGGGATGTCTTATGCAATCACTACTATGGGAGTGGAGTAAGAAAATGAAGTCATACAGGGTATAATTCATATTCACTCAAGAATGGAAAAATTATTATTTGTTTTTAGTTTTACGCATTCCTTTATATCATGAATGTTTGCTAAAACTATAGAATCGAAGCTGTAAAACCTTGAAGTAGAGATATATTTAAAAACAATAAGTGGTGAAATCATTGAAACCCAGGTGTTAGACTCTTCTCCTATTGGCATATGCGGGAAGATTCTTCCAGTGAATCTCATGATACTTCCCTTGGTGGAATTTGATGCTATAATGGGAATGTATTGGCTCTTGTTATGTAGAGAACATATCAACTTTCAGGAAAAGGAAATATATTTTTATATTCTGAACCATCTCATGCTTCTATAAAAATAAAATGATGATCATGAATCTCCTTTATAAAATACTTAAATGGTGTGGGTGTTGGTTACCTATAAATAAGAATACGTCACTCAAATGGTTGAGTCAAATGAAAGTGTCAACCCAAAGGAAATTCCCATTGTGAGAGAATACAATGATGTATTTCTCAAAGAGTTACCTGGACTTCCACTAGATCATGAGGTAGAGTTCTCAATAGAACTCATACCAAGATCTACTCCTACCTCAAAGTGTCCCTATAGGATGTATCCTAATGAACTAGATGAGTTAAATAAGCAGCTGCAAGATCATTTGTACAAAGGGTTCATATTCCCTAGTGCATCACCTTGGGGTGAACCAGTGCTCTTTGTGAAGAAGAAGGATGGATCAATGTGGCTATGTATCAATTATTAAGAACTCAAAAAGATCATAATAAAGAACAAGTATCCTATTCCAAGAATTAATTAATTGTTCAATCAGTTGCTAGGATCTCAATACTTCTCAAAGTTGTTTCTTCAATCTGGATACCATTAGCTTAAGGTGAAGAAGGAAGATATTTAGAAGACTGCCTTTTATACAAGGTATGGGCACTATGAGTTTCTATTGATGCCCTTATAACTTACTAGTTTCCCTAAAATCTTCATGAATTTTATGAATAAAGTATTTAGACATTACTTCAACAAATTTTTTTAACTTTTTTATCGATGATATTCTCATCTACTCCATGAGAAAGGAGGAACACAAAGAATATCTATGGCTTTTATTGGAGACATAAAGAAAGGATATATTGTATGAAAAGTTCAGAAAGTGTGACTTTTGGATGAAGCAAGTCACATTATTGGGAATTGTGATCACAAGTGAGGGAGTTTATGTGGACCCTTAAAAAACAAAGGCGATTGAGGAATGGCACAGACCCTCTAGTGTCACAAAAATCCATAGTTTCTTGGATTATATGGGTACTATAAGCGTTTTTTGAGAAATTTCTCACAATTTTCAAGCTCTCTAATTATGTTAACAAGGATAGGGGTGAATTATGTATGGATGGAAGAATGTGAGGAAGGCTTTAAGGAGATAAAGAGAAGGATGATCACTGCACCTGTACTCACATTATCAAAAATTGGAGAATTTTTTGTGACATATAATGATAATTCCAATAAAGGCTTGAGTTTTGTACTAATGAAAAATGATAATGTGATATCCCATGCCAAATGTAAGTTGAATATCTATGAGAATAACTATCTGATGCATTAACTGGAGCTATCAGCTGTGATTGTTTCCTTGAAAATCTGGCAGCACTACCTCTATGGTGAGAAGTGCGACATATATACTGATCACAAGAGACTAAAGTATATATTAACACAAAAGGGGATCAAAATGGGTCAAAGTATATGTTTAGAGATAATCAAAGACTATGATTACTCTATTCACTATCATGATGTAAAGTCAAAAAAGGTAGCTGATACTCTTAGTAGAAAAGAACCTACTACTCTATCCATGCTGCAGATTGAGAAAGGCCCTATATTCATGGATATGAAAAGTACGGATTTGGAAATCATAATGGCTGAGAATAAATCCCACCTTGAAAAAATTATTTCCCAACCATATATTCAAGATAAAATTAAGGAGGCACAAAGGTATGATCTGGAGTTACAAAAGAAGGTGAATGCGGTAAAGGAAGTAAAGCTACAAGAGCTCCATATCGATGAGGATAGTGTAATTCCATTTGGAACTAGGATTTGTGTGCCTTCATCACCTGGGATAAATAATAAGATATTGGATAATGCACATATCTTAACTTTCTCTATCCATCCTTGGAGTACCAAGATGTACCATGATCTACGAGAACATTTATGGTGGGACAACATGAAGAAGGATACTATTGAGTATATCTCAATGTGCTTGATATGTTTGAAAGTTAAAGAAATGCAACAAAAGTACAAAGGGATGATAAAACCATTACCTATACCTCTGTGGAAATGGGAGGATGTCACTATGTAATTTTTAATGGGTCTCCCGAAGACATCCATAGGAAATAATGCGATATGGGTTGTAATGGACCGACTCAACAAGATGGAACACTTTATCACTATTCAGGAAGATCCCTCACTTGAACAAATTGAAAATATATATGTGAATAAAGTGGTAATATTACATGGAGTTCCACCCTCAATTGTCTCTGATCATGATCCGAGGTTCATATCCAAATTCTGGAGGAGTCTTCAATATTCTTTGAGTACTGAATTAAATTTCAGCACAGGCTATCACCCCCAAACTAATGGCCAATCCAAAAGAAATATTCATACACATGAATATATTCTAAGAGCCTTGATCTTTAGAATTAAAAGGTGGATGGGATCAACATCTTCCATTGGATGAGTTCTCATACAACAATAGCTTCCACTCGAGTATTCATATGGATCCATATAAACCTTTATATGGAAAGAAATGTAGAACTCCAACCTATTGGGATGAAGTTGGGGAAAGAAAGATACTTGAACTTGATCTTGTACAAAATATGACATAAAAATTTCATGCCATCCAAAAAAATATCAAAGTTGATCAGATTCCACAAAAGAGCTATACTTAAAACCTTTGAAGGGACTTGGAGTTCGATGTTGGAGATAAATTCTTCCTTCAAATATCACCAAGGAAGAGAGTCATGCGGTTTGGAAAGAAAGGGAAGGTAAGACCAAGTGTAACGCCCCGACCCCAGCTACCCAGAGTCGGTGCATTACTTCGTAACATTGGCATGATCACAAAAGATCAAGTCTCGAAAGATCTATTAGTTTAGTAGCCTTGGAAACACTAGATACATTCATAAGTCTTACATTACATCATAAAGGGAAAAACTAATAACAAAGTCTTCATAGTCCACACTCATATCCTCTTATGACTATCCCTGCAGGTCATTCATAAAATACTTCTTCACATCCTGGAAGATATTAAAACATTGAAAGGGGTGAGCTTAGATGCTCAGTAAGGATAACAATATAGCGGAAGCTTTCATCAATAAACATAAACATTTGAGGCAATGTATAACTAAAACAAAAGCCTTTTAAACATGAACTTCAACATAATATGGCAAAATTAAAATGAGATAATTCCATTCACTTCTTCACATGGATATTCTACTGGTCGAATAATCACATGCAATATCAATAACCACTTTCATAATGAGGGAATGTATAATACCAGACATTCTGAAACATTTTGTCAAGGCCTCGGCCAAGATGTCTAAAATGATTAAGGCCTCGGCCAAAACCATAAATCAAATTGGGAAAGGGCCTCGGCCAATTCCACGTCTAGTTGTCTCATGAGACCTACCGATGCATCGAGGAGCTATAGCGGGCTCCACCCGTCACTTATTAAGTCCAATACATTCCTCATATGAATAGGTTTAAACATAACATAAATATTCATATAAAAACTAGCATACAAAACGTCAATAATTTCTCCATAAACTATGGATGGTATAAAAATAACACATCCACAGTAAAATATTTCACAAAATGTTCAATGGGAGTTTTGTATCATAAATCAATTTCAATTAAACTTAAAACCCATCAAAGGATGTTGACATGGATGAAATCAAAGCTATTTGAGAGAAATATCTCTCTTTTTTTGAAATCATTTAAAAGTCCCATAATTATAAAATAATACATTTACTTTGAAAATATTCTTATAAGCTTGTAAGGGAAGCTTCGACGAAGTTATAATGGCGGAAAATAGCCGCACCCGCCGTATAAGTTAAAAAAACATTCTTACCTTAAATTTGTCAAAAAGGTCAAAAAGTACATTGTTTGGAAAACGATGGTAAGATTCCTTTAAAAAATGTATAAGGGTATAAATGAATTTAACCCATTTTACATTTAATAGTAAAAATGTTTTGAAAGACATTTTTAAGAAACATGGATGTGGATGATAACGAGGTCCCAGTAGATAATTATGTATAAACAACCTTGGATAATGAAGAGGTTGTGAAGTAAACCCTTACCTTGCATCTTGTCCTGACTCGACCATTATTTAACCTCCTGAATAATAAACTAGAGTTAATTTCTATTTACTTAAGAACCTTTTCATGTTCATTATTCCTTTTATATCACTTATTACCATGTTATGAACATTATGTAATTATTTAAGTTAATAACGGTCGTTTTGTCGATCTTTGGTACTTGAGTCAAAAATAAACTTCTTATAATTAAAAGTTGTTCATGTGGGGAAATATCCATTATATCCAGAATTATATTCATGATGTAGATATCATATATATCATATATATACAGTATATACATTCATTTATAATATTACGTAACATTTAGAGGTAAGAAATGAAATGCACCGTTCATGGAGACGGCAAGCCGTACGTACGCATGAACGCTACTTTCATTTCTATTTTGTATTTAATGGAATGAAATCATAATGATATAAATGTATAATATAATTCCAGTATAATATAGTGTATAATACAATTTACTCCATCCTTTATACATCCCACATATGGCATTAACGATTCAAATCACTTTGAGGGGGCGGTAGTCCGCACTTCCTAAAATGAAATTATCGCGTTTTCCCATAATGGAAATCATAAATTATGCCATAAATGAGAAATAAAGAAGCATAAGTAAAACATAAACATATTATATATCATATATAAATATAGTGACATCTTAATGGCCACCTTTGAAGGTGTTATATGAGTGTTGAACAATCATCCTTTCGTGAGGCAGAAATTCGCCATCCACAGAAACAGTATGTTCTTTAACCATTAGATGTAGGTGTGTGTAAGTGTAGATCGAATCCTTATTATAACAACATCCTAGTATATTGAGGATACTGGTGTTGTTACAAAATAAATGAATAATAAGAGTTTAAGGGGTTGGAGAAGCTAAATAAAACAAAACAACATTAGAGAAGACATTACCTAAAAATCGGGTAACTCTTTTTGATTTGAGCCAAAGGCTTCCTTGGGAAGAATTCTGCCCAAATAGAGGCTTCTAGGAGTAAGGGAGGGAAGTTGGGAGGGTATTTGGGCAGAGGTTGGCCAAGCCAAATGGCTTGAAAGTGTGTATGAGGTGGTAGAGGTGGGGGCCTTTTATAAGTGGAGAGGAGGGGCACTCTTGGAAAGTAAAGAAAAGTCACTTTATTATAAAATGAGTTTCGGATTTTAGAGGTCCCACACTTATATAATTCGAGGCTAAGGTGATACGGGTTCGAAATATACTCATCCAATAGGCTTTGGACAAGTGTAAGCCTTGGATTTTACATTATCTTCTCATTTTATTTAAATCGTTAAATAATGAGGTCATCGCTGCATCATCATGATGTCATAAATAATTTAATTTATTTAATGTCTAAAAATTATAAAAAAATACTATGATGTAGGAAATCTTTTTATATTTCCAATGGATATTTATAGTCAAAAATATGACTTGTATAACCCCATGTAAAAATTGTTTTAGTAAAACATTTCATGTTTGTGTCATTTTTTACTTTAACATTAAATAAAAGGTATTTATGTCATTTTCCAACTAAAGTGGCTCCATGGGGTTCCCAAGTTGACCCATAGATTGTATTGGTCGGCCATGACACATCCAATGAGGTTAGGACATGTGTCAAGCTCATCTCATATTATTAAAATATTATTTTTACCTTAAACTACACTAATTACCTCTAATCACGATTAAGAACTTAAAAGTTACTATTCACCAAAAAGTATTTTAATCTCATTGAACCACATGTTACTTCTTAATGACAACCATGTATGTCGGATTTTTGAAATTCAAAACATAGAAGTGGTAAAATTTCATTTAAACGAAAAATCAGTTTTTATAAGTACCACTTAGTGGTTTCACTATTCATCAAAAATTGAAGTTTTTCAGAACAATGCAAAAATTTCACCCTAAGATATAATTGATATTCCGAATTCAAAAATGATGTCTATTTTACCAAATTCCAAACATATAAGTTGCATTAATTAATTTTATAATTAATTCCTGCTGTCACAACAAATAGCGTGTTTTTAAGAAACAATTTATATTAAAAGATTGACAATTGTTCATGCCCAATTTCAATGTAAAGTTAATTCTAATGACCACCATTGGATAAAATGGTAAAAATATATTCTAATTATACTCTAAAACCACTCAATAGTATAATTTATCACTATAAATTATTTTGATTAAAAAAGTTGTTTTTAAGTATTTTTCACTATTCATAAAAAATTAGAAGTTCTCAGAAAAATACCAAAAATTCAACATAGGCTAATTTCGATATTCCAAATCCAAAAATGAAGTCCATTTTGAAATATAAAATTTCTATAATTTTAAAAAGTGGTTATTACTATTCATAATGGCTACTTTGATTAGCCGCGGTGTTTTAGAACTTGAAGTTGCGTACAATGCAAGCTATTGCATTATTGAATGAGAAACATATCATGGAAGCTCTGGGTGTTACATTCTCCCCTCCTTCAATAAATTGCGTCCGCGCAATTTGAAAATTTTCTTTGAAAATAAAAGGTTGAAAAGAGAAAATACCTTTGTGGAAAACCCACATTGGAAATAAGATTAATAAAATTTAGCCTTAATAAGAGGGAAAGGGAAATGAAAAAGTCACCACCCAATTATGATCTCGATTAGGAGAACATTGGTGGAAATTAGAGACATATAATTGGAGGAAAAACGTAAATATTTGTAGGGAGTGATTGAGGTCATCAATTACAATCAACTGTCAAATTGAGGGCCTCAAAGCCTTCAATCTACATTGATTTAAAATATCATCAGTTCAACAAGACATAAGGTATTAAGATAACACATTTTTTTGTTTTAATATACCTTTACTAAAGTTTAAGAATTAATTTATTCATTGAATAAGAGATAGGTATATATATATTTATGCTTGACAATTAGAGTTTCAACCTTCAACTCATCTTTCACTCAAAAAGATAATAGAACTCAAAAATATTATACTTATCCTAATTGTATAAGGTTACAAATGTTAACACATACCATTTAGATTAGTAAAATTATTTTTTAATAACCAGGGACTTCCTGTAGGATAGTGGTTGGAAATAAAGGCCTGTCGCACTATGATTATGGGTTCGATTCCTGCAGCTTTGTCCGACGCGACGGGTTATGCCCCACCCTGCAGGTTGTCCTTTTCCTAAAACTATAGTATTATAATATTCCAAAAATAATATTCATAAATGTTTTAACTTTAAACAATCATATCCAAAGTTCAACTTAATCCATTCCAACCTTTATAGTTATCCAAAATACCTCTATCCAGACTTTCTCTAAAAGGTCTCTAAATTCCAAAATCAATTGTAACATCAGATTCCCCAAACAAATTAAAGTTTCTCTTTTTGTCACATACTAAAAATATGATTACCTTCATCATATTAAAACCTGACTGAAATCAACAAGTACTGCAGTACAATCCTTATATATATATATATATCACATTATTATAATAACCAGAATATAATCCATGAGTCCAAATGCACCAATACATTAATTATTCTGCTTCAACTGTAGTAACAACATAAGATTTTCCTTGATCCCTTGGCCTTTTCTGAGGTAAGTTTCCCTGACGCTTAGGACATTCATTTGCATAATGCCCCATTTCCCTACAATTGTAGCATTCAGCATTGATAGACTCTTTCTTTCCCTTGCAATCACGCGCCTGGTGACCTTTTTCTCCACATTTATAACAAACTCCCATTCCTTTTAGGCAAGTACCAGGGTGATTCTTCCCACAATTATCACATAATGGAAAATCCTTCTTTCCCTTTTCCCCTTTATTTGTCTCTTGTTCCACCATTCTCTTCTTCTCTTGCTTTACTTTGTTGTCATAAGACTTAGAGAATTCCTTTTCTGTCTTGAGAGAACACGAGACAATATCTTCGTATGACGAGAAGGTTTTTGAGACTAATGCTTGACGGAGAAATGGTTTTAAACCATCAAAGAAACAATCAATCTTACTTCTTGGGTTACGTATATAATCTGCAGCATACCTCGCTAACCTTGTAAAGTTGGCCTCATACTTTGCGACATTCTCATCCTCCTTTTGTTTCAGACTCAGAAATTGCCTTTCCATATCTGCTCTATAGTCATGAGGAAAGTATTTTTCTAAGAAAAGATCTTTGAACTCCCTCCATTCCATATTTGATATGTCATCATATTCCTTTGTGTTTTGAATCAATGACCACCATTGATCAACATCTCCAGTGAGGCGGTAAAATTCCATGATAACCTTTTCCCTTTCACTACTCCCCAAGGCATGGAATATTTTCTCTAAGGAGTTTATCCATTGCTCAGCTACTAATGGATTTGTACCCCCATTAAATGTTGGTGGTTGTTGCCTCATGAAGTGGTCTAACATTGATCCTCCATGTTGCGGATCAGGGTGCTCCATACGAGTAAGGTTATTATTCATAACCTGAGTGAGTTGTCCCAGTATGGTAATAAGTTGATCAACACCAGTTGTATCTCCAGATCCACAATAATTATCTTGAGCAGAAGGGCAATCCCTACACGGAGTGTGTGCATTGATACGGTTTCCATTCCTTCCACTAGGAGCCATTTCTAAACAATGGCATAAACTATATTAGTTTATGAATCAAAATACATAATTCCATACTTGTAAGATACTTAACATAAATTGAAATATTTATGGATATAATCCATGAAATTTTTTTCTTTGAGGAATTATATACTCATAACCCTTCATAATGGTTTATAAAGAAAATGAGAATTATCCAGAGCATATCCCCCAGGAGTGTCGTAACCAAGAGTGCAGCAAGGCCCGTTGTCGTGCACCAGTTCCCGTTCGAGTCTAGATTAAAGCGGTGTTTTCGGGTTTTACCTCTAGGTACATCTGTGCCAGAGCCGCCTCTACCTGCTCGTATCCAGACAGGGATGTATTGCTCGGAAAACTCACAAAATCTCTACAATAACAAAATTATAGGAATTTCTTCTATACTAATCCTTAAAGTCTATCTTCGGGCTATGTGCTCTAATCAGAGTTTATATAAATCTAGCTTCCAAGGTTAGTACTAAAATGCCTATGATACCAACTGTAACGCCCCGACCCCAGCTACCCAGAGTCGGTGCATTACTTCGTAACATTGGCATGATCACAAAAGATCAAGTCTCGAAAGACCGATTAGTTTAGTAGCCTTAGAAACACTAGATATATTCATAAGTCTTACATTACATCATAAAGTGAAAAACTAATAACAAAGTCTTCATAGTCCACACTCATATCCTCTTATGACTATCCCTACAGGTCATTCATAAAATACTTCTTCACATCCTGGAAAATATTAAAACATTGAAAGGGGTGAGCTCAGATGCTTAGTAAGGATAACAATATAGCAGAATCTTTCATCAATAAACATAAACATTTAAGGCAATGTATAACTAAAACAAAATCCCTTTAAACATGAACTTCAACATAATATGGAAAAATTAAAATGAGATAATGCCATTCACTTCTTCACATGGATATTCTACTGGTCGAATAATCACATGCAATATCAATAACCACTTTCATAATGAGGGAATGTATAATTCCAGACATTCTGAAACATTTTTTCAAGGCCTCGGCCAAGATGTCTAAAATGATTAAGGCCTCGGCCAAAACCATAAATCAAATTGGGAAAGGGCCTTGGACAATTCCACATCTAATTGTCTCATGAGACCTACCGATGCATCGAGGAGCTATAGCGGGCTCCACCCGTCACTTATTAAGTCCAATACATTCCTCATATGAATAGGTTTAAACATAACATAAATATTCGTATTAAAACTAGCATACGAAACGTCAAACATTTCTCCATAAACTATGGATGGTATAAAAATAACACATCCACAGTCAAATATTTCACAAAATGTTCAATGGGAGTTTTGTATCATAAATCAATTTCAATTAAACTTAAAACCCATCAATGGATGTTGACATGGATGAAATCAAAGCTATTCGAGAGAAATATCTCTCTTTTTTTGAAATAATTTAAAAGTCCCATAATTATAAAATAATACATTTACTTTGAAAATATTCTTATAAGCTTGTAAGGGAAGCTTCGACGAAGTTATAATGGTGGAAAATAGCCGCACCCGCTGTATAAGTTAAAAAAACATTCTTACCTTAAATTTGTCAAAAAGGTCAAAAAGTACATTGTTTGGAAAACGACGGTAAGATTCCTTTCAAAAACATATAAGGGTATAAATTACTTTAACCCATTTTCCATTTAATAGTAAAAATGTTTTGAAATACATTTTTAAGAAACATGGATGTGGATGATAACGAGGTCCCAATAGATAATTATGTATAAACAACCTTGGATAATGAAGAGGTTGTGAAGTAAACCCTTACCTTGCGTCTTGTCCTGACTCGACCGTTCTTTAACCTCCTGAATAATAAACTAGAGTTAATTTATATTTACTTAAGAACCTTTTTCATGTTCATTATTCCTTTTATATCACTTATTACCATGTTATGAACATTATGTAATTATTTAAGTTAATAACGGTCGTTTTTTCGATCTTTGGTACTTGAGTCAAAAATAAACTTCTTATAATTACAAGTTGTTCATGTGGTGAAATATCCATTATATACAGAATTATATTGATGATGTAGATATCATATATATCATATATATACATTATATACATTCATTTATAATATTACGTAACATTTAGAGGTAATAAATGAAATGCACCGTTCATGGAGATGGCAAGCCGTACGTACGCATGAACGCTACTTTCATTTCTATTTCGTATTTAATGGAATTAAATCATAATGATATAAATGTATAATATAATTCCATTATAATATAGTGTATAATACCATTTACTCCATCCTTTATACATCCCACATATGACATTAACGATTCAAATCACTTTGAGGGGGCGGTAGTTCGCACTTCCTAAAATGAAATTATCGCGTTTTCCCATAATGGAAATCATAAAGTATGCCATAAATGAGAAATAAATAAGCATAAGTAAAACATAAACATATTATATATCATATATAAATATAGTTACATCTTAATGGCCACCTTTGAAGGTGTTATATGAGTGTTGAACAATCATCGTTTCGTGAGGCAGAAATTTGCCATCCACAGAAATAGTATGTTCTTTAACCATTAGATGTAGGTGTGTGTAAGTGTAGCTCAATTACATATTATAAAAACATCCTAGTATATTGAGGATACTGGTTTTGTTACAAAAGAAATAAATAAAAAGAGTTTAAGGGGTTGGAGAAGCTAAATAAAACAAAACAACATTAGAGAATACATTACCTAAAAATCGGGTAACTCTTTTTGATTTGAGCCAAAGGCTTCCTTGGGAAGAATTATGCCCAAAGTGAGGATTCTAGGAGTAAGGGAGGGAAGTTGGGAGGTTATTTGGTCAGAGGTTGGATGAGCCAAATGGCTTTAAAGTGTGAATGAGGTGGTAGAGGTGGGGGCCTTTTATAAGTGGAGAGGAGGGGCACTCTTGGAAAGTAAAGAAAAGTCAGTTTATTATAAAATGAGTTTCAGATTTTAGAGGTCCCACACTTATATAATTAGAGTCTAAGGTGATAAGGGTTTAAAATCTACTCATCCAATAGGCTTTGGATAAGTGTAAGCCTTGGAGTTTACATTATCTTCTCATTTTATTTAAATCGTTAAATAATGAGGTCATCACTGCATCATCATGATGTCATAAATAATTTAATTTATTTATTGTCTAAAAATTATAAAAAAAATACTATGATGTATGAAATCTTTTTAGCTTTCCAATGGATATTTATAGTCAAAAATATGACTTGTATAACCCCATGTAAAAATTGTTGTAGTAAAACATTTTATGTTTGTGTCATTTTTTACTTTAACATTAAATAAAAGGTATTTATGTCATTTTCCAACTAAAGTGGCTCCATGGGGTCCCCAAGTTGACCCATGGATTGTCTTGGTCGGCCATGACACATAAAATGAGGTTAGGACATGTGTCAATCTCATCTCATATTATTAAAAAATTATTTTTACCTTAAACTACACTAATTACCTCTAATCGCGATTAAGAACTTAAAAGTTACTATTCACCAAAAATTATTTTAATCTCATTGAACCACATTTTACTTCTTAATGACAACCATGTATGTCGGATTTTTGAAATTCAAAACACAGAAGTGGTAAAATTTTATTTAAACGAAAAATCAGTTTTTATAAGTACCACTTAGTGGTTTCACTATTCATCAAAAATTGAAGTTTTTCAGAACAATGCCAAAATTTCACCCTAAGCTATAATTGATATTCCGAATTCAAAAAATGATGTCTATTTTAAAAAATTCCAAACATATAAGTTTCATTAATTAATTTTATAATTAATTCCCGCTGTCACAACAAATAGCCTGTTTTTAAGAAACAATTTATATCAAAAGATTGACAATTGTTCATGCCTAATTTCAATGTTAAGTTAATTATAATGACCACCATTGGATAAAATGGTAAAAATATATTCTAATTATACTCTAAAACCACTCAATAGTATAATTTATCACTATAAATTATTTTTATTAAAAAAGTTGTTTTTAAATATTTTTCACTATTCATAAAAAATTAGAAGTTCTCAGAAAAATACCAAAAATTCAACATAGGCTAATTTCAATATTCCGAATCCAAAAATGAAGTCCATTTTGAAATATAAAATTTCTATAATTTTAAAAAGTGGTTATTACTATTCATAACGACTACTTTGATTAGTCGCGGTGTTTTAGAACTCGAAGTTGCGTACAATGCAAGCTATTGCATTATTGAATGAGAAGCGTATCATGGAAGCTCGAGGTGTTACACCAAGGTACATTAACCCCTTTGAGATCTTTGACCGCATAGGAACCATGGAATATCGGCTTGAACTTCCACCAAATATAGATCAAGTTCATGATGTGTTTCACATATCACTCCTGAGGAAGTACATACCATATCCCTCACATGTACTGAACTCAGAGGTGATACAACTGGAATATGATATATCTTATGAAGAGCATCCAGTAAAGATCTTAAACTAGAGAGATAAGGTTCTATGAAAAAATGAAACCCACCTTTTCAAAGTGTTGTAGAGGAACCATAAGTATAAGGAAGAAACTTGGGAACTGGAGGATGCGATAAAGGAGAAGTAACCTCACCTGTTTATGTAAAACGAAATTTTTAGGGAGAAATTTCAAAAGGGGGGAAGAATGTAACAACTAAAAATTGTATCAATGCAATTTATCCCTTATTATATTAATTTCATATATTATAATCACCTAAATTCACATTATGAAACAAAATTCCATATCATGCTTAAATGAACTACTAAATTTATGTGACTTTTAAACACAGTTTTTCCACTTCTGTGATTTTAATTTCAAAAATTTGACATACACAGTTGCGATCGGTAAGATGTTTGGAGTTAGATAGGATACAATTAATTTTTGGTGAATAGTAAAATACACTTATAAATATTAATGTTACCCTTATGAATAGTAATATGACCCTTATGAATAGTAAATTGGCCAAGTGAATTGGAACCTTACCAATGACAGTATAAATAAAATTTTTCCATCCTATAAGTGAAAATATGATATAATTATATCATAGTGTTGATATTTTTGTAATTCATGAATATTTAATTAGTAATTTAAAATAAAATTTATTTTCATAAAATTTATTAATAAACTAGTATTTTTATTTCATATGATTATTTTATGAGAGCTTAATTAATTTTTTAAAGTGTTAGAAAAACAGTTTTAATTTTAAAATTTGTATTTTTCAAGTAAATTATGATTTTAATTAAAATTTAAATTAATCATATTTAGAAAATTATTTTCATAAAATTGAGTTATTTTTGAATCCTACACTTATAAAAATGTTTGGGTGAATTTTTGAGATTTTTTTGAAATACGTGAATTTTGGGTGAATAACAAAATACCGTAATTTACAATATTAATACATTATAAGTTAAATCCATTATTCCTGACATCATGAGTGATTTAAGCACCTAAAACAAGAAATTAAATGACCTATTTACTGTATTTAGTCATGAAATCATCACTATTTTTTGTCTTGATGGAAATTAATAAACTAATGAATTAAATATTGAGAAAACACCCCTCCCCTCCACTATAAATACCACCCATTACAACCTCATTTCCTCCTACCTCTAAATGTTCAAGACTTATCCAAATTCTGCCCAAACCTCTTCCCTATCCCCTCACCAACGTATAAGATCTCTTGGCCTCATCAAATGACCAAGACTAAGTTCCTTGAGGAGGATCTCAAGAGGGGAATTCAAGAGTTAATTCCTCTCTCTCTTTTCTTCCAATTTCCTTTCAAATTTAATTTATTTTCCTCTCTTATCCTTTAATTATCTTATACAAATTTCATTAAAAATACATTATTATTGATATAATGGTATTATATCATGTGAATAGAATATTATTCATTAAAATCCTCCCTCCCTCTCTTTTATTTTTAAAAATGAAATCATTGCCCATGATGTGTCAATTTACCATTAGTGTGGGTGATGCACCTTCATTTTACATCATCACCTTAAAGGTTGTCAATTAAAACCATTAAATGGTTGAAAAAAGATTTTAATATGTATTTTTAACCCCTTTTATGTCTTGGAAAAAACATGTACACATAATACTAAATGAAAAAACAAAACATGTTCGTTGTGATCCAAAAACCGCCCAAATTAACCAAAAATGATCATCATTAAATTTTATCTAATGATTCATCCTCATGGTATTTAAAAAGATTCATTATAATATTATTTAAACTTATGTAATATGATTAATAACATTTAATAGCAATTATGTATGTTTATACATGTTCTACACAAACTTCCATTCATGTGTACAAGTGAACCATTCATGAAAACTATAAAAAAGAACACTCACGAACAATGAATTTAAACTCTATAACTCATCCAAATTCCCATAAAAGAACTTAATAAAACCAAAATAAATCAATTAAATTTATAAAATGTTATTTAAGTGTTAATTAATGAATCTAATGTGATTATATGATACATTAATGTGAATAAATCATTTCAGACACAAGGTAAGGGGAGTTCTCGAACCCAACATTCTTTCTTTGGGTTTTCCATCTTTCACTCCATTTTCAGTATGGTTATTCCTTAAAAATAATTTCTTAATCAATATATTACCTTTTATATGATATATATTTTTCCACTGGAGTTTATGTCAAACAGAATTTTTCCAAAAGAACTCTTCTTCCAAATTCACACATTTTACATCCCACTCAATGTTGATAGTGCTTGTATCAAGTATGTTTTTACCTCTTTCAATTGAGAACTCAAAGTTTATGAATGTATGATTTGTGAAGTTAAACCCATTACTTTACATAGGTTGTTTTATTTTCAATATTGATATATGTTCCATGTAGCATGAAATATAATGTAAATGTTATGATGTGACAGGTGCACCCGAAATTATACAGCGCAATGAAAAGGTTATGGTGTTACGGGTGCACCTGGAATTATATAGCACTCCAATACATTGGGTAATTTAAAGAACATCATGAGTAAAGTGAAATATGCATGAACATGATGCTAGATTTATTCACAACTATGTGTGGTAGTTAACCACTAAGACATGATGTTTCATTTTTATGCATTGCCGCATTCCATGCCATTATCTAATGATTCTTCTCATGATTATGATGATGATGTTATGATTATAATCACTCCATGCTATTTTTTTCTCATGTTCTTATCCTATTACTAGGATTTTATCTCACTCCTTTTTATGTATATCCTCAGGTGATTACGTGTATTAAGGAGAACTCAAGGGCCAATAAGAATATATAGAAGAATAAATTAAATAAATGTTTATGTTTTATATTTTAAAAGTTATGTATGGTCCTAGTTTTCCCCAGACCCTAAACCTTTGGATCCTTATTGGTAATGTTTTTTTGTTTATCATTAAAATGATGTAGAATTAATATAATAAAAGCAGGGTTGATATAGTGTGATTTTGGATTTAATTTTTAATAGTGGCCCTCACTTCACATCCAGGTTTTGAAGTGGATTGCAGGACGCAAGAAGTTTTTAGTTGAAGTTGATCATTAATTATCATCCCCAGATGGATGTCCAGTCTAAGCGAGCCGTCCAGATTCTTGAAGAAATGTTTTAGGAATATGTGGTTGACCTCAGTGGTTATTGGTAGAAATATCTTCCTTATTAGAGATTTCCCATAAAAATAGTTATCATTATTTGATCAAGATGGTGCCATTTGAGGATTTTTATGGCAGGCCTTGTAGATAAACTTTTTATTTGGAATAGGTTGGAGAAAAATCCCTAGTTTAACTGAGAATTACTCAAGAGATGATGAATACCAATCAATTTATCAAGAAAAGTTAGTGAAAACTCAAAGTTGATATAAATATTATATCAATCGGTGTTACCATCCATTGTACTTTATGGTGATTGATTGAGTTTTCCTTAGAGTTTCACCTTAGCTGGGACATAAAAATTTGAGGAATAAGGGTAAGTTAGAACTATGTTAGGTCAACCCATTTGAGATTGCAGAGTGAATTGGAAAGGGGGATTATAGATTAGACTTACCAAATCATTTGACATAAATCCCTGATGTATTCCATATTTCCCAACTAAAAATTATAAACCAGATCCAACCCACATGATTTAGTGGGAGGATGTGGAAATTGAACCTGATACCTCAGTGTTTGAAAGACCTATTTAGATAGTTGAAAGATAGGATATGGTGATTTGTGGAAAGATGATCCCAATGGTTCACATGAGATAGATGTGTGGTAGGAACAACCATGATACATGGGAGTCTGATGCCTTGATAATGAAACAACAACATTATATCTTTTTGGGTTCATGAACTGGATCCTTTATAGGTATTTAATGCTTTTATTGTGGGGATAATTATGCTGAATTCTTGGTTAGAGTTATGTTTAATTTTGAGTTTGGTCTATCATTTTTGAGGTTTTATAGGATTTTTAGAGGAAAGGGTTGAAATGTTAAAGTTTTAGGGAAAACAAATCAAACATATGGGTTGTGAACATAGTTAGTGCTAACTATGTGGAAACTATGTGATATGGATCTACGAATTCTAGTGGTAGTTTTAATAGTTTGATCATAGTTTTTCTAACTATGTGAGTCTTTAGGAAAACGATGCAGTTTTCTAGGATTTGGTCTAGAGGTTGTCACATGCATGAGTATGGTTTGTAAAACCATGTGGATATTCCTAGGAAAAAAATATAAATTTGATTTCAAATGATAGTGTCCATCGAATAGTTGATTCAGGATTTTTAAACCACATGGCCTAAACATGCACCTAGATATAAACTTCTTAAAATGGAAAATTATCCCCTACTGTGGTCATTTTTAGCTATAATCATCTCCTAATACAACATTATATCTAACCATACCCTCTAAGATTATATATAAGAATCTCCCCCTAATTCCTTGGCAGTCCTCGATCATTTTGGATGGACCTCGTCAAGGCACAATCAGTTTTTCTCCAGGTCTGTCCTCATTTATCTAGATAATATATCATTGTATCTTCCCATTTTCTCGATTTAAACTTAATAGGATGTGGTTTACTAATCTATAGGGTTTTATAAGGAATTTAATTTGTTTCTTTTGGATCCAGGTTTGTGAGGATCTGATCTATTTGTTTCAATCACCAGTTTTATAAGGCAATGGGGTTCTCTATGATCTTGAGGTAGGTGTCTCTATCCAATGGGATTTCCCATAGCATAATTTCATTCTTATGATTCCATTTGGTTTTAATTTATGAAATTGGTGATTTTAAATATATGCGGGGTGAAATTTGTCTTTTATGGCTATGGAATTATTTTATAAAAATGGGTATTAGTTGGAAACTATTTTAATGCCCATGATGGGTTTGATGAAATGCCTCAAAGAAGAAATTTTTTAAATGGGTTTTTTCATGCTTTGCAATGGAATTTAATTCCATGGAAAATGTTTATTAAATATTAATTTTGGTTTCATAACCATGATGATGATATATTAACATATCGAGAAAACCTTAGTATACAAGAAAAAACTAAATGAAGTCATGCCCTATTGGAGTTATCTATCACTATGGGAGGTTCCCTTGATGCCATGGTTTCTAGTGGGTAGCCTTTACATGTAACTGAGGTTCTCAGAATTTGGTTATCACTTATGATGTCTAGTGTTTCATGGTTGTTTTTTCTATGTACACCCTTGTGCTCTGAGTTTCCCCTTGGATATTTGTGGAAACATTATATGAATATTTTTTATTAGATTGCCTCATTATTTATAGATTCATGAAAACATCGTTATTTACTTTGATCATGACTCATGGGTTTCTTTTCATATTCTTGTGATTTATTGAATATAGAATGAGTTTTAAAATAAAATTAAAGGATGTATTGGAATGGAAATTATTTTAAAGGGAATGATTTTTTATGAAATGTTTTATAAATCTATCATGAATAAGAAATAATGGGTTCATGTGGATAGACATTGTATATATTCTTTGGTGGTATCCAATTGAGCTTTAGAGATCACACCCTACCTTAATCTTTTTGAATTTTTAGCCTTGATTTTGTAGGATATAGGTAAAGTGAAGAGTGTTATGTAGAGGATGAATCCCCTGAATTGTGTTTTGTTTCCAGTGTGTTGGGATGTTGGTGACATATGATTATATGGATATGGACCCATGGTGGTTTTAGGTTTCATGTTTTTATTTGTATTTTAGTTATTTTATGAGAACATGGTATCCAATTTGGATTTTAGCTTTTGGTTTAGTTTTTTTGACATATGTTATTATCTATATATCTGATGTGATATTTCATTATTTCTATCTTATCATATGTTTGTTGTTAGTAAAATTATTCCCAATTTTCTTTGTATGATACCCTGGTGCATGTATCTAGCCTTTAGTTACTGGGAATGCACTTCAGTCTTATGTAAGGCCAACTCATGTGACATTATAGTTTGACTTGGGTTAGTTTGTTACAAATTGTGATTCCCTCTGGGTCATAGGTATGTTTAATTTTGGACATAGTCTATCTCTTGTGAGGATTTAGAGGATTTCAGGAGATGGGGGTTGAAATTTTGATTTTGTGGGGAAAATATGCTAGACACATGGTTTGTCCACATGTTTAATGTTAACTGTGTGATAACCATGTGATATGGATTTGTGGATTCTAGTGGCATTTTGAACAATCTGAGTATGGTTTGTCTAACTGTATGAGTCTCTAGGAAAATCATGTGGATGTATGGGATTTGGTCCGATGGTTGTTTCATGTCTTGATAATGGGTTTTAAAATTGAATAGATATTCCTAGGAAATTATGTGACTTTTCATTCAAAGGATAGTGATCATAACAAGGTTGGTGCATGATTTTTCAAATAGTATAGCCTAACCGTGTGCTCAAATCAGAACTTCTTAAAATGGAAAATTACCATGTTTATATTGATATTTTTTAACACTAATACTCTCCTAATCTATCATTATCTTGAACCATCCCATCCAATACACTCTAGAAGACACTCCCCTCAATCCCATGGTGATCCTTGAATGTTTTTGGAGGATATCATCAAGGTATGATCTATTTTGTCTTGGTTCATCCTCTTTTCTCTCGATTTACTCTCATTATCTCTTCCCCTTTTCTTGATGAAACCCTAATGGACTATGGTTTCTATATCTAGAGGGTTTTATGGGGGTTTTTATTGGATCTAGGTTTATGATGACTTGATCTCTTCAAGTCTATCATTAGTTTAAGAGGGAAACAAGGTTTTCATTGATCATGAGCTAGGTGCCTATATCCAATAGGCTT
Organism: Viscum album; assembly: GCA_963277665.1. NCBI lineage: Eukaryota > Viridiplantae > Streptophyta > Magnoliopsida > Santalales > Viscaceae > Viscum > Viscum album. Next base: position 917,733,129 of record OY728157.1, read on the forward strand.
TCACATAGAATTATTTCATTAGAATGATTCCCTTTAGTTTTAATTCATGAAATTGAATATTTGAAACCTATGGGAGGTGAATTGATCTTTTTTGGATATGGAGTTGTTTTATAAAAATGGGGTTTTATTGAAAATTGTTTTGATGCACATGATGTGTCCAATGAAATGACTCAAAGTAGAACTTAAAAAAAGGGTTTTTAGGATTAGAAATAAAATGACGTGACTTGAAAATGTTTATGAAATGTTATTTTTTTCTGGAATTTGATGATGATATTTTAGAATATTGGGAAACCCATGGAGTATGGGAAAAAATAAACAAAGAAATGTCATAGTGTAGTTATCTATCACATGGGGAGGTGTCGTTAATGCCGTGGTTTCTAAGGGGTAGCCTTTTCAGGGAACATAAATTCCCAAACATTGGTCATCACTTATGTCAGCTAGTGTTTTATAATTGTTTTAGCTATGTACACCCTTGTGATGTGATTCTCCCCTTGGTTCTTTGTGGACACATTAAATAGATATGTATTTTTTATTACCTTGCCTCATAATTTATGGATACAATAATATGTTTTTGTTTCCATTGATTATGACTTATGGATAGTTTTTTCATATTATTTTGATTAATTGAATATGAAATGATTTTGAAAAGAAAAGAAAATGATTTTTTATAATGGAAATGATTTGAATGAAATAAATTTCATTATGAAATGTTTTATAATTTTTTTAATTAGAACTAATGGATGCATGTGGATAGTCATTGTATTGATTCTCTAGTGGTATCCTATTGAGATTTAGAGCTGAAACCCTAATCTTTATTTTTCAAGTTTTTATCCATGGTTTTTCTCGATACATGTAAAGGGAAGAGAATCATATAGAGGGAGACTCTCCTGAATCATGTTTCCTTCCTAGTGGGTTGGGAAAATGGTAACATACTATCATAGGGATATGGAACCACATGTGTTTTGAGTGACATGTTTTTGTTAGTATTTTAGTAGTTTGTTGAGACTTTTTTATCCAGTTTAGATGTTACCTTTCGGTTTGGTTATTTTTACATATGATATATTTTGGATATCTAATGTGACACTCTATTATTTATGTCATATCACATTTTTTGAGAGTGAAATCATTCCCATGATTCATTGTATGATACCCTAGAACTTTTATCCAACCCATAGTGATCAAGAACATGCTTCAGGACTTGTGGTGGGACAACTCAGGTGACATTATGGTTTGAAACAAGTTGGTCTGTTACAATGCAAGACCACCCAAAAGGAAGGAATCCTTTCCATTTAATATAAAAACAAACTTAAGGTTCTTTTACATTTAATCAAATCATAATAATAATCAATAAATAATAAAAAATCATGAACCCGGGGGAAAGACCAACCCTCCTCTACCAAAATAATGACAAACACATAGGGTGCCCACCCTCACCGGGCCACCTATCTCACATAAATTTCCCATACCAATTATAATCTATTAGATTGAAATTTCAATATGATCTCATGATCCTTGAAAGTTTTATTTGGGTTCTAAGATGAAAACCAACACCATATTGACCCAAAAATAATCACACACCCTGTCACTAGGGTCAACATGCCACTGAGGCATCCACTGGGGCCCCTTATGTCACTACAGAACATGTGCACCCTAATTAGGGTCCTCGATCCAAAGTTAGTTTAGTGAGACCAATGGACTAAGAGATTCAAAAGGGCCATTAAACATCTCAATAGTGCCATCCAATAGAAATATACCACCTTCAATTACAAGGAAGGTCCAAGGTAACCTATAGGGAGGTCCACTATAGCCTATTTGGGCCAAATCTTCCAAGTCATCTCATCTCTTGTGGGGGTTGTTAAGGCTTCTAAGGCATGTCAAAATTTACATCCTATTTTTTTTGGTAAAAGAAAACCATAAAGGGGGTCCATGTGTTAATAGCATACCAACTCGACCCAAAACCTCAACCATCATAGGTTGAGGTGATCATGGTAGTGCATGAGGTCCCATGTGGATTTGGTACTTTTTTTCCCTTTATGAAATTTATTTTAAATTAATTTTTTTAATTTAAAATAAAAAATTCATTATTAATGAAGTTTAGTGCCACTTTGGCAATACCAAAAAATACATTAACCATGATAAAATCATAAATACTAGAGGTAAATTATTTAGACACCCTACCTTTTTGATAAATCCAGCCTAACTAATTCCACATCCCAATAGCTACTGCCCAAGATTGTCAGGCGCTGCCCAAGCCCTTCCAAGATGAAATTGACATGTGGGATCCTATCTCAAATCCAAGCATATAATTATAATTTATTCAAAATTTATTAGAAACAACAAAATTAATCTCTATTTTTCCATGTTTTCATAATCAACGTAAAACTCACTACATCATTATGTTGCATTGGAACTGAGTCAAAAAATTTATGGGGTTTCTGTAGTGGACCCTCAACCTGAATATGGGAAAAATACCAAATCTAAAACACTAAAACCATAATAAATTCAATTTATAACTTAAATAGAAAATTAAGAAAATTCTACATGGTGACATACCTCTATCAAAATGATAGATGATAACATGAAAGCATTATCTTGGGACATCCTATTTAGAAGTAGAATGAAATACCTATCATGATCAAAGAATTATACCATTATAGAGTGGAATCATAATCAAATAAATATCCAAATAAAGAAAAAAAATCAGAATGATAGGAGGAGGAAGGGAGTGGAAATCCTCAGAGGGAAATAATTACCTCAAAATGCTGCAAAATGCCAATAAGAACCACCCCAAAACATTAGTGTTTGAAGGTGGGAATAGGGGAGATGAACCCTTCCTGGGTGTGAACTAATGAGGTGGATAATGGGGTTGGACCCTATAAAAATTCATGTGTGGAAAATTCAAATTTCCCCCTTTTTAAGCCCATCGACTAATTAGAACTGGGCCACCGGCTAGTCTATGGCTCCCTGGTGGCTATAAAATTGAGATTGATGCAGCCCTGACAACCCTAGGATGCCTCTAAAACTATATTGATCCTTTAAAAACCCAAAAAATGACATTTTTATTTTATATTAGCACATATTAGAGGTTTCCAACCTCTTGAAAATGAGGTCTAAATGTAAATTTAAAATTCAGCCCTCCAACGATTGATATTTTAAATTCTCACTGAAATTCTAGACCCGTATGGTCATAGGATATTACAAACATCTCCACCATACCAATTATAATCCTCAATAAGTATTTTTGGTTATCTAATTAAACATACCAAATTGAATCTGTTATAAATTCACATTCAAACTGCCACATCTTATTATCAAATTCCAAACATACATCCATATCGCAACTCCAAAATCAAGGTGCACCAAGCACCAAAACCTGAGACAACAATCATCATCACCCCATGGAACCCATACATTCCAAGACAAGAAGTTTCCCATTAACCATTAGGAGTGTGACACTCTCCAATATAGGGAATATCTCACCAAACATTATTCTGAGTTATGACACTCCTATCATCATAATTCACCATCACAATGAGATTCCAAAGATCTAAAGACAAACCCAGTGTAGTTCCTAACTCACTACAGATGATCACCCATGAAAGAATAGTCATAGGCCTATATAATTCTTTGTTTTTTATTACAAATAAAAATGGATGCATACCCATCATCTATTCAAAAGGCCCAAACATGAAGTATTTTCCTCAAAAAGACTCATACATTTTTTAACATCATATATGAGTATTAGGAGAAATTCTTAACATGAATTACATTTAGAAACATCCTATTATACACAAATGTTCCATTTGGAACTCCTTCATCCAACCTGTCTTAAGATTACTCAACCCCCACCACTAACACATTACCCAAAATCACTTGACCATGACACCTTAAATTTTGAAAGATTCCACTGATTTCCCAAACACACTAAATGAAGACCATTCCCAAATCTCAATTAAAAACCATAGTTGGATCCTCAACTGACCAAAAGATTTCATTATGACCTGACCTTGAGACCTGGAACACTACCAACCAGAAGCATTCTTGAATCAACTCAATTTCATCTCAAGCTCATAGCTGATGCTCAGAATCCATCTAAAATCATACCTGAGGTTATATATAGCATTCACTGAGGAATCTAAATGAACCCATACCCACTTACTCAATGGTATCCCAAGTACAAAATGATCATATAATGATCAGTTTCACACATTCATAACCCCCCTCATGTGATGGTTGTATCACTATGACTGCCATCTTACTCCATACCATAGGAGTGTCCTTGTCATCTTATATCTCAATGAAATTATCATTCACTATGGTCTACACTCCATAAAATATCAAATGTGATGATGGGACATGGATGAACCTGCTCAAAACTGAGCACCAACACAAAATGTCAAATTACAACCATTCTCAGATCATAGAACACCATCATTTAGAATGATATGAAATCCAATTAATAATGAGGTTCAATCCATAAAAACTCTCTATGGATCAAACTTATTAGGTTTGATCATAATTAAACATGTACTACTCCTCCCAATCCACACTTAACCATTTCCAACCTCTGGAACTATTCCTCCTTAATAGTACGTGTTAAGTAACACAATAAGATTATCCATACCTTGGTATTTGATCGATTACCAACATACCCTCCATCAAAAAATTACATTTATCACTATCATCAAACCTCAGGCACCCAAGCCCACTAATATTCACAATTCTTATCAATCCTCAACTCACACACAACTGAACACCAATTTATAACTCAATATTTATCACATTAAACCACACAAACTATATCAGCCTCATGTAACATAATTATTTACTATTTCATATAACTTAACTAATAAAACCTAACTCAAAACTCCACAAATATAATTTTTTTAAAATTATCCTTACCATGATCCATAGAATATCACACCCATCAAGAATGAGGAACCCTCGATGTTTTTTCCAAAAATACTAACATTTAAATATGTTAAGGAACAATTCCCAAAACCACTAGGAATTACTTATATTGAAACAATCTAGGTTGACCCAACCCATCAACCAAGCCAACCCGCCATAGATCCCAAAGCATGTTCTCGATTTCCATAGGCTGGCGACAAGAACTGAGCATAACCAAATATCACTTGGTAATAATTTCTCCACTGGTAAACCATTATGAAACATCCATAAAATAGGATGGGGAAAACAGTATCATCAGATTCAACAACACAAAATAAATATCCATCTCAATACGATATATGATAATAAGAAACCATAAAAAACTAAACATCATATACAAAATATGACACAACTGGACATATACATGGTATCTCAAGTAAAAGACCAAAACTAAAAAATAAAGGGCACAATATCAAACAAGGCCTACAAAAACATCCAAAAGGGTATAAAATCCCAAAAAATAATCCACACGGTCTAATCCCTGTGATACTACATCTCCTTCACAAACACATGGATGATGGTAATAATTAAGAGCAACCCTGGTAGGTAGGGACCTTTTATTTACTTATGTCCTGAAAAACAACATCTACAAACACTTGAAGTCCCAAGTAGGGTGTAATGAATGAAGCCCATTAGGATACCACCATGAATCTATTTAGGGATTTTACCCATATAGACCAATAAAATAGTTTGAAAACCCTTTTTAGAACAAAACCACTTTGAAAACAAACATCCATCAATCCAAATAATATTTTTATTAAATGATAAAAAGGAAAACATGAAAACAGGAAAATAGGGGGACCCAAGAATTAGGGGGTCTAAAGTAGTACAAACCAAGGGCGTCCCCTCTGATCAAGTTTAGACCCTCTGGTTTCAGGAAATTAGTAGATAGGAGGCAAGTATTGTTTGAGATTGGGACCGCCAGAGAATCTAAGTAGTCTACGACTTGATTCCACTCCTGCAAAGTGTGGTTGACTTGAATTTTATTACGAAGAAGGGATCGAAATTTCCTGAAAATGTAGGATATGGAGCAAGGAGTTGAACCTTTACTATGTAGAGAATTATGGAGGACCAAGGAGTCAGTCTCCACTTGCGAAAGAGCCAGATTATCCTGAGTGCAATGTTAGAGTTCGGTGATCAAGGCTTTGGCCTTGTCCATGATGGGGGTATCGTTGCCAAAAAACGAGGTGAAGGCTAGAACCACATTCCCTCCATTGTTGTGAACCAATCCCCCTCCCCACCTCAAACCCATGGAGTAGGACCCATCTGTATTCAATTTTTACCCTGAACCAGGAGGGTGACAACATATCCAATTCCCCTGTATATTATTCATGAAAGGTTGAGGTAGGGAAGTGCTATCCTGAAGAAGTCTGAAATAAGGATCCTTTCGCCAGTTCTGAAGTGAGAAACAATATCAATCATCATTCAACAAACCCTCGCAATAATGGACCTCATTGTTAGGACAATACCTTTGAACCTCACCTAATTTCTAGCTTTCCAAAAGCTCCAACACCCAGAACTGAAAATTACTACGTGATACATCCATTCCTTATCAACTCCCATCGAACCATGGAAACATATTTCCAAGAAAGGATCTCCACTTTGATTATGGGAAGAAAAGTATGTGAAATATCCAAAAAATTACCACACAACATGATCTCACTCCCCCTCAAAGAATCAATGCTTTGAGGTTTCCTCCCACCTATTGCTACAACAGTGACATCCTGATGCCATGAAAATCCCCAGTTTCTTGATTCTTTCATCCATAGGAAGAGCATGATTCCTAATGTGCCAAGATAAGAAGTTGAACTTCATCAGGATCCTTGTACACCAAACCGTTTCATTCCAACTATCTTGGTGGTCCTGCAAAGAGAGCATCCTGCGAGACTCCCAACTAGAGAAAACACCAGTGTAGGAAGGTGTGAACAAACACCTATCTAGTTCTGAGGTAAACTCAATGAACTCCACCAAAATATGTTGATCCCTGTCCAAAACAGATTTAGTGAATTTGGGGCACTGGCACACTTGCTTGACTGAAATCAGAGGAGCATAGAAACCAGGGAAAACAAGAACAAAGCCAGCCCAATTCTGATGCCAGAAGTGAATATCACCTGAACCAACAATCCACCGAGATTGACTTTGAAGAGACTGGTATAGGGGAAAATTTTTCGACCATATGGTGGAATAGTATTCGCAGCTAGCATCCGCACTACCTCCACAAATATGAGACATGGGATGGCTCTAGAGAGTATGTTCTTCAATAATTTCCCATGCAAGTTTACCATGCATGCAATAAAGGGTGCTCTTGAGACTCTAAACATTAATCCCACCATCAAGGATGGGTCTCTCTAGCCTTCCCCATGATGCCCAATGTTTCTTCACTTTAGACTTTTCATCCTAGATTAAAGTACAAAGAATACTATCAATGGTAGAAATCACCCCTTGCGGAACATTTGTGGATGCCAATGCATGAATTGGAATGGCAGAAATAACTCTATTGACCAAGGAAAGACAACTACCAAATGAGAGAAGTTGTTTTTTCAGCTAAAAAATTTGGAAGTAATTCTACAAGCAATATGATCTAAGTCACGCACATGAAGCCTACCTAATGATATTGGTGTTCCCAAGTAATAGAATGGGAAAGATCCTCGTTTCATGTTCAATCGGCTACATAGGGATGAAACCTGCCTGGGGGTTCTTTGGAGGGAGATGAAGAAGTTACTCTTGGTGTCATAGATGACTTTCTCACTCCAGTAGCTGTATTCCTCCAGAATTTTCTTGATTCCACAAATAGAGATTCCACCACCATTCATAAAGATAAGGGTATCCTCAGCAAACATCAAGTGGAAAATCATAGGGATATTTTTCTTCCTCCTATAAGTAAGGATATCACATTGAGATAATCGACAATTAATCAGTCTGTTGAGCGAGTCCTGGGCCAGAATGAATAAGCTAGGAGTGAGTGGGTCACCCTGATGAAGACCTCTAATTTCCTTTAAGAATCCATGGGTCTTCCCATGGAAAGAGACCACCATCCACGAGGAGCTATAGCTACGAAAGAGGATATCCACATCCATGGCTGAGAACCCCATCGTTGAGAGTACCCTATTCAAGAAACTCCACTCAATTCTATCAAAAGCCTTATTAATTTCAACATTGATCACTATATTGGATCCGTGAGACTTGATGTTGATGTATCTTACCATATCTTGGGCAAGAGAAATTATGACCTGAATGGATAGGCCCTTCATGAATCCATGCTTCTCAATAGAAACCCACCCAGGAAGATGTTTGGATAGCCTCTGGTTAATGAAACTTGCTAGGATTTTGTAGGGGGGATTGCATAGGCACACTAGCCTTTAATGAGAGAGGGAAGAAGGGTCCTTAATATTAGGTATGAGTACCAAAATCATAGAACTCGCCACCTGAGGGTGAATCCCTCCTTAAAAAAAATATTGAACTGATTCAATTATATCCATCTTAACGATATCCCATACTCCCCTATAGAATGAACCTGGGAGGCTATCGGGGCCGGAATCACTGTCTGGATTAAGATTTTTTATGTCCAAGAATATTTCATCCTCACTGGGGATCACCTCTAGGCCCTCATTGTCTTGGGTAGACACTGAGGTAGGGATCACCTCCCACAACTCAGTGTTTCCATTAGGATACTTGGAGGCCATCCTCAGATTCGTGCCCACAAGGAGATCCATAAAGAACAAATGTGCCATTCTCCCAATTGTGCCTCTATAATTAGTAAATGATCCATCATCAAGTAAGATTTTGGGCTTATGGAGGAATTTCATTTTTCTAATGTAAGCATGGAAAAAGGATGTATTTCTATCTCCCTCATTTAGCCACCTCACCCTAGAATGGTCTCGAACCAAACGTTCATGTTTGTGTAACATCTCTGCGCATTTCTCCTTTTTTTCCACGAGTTCTTCAAATACCAGATCAATAAACTCCTCCTCCAGTCTATGTTCCAAGTTAAATACACTATATTTAAGGACATCCGGGTTCTGGTTAAAAGGAGGTAGCTTCCTGGCCCACTCCTTGAGCCCCTGTTTCACCCGCCGCAGCTTGTTGTGTAGGCTGACCCATGTGTGGCCCTGAATTGGAGCATCCAATATCTCTCTCACAATCATGAGATAATCATGCGAATGAGACCACTATTGGATGAAATTGAACGCCTCCTAAGAGTCTTGTTTTGGAAACATAGAAACCAGTAATGGAGTATGGTCAGATATTCCTTAGGTTAAATGCTTTACCTCTACATCCGAAAATGAGTTTATTACGTTGTTATTGGCCAGAAACTGATCAAGCCTGCTCCAGGTATGCCTTCTTCCGCTCTGGTTGTTGCACCACGTATACCAGTCTCTTGAGTACCCTAAGTCAAGAAGGCCCTTTCCGGCAATAAACTGGGAGAACTCCAAGCTTTCCTATCTAGTAAAAGCTCCTCTACACTTCTTCTCTTTAGGGTCAAGGATAATTTTGAAATCTCCCACGACAAAACATAGGAGATCCTCTGGATCAAATAGCCCGAGTCCCTGCTAAGGAAGTTTTATTTCTTGAGCATCACAACTGACATACACAAAAGAAGCATATAAGAACTCCTCATCCATTGAGATTTTTGTGGTGATATATTGATCATCAGCCTCAATCAGATCGACAGAGACCTCCTTATTCCAAAAAAGACAGATGTGCCTATTAAGCAGGTCAGCATGCATGTATCCATGCAAGTGGACGTTGCGGCAGAAGTTCTTGATCTTTGCTGGTTTTTGCTTGTGCTACAGGACAACAACTATGCACACTTTGTTTTTCTTAACTTCAGAGACAATAATTCCAGTGTTCACCCAATCCCCAAGGCCACGGGTGTTTCAAATAAGTAGAGGTAACATTAAGAAAGGGGGATCCCAGATTTGGCCCCATGAATGATGGAAATCTAAGAGAGGGAAGAGGAGAACTCCCTTAGGATCCTCATTTGAGCTCAAGCGAAGACTCCAGGACTCTGGACAGGGGATGCTGATGAGTCTGGAGACTCAGTAGAAGGAAGCTCTACAGAATTCCACTTTGGAACCCAGGGAGGATAAAGAGAATCCTCCTACACCATAACCTTGGCCTCTTGAACCCCTAAAATACCTTCTAAGGCTAGATAGGAATCTTCCTTTGAACCCACCTCAATGGAAGAGAGAGTGCAGGGAAATAAAAAAAATCATCTTCTCCCCAGGAGAAACCAGAGGGTTCTATAACAGAGATGACACCAGCTTATAAAGGTCCAAGGAGGAGGGAAAAAAAGATAAGAGTCAGCTCTAGAACCTCCCCTCAAAGATCATCTGAGAAGGAAAAGATGATCAGGCCACACAATCAAGCATCGGAGCCTGGAACCCTAGAGATAGAGACACCATGCCACTACGAGGTGTGACAGAACCTACTAGAGGGCGGGAGACCAGGATTTTGACTGCTGAAACCATCTTAGAAGGATGATCCCCCTCCATTGATAAATCAACTGCATAGGAAGGACCCGACTTCAAGAAGCCTGACCGGGGAGAGGAAGTGAGACCACGAGGAGGATCTCTATGACCCTGGTGTAACACACCTTTATTAGGCTTCCTACATGAAGTATTAGCATGACCCTGAAGAAGATAGTGGGAGTAGAAACTAGGGAACACATGAAACAATAAATCCTGGTCCTAGTCTATCATATCCATAAACTTTAGAGCAAGATTCTCTAAGATCAGTTATGATAAATCCATGGAAACACATAGATTTGGAACCAAAACATCTACGCAGGATAAGGTTCGATCATCTGTGCATAAAAAACCTATGAGAGATCCTCTGATGTCCATAAGAAATTATGGATTTTGGAAGGGCAAAGGGAGGCCGGGGAGACTAATCCAAACCGCTGCACGTGAGTTTTCCTTACCCTTGTGGGCATCCATCGACCATAGAGCCAAAATGAAGTCCCACCACCCAAAATATCTTGAGGATTTTCACCATGTGAAAATGAAATCTGCCTCTGAATCCATCATCAAGAAGAAGGAACTACGATGAATAACCAAAACATGCACCTGACAAAGTAGGCCCCAAGAGGCCACAAAGCGGTTGAAGGCCTGTAACGAAGGCTTATCTTCCCCAAAGTGAGCCAATAGGGACCACTGAAGATGATAAACTACCTCCACGAAAGCCGATGAGGAAAACATCAAAGAAACATAGGATCCAACCCGTGACACCCCCAAAGCTACTGAATTCACATCTGGGAAAAGCTGGGAGACAGGGGAAAATCCACATAGAGTATCACAGAAAGATATCACTAGAAAACTGGGCCATAGAGAAGATCCGAGAGGATGTTGTGGCCATCCAGGCTTGATTGTGGCAGGAACACGAGGGTCAAAAGTCATCGGAGGTGAGGTCTCTGCCTGAGGACCACCACCAGAAGAAGCAACGAGCGGAAAATTTTTAAAAGTATCCAACATGTGGGGCACGTTCTTATGGGGAGCATCCACGTATCCTTGAACCACCCCAACTATTACTTTGAAAACATTCTATTTTCATATAAACCTTTGAAATAAATTTGGTTTTACATTTCAAACAAAGATGGTTTTCCAAAAAAAATTCCATAAGGGATCAAATAATGAAACAAGGACCAAATAACAACATGCTCAACATATACAAAAAAAACAAGAGTAAGAATAATATCATCACCATTCAACCATATAAATGGAAATGTGAATCATATATCTCATCACATAAAAATGTCACTAATCAAATTAATAAATCATATAAACTAATCCATCATGAGTAATGTTAACCTATGACTCTAACCATTGGGCCTATCACAAGTTATTCTAAAAAAGTTTTATATCTCTCCATGAAATTATGGGAGCTCTCACGGTCTCCCCCAGGCCTAACTCCAAGGTTTCTCATGGTCTTTCAACAACTAAACATGGAATATATCATGGTATTCATACCCAAAGGCTCTCACAGTCCCCTAGAAACCAAAATGGAATCTTGAACAATATTCCCTCTTAAGTTTCACATGGTCCCTCAAAAAATCCCCTCACTCACACCTCAATTAACCCATGTGATACTCCATGCCAACATAATCAAAACATGTTCCATAAAAAACAATCCATCTCACAATCCACTTTCATAAAAAACATGAAAATTTTATCAAAATGTATTTTCCAAGGTAAAAACCATTTCTAAAACCATTTTATAAATTCATTTAAAATAAAAAATCCTCTTTGATCCATTTTAAAAAACACTTGGTGTGTAAAAAATCCACAACAATTTGGAAAACCCTCTTTAAACACCCAAATTTCCAAACCAAACCATAAATCACATCAAGAATGGGATCAAAACGAATAATAAATCTTTTTAGTGGAAATTTAAACAACAAAAAGCAAAGGATATTATAAATTTATTGGTAATCCATGGAAAATTCCCTTAAATAGAGACAACTACATCAAATTCAATTCCAATCTATTTGACATCAATTATAACCACCCAAAAGAGGTATAATGAGGCTTCACACTCCTAATAAATAAGAAACCAAACCATTTCCCCCATCACAAACCCTAGATTAGGCCAACTCCCCTCCTAGTGTTACACATCTTCATGCAAATGGATGAAAAACCAAAAAGAGAGGGGAAAGGGTGATGAAATCAAGAAGAGAAGGGATTACTTCAAGATAAACAGAAAGATATCCAAGAGAAAACCACCAATGAAGATGGGAGGAAGCACTAAGACAATAGAGATGATATTAAAATTATTGGAAGAGAAAAATGAGGCTAAAGGGTTATAAAATCCAAAAGTAAAAAAAGGAAAACAACACTTTTTAAGTGACCTAGATAGGCTGCATGGGTTGGCCACATGATTAATAAAACCATGCACCAACCATGAAGGTTCCACTTTACACCCAAAAATCGGATGAGTGGTTACCTATGGGTGTCACATGTTTTAAAAAACCATGATCAAACCATACAAAAACCCAATTTCACACACTACACACCCTCGCATGGTTAGTCACACATTTGTAAAAACAATGCACTAACTATGATCCTTGGCTTATCTTCCCTCAAACTCCCTTTTTTAAACCCCAACACCTGAGAATTATAATAATGAATCGAAAGGTAAATAAAGATGAAAATTATATGTAAAAGTGACTTGAAAGGTGTCACAAACTCCCCATCATTCTACTTTTAGACCCCAGAAAGTCCTTAGAAATATGAAGAGTAAAATAGGTGATGCCATTTATCCCTCACCCAAGATTCCCAATACTATGTATCATGACTATCAAAACCTATCTTCTAGATCACAAAAACCAATGATATAAAGTTACCATAGAGAACCTTCTTTTAATAATCCAAGATACGAATAGTATACTCCAGAACAGTGTTATCAGGATCAAGTTCCAACTCTTCCCACTCTAAAAATTGAGATGGGTCTGGATGGTATCACTTCACCTAGGAAACATGAAAGACATCATAAAATGAGGTCATACATGGAATAATATCTAACTAATAGTACACCTTCCCAAGATTCTCTATAACAGAAAATGTTCTATCATAATGTAACACCAATTTTCCTTGATTTCCCAAATGACAATACCCCAACTGAATAGATACCCAAAAAAACACATGATCACCAAACTAAGCCTCCAAAAGATTAAAAATATGGTTGATATACAACTTCTGGTGAGTCTGATATTTCACTAACCATTTTTGAATTAGTCTAACTATCATAGTCATCTTCAATATGAGGCTCTCTCCAACCATGGAACACTCACCCACCTCATCCCAACACAATAGGGATTGGAATGATTATCCATATACTAACTCAAAAGGGGCTATCCAGATCAAGGAAAAATATATATTGTTGCAATAAAACTCATCCAAAAACATGTTACTTTCCCATGAACCTATGAAATCAAGTATACACACCCATAACATGTTCTTGAGATTCTGGATGGTCCGATCAGACATACCATCCATCTACGGGTGATTTGTGGTTCTCAATTTTAGTTGGGTTCCCAATTCATCCTAGATTCCCTTCCATAATTGATATATAATTTGGGAATACCATTCCAATACTATCTCTCAGGGAACTCCATGAATCCTAACAACCACTCAAACATAAAAGAGTATACAATCCTCTAACATAATCAACTCTCTGATGGGAATAAAGTGGTATAATTTCCTTAAACAGTCAATAATCACCCATATGGAATATTTCCCACTTGGAGTATGAGGTATCCCAATCAGGAAATCCACAGAGATATAATCCCACTTCTACACAGGAATAAGAAGTGGCTGAAACAACCTGGCTGGTCTCTGATGCTTTGTTTTGATCATATGGCTGGTCAAGTATTTGGAAATGAAGTCTGCTACTACACATCTCATCCCAGGCCACCAATACCAACCTTTAAAGGTATATAACATCTTTGTCACCCTGTGGTGAATGAACCAATTGGAATGAAATGCTACATGAATTGCCTCCAACCTCAAGCTCAAATGAACAAATAGTTTCTTTCTTAAGAGAAGATAATGATCGGGAGACTGAGACTAATAACTGAGGTCTCCCCAACACTACTAATCTGCTGAAAATTGGGGTCCCATGACTGATAACTCCTAAAATTATCGATAAGAGAGGGTGTAACATGTATGATATCCAAGAACATATGATCTCCATACTCCCACACATCTATCCTTGGATCAGAAAACAAACTCATCGGACCCCATTCATCCCCTGATTACCAAACTACATGAACTAGAAACTTCCTGATCAAATAATCAATGACTACATTACCCGTAATTGGTGTATAAGTAATCATAAAATCAAAATTATATAGATACTCCACCCATCACCTCTATCTCATGTTCAAATCCATCGAGTGAAGATATACTTCAATATTTTGTGATTTGAATATAATATAAAATACTCCTAGAAGATGTAATATCATCACATGTCTAATGTGTGCATCACAACTGCTAATTATAGGTTGTGGGTGGGATAATTATGCTCATGTGGTCATAACTTCCATGATTCATACACCACTACAGGGTCACCCTACATCAACACACACACCAGACCCACACTGAAAACATCAAAATGCACTTTATTATCCCTCCTAAGATTAAGACAAACCAAGATAGGTTTAGATTTCATATGGAACTACACCTACTCAAAATCATTATAGAACTTCTCATCCCACTCAAACTTCACCCCTTTTCAGATCAAATCTACCCAAGGAGAATTTAGCATGGAGAAGTGTGGAATTAAAAATGCATAGTACCTAGATAATAATAGAAATATGTGGATTTCAAACAAATCCTTGGGCTTCTCCCAAGACATGACTACTTATAATTTCATGGGATCCACTGAAACTCCTACCTCAGAAATCATGTTTCCTAAAAACTTCACTTCCCAGATCAAAAAATGCCACTTAGAAATCTTGTAATATAGATGGTTCTCTCTCTAAACACCTGAAAATACCTTCATAGGGTCAACATAATCATACCTCATCTTGGAATACAATAATTTGTCATCTACAAACATGACCATGAATGAGTCAAAAAAGCAAAGGAAGATCCGGTTCATCAATGTCTTGAAGACTGCTAGAGCATTGGTAATCCCCAAAAAAACCAAATAATCAAAATGTATATACTTTCATTGAAAGGTAGTATTTGGAACATCCTCTTCTCAGATCCTCAATTGGTAGTACTTGGATCTCATACCGATATTTGAAAACCAACGGGATCACTTGAGCTGGTAAAAAAGGTCATAAATCCTTGGAAATAGGTATTTATTCATCATGGTCACTGGGTTAGGATTATAATAGTCTATGCAATGTCAGAGGGTCCCATATTACTTCTTTAAAAATATCACTAGAGAAGCCCATGGTGACATGTTGGGATGGATAAATCCATTTCTCTCAAGATTCTATAGCTGGTACTTCAACTATTTCAGCTTGAACTGAGCTATCCGGTAAGATGGTAAGGAAATTAGGCTCATACCAGGAAGAAGATCGATAGTAAACTTGATCTCTCACTGGGGAAAAAGCCTAAAAAATAATTTAGAAAAAAATCTTAGTACTAGTTCATGATGAATAAAAGATCTATCACAATAATATACTCAACAACATCGATAAACAACATGGACAATTGGCATGAGATCAACCCCAACTCCAAATAAACTAGACCTGTACTCCATAATCAAGTATCCCACTCACCCTAGAAGATGTGGGTGCACCCATTATGAGTATGGAACTAGACCCTATGGAAATAATAATTTACTGGTGCCTTAAAGATGATCAAATAATCCATTATGATGATAAGGTAAAAAACATATAGGTTAAAAGAAAGGAAGTCCCAGATAACTTCCATTCCAGTAACCAAAACATGAAACTCTGGGAACTTTTCTCCTTCTTCCTTCCCAACAGAGTTAGAAAATACATAAAATATGGCCTAAAATCAGATAACATACCCAAATAATTAATTATTTTCAATGAGATGAAAGAATGGGATGAAAAAGATTTAAATAAAGATGATGCAATGGAAGAAGAAACAAACACCATACCTCTCAGGGTGGTTGGCCCAAAATCTGAGTCCTCTGGAATAATCTCTTCTACAGGGAGACACCCTGGATCAGACTCACAATGTGAATTCTTCCCTTAGTGAGTATCCCCCATACCATGTGGTTGGGATACTCCACCCTTGGAATCCTCTGACAACACCTGAGAGACCTTTGAAAAAGTAAATACCACACTACTCCCCTATGAAGCCAACTACCAGAAGACTTGAATATGACATGATTACCCACACTGGTGGGATATCCTTAGATTCTATGAGAAATGAGGCCTGATGTTTCCCACTTTCCCACATTGAAAACAAATAATGGGTTTACGCCCTGAAGAATCCATAGGATCTGAACTTGAT
The DNA here is from genome assembly GCA_963277665.1 of Viscum album. NCBI lineage: Eukaryota > Viridiplantae > Streptophyta > Magnoliopsida > Santalales > Viscaceae > Viscum > Viscum album. The sequence continues at coordinate 917,750,015 of OY728157.1, forward strand.
GACGGCTAGACACTGTTTTCACATCCCCTTTGAGACTCACCCCACTTCCACTTCTATCCTGATGAAGAACCATGTATTCCACCCACTAAAGGAAGACCATCAAGGCCAATTTTTCATTCAAATACACTTATTCCATAGACACCTTATCAAGAACCTCTAAATGGGTTGGTTATCAAATAAGTATGAGAATAGATATGATCTCCGGCCTCAATCCCATCTCTAAATTTTGATCATTGAGGTAATCATTCATGAATAGATTCAGATAAACATGTACCAATTTGAAAAAAATGAGAAGCATACTCCATCACCAAGTGATTATGTAAGTCCAAATTCATGAAATCTTGGGCCTTCACCTCCCTCAAGGACTTTAGGTAGAAATAACAATTGAAATACACCTTGAAAGTTGTCTATGTGAGATCGTCATGCATCCTTGAGAGCACCACCAACTCCCACGACTTCCTACCCAGTCCTTCCAACACATACAAGGAAAATACCGCTTTAGATTTATTAGGGTTATTTAATAACTCAAATATTCATTTGATATGATACATACACTCCCCAAGATCATTGGGACCCTTGTTTCCATGAAACACTGATGGATATTTCCTCAATAACTCTTAAGAATGGTCCACATTCCATGTCTTCTCAAGACCACCAACCTGACACAAGGATTGAATTGTATGAATCATAGACTGCACCAAATCCGAATCAGCATGAGTGTTATCCTATGGGTTATTCTCTGAAACACCCTCTCTATGCCTGAATGAGGTGCCTCTAGAAGGAAACTTCTACCAGACACACAACAAAAGCTTCATTAAGAAAAATTGAACCTCAAAAACATGAAAAGATCCACAAGACACCCCCATCACGGGTATCAATAGGAAACACTAACATCACAAGGAACTCCAAATGAAAAAGGAGTAAAAATATAAAAAATACCAAGAATTTACCATTATTCTTAGTTTGGATAATCTATTAGGAAAACTATACACCAACTATGTAGATGTCACTAGATTTGGTTAGAAAATATATGCAAGCTTCACATGGTTATTACTAACTGTGCACCTCCCTCAAACCTCCCTGTTTCACCCATAAAACTCAAAAGAACCCATAATATCACCTCGAGACTTAATAATGTTCAAGAAATACCCCAAAATATTATAAAAACAACCCAATTCTAGGATCAAACATAACCAAAACCTCAAAACACCCATGGAAACTTGAGGTTTCACATAAAGAAGAGTTGGATATTCACTCCCTTGTTCCTACCTATTGAGTCCCCAAAGTCCTATCTCTAGTATACAACTGACTCCTAAATAAAGAAACACTCTGATATCATTACATAATAAACCAACCTAGGTTGACCCAACCTATCACCTGAGATGACCTTCAACATGGCCCAAATCATGTTCCCAATCACCCAGGCCGGGGATAAGCATTAAGCATAACCAACTATCACTTGGGAGTAGTTTCACCACTGATAAAATGATATGACCCATCCATTAAATGGAATGGCCCAAAAAATATTGCCAGAGTCAACAAAACAAATGATACATCCCAAGAAACACAACATAAGATAATAAGATACCATAAGAAAAACAAAACATATATACAAAACATGCCATAACTGGACATATACATGGTATCTCAATTAAATGTTCAATACTCAAAAAGAAAGTGAACAAGAATAAACAAGGACTAAAAAATACCAAAGTGTAAAAAATCCCAAAATAACCCCTCCCATGATCCAATCCCTATGATACCACATCTCCACAAACACATAGATAGTGATAATCAAGATGATACACCCCAGAACATGGTGAACTTGAATTTACCCATGTCCTTCAAAACAAAGTCAGAAAATACCTAATGGCCCAATAAGGGTGTGAGTTATGAATACCAGTAGGATAACACCATGAATATATTTACATATTTTACCCATAAAACCAATAAACAACTTTAAAAATACTTTTCAAAACTAAAACTCTTTGAAAACAAACCCTTTTCAAATAAACCATTGAAATCCATTTGGTTTTCCATTTCAAACAAAAATGGTTTTCAAAAAACAATCCAATGTGGATAAAATAAAGAAAAAAGTCTAAAGGAACAACATTCTAAATATATCCAAAAATATAAGGAAAATCATAATATCATCATCAATCAACCATATAAATTTAAATGGTCTTCATATATCTCATCATATCAAAATGGAACAAATCAAATGCATAATGAATATAAACCAATCTAGAATGAGTAATGTAAATATAGGGATCTAACCATTAGACCTATCATGGGTGAGTCTAAAAAAGTTTTCTATCTATCCATGAAATGAAGGGAGACCTCATAGTATCCCCTGATCTTAACTCCAAGAGACCTCACAATCTCTCAACAACAAAACAAGGAAGCTCTAATGGTATTCATATACAAAGGATCTCATAGTTCCTTGGAAACCAAAATGGAATCTCACATGGTCTTCCCTCTGAAGGCTCACATCATCCCTCGAATAATCCCCTCACTCACACCTAGGTTAACCCATGTGTTACTCTATGCCAACATAATCATAACATATTCCATAACAAACAAGCCATCACACAATCAACATTCATAATCAACATGCTCATTTTATCAAAAAACCTTTTCTAAGGTAAAATACATTTCTAAAACTATTTTATAAACTCATTTAAAACCATAAAAAACCCTTATATCCTTTTTAACAAACACTTGGTGTGAAAATAAGACACACCGATTTGGAAAACCCTCTTTAAACACCCAAATTTTCAAACCAAACCATAAATCACATACAAAAATGAGATTAAAATCAACCATCAATAATTTTATCGAAAATTTAAATAAAAAAACATAAGTTTATTAAAAATTTAAAGGTATTCCATGGAAAATGACCTTAAATAGAGACACCTACCTCAGATTTTCTTCCACCCTCATCACCATTAATGATAACCACCTGGAAGAGGTAGAACATGGATTTAAACATATAATCCATAATAACAAAAACATTTAACCCACCACAAACCCTATATTTTTCCAAAACTTCTCCCAGGATTAAAAACATCTATGACAATAGAGGAATAAGAAAAAATATAGGGGAAAAGAATAATAAATCAAGAGGAAAGTGAATTACATCAAGACAAACACCAATATCTCCAAGAGAAAACCACCATGGATGATGGGAATAATCTATAATCCAAGGGATATGAGTTACACATGATAGTGAGAGGAAAATGAGGCTAAATGGTTATAAAATCATCATGTGAAAAAATGGTAAAACCCCACTTTTTCAGTGACCTGAATAGGCCACACGGTTTGACCACACGATTAAGAAAACCATATTCCAACAATGTCGGTTCCAATGTCCCCCAAATAATGGTCCATATAGTTACCTCAAAGCATAACCTGACCTTTCAAAACATTCTAAAATTGTAAAAAACCCCACTATCACCCTCTACATCCCCCTCACACAGTTAGCTTCATGGATAGACAAATCATACACTAATCGTTAACCTTGGATTGTATTCCAAAAAACATTCATTTTCTAACCCTTGGAACCTGGGAATTCTAAGAACAAACCAAAAGGTAAATTAATCTAAAAACTAGACATACTATATACTAGACACATGTCACATTACTCTATCACATGCCAACTCAATATAAATGGGAGATACCTAGGAACTACTCTTAAAAACTAGGATATTTATTAGTTTCATGATCCAACACATGCTCAATAGTCACCCATGTAATGTTCCCAAACCTAAGCATCTACCCACACTCTAACCATGCATAGAAACACATCTATAAACAACCAGGGCGCGACACCTCAATAGTGTATCCCTTTAAAACCATCCTTGATAAAAAACAAATCTAGAACTCTAGGTACCTAATCTCAATAAAATATTAGTCCTAACCATTCCAAAACTATAAAATTGAAAACAACTCTCATGAATCAGTCTTAATACAAGAACTTAAAAGAATGGGAAACCCCCTCTCATGGGTTACCCATGGTCACCACTAGTCACAAAATTCATAAATTCAGGTTAACAACTCACATGAGTCACCCACACACCCATATCAAACCACATGGAATCACATGTGAAAAAATAATTACTCTAGGGTCCCCTATAACCACATTCAACATCAACATATGAAATCCATGTCCAAAAAATCACAACAAAGTTTCAATTAAGTAGAACAACATTCCAATATATATATAAAAATTAATATAGATTATTATTGACACTTTATGTAACCAAACCTAAATACCAACAACCTATAAAGGGTTTATAATAAGATCTTCTAATGCCTACTTCAACCTAATAGGGTCACCCCACGTCCCATACATCAAGGGAAAATTTCATCATTGTCAAAAATCATCTCACCAGTGATCCGTATGACCTACCATAAGAGGGAAATTATTATGCATGTTTGTCCAGTTGAGTAGAATTACACCAAGAAGTTATACATGGAAACATCATACAAGCTATTATTAACACTTTAAACATTCGAACCTCTATATTCAGTGATAAAAATTAAACTAGAAGTCCTATATGTTATGTGAATACTACGTTCCTATCATAATGAAAAATACGCCGCTTACCTCTATGACCAAGGGAGAAATCCATAATAAATCACAAATAATAAATCCAAACATCATGTGTGTCACATGAAGTGAAATTTTTCCATTGTAACATTGAAAATCCAGAACATCAATCCCATCCCTGGTAACATGGATTTCCCATTTGAAATGGCGTTCATGACACCCCAACCCGAAGTACATCACAAGCTATAACACATTCCTATATCTCATGGATACCATATACTAAATAGTTTGTAAAATATAAAAAATCTATAATACCACCTTTTAATATCCCAACCTAGATCACTATGAACAATAATCGGGCTGATGGTTCCACATCACCTCAAACATGCCTCCCTATATGTCAAAGGATGATAACTAGTAGTGAGGGTCTATAGAGGTACTATGTGAAGAAAATTTCCTCTATATCAGAGTGAAAAATTATAAAATAATTAACTAAACATCATACATGTCAGAGTATAAAGGAATAATAAATAATCTAGACATGCTATAAAAAAATAAAATGCAGTTATACAATCACACAAGATCGATCAACCACTGGGCCGATCACATAACTTGAATAAACAAAATAAATAAAATAAAAAACAGGACCTAATACATCATTGATCCATGACACATTATAGTCTCTAAATCCCATCTAAGATGCTCATGCTTGATCAAGAAAAACCTGAGCTCCTACCCAACAAGTTCCAACAACCAAGTGAGGGTTTATTGGGTATTCATTTACAATGGTGGCATGCAAAGGATGTGAGTACATAACTCATTAGGGAAATACTAAAGTGTTCCCATATATATATAAAATAAATGTATTGGTATGTTAATATGAAATTATATTAATTAATAAATAAATTACTACTAGAAAATAAATAAAAAAAATTAAAAACCACCATCAATCCTCGGGCTCATGAACCTAATCAACCACACCTAATCTGAACAATGTCAAGGTCTCTATAAGAATTCCCCAATGGACATTCCAACCATAAAAACAACTCATGGGGTCTTTCACCATAGTATACATGATAATGAACTAGGATCCTCATCCACCCTGGTATATAGATAACGACTTGGGGAATGCTCCATCCTAGTATCAAAAGCCATAGAATGCTCTGTCCTAATAAAAAATTGTTCCTGGAAGCTGAGACCCAACATTTCATAAGGATCAACCATTCCAAATAAAGAATCTAAATGCCCCTAAAAACTAGCACGTGTTAGGAAACACCATCCTCTACCCAAAACTAATAATCCTAACTCCAAATCCTTGGAATATTCACTAGTAGTATCAATGAATTCACTATAGGGTGTTTTCATGACTTCCCCACAAGAAGTATTCAAAAACACCCATAGGGGTTTTTCAATTCCATTTAATATAAACACAACCTCAAGGTAGTTTTAAATTTAATCATATCACATGAATAAGTAACATATAATAAAAACTCAAGCACCCAGGGGAAATCCCAACCCCAGTCTATTAACCCAGGTTGAAATCCCAACCCCAGTCTACCAAAATAATAATGAACACCTTGGGAGAATACTCGCTCTAGGACACCCATCTCATTTATATTTTCCATACCAGTCATAACCCATTAGATCAAAATTAAAGTACAACTTAACATACCTTTCATGTTCAATTTTTGTGTTCTAAGGTGACACCCATCACCATATCTACCCAAAACACATCACACACCCTCTCACTATGGTCAACACACGACTATGGCACCCAATAGGGTCCCCTAGGTCACTATATAAACTGGGAACTATACTTAGGGTCCTCGCTCCAAAGTTAGTTAAGTTGGAAAAATGACCTAAGAGGTTCATAAGGGTCATTCCTGTAACACCACAAGCTTCCATAGTACACTTCTATTTGAATAATATTATAGCTTGTAATGTACGCAACTTTGAGTTCTAGCACACCACGACCAATCAAACTATCCGTTATGAATAGTAATACCCACTTTTTGAAATTTTATAAATTTTATTTTTTAAAATGGACTTCTTTTTTGGATTCTGATTATCAAAATTATCTTAGGGTGAATTTTTGGTATTTTAATGAAAACTTTCAATTTTTGATGAATAGTGAAAAACACTACATTATTGTTTAAAACAGAATTTTTATTTAAATAATTATTTATTTTATTTAAATTTATTTTAACTCAAAATATATAAATAATACCTATATAAGTTCAATGTAATTCATTGGAGTTATTTTATAATAAAATTAGATGTATAAAATTTTATTGAACTTTTTAACATCTTTTACCCTCCTTCTAGGCATATTTGCAAATTTGCATAAAACATAATTTTACTGCTTCTATGAATTGAATTTAAAAAATCCAAGAGACATGGTTTACATAAATAAGTAAAATGTGGATCAATAGGATAGAAATAATTTTTGGTGAATAGTAACTTTTGAATTTTATTTACCACGGTTAAAATGAAATACGGTAATTAAAGGAAAAAATGATATTATAATTACACTAACACATGACCTAATTCTACTGTATAAGTTTATTTCGACCAAAATAAATCTTAGGAATAATATATTATCCTATTTGATCCAATTGGATTAGATTAGGACATTTATTGTTATTTTTTTAAAGAAGAGTTAAAAGTGTTAAATTCAAATTTTAATAACTAAAACATTTTTAATATAGGGTTATACATTAGATAAATTAAACTATAAATATTAATTAAAAAGATATAAATATTTCCTACATAATAGTATTTCATTTATAAATTTTATACATTAAAAAATTATATTAATTTATGACACAATGATGAGGCAGTAATTACCTTATTAATGAAAGATTAAAATAATTGATATTATAAATATCCAAATAAATATAAATTGAGACTTTTGATGAATTCCACTAATTTTTAGGTTAATATTACATGTTATAATTTATTTAATGTATTTTTTTCTAAGTAATCAATTTTTTTTGACTTTTAAAAAAACCAAATACTAAATAGTGTCAAAATTGACCTAAATGAGTTTTTAAAACAAATACTATATTATTAAATGATATAATATTCATAATGTAACACCCCAATCTTCCACTGTACGTTTCCCTTCGAATAATGCAATAGCGTGTGTTGTACGCAACCTCGAGCTCTAACACACACCACAACTAACTAAAATAGTCGTTGTGAATAGAAATACCTACCTTTTGAAATTTTATAAATTTTATTTATCAAAATGGACTTCATTTTTGGATTCGGAATATTGAAATTAGCCTATGTTGAATTTTTGGTATTTTTCTGAGAACTTCTAAATTTTTATGAATAGTGAAAAATACTTAAAAACAACTTTTTTAATCAAAATAATTTATAGTGATAAATTATAATATTTAGTGGTTTTAAAGTATAATTAGAATATATTTTTACCATTTTATCCAATGGTGGTCATTAGAATTAATTTAACATTGAAATTGGACATAAACAATTGCCAATCTTTTGATATAAATTGTTTCTTAAAAACACGCTATTTGTTGTAACAGCGGGAATTAATTATAAAATTAATTAATACAACTTATATGTTTGGAATTTTGTAAAATAGACATCATTTTTGAATTCAGAATATCAATTATAGCTTAGGGTGAAATTTTGGCCTTATTCTGAAAAACTTCAATTTTTGATGAATAGTGAAAGCACTAAGTGGTTGTTAAAAACTGATTTTTCGTTAAATGAAATATTACCACTTCTGTGTTTTGATTTTCAAAAATCTGACATACATGGTTTTCATTAAGAAGTAAAATGTGGTTCAATGAGATTAAAATAATTTTTAGGTGAATAGTAACTTTTAAGTTCTTAATCGCGATTAGAGGTGATTAGTGTAGTTTAAGGTAAAAATAATGTTTTAATAATATGAGATGAGCTTAAAACTTGTCCTAATCCTATTGGATGAGTAATGGCCGACCAAGAAAACCCATGGGTCAACTTGGGGACCCCATGGAGCCACTTTAGTTGGAAAATGACATTAATATATATTTATTTAATGTTAAAATTAAATTGACACAAACATGAATTGTTTTACTAAAACAGTTTTTAAGTGGGGTTACACAGATCCAAATATTTACTATAAATATTCATTAGAAATCTAAAAAGATTTAATAAATCATAGTATTTTTTTTATAATTTTTAGACATTAAATAAATTAAATTATTTATGACATCATTATGATGCAGCGATGACCTCATTATTTAATGATTTAAATAAAATGAGAAGATAATGCAAAATCCAAGGCTTACACTTGTCCAAAGCCTATTGTATGAGGATATTTCGAACCCTCATCACCTTAGCCACGAATTATATAAGTGTGGGACCTTTAGAATCCGAAAAGCATTGTATAATAATGTAACATTTCAATCTTTCCAAAAGAGCCCCTCCTCTCCTCTTATAAAAGGCCCCCACCTCTACCACCTTATTCACACTTCCAAGCCTTTTGGTTTGGCCAAAATCTGCCCAAATACTCTCCCAACTTCTCTCCCTTCATCCTAGAAGCTTTACTTTAGTCATAAATCCATCCTAAGGAGTCCTTTTGATCAAATCAAAAGGAAGAACCCGAAGAAGAGGTAACATTTTCATCACCCTCTTTCAAGTTTCTTTCTTCTTCCACTCCCTCTTTGTTTATTATTTCAATTATAAAATTATAACTCAAGTATCTTATATATACTGTGATGTTATTATAAATATGGAACAACCATATTCAGTATTCTACCCATCATTTTAGTGACATGTCACCATACGTGCGTACGTACGGCTTACCGTCTCCACGTCGTGGTGTAATTGTTATTCAATATATTATTATTTAGATGGGTATAATAATGATATGCAATTCATGTAAATAATAAATATAACATGATAATTATTCTGTATATATGATATACTATCCAATTATATATTATTTTAATATCAAAATAATGATATTATCGCTCGTGCGTACGTACGGACTACCGTCTCCACGAACGCGATGAGATTCATTCTCCGTCGTATCCATTCAAGTATAATTATCATTTGATGATTTAAAAATAATGTTTAAGGACATGATATCATTCTGGATGTGAATAAGATACAACCTATACATGAAAAACACGACTTACATAACAAAACATATAAAAGAAAACGAGTAAGTTAACACCCGAAACAACGATAAATCTAAGATATTGTTAACAAAGCAATGTTAAAAGATCATATATGATATCATATGAATGTATATGATTCTTGTATAATTTAATAAAAATTATTTCACCATTATACAGGAGGTTAACCTACCCCAACCAAGGAAAATTACAAGGTAAGGGTTTACTTCACAACCTCTTCATTATCCAAGGTTGTTTATACATAATTATCTACTGGGACCTCGTTATCATCCACATCCATGTATCTTAAAAATGTATTTCAAAACATTTTTACTATTAAATGGAAAATGTGTTAAAGTCATTTACACCCTTATACATTTTTGAAAGGAATCTTACCGTCGTTTTCCAAACAATGTACTTTTTGACCTCTTTGACAAATTTAAGGTAAGAATGTTTTTTTTAACTTATACAGCGGGTGCGGCTATTTTCCGCCATTATAACTTCGTCGAAGCTTCCCTAAAAAGCTTATAAGAATATCTTCAAAGTAAATGTATTATTTTATAATTATGGGACTTTTAAATGATTTCAAAAAGGAGAGATATTACTCTCAAATAGCTTTGATTTCATCCATGTCAACATCCTTTGATGGGTTTTAAGTTTAATTGAAATTGATTTATGATACAAAACTTCCATTGAACATTTTGTGAAATATTTGACTGTGGATGTGTTATTTTTATACCATCCATAGCTTATGGAGAAATTGTTGACATTTCGTATGCTAGTTTTAATACGAATATTTATGTTATGTTTAAACCTATTCATATGAGGAATGTATTGGACTTAATATGTGACGGGTGGAGCCCGCTATAGCTCCTCGATGCATCGGTAGGTCTCATGAGACAACTAGACGTGGAATTGGCCGAGGCCCTTTCCCAATTTGATTTGTGGTTTTGGCCGAGGCCTTAATCATTTTAGACGTCTTGACCGAGGCCTTGAAAAAGTGTTTCAGAATGTCTGGCATTATACATTCCCTCATTATGAAAGTGGTTATTGATATTTCATGTGATTATTCGTCTAGTAGAATATCCATGTGAGCAAGTAATGGCATTATTTTATTTTACTTTTGCCATATTATGCTGAAGTTCAAGTTCAATAAGGCTTTTGTTTTAGTTATACATTGCCTTAAATGCTTATGTTTTCTTATAAAAGCTTCCGCAATATTGTTATCCTTACTGAGCATCTGAGCTCACCCCTTTCAATGTTTTAATATTTTCCAGGATGTGAAGAAGTGTATTATGACTGACTTGTAAGAATAGTCAGTGAGGATATGAGTGTGGACTATGAAGACCATGTTATTGTAGTTTGTTTACTTTTTGATGTAATGAAAGACTTATGAATGTATCTAGTGTTTCCAAGGCTACTAAACTAATCGGTCTTTCGAGACTTGATCTTTTGTGATCATGCCAATGTTACGAAGTAATGCACCGACTCTGGGTAGCTGGGGTCGGGGCGTTACAGTTGGTATCAGAGGCAGTTTAGTACTAACCTTGGAAGCTAGATTTAGATAAACTCTGATTAGAGCACATATCCCGAAGATAGACTTTGAGGATTAGTATAGAATAACTTACTAGAATTTTGGTATTGTAGAGATGTTGTGAGTTTTCCGAGCAATACATCCCTGTCTGGATACGAGCAGGTAGAGGCGGCTCTGAAATAGATGTACCTAGGGGTAAAACCCGAAAACACCGCTTTGAGCTAGACTCAAACGGGAACTGGTGCACGACAACGGGCCTTGCTGCACTCTTGGTTACGACACTCCCGGGGGATATGCTTTGGATAATTTCCATTTTCTTTACAAACCACTATGAAGGGTTACGAGTATATACTTCCTCAAAGAAAACATTTTTATAATTATGGATTATATCCATAATTAGTTAAATTTATGTTAAGTGTTTTACAAGTATGGAATTATGTATTTTGATTCATGAACTAATCTAGTTTATGCCATTATTTAGAAATGGCGCCTAGTGGATGGAATGGAAACCGTATCAATGCACGCACTCCGTGTAGGGATTTCCCTCCTGCTCAGGATAATTATGGTGGAGCTAGTGATACAACTGGTACCGATTAGCTTCTCACCGTACTGGGACAACTCACGCAGGTTATGAATAACAACCTTACTCGTATGGAGCACCCTGATTCGCAACGTGGAGGATCAATGCTAGACCGTTTCATGAGGCAACAACCGCCAACCTTCAATGGGAGTACAAATCCTATAGTAGCTGAGCAATGGATAAATTCCTTAGAGAAAATATTCCATGCCTTGGGGAGTAGTGAAAGGGAGAATGTTGTCATGGTAGTTTACCGCCTCACTGGAGATGCCGATCAATGGTGGTCACTAATTCAAAACACAAAGAAAGATGATGAATTAACAAACATGGAATGCCAGGAGTTCAAAGAGTTGTTCTTAGAAAAATACTTTCCTCGAGACCATCGAGCGGATATGGAAAGGCAATTTATGAGTCTGAGGCAGAAGGAGGATGAGAATGTCGCAAAGTATGAGGCTAACTTTACAAGGTTAGCAAGGTATGCTGCAGATTACATATGTAACCCAAGAAGTAAGACTGATCGTTTCTTTGATGGGTTGAAACCATTTATCCTTCGAGCTTTAGTATCACAAACCTTCTCTTCATACGAAAGTATTGTCTCGTGCGCTATCAAGAAGGAAAAGGAATTCTCTAAGTCTTATGACTTTAAATCAAAGCAAGATAAGAAGAGATCCGCTGAAAAATCTGGGAAAGGAAATAAGGAAACAGGGAAGAAGGGTAGAAATGAATTTCCACCCTGTGATAATTGCGGTAGGAAGCACCCTGGTTCCTGTCTAAAAGGAAAAGGAGTATGTTACAAGTGTGGTGAAAAAGGCCACCAAGCTCATGAATGCAAGGGAAAGAAAGCGGCTATCAACGTGGAATGCTATAATTGTAGAGAGAAGGGACATTATGCAAATGAATGTCCTAAGAATCATGGGAACTTACCTCAGAAGAGGCCAAGGGATCAGGGCCAGGCTTATGCTATCACTACTGCTGAGGTGGAAGCTCCGAAAGACGTGGTGGCAGGTAATTTAATGGTTTCCTCAAGTTTAGCAAATGCATTATTTGATTCTGGATCATCGCATTGTTTCATATCTTCCCAGTTTGCTAAGAAAATTAGATATTTCCAATTTGATTTAACAAGGGAGTTGTCGGTAAAAACCCCTAAGGGAAGTATTGTTGCAACAAAGTTTTGTCGATTAGTTCCCATTAGAGCACCTAAATGTTCTTTACCTGCTGATCTCATCGTCATACCCATGATTGAATTTGATATAATCCTCGGTATGGATTGGCTTTCGGACCATGATGCAAAAATTTATTGTAAGAAGAAATAGGTTACGATTCTTGATGATGATGATAAGGAACACCTTATCTTTAGAGCCGAATCGTCGCCACATAATTCTTATCTAGATCCACCCCCAGTAGCTCAACTGAATTCAATTATTGGGGAGGAAGAGAAGGAAATTACTGAGGGTGAGGAAAGGAATATTCAAATAGAGGATGTACCTATTATGAGAGAATATGTTGATGTGTTTTCGGAAGATTTACCTGGACATCATCCAGAACGAGAAGTTGAGTTTTCCATTGATTTAATTCTGGGATCAAGGCCCATATCGAAGACCCCTTATAGAATGGCCACTATGGAATTAGTTGAACTAAAGAAACAACTAGAGGAATTTAGTAATAAGGGATTTATTCGCCCTAGTGTTTCTCCTTGGGGAGCCCCTGTTCTTTTTGTTAAGAAGAAAGACGGATCTATGAGGTTGTGCATTGACTATAGGGAGATCAATGCTATAACAATAAAGAACAAGTATCCCCTACCTCGCATTGATGATTTGTTTGACCAACTGCATGGAGCTCAATACTTTTCAAAGATTGACCTTCGGTCTGGATACCATCAGTTGTGTGTGAAGAAGGAAGACGTTCCAAAGACAGCATTTCGAACAAGGTACGGGCATTACGAGTTTACAGTAATGCCTTTTGGATTGACTAATGCACCCTCTGTTTTCATGGATCTAATGAATAGAGTTTTCAAGGAATATCTTGATGAATTTTTAGTGGTATTTATTGATGATATCTTGGTATACTCCAAAAGCCACGAAGATCATGAAAATCACTTACGCATTATCCTAAAGACTCTTAGAAGACATGAATTATATGGGAAATTTAGCAAGTGTGAATTCTGGCTTCATGAGATTTATTTTCTTGGCCATATTGTCTCTAAGGATGGAATTTCCGTTGATCCTTCTAAAACTAAGGCAATCCAAGAATGGCCAGCACCGACAAGTATAACTGACGTACGCAGTTTTATTGGTTTAGCAGGTTATTATCGACGTTTCGTCTAGAATTTTGCCAGATTGGCTAACCCATTGACAAAGCTCACACGTAAAGGGATTAAATTTGTCTGGACAAAAGAGTGTGAAGAATGTTTTGATGAACTAAAGAGAAGATTAGTCAATGCCCCTGTATTGACTCTACCATCGGGGAATGATGGTTTTGTTATTTATAGTGATGCATCGAAGAAAGGACTCGGTTGTGTCCTTATGCAGAATGATAAGGTCATTGCCTATGCATCACGACAGCTAAAAATTCATGAGCAAAACTATCCTACTCATTATCTTGAGTTAGAAGCTGTGATCTTTGCTTTAAAGATATGGAGACATTACCTCTATGGTTAAAAATGTGAGATTTATACTGATCACAAGAGTTTGAAGTATATTTTCACACAAAAAGAACTCAACATGAGGCAAAGGCGATGGCTTGAACTACTCAAGGATTATGATTGCACCATACATTACCACCCGGGGAAGGCAAACAAGGTGGCAGATGCTTTGAGTAGAAAAGACCATGGAGTTTTGAATGTGATGAGAATTGAAAGGGATCCAATTTTCTTGGATCTAGTGAAGATGGAAATGGGAATAACTAGGGAAGGTGAAACATCAATGCTTTTTCAAATGGTTGCCAAACCATCATTACTAGAAAGGATTAAGAGTTCTCAGACCAATGATGAAGAATTTCAGAAGAAGATTAAAGGTGTGAATGATGGAAGATTGAGGGAATTTGTGTATAAGGATGGAATTTTGAAATTCGGGAAGAGACTTTGTGTTCCCAATATACCTGATCTAAAAAGGGAATTGCTGGATGATGCTCATAGTTCCAACTTCTCTATACACCCTGGGAGCACCAAAATGTATAGAGATTTGAAGGAACATTTTTGGTGGGACAATATGAAGAGGGAGATTGCTGATTTTGTGTCGAGGTGTATGGTTTGTCAACAAGTGAAAGCTCGAAGGCAACATCCTGGTGGAGTATTGCAACCTCTTCCCATACCTGAGTGGAAATGGGATAATATTACGATGGACTTTGTCATGGGACTACCAAAGACTCCTAGAAGGAATGATGCAATATGGGTCATTGTTGATCGACTTACTAAGTCAGCACATTTTCTGGCTATACGAGAGGATCTACCACTTGAACGTCTAGCAAGACTATATATTAATGAAGTTGTAAGACTTCATGGAGTACCCCTATCGATTGTTTCTGATCGTGATCCTCGTTTTACTTCAAGATTCTGGAAAAGTCTTCAAAAGGCCTTGGATACTGAACTTCGTTTGAGCACTGCCTATCACCCTCAAACAGATGGACAATCAGAACGGACTATTCAAACCTTAGAAGACATGTTGAGATCATGCTCTCTTGACTTTCAGGGTATGTGGGATCAATATTTACCACTGGTAGAATTCTCCTATAACAATAGCTTCCATTCGAGTATTCAGATGGCACCATATGAAGCGTTATATGGAAAGAGATGTCGTACACCAACCTGTTGGGATGACGTTGGTGAAAGAAAACTTTTAGGACCAGAACTGGTGGAGGAAATGGTGGAAAAGGTGAAAGTAATCCAAAATCACATCAAAGCAGCTCAAAGTAGGCAGAAGAGCTATGCCGATAATCGAAGGAAGGATTTGGAATTTCAAGTCGGTGATCATGTTTTCCTGAAGGTATCTCCATGGAAGGGAGTCATACGTTTTGGTAAGAAAGGTAAATTGAGTCCCAGGTACATCGGACCTTTCAAAATTCTAGAACGAATTGGGGCTATAGCTTACCGATTGGCAATGCCGCCAAGTCTCTCCAAAGTTCACGATGTGTTCCACGTATCTCTGTTGAGGAAATACATGCCTGACCCAACGCATGTACTCACCTATGAGGAATTAGAACTGGAACCCGATCTTTCCTATTGTGAAGAGCCCGTCAGGATTCTTGATGTGAGGGAGCAGGTGTTGAGAAACCGGACGACTCGTCTGGTGAAGGTTTTGTGGAGAAATCATAAAATGGAAGAGGCAACGTGGGAACCTGAGGAATTTATGATGAAAAACCACCCGAGTCTTTTTATGCAGTAATACCCTAGAAATTGCGAGGACGCAATTATTTGAAGGAGGGGAGAATGTAACACCCCAAGCTTCCACTGTACGTTTCCCTTCGAATAATGCAATAGTGTGTGTTGTACGCAACCTCGAGCTCTAACACACACCACAACTAACTAAACTAGCCGTTGTGAATAGTAATACCTACCTTTTGAAATTTTATAAATTTTATTAATCAAAATGGACTTCATTTTTGGATTTGTAATATTGAAATTAGCCTATGTTGAATTTTTGGTATTTTTCTGAGAACTTCTAAATTTTTATGAATAGTGAAAAATACTCAAAAAAAACTTTTTTAATCAAAATAATTTATAGTGATAAATTATAATATTTAGTGGTTTTAAAGTATAATTAGAATATATTTTTACCATTTTATCCAATGGTGGTCATTATAATTAATTTAACATTGAAATTGGATATAAACAATTGCCAATCTTTTGATATAAATTGTTTCTTAAAAACACGCTATTTGTTGTAACAGCGGAAATTAATTATAAAATTAATTAATACAACTTATATGTTTGGAATTTTGTAAAATAGACATCATTTTTGAATTCGGAATATCAATTATAGCTTAGGGTGAAATTTTGGCCTTATTCTGAAAAACTTCAATTTTTGATGAATAGTGAAACCACTAAGTGGTTGTTAAAAACTGATTTTTCGTTAAATGAAATATTACCACTTCTGTGTTTTGATTTTCAAAAATCCGACATACATGGTTGTCATTAAGAAGTAAAATGTGGTTCAATGAGATTAAAATAATTTTTTGGTGAATAGTAACTTTTAAGTTCTTAATCGCGATTAGAGGTGATTAGTGTAGTTTAAGGTAAAAATAATGTTTTAATAATATGAGATGAGCTTGACACTTGTCCTACTCCTATTGGATGAGTCATGGCCGACCAAGACAACCCATGTGTCAACTTGGGGACCCCATGGAGCCACTTTAGTTGGAAAATGACATTAATATATATTTATTTAATGTTAAAATTAAATTGACACAAACATGAGTTGTTTTACTAAAACAGTTTTTAAGTGGGGTAACACAGATCCAAATATTGACTATAAATATTCATTATAAATATAAACATATTTCCTACATCATAGTATTTTTTTTTATAATTTTTAGACATTAAATAAATTAAATTATTTATGACATCATTATGATGCAGCGATGACCTCATTATTTAATGATTTAAATAAAATGAGAAGATAATGAAAAATCCAAGGCTTAAACTTGTCCAAAGCCTATTGGATGAGGAGATTTCGAACCCTTATCACCTTATCCACGAATTATATAAGTTTGGGACCTTTAGAATCCGAAAAGCATTGTATAATAATGTAACATTTGAATCTTTCCAAAAGAGCCCCTCCTCTCCTCTTATAAAAGGCCCCCACCTCTACCACCTTATTCACACTTCCAAGACTTTTGGTTCGGCAAACCTCTGCCCAAATACTCTCCCAACTTCTCTCCCTTCATCCTAGAAGCTTTACTTTAGTCAGAAAGCCATCCTAAGGAGTCCTTTTGATCAAATCAAAAGGAAGAACCCGAAGAAGAGGTAACATTTTCATCACCCTCTTTCAAGTTTCTTTCTTCTTCTACTCCCTCTTTGTTTATTATTTCAATTATAAAATTATAACTCCAGTATCATATATATACTTTGATGTTATTATAAATATGGAACAACCATATTCAGTATTCTACCCATCATTTGAGTGACATGTCACCATACGTGCGTACGTACGGCTTACCGTCTCCACGTCGTGGTGTAATTGTTATTCAATATATTATTATTTAGATGGGTATAATAATGATATGTAATTCATGTAAATAATAAATATAACATGATAATGATTCTGTATATATGATATACTATCCAATTATATATTATTTTAATATCAAAATAATGATATTATCGCTCGTGCGTACGTACGGACTACCGTCTCCACGAACGCGATGAGATTCATTCTCCGTCATATCCATTCAAGTATAATTATCATTTGATGATTTAAAAATAATGTTTAAGGACATGATATAATTCTGGATATGAATAAGATACAACCTATCCATGAAAAACACGACTTACGTAACAAAACATATAAAAGAAAACGAGTATGTTAACACCCGAAACAACGATAAATCTAAGATATCGTTAACAAAGCAATGTTAAAAGATCATATATGATATCATATGAATGTATATGATTTTTGTATAACTTAATAACAATTATTTCACCATTATACAGGAGGTTAACCTACCCCAACCAAGGAAAAGTACAAGGTAAGGGTTTACTTCACAACCTCTTCATTATCCAAGGTTGTTTATACATAATTATCTACTGGGACCTCGTTATCATCCACATCCATGTATCTTAAAAATGTATTTCAAAACATTTTTACTATTAAATGGAAAATGTGTTAAAGTCATTTACACCCTTATACATTTTTGAAAGGAATCTTACCGTCGTTTTCCAAACAATGTACTTTTTGACATCTTTGACAAATTTAAGGTAAGAATGTTTTTTTTAACTTATACAGCGGGTGCGGCTATTTTCCGCCATTATAACTTCGTCGAAGCTTCCCTAACAAGCTTATAAGAATATCTTCAAAGTAAATGTATTATTTTATAATTATGGGACTTTTAAATGATTTCAAAAAGGAGAGATATTACTCTCAAATAGCTTTGATTTCATCCATGTCAACATCCTTTGATGGGTTTTAAGTTTAATTGAAATTGATTTATGATACAAAACTTCCATTGAACATTTTGTGAAATATTTGACTGTGGATGTGTTATTTTTATACCATCCATAGCTTATGGAGAAATTGTTGACATTTCGTATGCTAGTTTTAATACGAATATTTATGTTATCTTTAAATCTATTCATATGAGGAATGTATTGGACTTAATATGTGACGGGTGGAGCCCGCTATAGCTCCTCGATGCATCAGTAGGTCTCATGAGACAACTAGACGTGGAATTGGCCGAGGCCCTTTCCCAATTTGATTAATGGTTTTGGCCGAGGCCTTAATCATTTTAGACGTCTTGGTCAAGGCCTTGACAAAGTGTTTCAGAATGTCTGGCATTATACATTCCCTCATTATGAAAGTGGTTATTGATATTTCGTGTGATTATTCGTCTAGTAGAATATCCATGTGAGCAGGTAATGGCATTATTTTATTTTACTTTTTCCATATTATGCTGAAGTTCAAGTTCAATAAGGCTTTTGTTTTAGTTATACATTGCCTTAAATGCTTATGTTTTCTTATAAAAGCTTCCGTAATATTGTTATCCTTACTGAGCATCTGAGCTCACCCCTTTCAATGTTTTAATATTTTCCAGGATGTGAAGAAGTGTATTATGACTGACTTGCAAGAATAGTCAGTGAGGATATGAGTGTGGACTATGAAGACCATGTTATCGTAGTTTGTTTACTTTTTGATGTAATGAAAGACTTATGAATATATCTATTGTTTCCAAGGCTACTAAACTAATCGGTCTTTCGAGACTTGATCTTTTGTGATCATGCCAATGTTACGAAGTAATGCACCGACTCTGGGTAGCTGGGGTCGGGGCGTTACACATAAAAATCAATGGTTCATCAAAAGGAATTATATATTGATATATATGTCATTAATTAACCATTTTAGGTTCTCTTGTCAGTTTATAGTAAGTTTATTAACCATGTAATATAAAAATACAAGAAGACATTGTAAAAGTTAAACTATTTAACTAAGAGTTAAATCTAAAAGATAAGGTTAATATGGTGACCTAAACATGTCTAAAACCAATTTGTTGAGATTTTTTCGACCCATAACCACCTTATACTTGAATGGAATCCTTTTTTATCCATTAGAAACCAAAAATTATTTTATAATAAAATAATATTTCAATCTTTTCCTAAAGTGACCCTCACCTCTCTTATAAAAGGGCACTTCCCCTTCTCTTAATTTCACACCTCCAAATCCATTTTTATCAGCCAAATAGTAATAAAATATCCTCCCAACTACCCTCACTTCAACACCGAGGTATTAATTTGATCATAAATCCAACCTCTGGATCCCTTTTGATCTAATCAAAAGGAAGCACCCGAGGAAGAGGCAATAATTTTATCACCTCTTTCAAAGTTCTTTTCTTCTTCCACTTCCTCTTTCTTTGTTGTTTTCATAAAGAAATAATAACTATAGTACCTTCTAAATACTGTGATTTTATTATAAATATGGTACAACCCTATTCATTATTCCATCCATCCTATGAATGACAAAGTCACCATACGTGCGTACGTACGACTTACCGTCTCTACTTCGTGGTGTAGTTTGTTATTCAACACTTCATTATTTGGATGGGTATAATAATGATTATAATTAATGTAAATAATAAATATAAAATATTAATGATTCTGTATATATGATATACCATCCAATTACATACAATTTTACCATCAATAGAATGATATTGTCACTCATGCGTACGTACAGATTACTGTCTCCACGAATGCGATGTGATTCATTCCCCATCGTAACCATTCATGAATAATTTTCATTTGATGATTTAAAAATAATGTTTAATAACATAATATCATTCTAGATATGAATCAAAGACATATTATCAATAACAAACATGACTTACGTAACAAAACATATTAAGGAAAATGAATCAGTTAACATCCAAAACAATGATACTACTGAAATATCATTAACAAAGAAATATTAGAAGATTATGTATGATATCATATTTATGAATATGGTTCTTTTATAATTTAATAAAAATGATTTAACTGTTATAAAATAGGTTAAATTACCCTCTACTAAGTAAAATTACAAGGTAAGAGTTAATTTTACAATCTATTTATTATTTGAGTTTGTTTGTACGTAAGTATCTTCTGAGACTTCTTTATCATCCACATCCGTGTTTCTTAAAAAATGTATTTCAAAACATTTTTAATATTTCTCAGAATATGGGTTAAATTCATTTATACCCTTGTTTGACTTTTTTATAAAATGTTTTTAAAGGAATCTTTCTATTGTTTTCCTAATAAGGTACTTTATGACCTTTTTGACAAATTAAGGTAGGATTTTTTAACTTATACGGTGGGTGCGGCTATTTTCCACCATTATAAGACCTTATAAGGTTCACTTACAAGATTATAAAAATATTTTAAAAATAAATGTTTTCTTTTATAATTATATTACTTTTAAATGATTTCAAAATATAAAGAGATATTTCTCTCAAATAGTTTTGATTTCATCTATGTCAACATCCTTTGATGGATTTTACACTTGTTTGAAGTTGATTTATTATGATAAAATATTCCCTATTATATTGAAGTTTTTGTTATATTTTTGTATGTGGATGTGTTATTTTTATACCATTCATGGTTTATGGTTAAAGTATTAACATTTCGTATGCTAGTTTTAATACGAATGTTTATGTTATGTTTCAACCGTTTCATATGAGGAATGCATTGGACATAGTAAGTGATGGTTGGAGACCACTATAGCTCCTCGATGCATCAGTAGGTCTCATGAGACAAAATAGTGTCTTGGAATAAGGACTTGACAAAATCTTATTTGTAGTCTTGGCACGAGGCTTTGACTATGTGGTTATGATGTCTGACATTATGCATTCCATCATTATGAATTAGCTATTGATATTACATGTGATTATTCGACTAGTATAATATCCATGTGAATAAGTAAATGGAATTATTTGATTTATATTTTCCATATAATTCTAAAGTTTTAGTTTAAAAGCCCTTTGTTTTGGTCTTATACTTTGCCTTAAATATTTATGCTTATTTATGATAGTTTCTGCTATATTGTTATCCTTACTGAGCATCTAAGATAACCAATTTCTTATGTTTTATTTTTCCCAGGATTCCAATAACTATATTACGATTAACTTGGAGGAATATAATAAGGGATATGAGTGTGTTCAAAGGGGACATAATGTTTTTGTTCTTCAATTTCATAATGTAATGTAAAACTTATGTATTTATGTAGTACTTCTGAGGCTACTAAATTGATCAGTCTTTCGGTACTTGATCCCTTGTGATCATGACAATGTTATGTAATAATGCACCAACTCTGGGTAACTAGGTTCATGGCGTTACAATTACAAATCCCAATGGGGCCAACTAAGAGAAAAACATCACCTTACTTAATAAGAAATGTCCAAGGGAACCTATAGGGAGGCACACAATGGGCTACTTCGGTGAACTCTCCAAATCATCTCATCTTTTATAGGGGGTTTAAAGGTTTCTATGTGTGGTCAATATATATGAAATATTTATTTTTGGTGGATGAAAACCCTCATAGGGACCCTTGTGTCAAGGGAATAAGAAATCAACCAAAAACCTCAACCATCAGGGGTTGAGGTGATCAAGGCAGTGCACAAGGTCCAATGTGTCCTTGAAACTTCGTTCTTTCCACTTTATGATATTTCATTTTTTAAAAAATTTAAATTAATCAATTTAATATTCATTAAGGTTAGTTCCTTAATGATGAGAGCACACATCACATGCATCATAAGTAAATCATAAACACCATAGGGAAAGAACATGGATCATATACCTCTTTGATGAATCCATCCTAGTTAATTCCATAGCACGATAACTACTTTATGATATTTTCAAGAATCAAAAAAGACTTCCAAAGCCCTAATTGGCACCCTAGATCCTATATAAAATCCAAAAATCCAATTATAATCTATTTAAAAATTTTTAGGCATAGTAAAAATTAATCTCCAATTTTATCAAAGTTGGTGTAATCTCTAAAAAGCTCACCATGTCACCGCGTTTCACCAAAATCAAGTCCAAACACTTATGGGTGGTCCACAATAGACCCCTAACATAAATCTTGACTAAATCCAAAAAAAAGGAAAAAATCCTATTTAAATCTTAAATATAAACATTCAAATATTAAATTTTAATATGTAACTCCATTAAATGAAAGGTGATGATGTGTATGCATTGTCTCAGGATGTTCTCTTCATATGAAGAATGAAATCCCTATCATGCTTAGCTGATTCCACTATGATATGGTAGAATTATCAAAAAATTCATATCTAGAGAAAGAAAAAAATCATAATGAGATGAGGTGGAAAGGAGTAGATATCATCACATGAGTGACTTAACTCAAAATAATGAAAAACATTAAGAAAACACACCCTAAAACCATGGGTGTTTAAAGGTGGGAATTGGGGAGACATCCCCTCCCTAGGTACGAAAAGATGAGGGGGAGGAGGGTAATTCCCCATATAAAAATTTTAGAGTGGGTAAAGTTGACATTTTCCCCCTTTTAATACCATTGGATAGTCATTACTGGGCCACCATCTAGCCACTGGCTACCTGGTGGCTATCTACAGTAGTGTGTCTATTGTATCCCTGACCACCCTTGTATGCCTTTTCTACACTCTCGATCCTTTCCCAAAACCAAATAAGCCTTGTTTCATGTCCAATAAAACTTATTAGAGGTTTTAAACCTCTCAAAAACTGGTTTTGAAGAAAATTTTATAATCCGACCCTCCAACATGCAAAAATTAAAATTCCCTCCGAAATTTCAGACCTGTACAGACATGGGATCTTACATGTGAAATTAACATCATTTTATATTATATTAGGGGTATGGTAAAGTTTAAATAGGTAAGATAATTAATTGGATTAAAATTGAATTGAAGAGGATGAGTTTTTTATGTGGTTACTGCTTAATTCCTTATCAGTATTATAGTTCCATTCCATGAACATGATTATAGTAGTGATTCCCCTATTCTAAATACTACAAATTAATAACCCCTGTTGTGATTTTTTGTTTAAAACTACCACTCATTAATTTTCAATCACTTATATATAGATAAATAATTGGTTTTGTGTACATCTGGAAGCTGTGTGAAAATACCCATTTAAGAGATGATTCAATATTATGAAATCTCTGTTAAAAGAATTATTGAATATATATGAATTGGAATCTACTATTGGATGTTGCTGGTGTGTTTATTGTTGACCCCGTGGTTGTGTGGGATATTTGGGGTTTTTATGGTGATGGTGTTGATTGGTTAATATGTGGAAAATATTAGGGGATTCCTATAATTTTTGGTTTATATTGATGTGTGATGGTTGGTTTATAGTTGTTATCATGAGAAGGTTGTCTTGTGGTGTTATCTTTAGTAGGAGATGTTTTGGTTGTTGTAGTAAGGTCAATTGGTTTTTTACATGGTGGCTTATGGTAATTTCATGGTAGTAATAGAATATGAAAGTGTTAATATTGAAATCAAAAAGGACATGGATATAAATTAAATAATGTGGGATGGAACTGATTCTTGGTAACTAAATTAATATTTTAGATGTTAATGAATGAGTTGGACTTAAAAATGTGATGTTTAGAGTGTTTTTCATTAAAAATGAGTTTAAATGGATTAATTAACTGAAAATTCATAGTAATGAAATAATATGTAAAAAATTGTTCAATATATAATAGTAAGAAAGGAAATTACGGGTTGAGTGTGGTGGTTTGGTTTGGTGAAGTTTCATTTAGCAGTGGCTATGTGAGGTAGTAATAGTATGGTGTTGATGATAGATGGAGATGATGAAGTATTGATGTAAACCTTTAGTATGATCTTGTGTGTTGTCTATTTATATATATATTCTTGTATTTTCATGTTATTTTATATGAACCTCACCCACATCAAGTATTATATACCAAAACCCATAATTTTTGTGTGTTATTTCCCCCCACATCTAGATAGTAAGGAACAGATGGATGATTACACCCTCTTCCCTACTCCTCCATCAACATTAGAGATGTTATATGTTAAATAAAACTAGGATAAACATGAAATAAATAATATATTAAAATCTGGATTTAAATAATACATCTCACAAATAGTCAAATAACATAGGGACCTAAATGTTTAGCGTCATAGAGATTAGCAACATAAAAATATTATTTTAAAACACTTGTGAACATTTACCTATAATCATTCTCCTCTAGAAAATTTATAGACATATCACATGATATAGTAATCTACATAACCTATGGAATGGAATCATAAAAAATTGGCAACCTCAGACACTCAGTAAGGGAATAACACATCATGATGTGTCAGCTCATAAACACGAAGGAGAAAATGAGAAGGAAATAAATATATTAATAAAATATCACAAGACCATAAATAATAGTCATAAAACATTTCATATAAACATAATATAATAACTATATAATTAAAAAAGAATAAAATATTACATGGATGACAATATATATCAATAATCATAAAACATGTGAGTATGATATAAAAGTATAGAATACTTTAAAAAAGAATACATAATAATGAAAATGCGGTATTTCATATAACTGAAATGCATCTTGAAATTTATTAATAACTTGGTAAATAACGTGGATATTTTTTATAACCATAAGCTTATGAAATAATTTATGTTAAAACCTATTATTCCCATACAGATATAAACAAACTGATTATTCCCACACATTAAAATTTGAGCAAACCCATCATGCCCATACCCATGTGAACACAATCATTATATACACACTTAACTCTCTTATGAGATATAAACACAAACCAATTAATTATTGGGAATTATAGGACCCCAAACATGATTATCCATACATATGTATTCTCTATAAAATCAATCATAAAAATATCTTAAAGAACCCATGCAAAAAAGAACATGTTTCTTAAAATTCTAAATATATAACCTAACATAAACTTAAAATATCATAGGATATAAAAAATATCATTTTAAAAAAGTAATAATATCATAATAAAATTTCTATAATTTTTTCAACATCACATCAATAGAGATAAATCTTAGAGGAAAAATAGAATTAAAAATTCCAAAGGTTTCACAAAACATTTCAATCATGGTTATAAAATATGAAGTGAAAACTATTTTCAAATATTTTTTTTTGAGGAGGGAAGGAGAAGGATTTTGAAAACATTACTATAAATAGTTGTAAACAAAATATCCTTGAAAAAAAATATTTTTTTTAAAAAAATGTGTAGTTTAAGATAAACGATTTTATTTTTAAAGGATTGAAAACCCTTTTATTTAATATTTTGAAATTCGTTTGTTTAAAAACCCACTTCGTAAAAAAAGTATTACACATTAATTTTAAAAATGGGTAAAGAAAATTATGATAATTATAGAAAATAATCCATATTATAATTCCCCCAAAATAGGAGAAAATTAGTGGGAATGAAAATATGGACATGGAAGAAATGATTCATAGGTAACAATGAGTTATTCTTACAAACAATACACTTTATTTTTGAAAAACATTTTATAAAATAATTGGTTATTGATGTTGAAAAGTAATTTACCCATATAAAAGAGGAAATAAAAAATAAAATATGGAAATGTTAGGATCAAATAAAACTTTAAAAATCATATTAATGTAAGAAAGACTATGACCCAATGAATAAAAAATTGAGTTAGTGAAACTATTATGAAATTAATAACAAAAGAATCAAATGAGTTTGAGAGAAATATTATAAAATGGGAATTAAAATATAATTAAATGATATATATTTCCATATATGAAATAAATTGGGTAGTGAATACACCTTATAAAATAATTTATGATGCATAATATCAGACATGTACTAGAGAGTTCAAAATGAGACAAAGAAACCCATACCTTTACTCTTGATTTCAAAAAAAGTGATTTAACTCCTATATAAAAGAAATAAATATTTTAATAACTAATTTAAAAACCATATTCATACCTATAAATATTTATAATTTTTATTTATAATCATTATCTACATGTATATTAGTATGTTTTTACTAACTTTCTCACATATCGTGTATAAAGTGTTGACCATTTGTACTAGTTTTGAATGAACAATGTCAATATTAATTTTTATCCAAATTTTTATCATTCAAACTTTATTAAGTTTAATATAATTTTTGACTTATAATGATTTATTGTGTTTCAATTTCCTTTTATGAGTGTTTCATTCTTTATCCTTGAAGTTGAAATCGATAATAAACACACTTCGATGATTTTCTTAACCCACCAACAATGTTTTATTAATTATTACGTTAAGTATTCATGTATATATTATAGAATAAAAAACAAATTATTATTTAAATATTTATATAATATTATACCATTAATTATGTTTTCATAGTCATATATGATATAATTTTTTGGTGTTGTTCAAGTAGGTTATCAAACTAATCAAAACATGAACATACCATGATTAATGGATGATTATGACATGATTTAGTTGTAATTTCATTATACTAGTATCATAATGATGATATTTAGTATTTATTAGTGTGATAAATAATAATTTTAAGTAATTAGAATAATAAATAATAGTTATGAAAATAATTCATAATATGAACAAATTTTTTATTCGTATTAGTTTTCTTGTTTGTGCTAGTTAATTTTATAAAGATTATTTATAATTTATATTATTAATATGTTATTCAATTTGTATAACATGAAAATTATTCATATCATAAAAATAATATTTTTCAATTAAAAATATTATCATTACTAACCATATAAGGCGGCGAGGAAATGAAAAACTGAAATCGATCATTACACGGTGGAAGTAGTCTACATGTACACATGGTTGAGTATTTTGTATTCCATAGAATGGCGAAAATGGGTAATATGGTTTAACATTTCAGAATAAAAAGTATTCCATTAAGATCATAATTATATATTAAATTCTATCTTAGTACCATCTAAGTTAGGTGGTTATCGAAAATGAAACATGTTTCATCATGGTGGTGGTAGTGCGCACAACACACGATTCACATTTTTTCTTACTAGAAAAGGGGAGGGTGTTTAATGATTGTACCATCATTATAATAAAAAAATAGTATACTAATGACACTTATTTTACCATTATATGTTGGTGAAATTAAAGGCTCAAAAATTGAGAAATAATGAAGAAGATAAGATATAAGGTTGACACAAACATCAAAAAATCAATTTAAAAAATGTTTTTAACATGTTAGCCCTTTACCTCTTTAGTTACTCAATTTTTAGTGTTTTAGTTTTCTCAATGGTAACTAGTTTTTACCAAGGTAATTTATCCTTTATTCAAAAAAATTAAATAATAATTAATATATAATTCAGAAATAATGATTCCAAATTTGAAATCCATTTTTTTGTTTTAATTTTTAAAAGTGATAAAAATTATTTTAAAATACTAAATGTATAATGTATTAATTTTTTTTTGAAAAATTTAACCGAAGTTCTAAAATTTAAAATATGGTCTTATAAATAAAAACCAACAACTTTAAAATTATAAATTCACTTATATAATGATTACTTGGTCTTAGAATAATGTTTTACAAATTTTTAATTGATATCTATATACTAACAATGTCTTAAAAGGCATGTTATTTTTGAAAATGATATTTCTCCTCTGTCCACCTAAAAATCTATATTTTTAGAAAAATAAAAAAAATTATATTATGATAATACTTCCATGATAAATCCAAAAATGATTTTAATTTTTTCAAATCCTCATTCTAAAAATTATTATTTTTAATTTTAAAAGAGAAAATATAGAGAAAGTCTATTTTTATAGAAAAAATAAATTTAGTATATTAACACTTATTTTTTCTATAAATTACTAATTAATTTAATATTAATATATATTGTTATTATTTAACCAAAAAAACTTAGTTCCATGAAATAAAATTCCAATTTTAGAAAAATACATTTTTAATCATAATGTGAATATATAAAAAATGATTTTTCCAAAAGCATAAAAATCTATGTTATATTTATACATATAAATATTTTTTTACTTTTTTATATAATATTAATTTTTTTCTTACATAACAAATTATGATATATATGCAATACCTATGCATAAAATAAGACATGGTTCCCATTTCTAGTGAAATTTCAACTATCATAGATCTTGTTATAATCTCCTTGAGCTTAAACATCTCATGTATACATTTTTTCTAAAACCGCAATTGATCAAGTTTGGCTTGTGATTGGTCAAGGAAAAAACCCCTTTTAGATACCTCCCTTATGAGTTTAGACAAATGATATTCTTAAGGAATACTTCCTCTTTCAAATTAAATTTCTTCTAACTTTCTTTATTGATTTGTTACATTATTAATTTAACTTATACTAGTTAATTTAATGATTATATTTAATATTAAAAATATATCAAGGTTATTTGTTTAGATAGGTATGGTATGTTAAACACACTATTTAACATATTATTTATTTAAAGAGAATATACATTGAAATATCTATTCATTACATTCTATCACTCTTAAATAAATTGCACCATCACTATTTTAATTATTAATTAATAAAAATGTTTGTTAATGGTATCTATAACATGGCCTAAAATTTAGTTTTTGTAACACCCCAATATTCCATGTTACACCTTCTTTTAAATAATTCAATAGCTTGCGCTGCAAATAACATCAAGTTCGAGCGCACCATGACCTATCAAACCAACCGTTTAAAAAACGGTTATGAATAATATTAAACAAATTATGAAATTTATAAATTTTATTTTTTAAAATAGAGTTAATTTTTGAATTCTTAATATTAAAATTAGATTATGGTGAATTTTTTGTATTTTTTCTGAAAAGTTTCAAATTTTGATGAATATTGAAAAATACTACATTGTTGTTAAAAACTGACTTTTTCATTTAAATAATTATTTTACTATAAATTGATTTTAAAGTCACAATTGATAAACAATAAATTTATTAATCCAATATAGTTCATTTTATTCATTTAATAATATAATTAGATATAAACATTTTATTAAACTTTTGAATGTCTCTTTTACTCGCCTTCCAATTACATCTGTAGATTATCATTAAACATAATTTTACCGCTTCTATGAATTTAATTTTGAAAAAAATACATACATTGTTGTAATCAGTATAATTTTATTTTCTAATAAGATCAAAATATTTTTTAGTGAATAGTTACTTTTGGATTTTATTTACTACGGTTAAAGGTAAATAGGGTAATTAAAGGTAAAATTAATATTATAATAATATAATATTACCCTACAACTTGCCCGAATTTCATTGGATTCGTTTTTTTCGACCAAAATAAAATTTAGGTAAAAAATATGATTCTTTTGAAGCCACTTGTGTTAGATTATGATGTTTATTATATTTTGTTAAACGAAGAGTTAAAAATATCATATTCAAATTTTAATAACTATATCATTTTTAATATGAGGATATATAAGTGATATGGTAAAATATAAATAGTATTTAGAAATATAAAATGATTATCTACATAATGGTAATTTATTTATAATTTTAGGAAATAAATAATAAAATTAAACTGTGACACAATAGTGATACAATAATTGAATTATTAAAGGAAGAATCAATTAAATGATATTAAAAATAATAAAATAAATATAATTTTACTTAATTAATGAAATCCAAGAATTTTATAGATAACATAGACACATTAGTTACATATTACACATATTGGTTTAAATTTATCATGTTGTTTTGATGTTTTAAAAAAATGAAAACTTTTAATAGTATCAAAATTTACATAAATGATACTTTAAAATAATTATTATCTAATTAAATGTTATAAAATTCATAAAAATATTAGTATCATACAAATAACTATTATAATGTTAAAAATTTCATAAATGATCCAATTTTTGTTCATTTTTCATTTTATAATAACTATATTAACCCTATAGTGTAAAAATACAAGAAGAAACCGTAATAGTTAAACTATTTAACTAAGGGTTAAAACCAAAATATAAGGTTAAATTTATACTCTAAACAACTAAAAAATTCATTTGTTAAGGGTATTTAGACCCACCCACATATTATACTCTAAATAAGTCACTTTGGATCTATTTTAAATCGAATATCAATTTATAATAAATTAGTAGTTTTGGAGTTTCCAAAAGTGCCCCTTACCTATATTATAAAAATGCACCTCTCCTTCTCTTTTATTCACATATCTAGATCCCTTTGTCTTTGATAATACCTTAACAATTATCCTCCCATATTCCCTCACTACATCCTAGAGTCCATACTTTGATAATAAATCCATTCTATGGAGTTCTTTTGTACAAACCAAAAAGAGATATCCAACAAAGAGGTAATTGTTTTATCACCACTTCTAAAGTTATTTTCTTATTCTACTTACTCTTTCTATGTTGTTTCCATATTAAAATTAAAAATACATTATCATCCATATACTTAGATGTTATTATAATCATGGGAAAACCATATTATTCATTTTATCCATTATATTAATAACAATATCACCATGTGTGCCTATGTACGGTTTACCATCTCAACATCGTGGTGTAATTTTTTATTCAACACTAAATTAATTGGATGGATATAATGAAAATTATAATGGATATAAATAGTTAATATATCATGATAATTATTCTGTATAATTAATATATCATCCTATTCTATACCATTTAACCATAAATGAAATGATATCGTCGCTCGTGCGTACATACGACTTACCATCTCCACAACGTGGTGAGATTCATTCTCCACGTTAACCATTCAAGAATGATTATAAAATTTATATTACGAGTAAAAATAATTATTATGAACTTAATTTCATTCTATATATGAATAAAATACATCATATTCATAAAAAACATGACTTACATGACAAAACAGGAATGGGATAGTAAATCACTTAACACCCGAAACAACAGTAATACTGATATATTATTACCAAGAAGATATAAGAGGATCATATATGATTTCATAAATATGGATATGGTGCTGGTATAATTTAATAACATGATTTAACCATTATATAAGAAGTTTAATCACCCTCGACTAAAGTAAATTACTAGGTAGGGGTTAATTTCACAATCTCTTTCTTATCCGAGATTGTTTATACATAAGTATCTTTCTTGACATCTTTGTCATCCATGTCCATGTTTCTTAAAAATTTAATTCAAAAATTATTACTATTAATCTACTATTTTTTAAATTTATTTTATCCATTTTTTAATTTTTATAAAATGTTTGAAATGAATCTTTCCATCATTTTCAAAATAAGGTACTTTATGACATTTTCTAAAAAAATTAAGGAATGAATGTTAGTTGTAACTTATACAGCACAAGTGGCTATTTCTGCAATCATGATTCCTTAACATTTATAATATTCCCTTAAAATCTTACAATGATATTTTTAAAATAAATGTTTTTTTATAATTTCACAACTTTTAAAATATTTCAAAGTAAAAATGGATATTTTTCTCATATAGTATTGATGAATTTATTAGATTATTTTCATCTATAACCACATACTTTGTTTGATTTTATGATTTTTTAGGTTTATTTATTATGATACAATATTCTATATTTTATTGAAGGGTTTATGATATATTTAACTGTGGATGTTCTATGTTTATACCATTCATGATTTATGGTTAAAGTATTAACATTTCGTATGCTAGTTTTAATATGACTATTTATTTTATGTTTCGCCCTTTTCATAAGAGGAATGCATTGGACATAGTAAGTGATGGGAGGGGCCCACTATAGCCCCATTATGCATAAGTAAGTATCATGAGACAAACTAGTTTCTTGGAATAAGGCCTTGATGGTATGGTTATAATGTCCAAAATTATGTATTCCCTAATTATGAGATTATTTATTGATATAACATGTAATTATTCGACTAGTATAATATCCATGTGAATGTTTAATTGAAATTATTTGATTTATTTATTTCCATATTATGTTGAAGATTATTTTTAAAAGGATTTTGTTTTAGTTATATACCTTACCTTAATAGTTTTTGCTTATTTATGATAGCTTCCACTATATTGATTATCCTTTTTGAGCATCTGATCTCACCACTTTCTTATGTTTCATTTTACCCCAATATGTGAATTAGTATATTATTATTGACCTGTAGTAATAGTTTAAGGTATATGAGAGTTTTTAAAATGGATATTATGTTGTTATTAATTTTAATATGTAATTTAAAACGTATGTTTGTTTCTAGAATTTCCAAGGCTACTAAATTGATCGATCCCTTGAGATTTGATTTTATTATGATCATGCTGATGTAATAAAATAATACACTGAAATAGGGCAACTAGGGTCGGGGTGTTGCAATTTTCTAATGAGGTATTATTCACACCTATATACTTACAATAAGAATAATCCTAATATTGTGTTCCTTATTATCCATTTTAGTTTAAAACCTCTCATGGTTTGGTGTTATGGCCTATTTTATTTTTTCATTGTGTTCATAATTTATACCTATAATTACTAATTATCATAAATTAGTTTAAGGTATGAAATGTGATTCCATATTATTATAATACCTACACCACAAAAACCTATCTCTCATCCCCTACAGTTCTTCAACTTGGTGGTGCTAGTGGAAAGTTGAGGTTGAATGATGAAGTAATCAAAGATTGATCCTTCTCCTCATTTTGATTTTGACATACACATTCATACACCTATCAATACTTTCTAGAGTATCCACCTCTACTACCCCAACTTTCTCCCTATCTATCTTATCCCTCACCTGTATCAATAGCTTCAGCAGATACCCACCCATATCCTCACGCACTTGTTTTACTAGTTCTTACACTGTCTTCTCTGTAAAAACCCTCTCACTTAAAGGTTTCTATGGTATTAATTCCCTTCCATGTATGATCAAGGTAACTATTCATGTTCTCAAATATGTTCTTCTATGAAAAAAAACTATTTCTTTCACACACTGTATAGGATTTCATTCTCTAGGGAATCAAAAATGATTCTCGAACTACTGCTATCCTGAGGTCACTATGTAACCTTATTTTTCTCCTAAACACCATTTCACGTGGCACTAGTGGAAGTGCGTGTGTGTGTGGGGGGGGGGGTGATTCATTCTACCCCTACCATTGGAATGGTGATTCCAACTTATCTGGAAACATCAGAGCCTATATGCAGTGGTAGTGCAGTAAGGGATGATGATAAAAAGAATTATTTTCAATCATCTACTACTGTAGTGATGTTAAGTTCTCTCCATAGTGGTTGTTGGTTTTTATTTCTATCGCATCCTTTTTTTAATATTGATTGTGTTGTGGGTAATCTAACCATTACAAATGAATACAAAATCTATGTTGGAATAGTTAATCCATTGCATCAAATCTATCCAAAGAGGTCATACTAAGACTTATGTCATAATAAACTTAAATTTTAAAGTCAAACCATCATATAACTAGAAATTTTATTTTATAAACAAAACACTAGGGTGGTACACATAGATTTTTTAAGAATTCTTAGAGGGTCTATAATAAATATCCCATATTCATAATTTTAAAGCGCATGATTTATTTATCACAATCCACTTCATCATTATTCATTGAAAAAAATACACCTTATTCCCTTGGTTATGAGTGTTGTTTACACCTTTCATTCTTATAATCCTTAGATTTATAAAACTGACTTGAGTAATGACCATATTTTCCACATGTAAGGAATTGGACCATTAATGGTGCTTTTAGATACTTATTTCCCACTCCCATCATGCTTATCAGTCTCTTCATTTTCCTATGGATGTTTGATGCCTGATTACCACCTCTTCTAAAAGTAAAGCATCTTACAATCCCCTTGATAAAATCACCTTGTTGCTTCTTCCAACATTTATGACATATAGGAAATTGAACATTATTTATTTAATCATCATCATAACTTTATCTTTCATGAGAGTCCATACCTATCTTATTTAGTGTATTTGGGACTTCAACTATGTTCACATTATCAATCATATTTCATGATAGCTGGTTTGGAATAATTGAAATGTTTCTCACCCTATTTACCATTCCTATGGGTTGTTCATTGTTGTAATGATCGTTTTTCCCTCACACTCATGGTTCCTTTTAGTTACAACCATTACTAAAACCAAAATGGATAACATGAGTGAAAAAAATAAATAATACAAGGATGCTATCATAATAATAAAAGTAATTCAACCTTATAACATCTTGTTCTTTTACATTTTTATATTGGCCCATAGTTCCTTATGTTTAACCTATATCAATATTATATTGACGTAGTTTACTTTAAGTAGGGTTATTTTATGCTTCTCAACTTAATCCCTCAAGGTATCTAGGAAATAAATCCCTCAAAGTGGGTTGTGAATATCATATAATCAAATAAGTAATATAGACAAAAATTATCAAACCAAGTGTTCAATTAGGCCTCTTTATCAGGAACCAAGTGACAATTGGGTTAATGCTTAACATGATATTTTTAGGGTTATTACCCCCATGTACATATATACCAGAGCCATCATCCACTTATAGTATCCCAAAATTGATTTATTTCTAAGGAAAACCATATACTCAATACTTTACTATTATTTCATGATATTATCCCATACATAGACTCATCTCTAGAGTTTTTACTTAGGATCTCTTACCCTAACAACAAATTTAAATAAACTAATCTCCAATAATAACTAAACCCTGATCTAATACCCATTAAATTGAACCAAACTAAACACAACATAAATAATACATCAATCTCATGATTTAAATAATATATCTCATAAACAATCACACAACCCAAGGACCTAAAGGTTTAGTGTCTTGGAGATTAGTTATATAAACATATTATTTTACAAAACATGCGAACATTTCTCCACAATAATGCTCTTATAGAATATTTATAGGCATATAATATGATAGAATTATATCCATAACCTGAGGAATAGAAAAATAAAAAATAGGTTATATCAGACACTCTATAAGGGGAAACATATCACAATGTTACATATTATAGACATGGAGGAGAATATGTGGAAGATATAAATATCCAAATAAAGGATCAAATGACCGTAGACTATTGTCATAAAATATAATAGATAAACATAATATCATAACTATATCATTAATAAAGTACCAAAAATTACGACATAGATCAAAATACATATAAAAAATTATAAAACATGGGGCATAATATAAAAGTACACAATACATTAAAAAAGAATGAGTAATCCTTAAAAAACATGGAATTTCATGGAAATGAAATTCATATTGAAAATTTGGTATATCATTATAAATAACTTGTAAATGTACAACAACCATAAGCATAGTAAAACCATTGTGATTAAACCCATTATTCCCATGCCTATGTGAACAAACTCATTATATCCATGCCCAAAAATGTAAGAAAACCCAGTATACCCATGCTTGTGTGAACAAAATCAATATGTACATACCTAACTATATCCTGAGATATAAACTAAAACCAATTAATTAGAGGTAGATATAATAACCCAACCATAATCATCCATACATATGAGTTCCACTTAAATAAATCATAAATATATATATCAAAGAACCCATGGAAAAATAATGGGCTTCTTAAACTTCAAAAAAATCATGTAACATAAACTTATAAGATCATAGGATATCAAAAATATCATTTTAAAAAAGGAATCATATTATAATAAAATATATAGGATGATCAAAACCTCATCTCATGATAGATAAGACTTGGAGGAAAAATAAAAGTTAAGATACAATTTTTTTATAACACCCTTCAAAGATTGTTATAAAAGATAGTGTAAATTACTTTCAATTTTTTTTGGTAAAGAGTAGACTTTTGAAAACCTTATAATAAATAATTCCAAATTAAATAAACTTGAAAACACATTATTCTTATAAAAAAATGTGGAGTAAAAGATAAAACATTTGATATTTAAAGGTTGGAAAACCCTATTCTCTAATATTTTGAAATACCTTTGTTTAAAAACCCACTCCATAAAAAGTGTATTAAGTGGTAATTTTGATATGGGATATATATAATTATGATAATCACAAAAAAATAATACAAATTATATTTCCCATAAATATTGGATTTCATTTACAGGAAGGAAAATATGTAAATAGAGGAAAATATTTATTATTAATAATGGGAGTCATTAATACCAATGATACACTTTTATTTTAGAATTTGTTTCTTCAAAGAATTTGTATCTAATAATGAGAATTAATTTCTAAATAGAATAAAAGTAAATTACAAATAAAATATGGGATGTGTAGTATCAAAGAAAACTTCAAAATTATATTGATGTAAGAAAATACTATGACCTAATGAATTGGAAATTTACTCAACGAAACTCTTATAGAATTGGAAATGAAAGAATAAAAGGAGTTGGAGAGAAATATCATGAAATTGAAATTAAAATCTCATGAAGTGGAAGATATTTTTATATGTGAATTAAATTTTTTAGTGAATACACTATATAAAATATATTATGGAACACAATATAAAATTTTTCCCACAGAGTTGAAAATGATACAAAGAAACACTACATTTACAATTGATTTAATGGTAAGTGATTGATACTCTTATATAACAAAAGTAAATATCTTAGTGACTAATTTTATAACTATATTTATAATTTTAATTTATAATCATTATCTACATGTATATTATTTTGTTTTTACATATTTTCTCACATCAAGTGTTTTTAATTTTGACCATTAGTACTAGTTTCAAATGAGCCATGTTAGTATTATTTTTTATTAAAAAGTTTATCATTATAATTTCATGAAATTTACTATAATATATGAATTATAATTATTTATAAAGTTTTAATTTTCCTTTATTAGTGTTTCATTCTTTATCCATGTAGATGAAATCAACAATAAACACACTTTAGTGATTTTCATAACCAACAAAATGTGTTTTCTTAATTATTGAGTTTAATATTGATGTATCCTTTCAAAAAATAAAAATAATTATTTAAATATTTATATCATACTATACCATTAATTATTTTTTCATATCCATCCATGATATAATTTTTTGGTGTTGTTCAAGTAGGTGGTCAAACTGACCCAAATATTAACATACCATAATTAATGGATGATTAGGAGGTGATTTAGCTGAATTTTAATTAAAAAAAAGAATAATGATCATATTTAGGGTTTATTAGTGTTATAAATCAGAATTTTATGTAAGTATAATAATAAGTAATGGATATTAAAATATTACATAATATTAATAAATTGTTTTTTTCTTCATAGTTTTCGTGTTTGAGACGGTTGATTTTATAATGAATTTTTATTACCCATATTATTAATAGGTTATTCAATTTTTATTACTATAACCTTATTCATATCATGAAAATCATATTTTTCCATTAAAACCATTCTCATGACCATCCATGTAAGGCAAAAATGAAATGAAAAAGGGAAATAAATCTTTCCCTGGAGGCGGTAGTCCACACGTATGCATGGTATATGATTTCATTTTCCATATAATGGGGAAAAAAATATGGTTTATCATTTAATAATATAAATTATGTCATAAATATCATTTTTATATATTAAATTCCCTATTAGGACCATCCTTTCATGGTGGTGATGGAAAATGAAACACATTACGTTGTGGATAAGGTAGTTCGCACAACACATGATTCGTGTTTTTGTTTTTCTTAATGGAAAAGTGGAGGGTGGTTAATTAATTTTACAAAATTATAATGACATAAGATTATAATAATGATACTGATTTTATAATTATATGATTTTGAAAATAAATTAAAAGAATAAGGAAAGCACATAAAAAGATAAGAAAGAGGGAGGAGCAGTTATAAATCTATACCTTACTACTTGGATTATCTCCATTTTGAAGGGGATTAAACCTTGGATGGATTGAATTTTAATAATATAAGAACATAATTAAGATTTTTTAGAGTGTTTATGATAGTTTTTGGATTTTGTTTTCTGAAATTAATGGTTTTTGGTGTGAGGGGAAGTGAGGAGAGGAGAACCCCTTTTATAAGTGAAAAGGGATGACGTTTCTATAAATACTAAAAACTTTTCAATAATGGGAAGTAAATATCAAGGTAAAAGGATCCAAAATTGATAAATAATGGATGTTAGAGGATATAAAGTCAAGAAATGCCTAAAAAACTTAATTAAAAATACGTTATTAACATGTGAGGCCCTTTATCTATTTCGTTACTCATTTTTACCATTTTGTTTTTCACCATAGTAACTATTTTTTACTAAGGTAATTTATCCTTTATGCCCAGAAATAAAATTTTCCTTTTTATATAATTTATACATAATGATTCCAAATAATAAATCCATTTTTTTTAATTTTTAAAAAGTGGGAAAAATTAATTTTAAAATACTAAATGTATAATGTATTAAAAACATTTTGTTTGAAAAATATTATTGAAATTCTAAAATGTAAACTATGGGAAGATAACTTAAAAAAACATTCATAAAATTTAAAACTCACTTAAAAATAAATATATTTGGTCATATTAATTTTTTCCTAAATTTAAAATTCATACTTATATACTGATAATG
This sequence comes from Viscum album, assembly GCA_963277665.1. Taxonomy (NCBI): domain Eukaryota; kingdom Viridiplantae; phylum Streptophyta; class Magnoliopsida; order Santalales; family Viscaceae; genus Viscum; species Viscum album. Next base: position 917,789,530 of record OY728157.1, read on the forward strand.
TTATAAAAGTCATGTTATTCATGAAAACAATATTTTCACTATTCACCTAAAAATCAATCATTTTAAAAAAATAAAAAAAATTAAACTTAGGATAATATTTACATGATAAATCAAAAAATTAATTTTGTTTTTTCAAATTATCATCCTAAAATTTATAAATTTTATTTTTATTTAAAACCTTAAAATATAGTGAGAAACTCTTTTATATAATTATGAATTTTGGTATATTAACTATTATTTTTTTCATATAAATTACAAATTAATATAATTTCAACATATCTTTTTATTATTCAATAAAAATAAAATTTTTTCCTTGAAATTAAATTCCAATTACCAAAAAATAAAATTTTTATGAATAAAGTGAATTTAGAAAAATGAATTTCCAAAAAAGTATAAAAATTCATGATATATATTTAAATATAAATATTTTAATATATTTTTATATAATCTTAATTTTTACTTATATTACACCTTATGATCTCAGTGTAAGACCTAACCACCCGAACGGATCTAGTTTTAGTTTCATGTAGTGGTTTAGCTGACATGGATTCTGTGTAAATATCTATGATCTTGAACATTTCCCAAATATGGGTTTTCTCAAACTATAATTTTTTAAGTTAGTATTGGGCATAGTCAAGGGAAAAACCTAGTGAAGCTACATTCCTTTTAATTTTAGAGAAATTGTCTTCATTAGGAAGACATATTCCTCTAAATTCTATTTTCTCTTACTTTCTTTATTGATTTGTGATATGGTTACTTCAATTTATACGAGCTAATTTAATTGTATTTTTTAATATTAAAAATATATCAAAGTTTTTAATTTTAGTTAGTTATAGTGTGTAAAACATAATATTTAATTTATTATTTATTTAAGGAGAATATACTATTAAATCTTGGTTATTTATAGAGGTACCTAGTTAGTGGGGCATAATTGGTAGTAAATACCAAAGAAGAGAGGATGTGATATGTGGTGGGGGTCATGCATAGTAGGGGGAAGGAATGAGGTTGATGTTATTCACATTTATGATACCCTATGTACCTGGATATGAGGTTGTGGATAGATGTGTAATGATGAAGATGGTGATTCAGCATCATATGTGTGATGTGTATGATGTCATTATCGCCAATACACAATACTAGGCTATACGAGAGGCTGGGGTAGTTAGGGTTGTGACTTGACCCACATAAAATTTGGATCAATACGTAGTGATGCGATGGAATAGATGTGATGTGAGCACATGATGTTTGATTTTGGGGTATGATATTTTCAACTTAGTAGTGTAAGTGGATTCATGTATTCTTTATTAAGTTTTTCTTGATATTATCTTACTACTTACTTGCGTATTTTGGTGTGTGATCTATGGTGAGGGTGTGATGTATAATTGACTTATTTAGGTGCTTATTGGTTCTATTGTTTGTTTACTCATTCATTAGTATAATCTTTTAACATTTATATAGAATACCTTGGATATGATCCAACTAAGTATACATGTTATTCTAACTCTACATATATATAAAATGTTTTTAGGTTTCTAGTTAGGTTTCGAAGACCAAGATGGACATTACTAGCTTGGAGGTTGGAGTTGTTATGGAGTTACTATTGTAGGTTTCCCTTTGGTTTTATTTTGGAGACTTTTATATGTATTTATTGATTTATACATGTGAGATGGTTTTGTTTCATTTATGTTATTTGATATATTTTTTGGTGTTTTTTTATCATTTCCCTTGATTTTCCTCATATATTTAGTGTAATGCCTCCCATTTGAGTTTTTTACACCCTTGATGCTAGCCACCAACATTGGGCCTATTGGAGATGGGACTCGGGGGTCACTCTTTCTATTCAATATCAAACTAGGAGGGGTACTAATAGAGGGTGGGGGATGTGATATATTGGTATAAAATACTCTGGTTGATAGACAAGATGAATTTTAGAGTTTGACATTAGTGAGGGATGCATGACAATAAAAGACATGCAATGATTGTCAAACCTAGTCTATGATGTATCAAGGCAGACTAGTTAGGACATAGGTGTTTAGGTCCTCACTATGATCTGATGTAAGGACCTTAATATTATTGAACACCCTAGATGAGATAATTCAGATTGATGGGTTGAGGCCTTAGAGAAGTACATGAATCACGCTTCATTGAATTTTTGATTGAATGAGGAGTTTTTTTTGGAATTAATATGATTTTAATTAAATGAAGTCTAATAAATTCCATTCTACCAGACATAGGATTTCTTCCCTTATATTTTTCAAATATGGATCATGGTCATTGTCTGTGTGAAGTGTAGGAGGTAGAGGCTAGGCATGCTGATATAGTTGATCATTAGAGGAATGATTCGATAGAGTATGGAACATTATAGAGGGAATTGCATGATTTCCAACATTAGGTTGTAGAAATGTTTGAGGGGTGTGTCTCCGATCGAGAGATGGATCATTTAATATCGATTATTTAGATCACCATTATTCTATTTTTGGATCTATTTGATTACTAGGTTCCATTTTTAGTTATTCAAATGTGTTGGGGGTGCATCAGTAGTGGAAAATGTTTCCTAGATAATAGAAGGGGAATTATATTTTTTGCGATGACTTCGTAAATTAATTTTGTCTGGAGTTATTAACATCGATGATGAAAGTGAAAAATAGGTATAATCTATTCTCCCTTCAATAGGGGATCCAGATCATGTGGGAGTTCAATATCAGGTTTAAGGACCTTCTATATTTCTCTCATAATCTCTTTCAAGATGTGGAGTTTAGGTCATGAAATCTTGAAGAGGCACTGCATACAGTGATCAAATATGTATTCACCCCATTTACTCTTACTACATATCTGGTGTTGAACAAAAATGTAGAAGTGATCGAGAGGATTTACTCACATGAAGGAGTGCCTCAAGAGGGAGGTTAATAGAGATTCTCGCAGAGGAGTGCTTTAGGTGGGGGATCCTGAATGTTTGGGAAGGCAAGGTTCCAATAAATAGAGAGTCAACCTTGGTAGTATCTTTCAAGAAACATTAGGGCTAGTGGTTCCCATGAATATACCAGTGGATTTCTATTTATGTGTTATTTCTTTAGAGGTTATGGTCACCATTAGGAAAAAATGTCTAATGGTTATGGGTGCTCAAAACCCTTTCTAGCATTAATAATATTAGATTTCCCCAAGTTTATATCAATATAAGATGCCTCTAATGGGTTTTCAACAACAAAGTGGAGATAAATATTGTATAGGTTATTCCCACAGTGATCATTGTCCTTAGGGACCCAATATGGATCATGGATATGGAGGTTATTAGTAGTGAGGTAGAGGAATTGGGTGTAGTCAGGTGCATTTTATGGAGGTGACAACACCAAAGGGATTAAAGGTTGTTCAAGGCATGATCATTTTATAATCTACCATAGTTTATTCTTTTTTTGATTATGGATATTTTCAATCCTTTTTTGCACCCACATTGGTTAACATGTTTGGTATAGACATGGAGAGGTTTTAGACCCTTGGGTACCTTGAAAAGGGAGGGGTGAATTATGGTGTCAAATTTTTTATTTTGAATTAAGGATCATGTTCCCACCAAGGTTGGAATATATTAAACCTATCAGATAGAATTTTATAGACATATAAAATAGAAGTAAAGAGAAGTAATGTAGAAAAAAATAGATTTTACTTGGTTCAACACAAATGGCTATATCCAAGGTGCACAATCCTATGATGTCCTAATGTTCTAATATCCAATATGCTTCACTATTTTTTTGGATTACAGATTTTTAAAATGATCAATCCATTCCAATCACACTAGATTTATAATGTATTCATAGATAGAACATTTCCATTTTTAGATCACCTCCATTGAATCCTCATTGCGATATACTCTGGAAGAAGTTTGACCATCATTTAACTATTGGAAGGACGTATTCTCCACATTAAAATAATGTTGAATGTTATAAATCATCAAAAATAGAGAATGATGCTTTGATAAGATCATTTATCTAAAAAATAGCATTGGAAAATAGTTTTTTGAGGGTTCAAAAAACATTTTCCTACAAAAACGTTTCAGTATGTATCCCTATCATATCACTCAATCACATGACCATATGCATAAGAATTTGGATACATAAATACTATCTGTGACTATGGTTGCATAAAACTAATTAAAAAAGTTTTTGCACAAGACCATAGGCATGAATCACCTTCACAAGACCTACACCAGATGAGCTGTGTCTTATGGCATCGATAGTGTATCACTTCACTGGTTATGAAATCGCTTAACCGAGCCACAAAAAATTCACACATGAACCCTTTCATGTGACTAAGTCACCAAAAAACATCTAAAATCTCCCAAATCAGTTTTGACTCATTTATTTTTTTAAATATGTGATCAAAATCTTTAATATAGGTATAATCCTTTGAAAAATCTACTTAACACATATAAATAAATCTACAAAAAGTGGCTACATCTTTGACTGACTCAATCACATGAAATTTATCAAACCTAGTAACATAAAGATAACCATCTTAAGTGAACCTATGAATATCTGTGTGAAACTTCCATCACAAGAAATCCATCATAAACTCACTACCCAGCTTACATGGTAACATGATTGGTCTTCCTTTAACATCAATTTCCTTATGTGATTTTTGTGATTCCCATCACTCGACTTCCATCGTGTGATCCCTTCTTGGTTATGAAAACTATGTAATTTTATGATCATATGCGCACCACATAATATCCTTAAATAATCACGTAAGACCACCTCAATACACATAAAAACTCATGAGATCACATGATTTGTGCAAGAAAATGTGCTCTTTGAATGCCTTTCCCAGAAATGGTTGTCCACCATTTCTAATGTAACTTACTTCATGTTATTTGTATGATCCTATCATAAGATTACTTTTTATGCTTTTGATTCACATGATTACAACACCTATTTCATTCCTCTATAAGATATCGCAATATTCCATACATCTTTTGTGAGCATGTAACTTTTTAGGTTCAGGAGATCATGTATCTCTTACACACTTATGCGATCACATTAACCTTTATTCCTTATGTGATCATGTAAATCATCAAGGCTTATGAGATTTTAATTATTTTACCCTGGAATTGAAGACAAAGTTTCTTGAAAACATTGGTTAATGATGCTAACTTCCTAAACATACTTTATGGTATCAAACTATCTTCTTATTTATAAACATCCTCCCCCAAAAAAATTATCATGAATATACTAGAAAAGTATTTTCAACAAACACAATAATATTTTTCCAACTTATATCGCCCTAGTTCAAACATTCTCCACCAACTATGGGTTTGTTGAAAATCCATAATGAAATTCACATCCTATCACCCTTCATATGACCATACAATATCTCTTTCATCACTCTAATTCTATGTGATCAACACTTAGTGTAGAAAACAAGATTTTGGGAGAGAAATCCATGCCCTAAGAAATTATAGAATCTGTCATATCTCCATTCATTTAAAAACTTACCTTTAACACACATCATATCCCCATGGATCATATCTCCCCTTGAATTCAACATCCAAAACTCCCCATGAATAATAGAGTGATTTATATATCAACAACCACCTATTGGAAAAACAACTTATCCTTGAAAAATACTTAATTTCAGAGAATATTTCTCCTCCTTTGAAAATAAACCTAATATGAATGATCCTACCAATCATGAAAAAAATAGTTAATCCAAAATATACAACTATAAAAGGGACTTTTTTTTTGTTTTGTTTTTTTAAACTTCCTTAGATTGAGGGAGGTGGTTAAACACTAAGGTTCAACCAATGCTTCTCAAACATCAGAGTGGGAAATTAGTTTTTCATGATATATTCCAACTATTTTGTTGTTTCAACATTCTCCATTTTGATCAATTATTGTTCAAACTACTCTTCGATAAAATTATACCATATTTTAATATTCTTGGCATGAGATTGTTAAACCAAATTTTTCATGAGATCAATCATACTTTTATTATAACAGAAGGTCACCGTTGTTCATTTCACTTATTCATCAACATCCTCCAGCCAATTATTCATCAATAGTAGTTGAGTTCATGATTTTATTGCTATAATGTATTCCACATCTATCATACTATGTGATGTTATTTATTATATCTTATTTATCATGACAACATACTTACTACAAATGAAGAATTATCCACCACTTGTGGAAGTTCATTCAACTGTATCTCCATCACAGTCTACATCAATGAATTCAGATAATTATTGATATTTTCAAGAATAAAAAACAATCCATATTTGAGATTCCTTGAATATATTATATAATATTTTTAACTATTATGTGATACTCTTACTTTGGATCACTCTAAAGACAAGCTCCCAAACATATTGAAAAAAAATATTCAGCCATGTTTCAGTTAAGTATTGTAAGATTTTTTTCTTGTATATAAGGTGGGTTCCACAGATTTTTCATTCTCATGGTTTCTAAATTTTTTCCCAATTTAAATTAGTGTGTATATTTTTTTTGGAATCATGCATATTAATTTTTTTAATTTCTCTCAAGCACACTTTACCTATGAAATAAAAGTATATTTACCATTCTAAATCACTTTTAAAACCATAAAGTATGTTATATCACCAATCAAAGACATATAAATTTTTTTTTCTCACCATTATTGAAAAATCTTCCACCAAATTTTGTTTTCTACCATCGAATATGATATCATAAACATAAATAAGCACCATAAAATTTTCTTATTAATAGGTTTTTATATAATGGTTGTGATCTACTCCACCTATATGGAATTCTATATTTCTCATGTATGAATCTATATGTCAATACCATTAATGAGGATATTTATTTATCCCATACAAGGACTTCCTCAAACTTCACACATTATTTTCATTATTTCCAATTAGAAAAACAACTGGTTGATTTATATAAACTTATTATTCAATAAAAGCATTTAATAATTATATTTCAATATTTATTTAAAAAATATGTATATTATTTGAATTTCCCTAGCTAAGAAGAGTCCATTTGACCCAAGATGGTCTTTTGGAGAAACTTTTTCTTCAACATCTATTCCTTAGATTTGAGAATAGAGTTCAAAAACTTACCACACCTTATTCTTCATCCAACTTCCATGATTATAATTTTTTTTCTTGAAGATCCATTTTTTTAAATCATATTGTGATTCTTTATCCATTTAACAAGTAAAAAGTTTGTTTTTTTATCAATATGATCCAATTTATCATTCATGTCTTTAATCCATGAATCATCTTTCAGTACATCTTCAAATGAGGTTGTCTCCACTATACACAACAGAGCTACATGATCTAAACTTTTCATCCTCCTTTTTTGATTCTCAATCATTTTAACAAGTTCCCTAGTCTTTATCATAAATTTCTACTTAATGATATTAACCTCATTTCAATTTTAATTTTCATCAAACTATTATTGTAAAATTAACAATTCTAAATTTTCATATATTATCCAAGGAACACTCATTCATCTGATGTATCTTCATACTTTCTTAGATTTCTTTATTTGTTTTGTGTATAACATTGGATTACAAAAAAAAAATGAAAGTTCTTTTGGAAATTATTCCTTCCATGCCAAATTTTTAGGGTGTTCTATTTTCTATTAGACTTATCACTACCCAGTTCTAGCTACACATAGTTAATTTAACAACCACTTTCTATTAGTGATGAAAAATTCCACTCTTGATCATGCAGAATTTTAATAGAACAACAAGTCTAATTTTAAACTTTTATTAGATATCTATTCATGCATCGCATGACCTATAACTTTCTTCACATGAACATGATATATTTCATTATATTTTAATAATATAAAAATAAAATGAGCTATCTTTCTCTATATGTCCCAGATATATTCATCGAACAACACAAGTTAGTGTGAATCAGATCAAGAAGATTTGATTCCCATTTTTTCTTTGGTAAATATGTATTTTAGACTATTTTGCACCATATAAAAGCATCACATGTTTTTTTTCATGATCACAATTCAGATTAGGAATATCCACTATATATTTTAACTTTTACTAGTTCTCTATGATCTATTGGTGAATATGACTAAGCCTCTAATGCCACAATTTGTTTCATCTTCAATTGTAAAAAGGTAGGTATTCTATTTATTGTATACCTAGAATTAATTATAGTTGGTCCTGTTAACTTTCATGATAGAGTTACTAGAATTTCCTATGAAAATTTACCCCTTTTGTTTTAATGATACTTCAAGTCCTGTAGTACATAGTTGACTCACACTCAAGAGATTGTGTCATAATCAATCTAGATCGATAACTTATATTTCCTTTAGTTCATATCTAGACAAAATTTTATTTCTAATTCCTTTGATTCTAAAAGATCCATCATTCCTTAAAAGTAGTGTTCCCTCAACTCTTCCCTTTATATTCTTTAAAATATTCTTATTACCTGTAATATGGGGTGAGCACCCACTATCATGAATTAATTTAGTTCTATTCTTTATCTCTTTGAGAGAAATTTATAAAATATTAACCTTCTCAATATTTTTCTTTTTTATTTCATAAATATTATAGCTGTGTTGGTTCATAATGTGAATATTTTTTAACTTATTCAGCATAATATGTCTAATCATACTCATCTTCATTTTACAATAGTGATTATTCATTTTTTTAATTCAATTTTATTGGGTTGAATTGATTTTCATTATCTTTAACTTCTATGGCAGGAAAATATTATTCCCATTTCCGTGTAAACAAAAACGTTGTGGAAATTGTTAGAATAATGGAAGAAATATCCATAAAAGGAAGTACTTCTCTAATATGGTGGATATGGTCTCTCCTTTCTTGAATTCCGGGTGTTTCAATTTTAAAATAGAATCGCGATTCATCACAACAAGACACGGTGTGAACAAGGAAACCACACAAATGACATATCATACGAGTAAATATATTATCTCTTTCATTCCTCTACATGTATATAATATTCAAAAAATTATTTAGTTGTTAGTTTATCTACGAAACTTGATAAGTGTCTCAAATCCTCTAATTTTATTTAATATAAGGAACCATTGTCTCCACAACTACTGTTATAGTGTTGATAGCTGGATCACCAACCATATTACTTTACTTGTCATGTTCCATCACAATTACTACCTTTTATGTCTTATCCTCATATCCAATACAACCATTATCTACTAATCTAGGTATTTGTTCACCCATAATGTTGTTGAGAACTTTTATTACTTTATTGATTATTTTTATCAGCTCACCATCTTTGATCCTTCTGAAATGAAGTTTCTTTTATAAATCTATTGATTTTATTTCTATCTCAAATTTATTTATTAGAGAAATAATCTCTTATTTTAGAGAATATACTGTCTTCATTTTAAATTTTATAAAAAAATTAATGCCATAAATCACCTTAGTTTTTTTATTCTATATTTAGCTTCAAGTTCACAACATCTTCCAAATTAACTTAACTTTCAAACAGATCATTTAAATATTCTTGGATACAGTCAATATATTCTTAGTTTTTATACACATATTCATAGGATTACCCTAGAAATAAATTAATCTTTCTATTTTTCATTCTTTTTATATCAATTTTTTCAAGATATCATTAATGTTATACATTGAGATCAACTATCCCTTATGGTTTTTTAACATTTTTAGATTCATGTTCTTTTTTGTCAATATTATCCATCATAGAATCTTGAATATCAAATTTGAATTATATTTAAACTACCTCTAGGGCTTTATTATCATTTTCTTATTTTATCAAAAGGCTCTTTATTTGAAATTTTATTCTATATGAACAGCCAGTTTTATAAGGGAAGCTTATTTATGGATTTTGTAATAATTATTCTTCACATTATTATCCACCAAATCTACATGGTATCTTGTAACAATGTTCCCACATTTTTCACATAAAAATCATGAAATTAGTAGATTGACTTCAAATATTCATTTTCTTATTTTGAAATTTCTATCCACCATTTTAAAAAGATCACATTACTCATCGTCTACATTTTCATCTTCAATGATAATATACTTTTACATGGCCTTGAAAGAAATTTTATCACTAGTATGGGTGGAAGTAGACTGTAGTTCAATTAATATTTTATATTCTACAAGACTAATTAGAATTTAATCCATAGACAATTTGGTCAAATCTGTTTCTTCGTGAGTGGAAACTTTGAGATTGTACTAAGGAAAATGTTGCCATAAAATATTTTTGATGATTTCAATACCTATTATTTCTTCTCTAAGTCCCAAAATATCTATAATAACCTCTGTGATTTTATTAAATAAATAATTTTTAATTTCATCTGGGAACATTTTTATATCATCAAATTTATTATGAAATACATAGATCATTACGTCCTTTACTTTTCTATCCTATCCATATAAATTGTAAAATTCCTACCACAGAGTATTATAACTAGTGTAGTTCATCAATTTGATATAGATTTGATCCGTTAGAGCTCCATTTAACACACCTAAAGCCTTTAAATATTTATCCAAAAGTTTTCTATCATTTTTAGAGATAGAAATTCATGTCATATCATTGACCTGAACCCCATTTAAATTAAAAAAAAAACTTCTATCCCAAGAGAAAAAAGATGTGACTCAATCTTAATTTTCCATATATAATAGTTACTCCCATCAAAGAGAGGAATTAATCTAATATTGATAACATTATTCATGATAATATACTTCAAAAAGAAGGTTAAATACTAATAACCTTCCATTGATACTACTTATTAGACCTTGGGACACCCTGATAGGGGAGGGGTGAATCAGGGTGTCAAATTTTTATTTTGATTTAAGGATCTTGTTCTCATGAAGGTAGTAACTTGTTAAACCTCTGAGATAGAATCATATAAGCAACAAAAATTGAAGTATAGAGAAGTGAATTAGAACACAACAAATTTTACATGGATCAACACAATGGGATGCATTAAAGGAGTGCACATTGATGATGCGTAGATGTGCTAAGATCCACTATGTATTATTATTATTTTTTTGTATTATATATTTTTACCATGTTCACTCCATGCCAGGTGTTTTTATTCTCACCATATTTAGTTTTAATGATAAAAAACACTACATAATGTGTAAAATGATTTAATCTAAGTGATGTGCAATTAGGAACTTGATTATATCATTTTATAATCTTGGAATAACCTTAAATAATATTTGACGAGTCTTAATGGATTAATTAAATCCTTGTATGAAAACTAAAAGGACCTTATAATGATTTTGAAGAATCAATATGGCCCTATAATTGAAGATCAAGGTAGAAGGAAGAGTAATCTAGCTAGTGTAGTTCCACTAGCCAACCAGCTGCTTGTTTAAAAGCCTCCTCTTGAAGTAGAAGTCCATTGGCTAACTGGCGGAGGAGCACTGACTCATTGGTGTAGATGGACAGTAACACCCCTTGGGAGTTTTTCTTACCATATAGCTTATAGGATATCACCAACCATCTCATGAGTTTTGTAGGATTATAAATTACATTAGAAGCCCCACTAACTACCCATTGGTGGCTCCTGAGAATCAGATTTTGTTGGGATAGTAGGTTTGAGCCTACATTTAATGATGATAAAAATCTATAATTATGGTATTAAATATGTTCATTTCCCCTTTTTAATTCTATAATTTTCCATAATCTTTTTGAGGATATTAATATACTTCTTGGTGTACTTAACGACATATCTTATCATATATCCTATAACAAAAACATGATATGATTTACAAATTGATATTACGTTTTCTCTTTTCCAAGGTGATTCCTTCTCTAAACTATAGTGTGTGATTTTTTTAAAATACTATCACTCTCATACCTTTTATCAATATCTCCTATTTTTTTCAAATTATTTTGATCTAATTGAGATAGTACTAAAATATGATTTCTCCTAGTAGTCTTCCCTTCTTTCTATTTCTTCTATGACCGGTTCTCACCACCTTTAAAGTGAGTATAAGGCCCCAGCCTTAAACCTTACTTAATCTTGAGTTATTACAAGATTACACATTGAGGATCTTTTCAGGTTTAGAGTTTTAGAGAATTAGATCATGAAACATGCATTACATTCTACATTTAAACAAAGTGGTTACATAAAAGACAGTATTCATTCTTCCCATCAACGGAAACATATTTAAAATAAAACATGGATTCTTTCTTGACACATTCTTGACACTATCATCACATCATGTACCTTTCCCTTGAACTGTGAAAAACATTTCAAAAACTTGGGATGAGCATAAAAAGCTCAGTAAGGGTTATAAAAATATGGAAAGGAAACATGAGTTCATATATACATAAGAATGAAATCATACTTTACCCATAAAACATAGGCACTTTAACATACCTCATCAATCATGAATAAATCATAGAAATCATAAGACATAAAAGGTAACTTGAGGCATTCATAACATTCTTACGTAGGGAGTAACCCTCTTGGTTACGTTTGGAATACCCACCACAGTATATTCCCTAAATCTCTTTGGAGAAACCTTAACGTTTCACTCCTTCGCGTTACCCAGTGCATTGGAGAGCTATATCGGGCTCACCCGCCCTTAGTTTATCACGTAACCACCCGTCTTCATAACAATTCCCAAGAACCATAACATAATCTTATCACATAAAACATGCATAAAGGAAAAATAACATTTCCACCTTTCAATAACAAGATATCAATACAACACATTGATATAAATACATTATGAAAACCATTTTCAATACCAAAATAAAAGAAAAGTAAAACATGGTATTTATTTTTCTTTTAAAAAGATGGTATGGCTTGTAGAGGAAGCCGAAACTCAAATAATGGTCACGGAGGCGGATAAGTCGTTGTTGCCCCATACGTACGACAAAAACATTCACTTTTGTCATTTAATAAACACTTCATATAAAAAAGATTCCTTTTGAATAAACATAAAAGTCAAAGGGTTTTATACACAGTATAAAATAAGGTTGTGTATAAAACAGAATATGCCTCAATGAAAGGAGATTGAGACGAAGTCCCTTACAAAGACAGTATCCTTGGTTTAAGGATAAATAAATTACATAATTATGTGTGACGAATGAATACACCAAATATAAGTGAATTTTAAGTGTAAAATAATCAAAGGTCATTCACACATATTCAAAGGATGATATATTCAATAACTACATGTTGAACCCAAAGAAATTGAAATTGGGTTAAGAAGTTCCCTTGACAGCCTAACGGCATCACATAGAAAAAGGGTATATCATCACTTGGACATAAAATTTACATCACTAAGGATATATGAGAACATATCCCCACATAACAATATGTAAATTAAAATACCCAACAAAAGAAGTCCTTTAAAAATAGGAGGGTGAAAGGTTCCCTTACCGACATGTGTATCTTTCAAAACATACACCTCGTGAAAGAAGGACAATAAAACATTGATGAAAATACTCATAAAAGAAAGTATATTACACAATGAGTAAAATAATGGGAAGTACATACACCACTCAAGTAAATTGTGTTAAACGTATCATAAATCTCATGGGAATAAAAGTGAGATAAAAAATCCCTTACGAAAACTCAGCAGCCTAACGACGCCACATAAAACTTACAAAAATGGATTGATGAGATCAAATAGGGTATCTCATCATATTAACATAAAGTTTATAGAAAGAGGAATATAAAATAACATCCCCCAACATAACAAAGAGGAGCTTAAAAGTAGTGACATAAAGGAGAGTACTTAAAAAGAAAGAGAGAGGTTGGATCTCTTACGAAAATTCGGCAGCCTAACGACGCCACTCAAAACTTCCAAAGTGGATTGATGAGAGAGACTAGGGTCTCTCATCACATGAACATAAAAATTACAGTATGATTAATATAAAAGAACATCCCAATAACAAGAAAGATGAGCTTTAAAAGGAATTACATAAAAGAGTGTACTTAAAAAGAAAGAGTGGAGTAGGATCCCTTACCTCGGGTCCGACTTGACTCGATCGTTCTTTAATCTCCTGAATAATAAACATGAGTTAATTTCTAATTCATTAAGAACCTTTTTCAAGTTCATTATTCCTTTCATATAACTTATTACCATGTCATAAACATTATGTAATCATTTAAGTTAATAATATTTATTTTGCCGATATTTGGTTCTTAAGTCGAAAGTGGACTTCTTACAATTACATGTTGTTCGTGTGGCTAAATGTTCATTATATCCAGAATTTTATTAATGATTTAGATATCATATATATCATATATATCCAGCATATTCATGCATTTATAATATTACATAACATTTAGAGTTAAGAAATGAAATGCACCATTCATGGAGACGGTAAGCCGTACGTACGCATGAACGCTACTTCCATTTCTATTTCATATTTAATGGAATTAAAACATAATGATACATAATAGTATTTTAATTCCAGTAAGGTATCATATATAATATCATTAAATATATCCTTTATACGTACCACATATGGTATTAACGAATCAAATCACTTTGAGGGGGTGGTAGTCCGCACTTCCTTAAATGAAGATATCACGTTTACCCATAATGGAAACCATAAAGGTATGCCATAAATGAAAAATACAGAAGCTTAAGTAAAACATAAACATATTAGATATCATATATAAATATAGTGTCATCTTAATGGCCACCTTTTGAGGTGTTAGAAGAATGTTGAACAATCGTCGTTTCGGGAGGCAAAAATTCGCCATCCACGGAAACAGTATGTTATTTAACCATTAGATGTAGGTGTGTGTAAGTGTAGCTCGAATCCTTCTTATAAAAACAACCTAGTATATTGAAGATACTGGAGTTGTTACAAAAGAAAAGAATAAAAAGAGTTTATGGGGTTGGAGAAGTAAAATAAAACAAAAGGACTCAAGTGAAGACATTACCTCAAAATCAGGTAACTTCCTTTGATTTGAGCTAAAGGCTTCCTTGGAAATGATTCTTCCCAAAGTGAGGCTTCAAGGAGTTATATAGGGATGTGTAGAGACAAAATGAGCAGGGGTTGGCCGAGCCAAAGGATTTTGAAGTGTGGGTAAGGAGGTAGAGGTGGGGGCCTTCTATAAGAGGAGAGGAGGGGCACTCTTGTAAAGTTACAAAATGTTACTTTATTTTCAAAAGAGTTTCGGATTTTAAAGGTCCCACATTGATGTATTTCGAGGATAAGATGATAAGGGTTCTAAATCCACTCATGAAATAGGTTTTGGACATGTTTAGGTCTTAGATATTACATTATCTTTCCATTTTATTTAAATCGTTAAATAATGAGGTCATCGCTGCATCATCATGATGTCATAAATAACTTAATTTATTTAATGTCTAAAAATTATAAAAAAAATACTATGATGTAGGAAGTATTTTTATATTTCCAATGACTATTTATAGTCAAAAATATGACTTGTATAACCCCATGTAAATTTTTTTTAGTAAAACATCTCATGTTTGTGTCATTTTTACTTTAACATTAAATAAAAAGATATTTATGTCATTTCCCAACCAAAGTGGCTCCATGGGGTCCCCAAGTTTACCCATGGATTTTCATGGTCGGCCATGACACATAAAATGAGTGTAGGACATGTTTCTAGGTCATTTAATTTTATTAAAACATTATTCATACCATAAACTACACTAATTATCTCTAATCGCGATTAAAAACTTAAGAAGTTACTATTCAACAAAAAATTATTTTTATCCCATTGAACCACATTTTATTTCTTAATGACAAACATGTATGTCGGATTTTTGAAATTCAAAACACAAATATGACAAAATTTCATTTAAATGGAAAAATCAGTTTTTATAAGTACCACTTAGTGGTTTCACTATTCATCAAAAATTGAAGTTTTTCAGAAAAATCCCAAAAATTCACCCTAAGCTATATTTGATATTATGAATGCAAAAATGAAGTCTATTTTAAAAAATTCAAAACATATAAGTCATATTAATTAATTTAATAATTAATTCCCGCTGTCAGAGCAAATAGCGTGTATTTATGAAACAATAACTATCAAAAGATTGACACTAGTTTAAGTCTGATTTCAAAGTGAAATTAATTCCAACAACCAATATTGGATTTAATGGTAAAAATATATTCTAATTTCACTTTAAAACCAATTCAAAAGATAATCTAATCATATAAATAAATTAGAATAAAAAGAGGTTTTGAATTAAAATACAACATTTTACACTATTCATTAAAAAAATGAACTTTATCGGAAAGATACCAAAAATTTACACAAAGTAAATTTTGATGTCCCAATTCTTAAGAAGAGTTTTATTTGGTCCAATATAATGTATAATAGTGAAAAAAACTATATTTAATGACGGTTCGCCATCAAAAGGAGATAAGTGAACCTTTAGTGAAAACTAGGGCATATACGCCTAAAATTGAATTCTTTCCGTATTTTAAGCCTTTATCCTTTATTGGATAAATGTAAAAAAATTTAAAAACATATATAATCATATTTTAGTTATTTCTATCCATTCTCACCAATACAACGGCTATATGTTAACTACCATTTAAAATAATACTATTTTATTATTAGAGTGCAACGTAAGATTCCCAAGAAACTCGTTGTTGCGTGTTGGGTACGCCATCGAGCATAACGTCCCCTTTAAAGTCATATTAATATTTTATTCAAAAATATGGATAAATTTGAAAATGTCATATTCTTTATTTACCTGGGGTGTTACATCCTTCCCCCCTTTTGGGAATTGCGTCCTCGCAATTTTTAAAATTGAGCTTGGAAACATCCTTGAAAGTCCCACATCGGAACAAGAGTCGGTAAAACAATCACTTTAAAATAAAGGAAGATAAGTACAGAGGTCACCCGAGTTAACCCATACTAGGATTCCATGTAGAAAAACATGGACATGGAATAAAAAGAAAAGGGTCATGTTCTTGAGGGAGAGTGATAGTAAACATGTCTAGGAGAAAGTTAACCATAAGAAAATCACAAACTTGTGATGGGTTAAACGATATTCGATTCCCCAGTAGGAAAAGTTAATATACAACATTTTTGTTTTAAGTTACTTTTTATTGAGGAATTTATTCATAAGGAAACATAATCACTTATCATGTTGACTTTCAACTTTTACTAGATTCCTTAATCAAACTCATATTTTTTTCCAAAAGACGAGTATTTAGGAAGACTTGTTCGCATTAAGAGTACTATAATCAAATTCTAGAGAATCACCTAATCCACCATTGAGAACTATATACTTCCCATGTCTTTAAGCTTTAACCAAAAACAAAACCAAAAAGGTTAGTACAAGGTCAGATAATCCAGAAAAGGATAAACCTTTAAAAAGAAAATCTATGCTTAATCTCCCAAATTTGTCCAACAAAACCCAAAGTTCAACGAGGACCATCCGATAAACAATTTTTCCATAAAATTCTTCAAATTAAACCAATCTAAGATTGAAACCCAAATATTTGAAGGATTTTGTCACATAGTCTACCAAGTTAAATCATATCATTTATCTCCAAACCACATCAGTTGTTCTTAATGTCTCGTATTGAAAAGTAATTAACCTAATAAAATATCCTCCATGATAGGTTAATATATTTCCATAGATAACCCAAAATCAAATTACTCTTAATTCATAAAATCATCTAACTAAAAAGAATCAGTCAAACTAACCAGGGACTTCACGTAGTCCAGTGGTAGGTGATAAATACCAGTTGCACTTTGGTTGTGGGTTCGATTCCCGCAGCTTTGTCCGACGCGATGGGTTGTCACACGGTCTGCGTGTTGTCCTTTTTCCAAAACTATATAACTCTTAAAACATTCCCCAAAACGAGATAAAATACTCAAAAATAAACATAACATATTTTAACCTCAAGTTTATTTCATGCCTTTCATTTTCCATCATAACATATAATAACCCATAATTACCTCAAAAGTAAGGATCATATAAACCATAGTGGTTACCTTTTTAATTATTACCTGAACTTCCACATCGATTGGTCATCTCGTACATGATGCATTATAGAACATACCAAGGTTCAAGTGGTTGATCACGACTCCTTGATAGTTGGTTTAGAACAACCACGAGTTTCTTCATTGAATACCCCATTTCATCCAGTCTCTTAATCAGAGAACCACCACAGTTTCCTTCAAACCAATTGTCACTTTGGTGCCTATGAGATCCAGCCATTTAATAAAACCAAAAAGGTCAGTGTGAGTATATCAACATAACCATCATGTACTAATGAGGAAGATAAACACTAATATATACTTACTCATTCACTTTATCTAAAACCAGGACTCTTTCTGAAATCCTAACCATTATGGTAATGTCACTTATGCTTAAAGAATACCCTAACCTCTAAAGTTATCTAAACCGACATCTGATACCAACTATAAGGCCCCAGCCTTAAAACTTACTTAATCTTGAGTTATTACAAGATTACACATTGAGGATATTTTCAGGTTTAGAGTTTTAGAGAATTAGATCATGAAACATGCATTACATTCCACATTTAAACAAAGTGGTTACATAAAAGACAGTATTCATTCTTCCCATCAACGGAAACATATTTAAAATAAAACATGGATTCTTTCTTAACACATCCTTGACACTATCATCACATCATGTACCTTTCCCTTATTCTGTGAAAAACATTTCAAAAACTTGGGATGAGCATAAAAATCTCAGTAAGGGTTACAAAAATATGGAAAGGAAACATGAGTTCATATATTCATAAGAATGAAATCAAACTTTACCCATAAAACATAGGCATTTTAACATACCTCATCAATCATGAATAAATCATAGAAATCATAAGACATAAAAGGTAACTTGAGGCATTTATAACATTCTTACATAGGGAGTAACCCTCTTGGTTACGTTTGGAATACCCACCACAATATATTCCCTAAATCACGTCGGAGAAACCTTAACGTTTCACTCCTTCGCGTTACCCAATGCATTGGAGAGCTATATCAGGCTCATCCACCCTTAGTTTATCACGGAACCGCCCGTCTTCATAACAATGCCCAAGAAGCATAACATAATCTTATCACATAAAACATGAATAAAGGAAACATAACATTTCCACCATTCAATAACAAGATATCAATACAACACATTGATATAAATACATTATGAAAACCATTTTCAATACCAAAATAAAAGAAAAGTAAAACATGGTATTTATTTTTCTTTTAAAAAGATGGTATGGATTGTAGAGGAAGCCGAAACTCAAATAATGGTCACGGTGGCGGAGAAGTCGTTGTCGCCGCATACGTACGGAAAAAAAATTCCCTTTTGTCGTTTAATAAACACTTCGTACAAAAAATATTCCTTTTGAATAAACATAAAAGTCAAAGGGGTTTATACACCGTATAAAAGAAGGTTGTGTATAAAATAGAATATGCCTCAATGAAAGGAGATTGAGACGAAGTCCCTTACAAAGACGGTATCCTTGGTTTAAGGATAAATCAATTACATAATTATGTGTGACGAACGAATATACCAAATATAAGTGGATATAAAGTGTAAAATAATCAAAGGTCATTCACACATATTCAAAGAATGACATATTCAATAACTACATGTTGAACCCAAAGAAATCGAAATTGGGTTAAGAAGTTCCCTTGACAGCCTAAGGACGTCACATCAAAAAAAGTGTATCTCATCACTTGGACATAAAATTTACATCAATAAGGATATATGAGAACATATCCCCACAAAACAATATGTAAATTAAAAGACCCAACAAAAGAAGTCCTTTAAAAATAGGAGGGTGAAAGGTTCCCTTACCGACATGGGTATCTTTCGGAACATACACCTCGTGAAAGAAGGAAAATACACTACTGGAAATTCGGGCTATAGCCGCGGTTCTAAACCGTGGCTATAGGCCCTCAAACCGTGGCTATAGGTAATAGCCATGGTTCGAGGAATCGTGGCTAAGTTTGGTGTGGCTATAGGCCTAGACCTATAGCCACGGTTCCAAACCGTGGCTTTAAATCAATAGCCACGGTTGAAACTGTGGCTATACTAAAGGCCGAACAGAATATATTTCCACGGTTTAGAACCGTGGCATTATGTCTATAGCCACGATTAAAAACAGTGGCAATGAACCAATAGCCACGATTTAAAACCGTGGCTATAGAGTGTCCAAATTCATAAAAAAATACCACCTGGACACCCCCCTGGACACACCCTGGACACCCCCAGACACCCCCCAGACACCTCCTGCAGACCCCCCTACACCCAGCCCTATATCCAGCCCCCACACCCTACACCCATCCCCCTCACTACCCCTTGCACCCAGCCCCCTCACTACCCCTTGCACCTAGGTCCCCCTCCCCCCCCACTGCACCCCCACTGCACCCCCACTACACCCCCACTGCACCCCCACTGCACCCCCACTGCACCCCCACTGCCCCCTGCCCCCTGACCCTGGACACCCCAGGACAGACCCCACCCCAGGAAAGACCCCCCCCCCCCCAGACTGTGGACACCCCTGGACCACCCCCCTGGACACCCCTCCCCCATGCTGGACACCCCTCCCCCTACCTGGACAACCCCTCCCCCTGCTGGACACCCCTCCCCCTGTTGGACACCCCTGCCCCCTGCCCCCCCTGCCCCCTGACTCTGGACACCCCAGGACAGACCCCACCCCAGGACAGACCCCCCCAGACCCTGGACACCCCTGGACCACCCCCCTGGACACCCCTCCCCCATGCTGGACACCCCTCCCCCTGCCTGGACAACCCCTCCCCCTGCTGGACACCCCTCCCCCTGCTGGACACCCCTGCCCCCTGCCCCCTGACCCTGGACACCCCAGGACAGACCCCACCCCAGGAAAGACCCCCCCAGACCCTGGACACCCCTGGACCACCCCCCTGGACACCCCTCCCCCATGCTGGACACCCCTCCCCCTGCCTGGACAGCCCCTCCCCCTGCTGGACACCCCTCCCCCTGCTGGACACCCCTGCCCCCTGCCCCTGGACACCCCAGGACAGACCCCACCACAGGACAGACCCCCCCAGACCCTGGACACCCCTGGACCACCCCCTGGACACCCCTCCCCCATGCTGGACACCCCTCCCCCTGCTTGGACAGCCCCTCCCCCTGCCGGACACCCCTCCCCCTACTGGACACCCCTGCCCCCTGCCCCCTGCCCCCTGACCCTGGACACCCCAGGACAGACCCCACCCCAGGACAGACCCCCCCAGACCCGGGACACCCTTGGACCACCCCCCTAGACACCCCTCCCCCATGCTAGACACCCCTCCCCCTGCCTGGAAAACCCCTCCCCCTGTTGGACACCCCTCCCCCTGCTGGACACCCCTGCCCCCCTGCCCCTGGACACCCCAGGACAGACCCCACCCCAGGACAGACCCCCCCAGACCCTGGACACCCCTGGACCACCCCCTGGACACCCCTCCCCCATGCTGGACACCCCTCCCCCTGCCTGGACAGCCCCTCCCCCTGCTGGACACCCCTCCCCCTGCTGGACACCCGTGCCCCCTACCCCCTGACCCTTGACCCTGGACACACCAAGACAGACCCCACCCTAGGACAGACCCCCCCAGACCCTGGACACCCCTAGACCACCCCCCTGGACACCCCTCCCCCATGCTGGACACCCCTCCCCCTGCCTGGATAGCCCCTCCCCCTGCTGGACACCCCTCCCCTGCTGGACACCCCTGCCCCCTGCCCCTGGACACCCCAGGACAGACACCACCCCAGGACAAACCCCGCCAGACCCTGGACACCCCTGGACCACCCCCCTGGACACCCCTCCCCCATGCTGGACACCCCTCCCTCTGCCTGGACAGCCCCTCCCCCTGCTGGACACCCCTCCCCCTACTGGACACCCCTGCCCCCTGCCCCCCTACCCCCTGACCCTGGACACCCCAGGACAGACCCCACCCCAGGACAGACCCCCCCCCAGACCCAGGATTATGGACATGTGATTTGGTCTCATGCTACTTTCCCATTGTGGAGTCACCTGTAGTTAAAACCAGGCTACTGTTCATAAAAGAGGCATTGTTTTTTTTATCAATATGGGATGGGATAGTAGTGGTCAGGTTGCATCAGTGTAGAGAAGCAGAATTCTTAGAGAAAAAATCAGAGGAAGATTCATTTTGATCATAACATAGTTTTTTAGACAGAATGGAATAGTTATTAGTAGCATAAGAAAGAGGAGGATAAGTACCTGGAATAACAGGATCTAGAGCATATTGTTGTTCGATGGAGTTCTGAGAGAGATTCTACTTCTTCTCTGGGGGAACATTAAAAACCTACATATGTTAGGGTACAAGAACCGAAACTTAATTTCCATGTAAAACAGGTGCTAGAATCTTTTTCATGCCTGCTCGAGCTTCTAGGTCTATGGAGGCAGGTTTCACCATGGAACTAGAAGACTAGGGGGTTTCCTGATTTTCCTTTTGCATACATAATTTAGGTGTGGAAGTAATATGGGTCTGCCTGGCGCTTAAGTATGAAGTGTCAGCCACATCATTTTCTTTAGTGCAAACATCATTATTGTGGATTGAAGTACTAGGAGTACAGGTTAGTTTCTTCAGTTCATTAGTAGAAAAATTCCATCCATCCAAGATTGGGTGCTAGAGATTATGCTTTTCTAGGTCATGTTGATAGCTAGAAATCTTTTCCTGCTCGGTTGATACTCTAATAGTGTCTTGTAAAAGGTTTGTAATTTCAATTGAGAGGTTTTGATAATTAATAGAGTTTTCTTCTTCCTCCACTTCATCCACCCATTTGGTTCCTGAACTATCTCTTATGTGAGTCAAAGTGTGAGTTTTTTTGACCCAAACTTCATATTTCTTTTTGGATATTTCAGGCATGTCTATCATGGGGGCTTTGTCTTTTTTAGGTCTCCTCATTTCCTTCCATTCATTCTCATATGGTTGTATTACCTGCTTCCTAATCACCCTACAGTTGAAGATAGTATGCCCTATGATTTTATAGTGATCCCAAAATGGGGGTTTTCGCACATATTCCACTATATCTTCAGTTTTGTATTCATTGGCATTGAAGTTAATTGAGATGGGATGTTTTGAGTCAAGGTTTATTTCAACCATTACTCTGTCGAATAGATCCAAGTCAGCATGTAAGGTCCTTTGATCAATTTTAAGAGCGGTTACTATGCGTGAGACAATATCATTCAGTATTTTTGGGTGCCAAAAAACCAGTTAAGTCCATGCTGGACACCCCTCCCCCTGCTGGACACCCCTCCCCCTACTGGACAGCCCTCCCCCCCTACTGGACAGCCCTCCCCCCTGCTGGACAGCCCCGCCCCCTGCTGGATAGCCCGCCCCCCTTAAGTGAGTTGGAACAGGAATTTAGATGAGGGCTTAAAATGTTAAGGGGTCTGGTTTAATTGGTTAGAATTGGGTGAGTTTTGGAATGGTTTTAAAGTGGGATTCCTGGTGGAAAATGTGGGGTTGGTGGCTTAGAAGTTGAGAGGTGGGGAGGCCTGATTGGTGGTCAAGTTGTGGATGGATTGCCTAGGTGGATTGAAAAATGGTGGGGGACTAGAAAGGAGTTCATAGTGGCTAAATTGAAGTGGGAGATTGGAATTGTAGTAGGGCTTGAGTTTGGATTTTTTAGTGAGAGTGGAAATGGCCCTGGAATAGCTGGTTTGATTTTGGTGGGTTGGACATGTGATTTTTATAGTGCATCGAAAAAGAGTCACTAGAAGGGCTTGGTTTGGTGGGAAATTCAGTCAAACGGTTGTGGGAACCATCATGGAAGCAACTACCAAATACAGACCAGAGCTAGTCTCCTCTACAGTGAAGACCCTTCATGGAAACTCTTCAAGAAAACCAGGTCTCCAGTTGCATCTTTGTCCATAACAAACAAGCCTTGTTTGCATAGGCCCAAACAGACCTCC
Organism: Viscum album; assembly: GCA_963277665.1. Lineage (NCBI taxonomy): Eukaryota > Viridiplantae > Streptophyta > Magnoliopsida > Santalales > Viscaceae > Viscum > Viscum album. The sequence continues at coordinate 917,813,387 of OY728157.1, forward strand.
CTTTGCCAGTTTGTGGGGGAAATGTGGGAACTCCAGCATGAAATAGGCCCTCAGAATAGAACAACCTCTTTTGAATTGCATCAAACAGATTGTTTGCAGCCTTTAAAACTCAACTTGGCAGTGATCATCCTCCTCCAATGAGTTCTACATGAGATGAGGGAATTATGGAAGGGATTTCATCTAAAACAGCCAAAAGTAGACATTGAATTTCCATCACAACAGGCTGATCCGGTTCAGACGACATGTGCAGAGGATGAGGAGGATCTGGTTTGGAAAACATGTGAAGAGGATGAGGAAAAAGAAGAATTACCGAATAAATATTATGTGATACATGTACAAAAAAATATGCCAGACAATTCCAAACCAATGTTTTCAGTTTAATTGAGCCTTTGTACCACCTGCTATGCACGTTTTGTGGAAAGATGGATGAGAGGCAGCGCTGAGAGGAGATATAGTTTAGGAATGAGGAAATACGAAAAATTATAGAGATAACCATTCAATGTTTCTCTAAGGATGAGTAACTGCCGCAGGGTGTCATCCTAGAGCAGGGCCAAATCACGGCGTGACCGCAGCGTGACCGCGGCGTGACCGCGGCGTGACCGCGGCGTGACCGTGGCGTGACCGCGGCGTGACAACGGCGTGACCGCAGCGTGACCACAACGTGTTGGCCCGGTCCAGCGACATCCCCCCTGTCTGGACACACCTCCCCCCTATCTGGACACCCCTCCCCTGTCTGGAAACCCCCCTACTATCCCAAATCTAGAATCCCACTTACCCTAAAAGACAAGAGAGGCCCCAAAAAGAGATTTAAACTGAACTCAAAAATGAGAAAATTCAATCTAGTACATAACATCGATCATTCTATCTATTCAAATGATAATGTCAAATACCTCCAGATCATGCACTAAGAGATCCCACACCACTTCAAAGTTGGAAACCATCACATAACACACATGAAATTTAAAACATTACATGGACCTCTTTACTAAAGGCATGTATGGATCCGACAAGAATTATATAGTATTTGGATTTAAGAACTACATTTCAACTAAAATTGATGATATAAAAGAATGAGTAACTTCAATACCAATTAACTCTAACAACATAGAGATAAAAAATAAACACCATACCTTTATAGTAGCTGGACATGGTATAGATTCTTTTAGTGCATACTCTACAATATAAAGAAATTTAGTATTAGCTCCCCCTCATCACTCTTTCAGCCCACCTGCACCAGCCCCCCCCCAGCCCCCTGCCACCCCCAGCCCACCAGTACCAGTCCCCCCCCCCGCAGCCCCCTGCTACCCCAGCCCACCTGCACCAGCCCCCCACCCCTCGCAGCCCACCTGCACCAGCCCCCAACCCCAGCCCCCTGCACCAGCCACCCCCCAGCCACCTGCTACCCCCAGCCCCCCTGCCACCCCCCAGCCCACCTCCCCCCCCGCAGCCCACCTGCACCAGGTGTGGTCATAAATCTTCTATGACTGTAGATTTCATAGGCAATATCAGGTCCCATGGAAATCAGAGTACATAATGCTACCAAAAATATTATCATAATGGATTTCACACCTAAATTGAATATCATCATCAGCAGTGGGTTTTTGTGTTGAAGAAAATTTAAAGTGTTTTACTAGGAGTACATTGGAAATTTTGAGAGATTCAAACATGTGTCTATTTTTAATATTTAATATTTAACCATTTTGAGATAAGAAAATTTATTTGGTCTATCTCTAACAATTTCAATGCCTAAAGTTTTATTAGCTATGACTAAGTCTTTCACTTCAAACTTACCATTATTTTGTGATTTTACAATAATTACGAGGCTCATGTTCTTAAAAATTATAATCATGTAATCAACATAAATCATCAGATTTCATGTAGTACTGCATTAAACAAAACATTGGAATTATGATTTGAAATAGAGTTACCAGATTTTATAGCACCGTGCTCACTATCTACAGGTGGTGAAATAGTTATACCTGGTGCATGTTAAGTATCTGTGGGATGTTTTATGATATTTTCCAGATCTGGACAGCACTACATTTTCTCTATAGAGACATTTATAACCTACATGGGTTAGGTTCCTGGACAACCCTCTTGTACCCCCTTGCAACCCCCTGGACAAACCCCTTGAACACCCCCCTGCACCCCCATGCCCCCCTTAGTCCCCCATGCTCCCCCCTGCACCCCACTGGATAGCCCCCATGCCCCAACTGGATAGCCCAACTGGATAGCCCCACTGGACAGCCCCACTAGACAGCCCCTGCACCCCCTGGACAACCCTCCCCCCCTTCCGGACACCCCTCCCCCCTGCTTGGAAAGCCCCTCCCCCTGCTGGACACCCCTCCCCCTGCTGGACACCCCTACCCCTGCACCCTGCCCCCTGCACCTTGCCCCCTGCACCCCACTGGACAACCCCCATGCCCCAACCGGACAGCCCCACTGGACACCCCCTGCACCCCCTGGACACCCTTCCCCCCTGCTGGACACCCCCTACCGGACACCCCTCCCCCTGGCCCTCTACACCCCCTGGAATGTGTTACTATTGATATAAATGATCATCTTATTGAGGTATGTTTTGTATTATAAAACATACCAAAGTACAATGAGCATTGCAGGATGATAGGCCATGCCACTGATAAGTGCAGAATTGTACAGAAATTCTGCAAGCCATCCTCTATTAATACTTCGTTGAAAGATGCTCTGAAAGGGAAAAATATTAATACCATGGCGTGACCGCGGCGTGACCACAGCGTGACCGCGGCGTGACCACAGCGTGTTGACCCGATCCAGTGACATCCGTGGGGCAGCATCTTCTGGCTAGGAGCGAAGGAAGTGGGAGGAGGCTGGAATGCTGGTGGAAGGGGGCTGGTTGCAGGTGTTGGGGGGATGGTGCGGGCAGATTCGAAGGTGGCAGGGAGGCTGTTGCGGGATGGAATGCCAATGGCAGCAGGCTGAAATGAAGGTGGAAGGGGGCTGGTGTGGGCTGGTTGTGGATGGAGCAGGGACAAATCACAGCCTGACTGCGGCGTGACTACTGAGTGACCACAGTGTGACCGCAGCGTGACCGCGGCGTGACCGCGGCGTGACCGCGGCGTGACCGCGGCGTGACCGCGGCGTGACCGCGGCGTGACCGCAGCATGACCGCAGCATGTTGGCCTGATCCAGCGATATCTGCGGGGCAGCATCTTCTGGCCAGGAGCGAAGGGAGCGGGAGGAGGCTGGAATGCGGGTGGAAGGGGGCTGGTTGCAGGTGTTGGGGGGATGGTGCGGGCAGATTCGAAGGTGGCAGGGGGGCTGTTGCGGGCTGGAATGCTGATGGCAGCGGGCTGAAATGAAGGTGGAAGGGGGCTGGTGTGGGCTGGATGTGGCTGGAGCAGGGAAAAATCACGGCGTGACCACGGCGTGACCGCGGCGTGACCGCCGCGTGACCGCCGCGTGACCGCAGCGTGTTGGCCTGATCCAACGACATCTGCGGGGTAGCATCTTCCGGCCAGGAGCGAAGGGAGCGGGAGGAGGCTGGAATGCGGGTAGAAGGGGGCTGGTTGCAGGTGTTGGGGGGATGGTGCGGGCTGATTCGAAGGTGGTGGTGGTGGGGGGGGGGGGGTGTTGTGGGCTGGAATGCTGGTGGCAGCGGGCTGAAATGAAGGTGGAAGGGGGCTGGTGTGGGCTGGATGTGGCTGGAGCAGGGCAAAATCACTGCGTGACCGCGGCGTGACTGCGGCGTGACCGCGACGTGACCGCGGCGTGACCACGACGTGACCGCGGCGTGACCACGACGTTACCGTGGCGTGACCGCAGCGTGACCACGACGTGACTGCGGCGTGACCGCGACGTGACCGCGGCGTGACCACGACGTGACCGCGGCGTGACCACGGCGTGACCGTGGCGTGACCGCAGCATGACCGCGGAGTGACCACGGAGTGACCACGGCGTGACCGCGGAGTGACCGCGGCGTGACCGCGGCATGACCGCGGCGTGACCGCAGCGTGACCGCGGAGTGATCGTGGCGTGACCGCGGCGTGACCGCAGCGTGTTGGCCCAATCCAGCGACATCCGCGGGGCAACATCTTCAGACCAGGAGCGAAAGGAGTGGGAGGAGGCTGGAATACTGGTTGAAAGGGGCTAGTTGCAGGTGTTGGGGGGATGGTGCGGGCTGATTTGAAGGCAGCAGGGTGGGTGTTGCGGGCATGGGGGATGTTCAGACATAAATACACCGATTGAGATGCTCGGATAAACCAAGACTCCATTGCTCGGATAGAGGCGATCTAGCAATACTTCCGCATGCAGTAACTATCAGAAGGTTATAATCATAGATGAAATGGTTCAAGATAACCAGACAAAGTATGAGAATTTTAATGTAAAACAACCAAATGAAGGGGTCGTGCAATAACACGAATGAGTAGAGTGAGAATATCAGATTGATCATCGGATGGAGTACACTACAATCAGAGGAAAGAATATGCACTGTGAGAATACAATATGCAATGGAGGATCATCGGATGGTCCAATAAAATTGTATGCTAAGTAGACACCCTATGATCAGACGATTCAGGTATAACATACCCGGTAGTAGAAAAGTTGAAAGACTATGATATGAATCTACATACACAAGAGTTGGAGCACAAAAAAATGCAACTACTGATGATCATGTGATAATAATACAATCGAGATAAGTAATAAATACAATAAAGCAACTAATAATCATATAACTCCCTTGAAAGTATAGAGAATAGTTGATGTTCAATGTATAAAGAATGATATGTTAGATTTGGATGCATGGAGAAATTAAATTGCATAAGATAAAATTACATTTTTCATTAAGAGAATATTTTGAAAAGCACATTTAAAATTTTGTAATTTGAATAAAGAATTCAGAGTACATAAAAAAAAATCATGATGGAATAAGTTATTACATACCGGTAGGTACAATGATGACATTGATATAGTACCCGAGTCAGTTGTTTGGGATCTTGCACCAGAAGAAGCACCCTATAAGCAGATAAACGGTAATTTCAAATTGAATGACTACTCATATATTGAACATAGGTGGATGAAAGAATAAAAATGGAATAAACCTTACCCAAATCTTGAACTCATTGTCTTCGATGGTGGTGGATAGAACCGGTCTTATCATAAGAAACCACCTATAAGAAAATAGTGGGAAAAGAAATGAGATATAACAACTTCTTATATATATGTGATCAGTTTGTCAACTGTAGACAGAAAAAAGGACACATTTTACACAATTTAGGTAATTATACAAATTTTCCAAAGATTAAATCATCTTAAAAACTGAAGAAAAATGGATTCTTGAAGCTACTAGATTGAACAACCTTCAATTACAGGACATACCTGACTATAGAGACTTTGAGAGAGCTTCCCAAGCAGGATTTTCAGCATGAAAAAATAATAGGGACCATCCTCAATCAAGATCATTCCTAAAACTGATGAAGAGTGTAGCCCTTAACTTCTGCAATACCATAAACTACTTAATAACTAGACAATTCATAACTAAATATTAGAATAATACATTAATGATTGATGAAAGGGACAAAAAAAAGGCATAAACACTTACATAAAACTGTATGGTTCCAAGTGTAGAAGTAAAGAAAATAGATGACATGAGAACTCATCCAGCCATTCAGAAATTTGGATCATTGGCATGAATGATAAACCATCATTATCATCTTCCGGGCAGCTATCTGTAACAATGCTCAAATGAAACAGAAGTTTTCTTCTCCATGTAAAAGAACATATGTCATGTTTTTTTATGAAAGCTAGTTCTTACATTGGAAAATATGGAACCAATAAATTCCATGGTTTCCAATGTTTTAGGAGGATCATCGGCATCCATACCAAGCAAGGAATTGGATAATGAAATTGTCAAGAGATCAATGTATGCATCAGAAACAACAGAATTATCTAACTTTACATAAGAATTAGACAAGGAAGAGAAGAAATATGATCTCCCAAAAAAGGCCACTCATGTTACATGAGTTTTCAACTAGTGATTGGTTGTAATATATGAGAAGCTACATGGCTACGATTTCCAATGTATGGTTTTAAAATTACATGCAAAACTCATTTAACTCTTAGATAATTGAATATGGAAGAAGTATTAGTTGGTGCTTATACATGGAAGTGACAAATTATTTATATATTAACTCTGAATGTGTGAATATATTATAGAGGAGATCCAAACCTAGAAATATTGATTTAAATATTGACATCTCTAAAGATTTTGACACTCTTAGCTAGGATTTCACTTTTTAAGTACTTGACAGTTTTGGTTTCTCAACCATATTTATTAAGCTTATTCAAGAACTTATATACAAATCAAGACTCTCTTTCATTATTAATGGGTCTCACAAAAGATACTTCGGTCATACCTAATGGGTGAGATAGGGGGATCCTCCCTCAAATTTTTTATTTGGAATTATCAGGGATTAATATATGAAATGCCTCCTAAAATCTACAGATTATGGGGCTTTATCACCAGTTAAGGCCACGAGAAAGATAATAGCACCCACCCACTTGTTTTATGTTGATGAAATTATCATTTTTTGTCAAAATGATGACCGATCACTTTCTTTCATCAAGGGGATTTTCAAGCATTATGAATCTCTCTCAATACAAGCCATTATTTGGAGGAAATATAAGCTTTATTGTAGAAAGGACATGCATGTTTCTAGCCCCCAGCCCCTAGCCCCCAGCCCCCCCACCTTGCCCCCTGCCCCCCTCCACCCTGCCCTCTCTGCCCTGCAAGAACGCTTAGTCTCCCCATTGAATTTTATAGGAATTCCCACAATTGGTTCACTACCCCAAAGGATTTGAGAATTCCAAAAAAACCAACTTAAGAAAGAGGAAAATAAAAGCCCCCTGGACAGACCCTGGACACCCCCCACTGCCCTCCTGCACCAGTTGAGAATCACTACATTTCACTGCATCCTGTTGAGACGTAGTGTAAAAATGTTTAACAAACTCAAGTGAAACTGGAAATGCAAATTCTTGTAGAGAACTACAAATAATTCAACGAATATATGAGAAAACACCTGTTGTGAATCACTGCATTGCACTGCATCCTGCAAATTTCAACATTATAAGAAAGAGCCCATATGATAACCTCCTCCCTCATCCCTAAATCTTTATAAATGATAAAACTAATTAATAGAACACAATAGAAAAATATATATTATATATGATATTAACGGACATAAAATAATGAGATGAATCCATCAATGCTTGATAAAATAAAAAACCTCATAAAACTAAAACAATGACCCTACATAAATTACATATGGTTCCCTAGATCTATATAAAACTATTAAACCATCCCTTTAGTGCCTTTAAATCCACCACATACTGACCTCCTAGATAATTTATATATCCCACTCTACTAGAAATCACTAACGGTGCTTACAATTCCTTTGTAAAAGTAAAATTATAACCGCCACTCCAACCATAATGAAAAATCATTAGAAGATGGCCCATATCTACATGAGTGATACTTCCTAGGGTAAAAATGGAAAACCATCTGAGTGTGTATATTTATTCCACATATAAAAAATGAATCCTTTGACTCTAGAATAAGGGAATGATAAAGTCTTTACCTAACCAATTGATCATCATCCACAACTTGTAGAATAATCTCTTTTTCTATTCTTACTTCTACTAGATCATTATGATCCTGTTATCTCCTAATTATTCACCTCAAGTTCAATTTAAATAAAAAGATACTTTTTATATCCTTCATAATTAGGAATAAAATGTGATAAACCTTTGAAAGTATGTCTAACATCAACCCATACTCAAACCGATGATACATAGAATGCTCATCACCTCCCAAGGTTAGAGAAAATTTCTGCAACTCCGTGAACTGGGAAGAATATTATATAATTCATATGCTTACATACATAAAAACTTTCTTCGGCATCGGAAGAGAGGAGTCGGGGAGGAGGCATCGGGGAGGAGGCGTCCGAGAGGAGGGTCGCGGTGAGGAGGAGGGTTGCGGCGAGGAGCCGTCGGAAGAGCTGAGTCGAGGAGGAGGGTCGCTGCGAGGAGGCGTCGGGGGGGAGGGTCGCGTCGGGAAGCAGGGTCACGGCGAGGAGCCGTCGGGGAGGAGGGCGCAGCGAGGAGGGCGCGGCGAGGAGGCATCTGGGAGAAGGAGGGCGCGACGAGGAGTCGTCAGGAAGGAGGAGGGCGCAGTGAGGAGGCGCCGGGGAGGAGGAGGGCGCGGTGAGAGGGAAGAGGAGGCGCTCGATGATAATTGGGAGAAAAAAACGGGTTATGATTTAGCCACGGAGAGGGATATGAATCGTGGCGGTAGAGATATCATGAACCCTAGAAAAATCTCCCCAATCCACATTGCGGGGAGACATAAAGTAATGTTTGGTCTCTCTACTCAAAATCGAATGGCCTTTTCTATAGATATATATTATATTTCAACTTATTCTGGGATGTCTTCATGAACTCATGGATGAACTTGTACTTCTCTATCATTTCCTAGACAATATATGGCCCAACAAGATATTTCTTTATGGTCTATTTGGGGAACAATGGTGGCCTGAAGGTACTTTCATAGATAACCTCAAGATGATAAATAGTGATTGTAGAATGGAAGCTATTATTTTAAAAAAAGTCTATCAGGGGAATGCAATTTTCATAGCTGTAGATGAAGTCTACTACACAAACCCTTAGCATATAATCAAGTACCTCTATAGTGAGCTCAGTGTTCCCATTTGTCTAGGGTTGGAAGGTTGTACTCATATTTATCTAGCTCATAGTTATCACATATAGGCCCCTCCAAAGCCATAATGTGAACCATATATCAGGGTTTGATAGAATATATGAGGGTAACCCATAATGGAAAACAATCTACTATTTTACGACTTTTCCAAACACTCCTCTAGACATTACTCCAGGATATAAAGGAATTTCCCGATCTCCAGAAGTTGGTCAATTATAAAATAGATGGGGTCATGGGCTCTTGATGTACATTAACACCATGTACTAATGTAAATGGAAATTCAATTCCATTTCCACTCTAGGATCACTAGGGGTTGTTAAAAATCAACTCGAACCTGGATCATAGTCTTCACCTACTGACATGTGAAGCATCAAGAGATGAAATCAGCCTTGTTTTGTGTCATAATAGCCCACAAAAATTTCCAATGAAGTATTATGTACATATTCCACACCTAAGGATGTATAGAAAATGGGTTGTGTGAAACTCTATAATCACATACTCTAACATCATTACTAGGACCACAGTCCATCCCTATAAAATTAAGATACCATTCCCTTATTCAAAAAAACTTTTGGGTGAATCTGCGAAGGATATATAGTCACATAATAACTCATAGTAGGTGTAACCTAAAATGGAATATCTCACATGATGGATAATTAAAGGAGTCATCACCCTCAACTGAATAAAATATTCACCCACAATCCCAACAAGTGTTCATGTCATGGTAGAAAATCGCTCAAATGTCTCCTAAGTAAAATGAGCATGGGACTTCCTTCTAATGGAATCTAATACAATTTTTTAAATTCAATGAGTATATAATATCTCAAATTCATTGATCTATAAGAATTACAACATGAAACAGTTCCTCATGTTCATGTCCCTATATGTGAATAAATCCCCGGGACTCTGATGGTCTAATTAAATATCAATTTGATCACGCATAAGACAATTCTTCCAAATCGTCTAAGTTAGGACTAATAATACTAGATCTAGATCACGATTCATGTTTTTCTACTCATGGGGTATTAATTTCCTTGACCCATATGTAATAAAATTATATATCTGCATCAACATCCAACCAATCACTTTTCTAAAGTCAGAACCATAAACTAAGTACTCCATGATCTCCTTAGATAGTCTAAAAATATGATCACTCATTAGCCTGAACTTCAATCCCTTGATGGATCTTTGGTACTGTTTAGTCTAGGAAAACTTCTTCCTATTCCACCTATGGGAGGTCAAATGAATTACAATCCTTGCGATGTGTGCCAAAAATAACTTATAGTACCCTAGAAATCCATGAATACTATGTACCTTTTACATAATCTTGGCGGTGCTAAGAGGGCTCGACCAGGAGGGGTCCGGTCACCGGAGGTGGACTGGCCAACAAGGAGGTGTGCCGGAGGCACGCGCACAGGGAGGTGGGGCGCCGGAGGCGTCCACGCAGGGAGGGGAGGCTGTGGCTGGCGAGGGAGCACAAGGGAGGGGAGGCCGTCCGCCATGGGGAATCGCCAGAGAGGTGCTGCTGGCGAGGGTAGCGTTGGGAAGGAGGTTCACGACGAGGAGGTGTCGGGGAGGAGGGCGCGGCGAGGAGGCGTCGGGGAGGAGGAGGGCGTGGACTGGAGGTGTCGTGAAGGAGGAGGGTGCGGCGAGGAGGAGGGATCGGGGAGGAGGAAATGTGAGGCATGGAAGAAGCCCGATGGATTGGGGGAAAAAACGGAATCGTGCGATTTAGCCACGGATTGGAAAATATCCGTGGCAGTATAAAACCTATAGCCACGGACCTATAAAATCGTGGCTATAGGTCCGTGGCTATAGCCCAAATTTGTAGTAGTGATACAACATTGATGTAAATACTCATAAAAGAAAGTATATTACACAATGAGTAAAATAATGGGCAGTACATACACCACTCAAGGAAATTGTGGCAAATGTAGCATAAATCTCATGGGAATAAAAGTGAGATGAAAAATCCCTTACGAAAACTCGGCAGCCTAACGACGCCACATAAAACTTACAAAAATGGATTGATGAGATCAAATAGGGTACCTAATCATATTAACATAAAGCTTATAGAAAGAGGAATATAAAATAACATCCCCCAACATAACAAAGAGGAGCTTAAAAGCAGTGACATAAAGGAGAGTACTTAAAAAGAAATAGAGAGGTTAGATCTTTTACGAAAATTCGGCAGCCTAACGGCGCCACTCAAAACTTCAAAAATGGATTGATGAGAGAGAATATGGTCTCTCATCACATGAACATAAAAATTACAGTATGATTAATATAAAAGAACATCCCAATAACAAGAAATATGAGCTTTAAAAGCAATGACATAAAAGAGTGTACTTAAAAAGAAAGAGTGGAGTAGGATCCCTTACCTTGGGTCCGACTTGACTCGATCGTTTTTTAATCTCCTGAATAATAAACTTGAGTTAATTTCTACTTCCTTAAGAACATATTTTAAGTTCATTATTCCTTTCATATCACTTATTACCATGTCATAAACATTATGTAATCATTTAAGTTAATAATATTTGTTTTTCCGATATTTGGTTCTTAAGTCGAAAGTGGACTTCTTACAATTACATGTTGTTCGTGTGGCCAAATTTTCATTATATCCAGAATTTTATTCATGATGTAGATATCATATATATCATATATATCCAATATATTCATGAATTTATAATATTACATAACATTTATAGTTAAGAAATGAAATGCACCGTTCATGGAGACGGTAAACCGTACGTACGCATGAACGCTACTTCCATTTCTATTTCATATTTAATGGAATTAAAACATAATGATACATTATAGTATTTTAATTCCAGTATGGTATCATATATAATATCATTAAATATATCCTTTATACGTACCACATATGGTATTAATGAATCAAATCACTTTGAGGGGGCGGTAGTCCGCACTTCCTTAAATGAAGATATCGAGTTTACCCATAATGGAAACCATAAAGGTATGCCATAAATGAAAAATACAGAAGATTAAGTAAAACATAAAAATATTATATATCATATATAAATATATTGTCATCTTAATGGCCACCTTTGGAGGTGTTAGAAGAATGTACAACAATCATCGTTTCGGGAGGCAGAAATTCGCCATCCACGGAAATAGTATGTTCTTTAACCATTAGATGTAGGTGTGTGTAAGTGTAGCTAGAATCCTTCTTATAACAAAATCCTAGTATATTTAAGATACTGGAGTTGTTACAAAAAAAATAATAAAAAGAGTTTATGGGTTTGGAGAAGTAAAATAAAACAAAAGGACTCAAGTGAAGACATTACCTCAAAATCGGGTAACTTCATTTGATTTGAGCTCAAAGGCTTCCTTGGAAATGATTCTTCCGAAAGTGAGGCTTCAAGGAGTTAGAGAGGGATTTGTAGAGACAAAATGGGCAGGGTTTGGCCGATCCAAAGGCTTTTGAAGTGTGGGTAAGGAGGTAGAGGTGGGGGCCTTTTATAAGAGGAGAGGAGGGGCACTCTTGTAAAGTTAGAAAATGTAACTTTATTTTCAAAAGAGTTTCAGATTTTAAAGGTCCCAAATTGATATATTTCTAGGATAAGATGATAAGGGTTCTAAATCCACTCATCCAATAGGTTTTGGACCTGTGTAGGTCTTATATATTACATTATCTTTCCATTTTATTTAAATCGTTAAATAATGAGGTCATCGCTGCATCATCATGATGTCATAAATAACTTAATTTATTTAATGTCTAAAAATTATAAAAAAAATACTATGATGTAGGAAATATTTTTATCTTTCCAATGACTATTTATAGTCAAAAGTATGACTTGTATAACCCCATATAAAAATTGTTTTAGTAAAACATCTCATGTTTGTGTCATTTTTACTTTAACATTAAATAAGAAGATATTTATGTCATTTCCCAACCAAAGTGGCTCCATGGGGTCCCCAAGTTTACCCATGGATTGTCTTGGTCGGACATGACACATCCAATGAGGGTAGGACATGTGTCTATGTAGCGACCCAAAGCCTGACGTACATGGACATTACATTACATTTGCGGAATACTTAGTACATAACAAAAACACACACACAAGGATCGTCATAGTTTAGTGTCTTTGGAAACTCGGAACGTAATCTTCTAATCGTGGTGAAAGATCTTCAATATCTCCCATAAAGATCTTCCCTTTTTTTTACCTAAAACCTTTCTTTATATCCTGGGGAAAAGAAAACATAAAAAGGGTGAGCTCAAATGCTCAGTAAGGTTATACAAAAGAAAAATCAATCACATCATATTCATAAGAACATAACTTTTGGAAATCATAACCTGCAAAAGAGAGCATAACTTCATAACAAGGGATAAATCATAGTAGTGAAATAAAATCCCCAATAATCATAACATAAAACATGAAACTTTGTGGCATACACACATAATCATAGAGAATCATTTCTTGTTAGTCAAGACTCATTGCCAAGACTATCTTAGTGGACAAAGTCCCTTTCTGAATCGAGTAACCCTCGTTTCAGTCCTGTTTCACTGAACCGGTATAACCTACCATTTCAGCCATGTCTATCTCATGAGATATAAAATCTTTACCCAATGCATTGGAGGGAGATATAGGTCCCACCCATCTTATAATGAATCATTTCTTATGTGTGCCACATAATCATAAATCATACATCATTTCATAACCCATGTAATAAAAATGGGATTCTTAAACAACATGACATCATAAAACCATTCATATAAGATAAAGGAATTCATAAACATAATTCCATCACAACATAGTCAAATCAATGTAAAAATATGGATAGAAACAGAACCCTTTATTATCTTAGATGGAAAATAATTTTGATAAAACACTTGAAATGAATTCTTGAGGAAAATATCCTTTCTTCTTCAAAATCAATTTCTTTTCACAAAACATCATGCAATTTTAAAAGAAAGAGATTTTATTAAAAATAGTCATGAAATATTTTGGGGGAAGCTTCATGAAAATAAGGCTTTATAAAACCATAAAAATCCATTCGTGCCGTTTAAGTTAAAAAAACATTCTTCGTACTTTTGTCGGAAAAGTCAAAAAGTACCTCATACGAAAAACGACAAAAGATTCCATTCATTTATTTTACTAAAAACTCACCGAAGGGTAAAAATGGATTTAAACAATTGTAGGTGGATGGAAATAATATTAAATATTTATGAAACATGGGTGTGGATGATAAAATACACCCCAGTAAATACTTACGAATAAACAATCTCGGATAAAAATGAGATTGTGATATTTCCCTTACCTTATGTCCGACTTGCTTTGTAAGTGTCCGAACCTCCTGTATAATGATTTAAATCATGTTATTGACTTATTCCAGAATCATATTCATTGTTATGATATCATATATGGTTTACTTATGACATTATATTACCCGTTCTTTTGTAAATTCCATGTTAAAGAAGCATTTTGGGTAAAATCGTTTCATTTATCGTAGGTGTTTTGACTTGTTGTTCTTGACATAATTATTACTTATATCATGATTTACTTACTTCCAGAATATAAAATATGATTTATATATCATATATATTCAGTGTATATATATATATAATAGATAGATAAATAAAATGAAAAACACCGTTCATGGAGACGGTAGTCCGTACGTACGCATGAACGCTGTTTTCCTTTCCTTATTGTCTTGAAAAGGAAGTAAGTAGATGACATACATATATATATATACATAAATCCAGTAGCTTTATAATGTCATATATTTCATTATTATTTCTTATATATACTTTATAATCATTCTTAAATGGTTAACATGGAGAATGAATCTCATCGCGTCGTGGAGACGGTAGTCCGTACGTACGCACGAGCGATGATATCATTTCCATAAATATTGAACTGAATTGGAGTGGATTATACAATATATCAAAATCAATATGAGGTTGTAATAACTATGTATAGTTATTATTTACACCATTATACCCATCCATGTAAGGTGGTGGTGGAAAATAGATTACACCACGGCGTGGAGACGGTATTCCGTACGTACGCACGCGCGGTGATTTCTTTTTCCGTAGGATGGATAGATGGTGAAATAGGGTTGTTTCATACTTATAATAACATATCAGTATATGAGTGATACTGATGTTATTACTTCATAATGAAACAACCTAAGAAGAAGAAGTGGAAGAAGAAATAAAGATGAAAGAATTGGTAACGGTAATTACCTCTTCTTTGAAGTGCCTCTTTGAGACCTCCTCTTAGGGCACTAAAATTGGTCTTTGAGGAAGACCATAACCTCTAGGATGTTTCTAGGGAAGTGGAGAAGAGATTTTGTCAGGGGTCGGCCGAGCTTGAGAGCTAAAATTGGTGTGAGGAGGAGGGGGAGGAGGTGTCCTTTTATAGGGGAGGAGAGGGGCACCTTAGGAATATCTCAAAATATTATTTTATATTAAAGTCAAAATCGGTTTATAATGGTTCCAAAGGGTCTTATTTCGAAGCTAAAGTGGGGATGGGTCGAAATCCTATCAACCAATAAGATTTAGAGAAGTTTAGGGTATTATTTTAACCTTATCAATTAGATTTAACTCTAAGTTAAATAATTTAACTTTTACCGTGTCTTTTTGTTTTCTTTCACTATATGGTTAATACACTTACTATAACATGCCAAAAGAACCCCAAATTGTATATTATTAATAAATATATCCTTATCTAAGTCATTTTGACGAACCTTAGATTTTTAGGAATACAATCACAATTAATAATATAATATTTGATTTAAAAACTATTTTGTGTCAATTTTGACACTATTTGATATATGATTTTTGTGAAAGTCATAACAGAATTAAATGTTCGAACCAAGTTGATTAAATCAACAGTAATATATCATAGTAACCTAGAAAATTAGTGGAATGCATAAAAAATCTAAAATTACATTTATTGTTGTGTTTATAACATCAATTATGTCAATATTTCATTAATAAGATAATTACTGCATCATCGTTGTGTCATAAATAAATTAAATTATTTTATGTCTACAAATTACAAATAAAATACCATCATGTAGGAAATCTTTTGAGCTTTCTAATGAATATTTAAAATCGAATTTATCTTATGTATAACCCCATATTAAAAATGATTTACTTATTAAACTTTGATTTTAACTATTTTAACCTTTCTTTAAATAAATTAATAATAAATGTCCTAATCTAATCCAAGTGGGCCTAAATGGTCATATTTTATTCCTAAGTTTGTTTTTGGTCGAATTACACTTGTACAATAGAATTAGGACATGTGTTAGGGTAATAGTAATATCATATTTACCCTTAGTTACCCTATTTACTATTAACCGCGGTAAAAAAAGTAAAAAGTTACTATTCACCAAAAAATTATTTTCATCTCATTGAACCACATTTTAGTCCTTGATATTAACCGTGTCTCTCTGATTTTCGAAATTCCATTCACAGAAGCGGCAAAATTAAGTTTTATGAAAAATTCAGTTTTTTTTTAACAACCACTTAGTAGGTTCACTATTCATCAAAAATTGATGTTTTTCAGAACAATGCCAAAATTTCATCCTAAGCTATATTTCATATTCCGAATTCAAAAATGAAATCTATTTTACCAAATTCATAACATAGAAGTTGCATAAATTAATTTTATAATTAAATCCTGCTGTTAAAATAAATAGCGTGTTTTTAGGAAACAATATATATCAAAAGATTGACACTTGATTATGTCTGGTTTAAATGTGAAATTACAACCAATGACCAACATTGTATTAAATTGTAAAAATATATTCTAAATATACTTTAAAACCACTCAAATTAATAATTTATCACTATTAATTATTTTGATTAAAAAAGTTTTTAATTATAATTTAGTAATTTTCACTATTCATCAGAATATGAAAGTTATCCGAAAAGTACCAAAATTTCACCTTAGGCTAAATTCGATACTCCAAATCCAAAAATGAAGTTCATTTTGAAAAATAAGATTTACAGAGTTTTAAAAAGTGGTTATTACTATTCATAACGGCTAGTTTTAATAATATTTTAAGAGCATATCGTTGTTTAGTGAAACTCGGTATTGCGTATTACACACGCTATCGAGGAAGGTCGCGATTGCGTGTAATGCAAGGCAAGTCAAGGATGCGTGTTGTGCAAGCTCCTTTTGGTGTAGCGTACAACACAAGACATTAATAAAATTAAAAAGAATATTTTTTTATAAAATCTTGGGCTGTTACATTCTACCCCCCTTAAAATGAATTTCTCCCTCGAAATTCGTCGGGGTTATAAATGGTTTACTATTTGAAAGTTTCTTTAATAGAAACCCACATCGTAAAAAGGAATATCAAAACCAATCTTTAAAAACAATAGTATGAAACGTAACGGTTACCCAAATAAACTAATCATTGGGTTTCCACATAGGTGAAAATATGGATATGGAAGAGAAATCTAACCATCATGTTCTGATGGAGAGTGGTAGAGAACATGGCTATGGAAAAGCCAATAATCACAAATCCATAAATTTGTGACGATCTAAGGTACCATCCGATTCATCAGGTATAAGATCACTAGGACAACATTTTTGGTTTTCAAGATCATTTCCCTAAAGTTGAAAATTTGAATTGGAATAAATACTTTCTTTATTTTGGTACAATCTCACTATTGTTCGTGCCTAGAACAATTTCCACTTCATCTCTTAAATAAATGAAGTTGAATTTGTTATTCGTGAAGTGTTAGCAGATCATGTGATAGAATGATGGGTCATTCCATCTGTCTCAAACAAAAAGGTTAGCAAAAATTATATACATAAGTCGATCTATAGTGAGATTAATCATATATGGTTCCTAAAATGGACTTATACTTCATATATCATACTGCTTAATATAATAAAACTAGTTTCTACTAAACAGGGACTTCCTGTAGGCCAGTGGTAGGCGATAAAGGCCAGTCGCACTTCGGTTGTGGGTTCGATTCCCACAGCCTTGTCCGAAGCGATGAGCTGTCGCCCGTCCTGCAGGTTGTCCTTTTTATAAAACTATATTACTATAACATCCCATCAATAATATCGAAAAAACTTCTATCCTTAAACAATAATAACTTATGTACAACATAATCCATTCCAATCTTTAGGCTTATCCATAATACTGCAGTCCATTCTCATAACATAGTGAAAACGATTACCAGAGATTTAATACCATCGTTGATCCCCATATATCATAACATATATCTTGTTGGTCACATTCCAAACATTCAAAGGCCTTAATCTTGTACTCTCTTGAATACCCATTGAACCTTAGTGAAAACTTGAATGCAGTTAAAAGTTAACACTTTTCACATACCGAAATCCTCAAAATTTTATATACTCAAACCATGATATCACTTAGTCCTTATATCAATCATGAGCTCATGAATACTATCAAACATTTAATTTTCTCCTAATCCCTTCATTATGCGCATATCATCTACATTCCAAAAATATCGGAATAACCTTTCATGGATACTGGTAACATTAATCATACACTTTCAAAACACAAGGAAAGACAACAGTGTAACAATCCATAGATGTCTCTTTATTCCAAAATTACACATGATAAACATGTAATCATTCCACTACATTCTCAAACCATTGACCGAGCTTCAAAAATTCTTTCATCTCACATATCATTTGTAGTCTCTTCATCATCATCCACATAAATACTACCCATATGACCATACTGATTCTCTTCATGAGTCTTTCCCTTAGGGCATTTGTTTGCATAATGCCCATACATTCCACATTTAAAACACTTAACCATTTTTGATGTCGTAGCAATACCATTATCCTCATCCATGGTGTTAACCGACCCTTTTCCTTTGCACTTACTTGCTTTGTGTCCTTCTTTTCCACACTCAAAGCATCTTCCAGTTCCCTTGAAACATTCTCCTTGATGCCTCTTCCCACATGATTTACATAGGGGAAATTGAACTTTCTTTCCTCTATGATCATCATGGAACTCCATCTTTCTCTTATTAGTCGAGTCAGGAAACTTACCAAATTTTACTTTATTGATCATGTTGTGAGATTGCTGATTCGGCATAATAATGAGGTTTGGACATCCAAATCCCATTTCATTTGGTTTCTCATGAAGAATATCATTCCATTGTCCATCATATCCTCCATTATTGTGAATCATCTTGTTTCCAGCCATTTTCTAAAACCCAAACAGAATAGTGTTAGATGCAAAAATCATAATAAAGGGGGAGTAACTTAAATATCTATCATCTTTGGTTTAATCTAATATCGTTACCATAGTTCTAGGACTATATCCTATACGTATACTTATCCTTAGGGGCATCCTTAGACATACCTTAGAAATATCTCTAGGGATCTCACTAACGTTTTCGCATCCTAGTTTCCAAAGGTTGACTAAACCTTTCCTCTGATACCAACTGTAGCGACCCAAAGCCTGACGTACATGGACATTACATTACATTTGCGGAATACTTAGTACATAACAAAAACACACACACAAGGATCGTAATAGTTTAGTGTCTTTGGAAACTCGGAACGTAATCTTCTAATCGTGGTGAAAGATCTTCAATATCTCCCATAAAGATCTTCCCTTTTTTTTTTACCTAAAACCTTTCTTTATATCCTGGGGAAAAGAAAACATAAAAAGGGTGAGCTCAAATGCTCAGTAAGGTTATACAAAAGAAAAATCAATCACATCATATTCATAAGAACATAACTTTTGGAAATCATAACCTGCAAAAGAGAGCATAACTTCATAACATGGGATAAATCATAGTAGTGAAATAAAATCCCCAATAATCATAACTTAAAACATGAAACTTTGTGGCATACACACATAATCATAGAGAATCATTTCTTGTTAGTCAAGACTCATTGCCAAGACTATCTTAGTGGACAAATCCCTTTCTGAATCGAGTAACCCTCGTTTCAGTCCTGTTTCACTGAACCGGTATAACCTACCATTTCAGCCATGTCTATCTCATGAGATATAAAATCTTTACCCAATGCATTGGAGGGAGATATAGGTCCCACCCATCTTATAATGAATCATTTCTTATGTGTGCCACATAATCATAAATCATACATCATTTCATAACCCATGTAATAAAAATGGGATTCTTAAACAACATGACATCATAAAACCATTCATATAAGATAAAGGAATTCATAAACATAATTCCATCACACCATAGTCAAATCAATGTAAAAATATGGATAGAAACAGAACCCTTTATTATCTTAGATGGAAAATAATTTTGATAAAACACTTGAAATGAATTCTTGAGGAAAATATCCTTTCTTCTTCAAAATCAATTTCTTTTCACAAAACATCATGCAATTTTAAAAGAAAGAGATTTTATTAAAAATAGTCATGAAATATTTTGGGGGAAGCTTCATGAAAATAAGGCTTTATAAAACCATAAAAATCCATTCGTGCCGTTTAAGTTAAAAAAACATTCTTCGTACTTTTGTCGGAAAAGTCAAAAAGTACCTCATACGAAAAACGACAAAAGATTCCTTTCATTTATTTTACTAAAAACTCACCGAAGGGTAAAAATGGATTTAAACAATTGTAGGTGGATGGAAATAATATTAAATATTTATGAAACATGGATGTGGATGATAAAATACACCCCAGTAAATACTTACGAATAAACAATCTCGGATAAAAATGAGATTGTGATATTTCCCTTACCTTATGTCCGACTTGCTTTGTAAGTGTCCGAACCTCCTGTATAATGATTTAAATCATGTTATTGACTTATTCCAGAATCATATTCATTGTTATGATATCATATATGGTTCACTTATGACATTATATTACCCGTTCTTTTGTAAATTCCATGTTAAAGAAGCATTTTGGGTAAAATCGTTTCATTTATCGTAGGTGTTTTGACTTGTTGTTCTTGACATAATTATTACTTATATCATGATTTACTTACTTCCAGAATATAAAATATGATTTATATATCATATATATTCAGTGTATATATATATATAATTGATAGATAAATAAAATGAAAAACACCGTTCATGGAGACGGTAGTCCGTACGTACGCATGAACGCTGTTTTCCTTTCCTTATTGTCTTGAAAAGGAAGTAAGTAGATGACATACATATATATATATATACATAAATCCAGTAGCTTTATAATGTCATATATTTCATTATTATTTCTTATATATACTTTATAATCATTCTTAAATGGTTAACATGGAGAATGAATCTCATCGCGTCGTGGAGACGGTAGTCCGTACGTACGCACGAGCGATGATATCATTTCCATAAATATTGAACTGAATTGGAGTGGATTATACAATATATCAGAATCAATATGAGGATGTAATAACTATGTATAGTTATTCTTTACACCATTATACCCATCCATGTAAGGTGGTGGTGGAAAATAGATTACACCACGGCGTGGAGACGGTATTCCGTACGTACGCACGCGCGGTGATTTCTTTTTCCGTAGGATGGATAGATGGTGAAATAGGGTTGTTTCATACTTATAATAACATATCAGTATATGAGTGATACTGATGTTATTACTTCATAATGAAACAACCTAAGAAGAAGAAGTGGAAGAAGAAATAAAGATGAAAGAATTGGTAACGGTAATTACCTCTTCTTTGAAGTGCCTCTTTGAGACCTCCTCTTAGGGCACTAAAATTGGTCTTTGAGGAAGACCAGAACCTCTAGGATGTTGCTAGGGAAGTGGAGAAGAGATTTTGGCAGGGTTTGGCCGAGCTTGAGAGCTAAAATTGGTGTGAGGAGGAGGGGGAGGAGGTGTCCTTTTATAGGGGAGGAGAGGGGCACCTTAGGAATATCTCAAAATATTATTTTATATTAAAGTCAAAATCGGTTTATAATGGTTCCAAAGGGTCTTATTTCGAAGCTAAAGTGGGGATGGGTCGAAATCCTATCAACCAATAAGATTTAGACAAGTTTAGGGTATTATTTTAACCTTATCAATTAGATTTAACTCTAAGTTAAATAATTTAACTTTTACCGTGTCTTTTTGTTTTCTTTCACTATATGGTTAATACACTTACTATAACATGCCAAAAGAACCCCAAATTGTATATTATTAATAAATATATCCTTATCTAAGTCATTTGGACGAACCTTAGATTTTTAGGAATACAATCACAATTAATAATATAATATTTGATTTAAAAACTATTTTGTGTCAATTTTGACACTATTTGATATATGATTTTTGTGAAAGTCATAACAGAATTAAATGTTCGAACCAAGTTGATTAAATCAACATTAATATATCATAGTAACCTAGAAAATTAGTGGAATTCATAAAAAATCTAAAATTACATTTATTTTGGTGTTTATAACATCAATTATGTCAATATTTCATTAATAAGATAATTACTGCATCATCGTTGTGTCATAAATAAATTAAATTATTTTATGTCTAAAAATTACAAATAAAATACCATCATGTAGGAAATCTTTTGAGCTTTCTAATGAATATTTAAAATCGAATTTATCTTATGTATAACCCCATATTAAAAATGATTTACTTATTAAACTTTGATTTTAACTATTTTAACCTTTCTTTAAATAAATTAATAATAAATGTCCTAATCTAATCCAAGTGGGCCTAAATGGTCATATTTTATTCCTAAGTTAGTTTTTGGTCGAATTACACTTGTCCAAGAGAATTAGGACATGTGTTAGGGTAATAGTAATATCATATTTACCCTTAGTTACCCTATTTACTATTAACCGCGGTAAAAAAAGTAAAAAGTTACTATTCACCAAAAAATTATTTTCATCTCATTGAACCACATTTTAGTCCTTGATATTAACCGTGTCTCTCGGATTTTCGAAATTCCATTCACAGAAGCGGCAAAATTAAGTTTTATGAAAAATTCAGTTTTTTTTAACAACCACTTAGTAGTTTCACTATTCATCAAAAATTGATGTTTTTCAGAACAATGCCAAAATTTCATCCTAAGCTATATTTCATATTCCGAATTCAAAAATGAAATCTATTTTACCAAATTCATAACATAGAAGTTGCATTAATTAATTTTATAATTAAATCCTGCTGTTAAAATAAATAGCGTGTTTTTAGGAAACAATATATATCAAAAGATTGACACTTGATTATGTCTGGTTTAAATGTGAAATTACAACCAATGACCAACATTGTATTAAATTGTAAAAATATATTCTAAATATACTTTAAAACCACTCAAATTAATAATTTATCACTATTAATTATTTCGATTAAAAAAGTTGTTTTTAATTATAATTTAGTAATTTTCACTATTCATCAGAATATGAAAGTTATCCGAAAAGTACCAAAATTTCACCTTAGGCTAAATTCGATACTCCGAATCCAAAAATGAAGTTCATTTTGAAAAATAAGATTTACAGAGTTTTAAAAAGTGGTTATTACTATTCATAACGGCTAGTTTTAATAATATTTTAAGAGCATATCGTTGTTTAGTGAAACTCGGTATTGCGTATTACACACGCTATCGAGGAAGGTCGCAATTGCGTGTAATGCAAGGCAAGTCAAGGATGCGTGTTGTGCAAGATCCTTTTGGTGTAGCGTACAACACAAGACATTAATAAAATTAAAAAGAATATTTTTTTATAAAATCTTGGGCTGTTACAGTCTAGGTCATTTCATTTTATTAAAACATTATTCTTATCATAAACTACACTAATTACCTCTAATCGTGATAAAAAACTTACTAAGTTACTATTCACAAAAAATTATTTTTATCCCATTGAACCACATTTTACTTCTTAATGAAAACCATGTATGTCGGATTTTTGAAATTCAAAACACAAATAAGGCAAAATTTCATTTAAACGGAAAAATCAGTTTTTATAAGTACCACTTAGTGGTTTCACTATTCATCAAAAATTGATATTTTTCAGAAAAATCCCAAAAATTCATACTAAGATATATTTGATATTCCGAATTCAAAAATGAAGTCTATTTTAAAAAATTCAAAACATATAAGTCACATTAATTAATTTAATAATTAATTCCTGCTGTCAGAGCAAATAGCGTGTTTTTATGAAACAATAAGTTACAAAAGATTGACACTAGTTTAAGTCTGATTTCAAAGTGAAATTAATTCAAATGAACACTATTGGATTTAATGGTAAAAATATATTCTAATTTAAATTTAAAACCAATTCAAAAGATAATCTAATCATATAAATAAATTATATTAAAAAGAGGTTTTGAATTAAAATACAACATTTTACACTATTCATTAAAAAAATAAACTTTATCGGAAAGATACCAAAAATTTACACAAAGTAAATTTTGATGTCCCAATTTTTAAGAAGAGTTTTATTTGGTCCAATAGAATGTATAGGAGTGAACAAAACTATATTTAATGACGGTTCGCCATTAAAAGGTGATAAGTGAACCTTTAGTGAAAACTAGGGCATATACGCCTAAAATTGAATTCTTTCCGTATTTTAAGCCTTTATCCTTTATTGGATAAATGTAAAAACATTTAAAAACATATATAATCATATTTTAGTTATTTATATCCATTATCGCCAATACAACGACTACATGTTAACTTCCATTTAAAATAATATTATTTTATTATTAGAGTGCAACGTAAGATTCCCAAGAAACTCATTGTTGCGTGTTGGGTACGCCATCGAGCATAGCGTCCCCTTTAAAGTCATATTAATATTTTATTCAAAAATATGGATAAATATGAAAATGTCATATTCTTTATTTACCTGGGGTGTTACAGTGAGGGATTTAGGTTTTCATTCCCTGAACGATAAAAGAAAAGGGACTATCTCCCTTTGAGGTTTCTAGCTATACCCATTAAAAATATAGTGCCGACTATAAATATAGTTTCTTTCGATAACATCAAAAACAAGGGAGTTTTGGTATCTTGGATACCATCAAATCTAAAGGATTAATATATCAAATCCTCATGAGATTGAGGTGGTAGATTAAGGGTATCTTCTTGATCTATCTCCAAACTTCCTTACCAAATTGTGCGCCTTATTTACATTCCATATATTTATTTAATAATTACTTTATTTCAATTATTTAATCAATTATTTTATCCTTAAATACATTAATCACTTCATTTATGAATTGATTATTATTTTATTCTCCCACTTTTATAACTATATATATTTATATCACTATGTTTTTAACTTTTATTCATTTGTTTATATATTCAAAATGGTTTTAATTATCTTAAATATACTGAAAAGTGGTTTTTAGTATTTAAAAATTTTGTTATTTCATTTTTATTTTTAAAGGTAAATTTACCCCCCAATTTACATTTTACCCTACTCTGACCAATATTTCATATCAGAGGGTACTAGAATTAATTTATCATTTTTTTGAATTATTTTAAATATTAACCAATTTTAAAATTCCTTAAAAGATTATAACATCCCAAGACTTTATAATATTTTAGTTTTAGAATAATTTATTTGCTAACATTTTTTTTAAAAACTAGGTACAACCGCGAAAGTAGCACATGACGTAAGGAAGAAAATTAAATTAAATTGCAAGCCCAAGGACTTGACCCCATGACCTGCCCCTCACCCCTCACCCGCAAACCCTTTCTACCCCACCACCAACGGTGGTGATTTTTTCTAGCATGATTTATATGAAACATCGAGTTATGATTACTCTAGATGGAACATTGAGTTTAGCTGGAATTACATGCAACATTATTCTTAACTTTCTCTACCCGGAACACTGAGGTTTGCTTGTAGTACACACAAGACCAAGTTTTACCAAACTGCAATATACTATTAATATTTATTTAATATGATAGTTATAAACTATCCATTGTAATGACATGTATGAAAATGAATAACTAAATTAGGAAAATATTTTTTACATATTTTTATATAATTATTTGCTGTTATAAATGAATATTGAACCCAATTTAATATAAAGGGTGTGTTTTAAAAAAATATTTTATGACCACCAAGGTGTTTTATCTTAATAAAATAAATTTATCAGTATTAGAAAATTATATTAATGAAATTTATATGTTATATATTCAATGAAATGTTTTTAAATTCATCCAATAGGTTTGATAGTTGTAATATAAGAATAAATCAATTTTTATGCATAAAAGCTATATTATTCTAATGGTAATTTTTCCACATTTTAATGGTCCACCTATTTTAAAAATAAATTTTGGAAATTTTATAAATTTTAGAAGTATAAATAAACTTCATTTTTGATATTGGAATGTAAAAACTAGCTCAGGGTAAAATTTTGGTATTTTTCTGTGAAGATTCATTTCTTGATAAATAGTAAAAATAGTGAATTTTAATTGATTTTTTCATCTAATATATTTTTAAGGTTAATATATATATTTTTTATTTGTTTTAAAGTTTAATTAGACAAATTTTTCATATATTAATATAATTTAGTTCATTTTTATAAATTTCACATTGATATTGGATATATAAACATTTAAATCTTTTGAACATTTTTACTTTAAAAATCTGATTTGTCATCCTGTATTGGAGAAATAATTTTAAATTAATTTCCACCACTTATGTGATTGGAATTTGGAAAAATATATTCCTTATTTTTAATAAGTATAATTTAAAATTTATATTAAGTTAAACTTGTTTTTTTACAAAAAATATTAGTGAATGTGGGTAAAATTAATTATAATGATTGTGATAAAATTAATCATAACAAGGGACTAAGTCTTAAACATAAGAGCCAAAATAACATATAAACATCCAAAAAAACTATTTTATGTTCTTATTTATACCATATCCTCACTTTTATAAAATTTTGTTCATTATTAGATAAACATGATGTATGGGAGACCTCTTAATAGCGTTTACCTTTTTATATTTACAAGAATGCCACACCTCCTCCATTATAAAATACACTAAACCATCCCACTTATTCACACCTATCAAGAAACTTGGATTATAAAACATATAACCAAATAATCTTCCAAAATCCATCACCCCTACTATAATCCTCATTTTTTCCACAAATCCAACCAAGGATGTCTTTTGGTATAAACCAAAAAGAGTTACCCGAATAAGAGGTAACATTCTTCAACGATCACTTTTGTTTCATTTAATTCTCCACCCCTTAAATTATTTTTATATAATGATTATAAAATAAAATTTTTATATTAAATATAATTAGATTTTTTTATTCTAAGATTTCTACATACACTTTCACACATATCCATGAAATGGGATACACAACCGTCGTTCGTGTGTATGACAAACTACGACCTCACAAACTGATGTTGTTTGTTCTTCCATTACCACATTTAAAGGTCAAAATAATGGTGGATTTATAGTTTATATATTATAAATATTATTTATTTATGATTCTATAATTATTATATACCACATAATTTTATGATTTTCATTTTTTGGGAATATGATAACATCGTTTGTGGATGTGTGGACTACCGCCTCCTCAAAGAGCAATGATTCATTCACGCTATACATGGAATGTATTAATGATGTTTTTTTAAAAATGTGTGACATATATAAAATATATATGATAATATAATGAATATATATATATATATAACTAAAATTTTAAATATGACAATAAAATGGAAGTAGCGTTCATGCACACGTACGACCTACTGTCCCCATGAACGATGCATTTAATTTCCTATCTCCAAATTTTATGTATTTAAATAGATACATATATAATGAATATATATGGTTTTTAAATCATGGTTTAAATTATTTATATGATGAAATAATTTTCTCTGTAATAGGAACAAAAAGTAACAAGTCAAAACATACTCGAAAAACTAGGCAATTAACACCTGAAATAGTGAAAATAATGAAAGATTATATACAAAAGGTTAATAAGATATCATAATAAGAAAATATATGATATTATAAATATTATTATGTTTATGTAATAAGTTATTAACATTTTTAGAACCCTTATACCGAAGGTTAAAGGATTATCACCCAAAAGGAAACACAAGGTAATGGATTTCATCTCAATTTACATTACATTGAGACTTAGTAGTTATTATAAACTAATTCACATTAATGTGGTGTATATACTACCCATTTGTAATTTATTATCATTATTAAATCATAATTCATGGTATTTTATGTTTCAATTTTAACTATCTTATCCAAGGGGGTTTGAATTGAAAATTACCAAGTGGTAAAAGTTATATTCACAATATCACTTTCTTATGTGATTTTTAACTTTCTATTGAAACAATAACTTTCTTATGAGCATTTTTTTTATAAATTACATTTATCTTAAATATAAATATTATTATTCAATTGATATTAAACCATACTCCATTTTTACACACGACATTTACTTTGAAAGTTATTTGATTAACTGGGGAATTATTGATTAATCTATATCTTTTATTCAATATGGATATTTGATAACGAATTTTGTTCATTAATTAAATTTATTATTCAATATATGAAGAATTATTTTTATATTTAATACATGGATTATAAAATAGTTAGTGAAATACTTTTGATGCATCAATAGTCTCATGAGATTAATCATTTGGCCAAATTAGAGTAGTTTAAACTATATTGAGAATATATCTTGATGGTAAAGGTTTCATGTGACTATGAAATATGAAATACAATAATCAAGCATTTAGTCTGTTTAGAATTCAGTTATTATTATTTTTCATGAGATTTTTTCTTTGAAATTATCCATGAATGCGTTTCATTCTCAGTTTATTGATTAAATGGCATGTGTTTCAGTAATCTACCTTTCCATATTGATTATTCCTTATCCAAATATTTATATAGAATCCGTGATCAACAATTTAATTTTCCAGGATTATTATACGCACCGATTAATTATTTCTTCCATTTTACTTATCATAACCGAGAATTTAATCTCACCCTTATTTTGTTTCCTTTCCCCAGGATATTAAGAAGAAATATTTGAATGAGATTTCAAGGATGCAGTTCATATCATTTTATTATGTATCATGATTTATTTTATATTTACCAATGTAATATGTATATCATGTATGCAATATGGGTTTTAAAAACTACTAAACTGATCAGTCCTTCAAGATTTTATTCCTTGTAATCATTCCAATGTAATAAAGTAAGAAACTGACTCCAAGATTGTAGGGTTGGGTCATTACATTTGGTATCAAAACAAGTTTAATAGAAATCTTGAAAACTATATTTATGAAAACATAGATTAGGGAAAATCACCCTAAGATATAATTTTAGGATAATTATAGAATAACATCCTAGAATTTTGTTATTTTTCAGATTATGTGGGTATTTCTAGTAATACATACTTTTATGGATACTACATGTTGAAGTGGTTGTGGAATAGATGTACCTAGGGGTAACAACTCTGAAAAGATGCATTGGGAATGACTCGAGTGTAACCAAGTACACAATAATGAGCCTTACTATGCAACTAATTTAAAACTCTGTGGGGACATTCTTAGGATAATTGAAAATTTCTTTATAATCCATTATGAAGTATTTTAAAGTAAAGTTATCCCAAAAGAAACCATGTTTATTATTATGATATTAGATGCACATAAATTTTTCAATTCATTTTATGTGTTTCACTAGTTTTTGGATTATACATTTTGTTACATAATGTTATGTTCTAATCATAAATATTCTATTTTTTAGAAATGGCACATGGAAGGAGGAATGGTATCAGTACTCATGGAAAATATAGAGGTTTCCCCACTTTGAAAGCTGATATAGTTTGTATTGAAACTAAGCATGTTATGGATATATTAGGGAAAGTTAATTAGGTTATGAAACATAACATTTTCTATATGAATAAACCTATTCCACAATGAGATTATACGATGTTGGACCACTTTAGTCGACCTAGGTCCCCATAATTTAGTGGGAATAATGACCCAATATAGATAGAGCAATAGATTAAGTCATTGGAGAAGATATTCATGGCATTGGGATGTGGTGAAAAGGTAATGGTTACAATTTTAGTTTATTGTTTTAATAATGATTTTAATCAATGGTTGTCATTGATCCATAATACTTGGGTGGAATAGGAAATAAAACTAATGGATTGGAAATCTTTTAAGGACACATTTTTTGAAAAATATTTCCCCCATGAGAAATAAATTTATATGAATAGAATTTCATTTAGTTTTAATAAAAAGGAGTAAGAATGTATTGTGGAGTATGAAGATACCATTAAAAGGTTATAAAGGAATTCTATGGATTTATTACACAACATTGATTACAATATTGACCAATTCTTTGAAGGTCATAATACAAATATCTGAAGAGTGATGGTGTCTCAAAATGATTATTCATATGATGAAAAATTTTTATGTGCTATAAAAATATAGAAATAACTCTCTAAGTATTATTTCTTCAAAGGGAAGAACGAGAATAAGAGAATAATAGATAAAATAATGGATAAAGGGAAGAAGGGAAAAAATTATTTTCCCACTTGTGATAACTGTAGAAAGAATCGCTGAGGGAAATGATTGAAGGTCTTGAGAGTTTGTTACAAGTGCAGAGAAAAGGGGCAACCGAAAAAAGAATTCAAAGGAAGAAAGAAAATGCTATTATTCTGTGTTAAAAATAAAAGGAGATGAGGCAATATAGAAAATAATTCCCCAAGCATCAAGGTAATATACCTCAGAATAATATAAAGTATCAAGGTAAAAAATATGTTATTGACACCACCGAAGTGGAATGATTAATGCGGTTCTGTATTTGGATCTATGAAATATGTTGTAAAATTATTTTATTGATAATGTTATAATTATAAAATTTATGAAATATATAATTATTATAGTACAATAATATTTAATTAGGTATTTGAGATCACATGTTTAATGGTACCAAGAAATGTAAATCAATAGAAAGTTAAACTTTTTAGAAAATAAATGGTTTAGGGAAAGATAGGCCTTAATATGTTCCTAATGTTGAGGTAATGAATTTGGATAATGTGATGATTGATATGGATAAAGTAAATTGGATAATACTAACTACCATGGAAATTATTATAATGTTTTATATCATAATCTTTTGGAAAGGTTAACCCTTTATAAAATGGTTTAAGTTGAAATTTGGATGTGGTTTTAGAGATTGATGTATTAATTTGACCTATGATGAAACTTTTGTTAAGAGATGAATTAGAAATAGTTCAAGGAAAAAACAAAGGATAATATTATTCTTATGAAATAGAAATGTATGAAGTAGTTATGTTTAATTATATTCTTATAGTGTGAAAGAATTCATCAACAATAGAAAAGAAAGTCTTGAAACAAAAACATTATCCTATTATCATCATTTTTAATGATATTAATGGCATTTTTCATAACTGCAGTTTAAGGATTTTTTGCCATAAATATTGATATGAACATGTTCTCTACCATTATCCACAAAATCTTGATTGTTATATTTATCTTCCATATCTATATTTTCACTAATGTTCTCCTATTAAAAATCAGAGTTTTGTGGTGACCTTCACATTTAATTTTACCAATTATTAATGAGATTTTTTTGTTAACCCTATTTAAGATGTGGTTTTTTTTAATAATAGTATTTTGAAATATCAATCCCTCAATTACCAAGGTCAACTTTGAGTTGTGAGGACATAATTTATTTAAGGTGGGGAGAATGTTACACCCAAATTGTTTATAATATTTTCCTTTTATAATTTTTTTGCTAGAATGATTTATATGCAAAACCAAATTAAGATTATGATGCATGAAACATTGAGTTTATCTAGAATTACACGCAACATTATTCTTATCTTTCTATACATATAACATCGAAGTTATCTTGCAATATATGTAAGATAATGTTTTACCAAACTGAAGTATACTATCAATATTATAATTTAATATTATAGTTATAAACTATCCATTTTAATAACATGTATTGAAATGATTAACTATATTTATAAAATATTTTTTACATATGTATATATAATATTTTGGTGTTATAAATGAATATAGAACCCAATTGAATATAAAGGACGTGTTTTTATGAAAAAATATTGTATTCCCACCATGGTGTTTTATCTTAATAAATTAAATTAATCACTATTATTGAATGATATTAATGAAATTTATATTTTATATATTAAATAAAATGTCTTTACATTCATCTAATAGGTTTGATAGTCATAATATAAGAATAATCCAATTCTATGCATAAAAATCCATATTATTCTAAAGGAAATTTTGTCGCCTTTTAATGGTTAACATATTTTAAAACTAAAATTTGAAAATTTTATATACTTGATAAGTCAAAATAAAATTAATTTTTTAAGAATGAATTCCAAAATTATATTAGGTTGATTTTTTTATTTTTCTGTGAAGTATCATTTTTTGTTGAATAGTGAAAAATACTGAATTTTAATTGAAAAATGCCTTTCCATCTAATTTATTTATAAGGATAAAATACATTTTTAATTTATTTTAAAGTTTAATTAGATCAATTTTACATATATTAATCCAATTTATGTAATTTTAGTCAATTTAAAATTTATATTTGATATAAAAACATTCCAATCTTTGGATCATTTTTACTTTAAAAACTCGCTTCATCATCATGTCCGTGGAACCTATTTTAAATTAATTTATACCACTTATGTTGTTTTAATTTGAGAAAATTTATTCCATATTTGGAATCAGAATAATATATAATGTAAATTAAGGTCAAAATATTTTTTTTCCAAAAGTATTAGTGAATGTAGTTAAAATTAATTATAGTGATTAAGGTAGAATTAAGCTTAACAAGGGACTAAACCATAAAATTAAGGGATATAATGATATAGAAACATGTAAAAAAAATTTTATGGACATATTTATACCATATCCAATCTAAAATATAATTTTGTTCATTATTGGAGAAACATGATGTAAGGGAGACCTCTCAATAGTGTTTACCATTTTATATTTCCAAGAATGCCACTCCTCCCCCATGTAAAAGGGGCTCAACCCTACCACTTAATCACACCTATAGAGACATTTGGATCATAACAAAATCTGACCAAATAAGCTCCCAAAATACCTAAAATACTTTTACAATCATAAATTTGGGTATAAATCCAACCAAGGAAGTATTTTTTTATAAACCAAAAGGAGTTACCCGAATAAGTGGTAACTTTCCTCAACGATCACTTTTGTTTCATTTACTTATCTAAACATTATTTTTTTTATATCATGATAATATAATAACCTTATTATCTTAAATATACATAAATTTTTTATTCTAATTGTTTTACCTATACTTCCACACACATCCATAAAATGGGATACACAATTATCATTCGTGTGTTTGACGAACTACCGCCTCACGAACCGATGTCATTCGTTCCTTCATTACTACCTTTCAAGGTTGTAATAATGATGGAATTATATTATATATATGATATATATCATATTTATTATTTATTTATTGTTATTTAATATTTATTTAACACACACCTTTATTGTTTCCATTTTGTTGGAATAAGATTACTTCATTTGTGGACATGTGGACTACCGCCCCCTCAAAGTGATGTGATTCGTTCACACTATACATGGAATGTATTAAGGATGGTTTTAAAAAATTAAAAATATATGAAATAAATATGATACATTAATGATAATATATATATATATATATATAGTTCACTTAATTTTTAAATATGATAATGAATTTGAAGTAACGTTCATGCGTATGTGTGACCCACCGTCTCCATAAATGGTGCATTTTATTTCCTATCTACAAATATTATAGATTAATATAAAACATATATAATGAATATACATGATATTTAAATAATGTTTTAAATTCTGTAATTATGAAATCATGGTCTAAGTAATAGTAACAAAAAGTAACAAGTCAAAACATACTAAAAGAACTATGCAATTAACACCTAAAATAGTGAAAATAATGAAAGATTACCAAAAATGGGTAATAATATATCATAATAGGATAATATATGATATTATAAATATTATTATGGTTCTATTATAATTTATTAACATGTTTAAAACCATTATAATTGAGTTTATAGGATGTTCAACCAAAAGGAAATGCAAGGTAAGGGATTTCATCTCAATTTACATTCCCTAAAGACTTATTTGTTATTATTCAACCAATTAGCTTTAATGCGGTGTATATAATTTCCCTTTTTCATTTAAAATCATTTTCACTCATAATTAATTGTATTTTAAGTTTCACTTTGAAATATATCATCCAAGGGGTTTTGACTTGAAAATTACCATGTGGTAAAAGTTATCTTTGCAATATCACTTTCTTTTATAATTGTTAAATTTCTATTGAAATAATCAATTCCTTACGATCATTTTTGTTATAAATTAAATTTATATTAAATATCCATATTATTAGTAATTTGATACTATTATTTCATAAATCCTATACCATTTTTACATACAATGTTCACTTTGATAGATATTTGATTATGTCACACCCCGACTGCAGACGCCTTTTTTTCACTTCTTTCTTCGTCCCGGTTTGAAATTTTCAAAGTTTAATTGTGTTGGTGGGTTTCAAGCTGGTGCTTGGTCACCACATCGTTAACGGTGACCATGCGTTCGGTCCGGGTGACCGTGCGTTCGCCCGATGTTTTAAATATTAAAATTTTTATGTTGACATTCTATTATTATTATTATTAATAAAATTGATGTTATTATTATTATTTAATTTTTTTTATTATTACGCTTTTTATTATTGTAATTATTTTTATTTTGTTATTATTATTATGTAGTTATCTTATATATATATATATATAAGTATATATATTTCAATAAAACCCTAAATATACCCCCCTCTAACCCCCTAACCCACGACTCCCTTTCCCCCCTTTTTTTTCACGTAGCTCCTCCCTCCCATCCTGGTCTCCCTCCGTCCGGCGACCCCTCCCTCTGCGCGCCGGCTCCTCCCTCCATCCGGAAACCCCTCCCTTCGCGCGCCAGATACTCCCTCCATCCGACGACCACCCCTGCGTGCGCACCCCCTTTCATCGCGCCGTCCTCCTCCCCGTTGCGCCGCCCTGCCGCTCTGATGAACCCGCCGACCGCCCTTCTTCTCCATCTGCCGCCCTGCCCCGGTCGGGCCTCCTCCGTCCAGCGGCCTCCGACGCCCCCACTCCAGCACCCTCTCTACCCCACCAGCCTCTGCTTTTCTGGCCCTCTGCCTTACACAACCTCCGGCCTTCCGCGCTCCAGCCAAGTCGCCACTGGATTCCCGTGAACCGGCCACGCCTCCCACTCGCCGACGCGAGTTCTCCGATCCGATGACCTTAACTCCGGTAGTTTTCACTTCATTTTGGGGTTTTCATTAATTTATCAAAACCCTAACACCTGTATTGTGTTTCACATGTTTTTCTCGTTGTTGTAGAGTGTGAGACTTGTCTGCGGGGTTTCGTTCTACCTCCCATTGAAGATTCATTCCTGTCGCATGACCTTGAGGTAGGAAAAATCCGCGTGTTTCCTTTCCATTACTTTCCTTTGACACTTGCATTTTTTTTTTAAATTTTAAATTTAATTTATTTTGCACCATTTTTAATTGGTTCCCTTGCTGAGAAATTTTTATTTTATTTTATTTATTTTCTCTGTGCATTAGAATTTTTAGTGGTATGTTCAAGTGACATTAGGGAAGTTGTTGTGTAAACCCTTCCAAACTGTTTAACTGTGCTTTGGTAAACTGAAAACTGTTTAGGGAGTGTGTTTGAAAGTGTGAATGATGAAAATTATGTTTTTTCATGTCTTCAAAAGGATTTTTACCATGAAGAAATTTTTCTGTAAGTTTAGACCTTAAAACTTTGAGACACATTTGAGAACTTCTTGATAAATTATCATTGTGTTTTGTTTAATTATGAAATGTGTTCTTTAAAACTGTGCAACAAATTTAATTGAAGGCACGAGTTATGCAGATTATGTTCTGACAATATTTTGGTGTGTGTTTGGGATTGTTTTGAAAATTAATAGTTTTAATGTGTTTATTAAAAACTCGGTGGTCTGGCTTTAAAATGTGTTTTGGGTTGCGTTTGAGAAAGATAAAGGTACATTCGGTAAATGTGAATTATTTGGGTGTGTGTTTGGATTTTAAGGACTAGTTTGGCTTTGAAAATGTAAATAGTATTTGTGCAAAGTTTTGAATAATGCCTTTGGACATGTCAGGTTGATTTAAAGGCTCATTTGGCTCTTCTAACTCTAGTGTAATATTTGGGTTGACTCTTTTAAAAAAATATGTTTATGCGAAAATGTAAATTCCTGTTTGGGAACTTAATGCATTTTAGAAAATGGTTTGAATGTATTTGTGTTTTGACAACCCGGTTAGAACGTTGGTGTTGTGATATATGTATACTTATATATACATACTTATGGGGCACCTCTATAAGGGGACTTCCTTTTGAGGGTTTTCATGTAGTGGTGTCCGTGTAAGGGGTTGGCAAGTGCGGTGAGATGAGACACGCGTGCGAGGGCCTCCCACTTACAAAGTATTATTAAAACCACCATGGGTTACTGGGCGTCTTTTTTTAGAGAAGAGAGTGACGGTTGTTTGCTAACCCTGATTAGACGGGTTAGTCCCCCTTGGTAGGTAGGCCTTGTGGGGCATTCCGCTGGTTGGCTATTAGGGTGACCAGTTGGTTATTGACTATGGAGTACCACACCAGTAGGTATTATGAACCTGAGTACGTCTAGGGGTTTTCTAGGGATGTTTAGGATCGCCCATGGTTATTACTTATAACTTATTGTTTACCTTTACTTGCATTTGTTTTCCCTTGCTAGTTTACTTTCAGTTATCATTTAGATCTTATACTATTACTTGTTTCCATTAGTACTACTTGTATTCCTTGTTGGTTTGTTCACTTTCTATTGTATTAGTTTGTTCCAGCCTGTTTTGTTTACCTTCTTCCTTGTTAGAAAAATTTGGATCTTTCTATCTTGATTTTGTTTATGAAATGAAAAATGGTTTTGGAAATGGTATATAGCGTGTGTTGGATTTTTGTTAAATGAAAGGAAAAGTATGTAGCTTGTTTTTAAAATGTTTAAACATTACTTTTATAATTGTATTTCAAACTGGTGTCAATGGATTGCTTTGGGAAAGGAAACGTTTGGATTTTGTGGTTTATCTTGGCAACCCTACTGAGAATTTTAAATGCTCACGCCTATCCTATCTTTCAGTTGCAGGTCTTTCCTTGCTCAGGTTTTTCCTAGTTTGAGTCGCTCAGCGTTGGAGCAAGGTTGGTCTATAGTTGAGTGGTGACCTGGAAGGTCACAGGGAGGTATGTGCAGTTTTGTTTTCCTTCAGCTGCTTGTTTTCATTTTTATCGCCATTCTTTATTTATCTGTTTATCTTTTTATAATTGGCCAAATCATTCCCAACAGTTAAATCTTGATGCCCGACACTTGTTGCTATCCCAGGGGATCGGGAACGCCCCTCGGGCCATGTCACGAGCTGACTTGGGTGACCGGTTCAGGGTCGACCAGGGTTGGTTCGTGACAAAATGGTATCAGAGGAGGTTCTTGTTATTTGGGTTGTCCTGTAAGTGTTTATTAGGACTATCAGGACTCGAGAGGTAGGTATAGGAAGGATGTCATGAACCCTCACCTGTTCCACACTTTGAGTCACTAGGGGTAGTCCGGGAATTGAGGTTTTGTCTTGTCCTGGTTTGTTTTGAATTGAGGGATGAAAACAGAGGAAAACCGATGTTAGATCGTAATTTCACATGGAGTAGTGACCCATGTGGAATCCGGGTACATGGTTTGAATTCCTCCTAGTGGTCGACGCTTACTTGGGACATGGACCACTACCATGTCACAAGTTTTTTTCTCACTCCGGTGTTTGATGCAATTTGAGTGTTGTTTTTGTTCTAGTTGGTGTAAGTGCATTTTTGGAAATGAAAAAGGGGTTTTGAAAATGGGACTGATTTCTTTTAAATGACTTTAAAATATATGAAATGGGTTTTAAAACTGAAAACTCTTGATTTGGAAATCCGTTTTTTTGCTTGGAATTGGTCGAGAATGGTTTGGGGTGAAACCTCAGGCCCTCTTTATGAACATTTGCACATGTGTGAGAATGCATGGAAAGTGCGTGTTGGTGCGCGTATGAATGGGAAGTGGATGAAGACATGTGCAACGGTTCATGGGATTACCTGGGTATGTATTTGAAATAAAAGGCTTGGCCTTGTTTCCTGATATGGTTTTGGAAAGTGATTTTGGTTTGAATGTTGATTGGTATTTGGAAATTGGTCATGAATGAAGGTGGTTTTGAAATCTAAAATAAAAAGGGGATATATAAAAGGGAAATTTGGGTAGTGTTTGAAATTGTTTGGTTTTTGAGCTGGTTATTTTGGCTCAGGATGTAACTTTTAATCATACATTGATTTGATTTTGGTCTTGGCATTGTGTTTTATATGTCGCTCAGGAAATGCCGCCCAGAAAGGTCCCTAAGGATTCTGATAAGTCATGCCTAGTTTTTTGTACTTCTTGGACTTTGCCTATTCTTCAAGGTGATCGGGGTCCGGTAGAGGTAGTGGAATGACTTGAGGAAGTGGAGCGTATCTTTAGAACGTTGGGAACTCCCGATAATGTTAGGGTTCGTGATATTATGGTATTGTTTGAGGGTCCAGCTTTGGACCAGTGGAATATGGTTACCCCACCGTCAACGCATGTTGGAATGATGTGGGATGTCTTTAAAACCATTTTCATCCAATGGTTTATACCTGAAGAAGTGAAGTTGAAGAAAAAGAGAGAGATCATGCATATTCAACCAGGCCAACAGACGGTGAATGCATATATTGACCATTTCAAGGAACTGATTGTCTTTTCTCCAGAGGTAGTGTCACATGATCTCATTAAGACCACTCTTTTCACTTGGGTTCTTTGTCTAGAGATCAAGGAGCGAGTCCTCCCATATAATGACCATCGTTTCGAGAAGCTGGTGGAGGAATCATTTTTAGCTGAGTTGGTTTCTGGTGCGTAGGTGGTTGGTAGTCCAGCATACCCAGTTGTTCATAGGGTTTCCCCATCTAGCAAGGAAAGGATGCCAGAGGAACCCGTTCATAACGAGTTATCCCCTTTAGTCCTGGCTTCTGCTCTGACAGATCTTTCAATGGAATGCTATCAGTGTGGTGGTTCCGGGCATTTAAAGCCGTCTTGTCACAACCCTCCGAAGATGTATCATCGCTGCGGTTGTCTAGGTCATCTGAAGAAGTTTTGCAGAAAGCGTCACTTAAATAGGATGCTGTGATTGGGGAATGTCAGTACCTGAATATGAGACCGGAGATGCTTCAGCCATCAGAGCCCTAGCCACAAGTCTCGGGGTGAAACTCGTGTACAGTCAGGAGTTCCCAGGGGTGTGAAGCCTTGGTCTGGGTTTTGTGTTCCGTGTTAATGGTTTAACAATTAAAAATCATTTCATATTTATTTTTCTGGTATTAAAGTTTTAACATCGTTGTAAGTGTGTTGTTTTTCCATAACATTATGATTGACTTGTTCTATTATAATCCAAGAAGTCTGGTGTGTGTGGACGTGATTTTCTAAATCGTGTGTCTTTCTTAAAAGTGTGTTTGACCCTTCTGTGGGTTGACCTTGGTTTAGCTATGCTTGTCAGATGTGGTTATGTTTCGTGGATTTCAATGGGTCATCTTTCCGACTCGATGTCTGGGTTAAGTCATTTCGTGGGTTTCCCCTAGTATTGAAGGTTGTTGGATTTGGTAGAGGGTTCAATGTTTCGATGGAGGTGTTGGTTTAATCATGCTATAAGAGCTGGTTCAAAATGGTTGCGAGTTCCCGTAAAGGACTCTCCTCCCTGTGGTGGTATGTTTTGGGTGTTAAATTTTCGAAGTAGTTAATTTTGTGTAGTTGTGAGAACCCCTTCGTTTTCTCCCCTCAACCTCGGACTTCAGTTTTCTCTTGAATTGGTCGGGTGTGACCTGTATAGAGTAAGATCATTCCAAGATTCTCAGTTCTCTTTGGTTCTTCTGGTTCTGTTTGGGGTTGGACTTGAATCTTGACCGGCTTCTGGCTTGGTGAATTTTTGGGGGAAGAAAGTGTATGTGGTGGGGAGAATTGTCACACCCCAACTGCAGACACCTTTTTTTTCACTCATTTCTTGGTCCCGGTTTGAAATTTCAAAGTTTAATTGTGTTGGCAGGTTTTGCGCTGGTGTGCGGTCACTGCATCATTATCGGTGACTGTGCGTTCGGCCCGGGTGACCGTGCGTTCACCCGATGTTTTAAATATTAAAATTTTTATGTTGATATTTTATTATTATTATTATTATTATTAAAATTGTTGTTGTTATTATTATTATTTAAATTTTTTTATTATTACTATTTTTATTATCGTCATTATTATTATTGTTTTTATTATTATGTTGTTATCTTATATATATATATATGTATATATATTTCAATAAAACCCTAAACTTACCCCCCCTCTATCCCCCTAACCCATGGATCCCTTTCCCCCCCTTTTTTTCACGGATCTCCTCCCTCCCGTCCCGGTCTCCCTCCATCCGGAGACTCCTCCCTCCGTGCGCCGACTCCTCCCTCTGTCCGACGACCCCTCCCTCCGCGCGCCGGCTCCTCCCTCCATCCGGAGACCCCCTGTGTGTGCGCCCCCTTTCGTCACGCCGCCATCCTCCCCACCACGCTTCCCTATCGCTCCAGTGACCCCGTCAGCCGCCCTTCTTGTCCAGCCGCCACCCTGCCCCAGTCAGGCCTTCTCCGGCCAGCAGCCTCCGATGCCCCCGCTCCTGCACCCCCGTTGCCCCACTGGCCTCCATCTTTCCAGCCCACTGCCCTACACTGCCTCCGGCCTTCCGTGTTCCATCCAAGTCGCCACTGGATTCCCGCGAACTGACAGCACCTCCCGCTCACCGATGCGAGTTCTCCAATCCGGCAACCTTAACTCCAGTAGTTTTCTCTTCATTTTTGGGGTTTTCTTTATTTTTCGAAACCCTACCACCTCTATTGTGTTTCACACATTTTTATCATTGTTGTAGAGTGTTCTAATTGTCTACGGGGTTTCGTTCTTCCTCCCATTGAAGATTCAATCCTGTCGCACGACCTTGAGGTAGGAAAAATCTGCGTGTTTCCTTCCCATTACTTTCCTTTGACACTTGCATTTTTTTAATTGTTTATTTAATTTATTTTTCACCATTGTTAATTGGTTCCCATGCTGAGAAATGTTTATTTTATTTTTTAGTTTCTCTATGCATTATAATTTTGTTTGGTATGTTCAAGTGACATTAGTGTAGTTATTGTGAAAACACTTATGAACTATTTATCTGCGCTTTGGTAAACTGAAAACTGTGTAGGGAGTGTGTTTGAAAGTGAGAATGATGAAAATTATGTTTTTTCATGTCTTCAAAAAGTGTTTTTCCATGAAGAAATTTTTATGTAAGTTTAGACCTTAAAACTTTGCGACGCATTTGAGAACTTCTTGATAAATTATCATAGCGTTTTGTTTAATTATGAAAAGTGTTCTTTAAAAATGTGCAACTAATTTAATCGAAGGCATGAGCTAGGAATATTATGTTATGAAAATATTTTGGTGTGTGTTTGGGCTTGGTTTGAAATTAATTGTTTTAATGTGTTTATTAAAAACTCAGCGGTCTGGCATTGAAATGTGTTTTGGGGGGAGTTTGAGAAAGTTAAAGGTCCATTCAGTAAACTTGAATTATTTGGGTGTGTGTTTGGATTTTAAGGACTAGTTTGTCTTTGAAAATGTAAATAGTACTTGTGCAATGTTTTTAATAATTTCTTTGGACACCTCAGGTTGATTTAAAGGCTTGTTTGGCTCTTCTAACTCTAGTGTAATATTTGTGTTGACTCTTTTAAAAGAATATGTTTTTGCGAAAATGTAAATGACTGTTTGGAAACTTAATGCATTTTAGAAAATGATTTGAATGTTTTTGTGTTGTGACGGCCTGGTTGGTACTTTGGTGTTGTGATATATGTGTACTTATATATACATACTTATGGGGAACCTCTACAGGGGGACTTACCTTTGAGGGTTGTCGTGTAGCGGTGTCCGTGTAAGGGGTTGGCAAGTGCGGTGAGATGTGACATGCGTGCGAGGGCCTCCCACTTACAGAGTATTATTAAAACCTTCATGGGTTCCTGGGCGTCTTTTTTTAGAGAATCGAGTGACAGTTTCTGGATAACCCCGATTAGACGGGTTAGTCCCCCCTCGGTAGGTAGGCCTTGTGGGGCGTGCCACTGGTTGGATGTTAGGGTGGCCATTTGGTTATTGACTATGGAGTACCATGCCGGCAGGTAGTGTGAACCCGAGTACATCCAGGGGTTTTCTAGGGATGTTTAGGATCTCCCATGGTTATTGATTATAACTTATTGTTTAACTTTAATTTCATTTGTTTTCCCTTGCGAGTTTAATTTCAGTTATCATTCACAAATTATAATAATACCTGTTTACTTTAGCACTACTTGTCTTCCTTGTTGGTTTGTTCGATTTCTATTGTACTAGTTTGTTGAAGCATATTTTTTTTACCTACTTCCTTGTTAGAAAAATTTGGATCTTTATATCTTGATTTTGTTTATGAAATGACAAATGGTTTTGGAAATGGTATATAGCG
Source organism: Viscum album (assembly GCA_963277665.1). Classification (NCBI taxonomy): domain Eukaryota; kingdom Viridiplantae; phylum Streptophyta; class Magnoliopsida; order Santalales; family Viscaceae; genus Viscum; species Viscum album. The sequence continues at coordinate 917,855,714 of OY728157.1, forward strand.
TGTGTTGGATTTTTGTTAAATGAATGGAAAAGTATGTAGCTTTTTTTAAAATGTGAAAGGTTTACTTTTATAATTGTATTTCAAACTGGTGTCAATGGATTTCTTTGGGAAAGGAAACGTTTGGATTCTGTGGTTTATCTTGGAAACCGTACTGAGCATTTTAAATGCTCATGCCTATCCTATCTTTTAGTAGTAGGTCTTTAATTGATCATGTTTTTCCTAGTTTGAGTCGCTCAGCATTGGAGTGAGGTTGGTCTCTAGTTGGGTGGCGACATGGAAGGTCACAGGGAGGTATGTGCAGTTTTTTTTTCCTTCCGCTGCTTGTTTTCATTTTTATCGCCAGTCATTATTTATCTGTTTATCTTTTTATAATGGGACAAATCATTCGCAACAGTTAAATATTGATGCCCGACAATTGTTGCCATCCCGGGGGGATCGGGAACACCCCTAGGGCCATGTCACGGGCCGACTCGGGTGACCGGTCCAGGGTCGACTCGGGTTGGTTCGTGACAGATTAACTGGAAATTATTGATAAATCCACATATTTTATTCAATACTGATATTTGATAAGGTATGTTGTTCATTAATTAAATAGATTATTCTATATATGAGGAATGATTTGGAAATTAAATACATTGGTTGGGGACCAGTTAATGTAATCCCTTGGATACATCTGTAGTCTCAGATGACAAATAATTTTTCCAAATCAGAGTAGTTTAAAATGACTTGAGAATAGATCTCGACGATAAAGATAACATTTTCCTGGAAAGCATGAATTCCAATAATTAAGCATTGCCTCTATTTGGAATTCAGTTATTATTATTTCAATTGATATTTTTTCTTTTACATTATCTATGGATGCACTTCATTATTTTTTATTGATTAAATTACATGTATTTTAGTTATCTACCATGGCATATTGATCATGACTTATCCAAATATTTATATGGAATGTATGATTAGTAATTTACCTTTCTATTATGATTATTCTCATTGATTAATTATTACTTATGTTTTACTTACACTTACTAAGCATTTTAGACCACCCATATTTTTTTTATTTCCCCAGGATATGAAGAAGAAATCTTTGAATGAGGTTTCAAGGATGGATTTGATTTGATTTTATTATGTATTATGTTTTATTTTCCATTTCACAATGTAATATGGGAATCTTGTATGTAATCTGGTTTTTCAAAACTAATAAACAAATTAGTCCTTTGGGATTTGATTCCATGTTACCATGCTAGTATAATAAAGTAAGGTACCAATTCCAAAATTCTGGGGTTGGGGCATTACACCAATTTTTTTAAGAAATGTTCTTTTTCATAATGGGGTTTTTCAAACACCCATGGTTCCCTCAAAGGAAACTATATGGGATATTCTCCATTTTTTGATGGTAATAATTATTGTTATTTGAAAACTTATATGTATAATTTTCTTTTATCTATTAGTTATCCCGTATTAAAGATTGTTATGAATGATTATATCCATACTATTGAAAAAGAAGATAAATAGACTCTAAATGAAATTTATTCTTTTTTATTAGATGGTAAAGAAATAAACTCATTACATTATGTTTTATACTAGAATGAATTTATTCAAATTTATATATAAAAAATGGTTCATGAAATCTAGAAACTCTTAGAATCAACTCATTAAGGAACAAACATAGTCAAAGATATATGATTAGATTTGTTTATACATGACTTTTAGAGTTTCTATATGCACCCTAGTGAGTCTATTAATAAAATGTTTACATGATTCACTAATATTTATAATGGTAGTAAGTCTATTTATTATTCTATTTCAATAAAAAAATTATCATTAATATCCATTAGGTTTTACCAAGAAATTAGGAACATAAATTCATCATAATCGAAGAAGTTAAAGACATAAAAAATACGATAGCTGAAGAGATATTCAGTTCTCTCATGACATATGGAATTATAATGATAATACAATATGAAAATGATTCAAATTAGTTTAAAGAAACTAGAAAGGAAATAGATTTTAAGGAAATCAAGAATGTCTCATCCAAAAGAAAAAATGTGATAGTTCATATTTCTAAAAGGGTGACCAAGTACATAAATAAGAATACATTTACAAAATAATTCAAAAATGGAATTCAAGAAATGGATTTTACTAGATTTGTTTGTAAAAATAAGGGATACATAAAGTTGTATTGTCCCTTTAACAAAAAATAGAAAGAAAATAATCAAGGTAATAAATCTCTAAAAGTTTTAACTTGGTGTGCCAAGTAGTACTCAATTTCAACATATGATTCTATCAATGGATGTCCTAAGTGACTCATGGAAAATATCAAGGTATGTGATGAAGTAAATTATTCATGCACTAGTTATTACTCATATACTTCTTAAACCTCTTATTTATGTTATGAAAATCATATTTATGATATATATCAACTTCAATATGATTTTTTTGAACTTTCTTAAAAATTTAAATCTCTTAAAAATAATTAAAATCTATTTTTTTTGAAAAAGATCAAATTTTAAAAGAAAAATATGGTTTAGTTTTAAAACTAAAATAACAACCAAATATTGAATATTTTGAGTTTTAAATTTATGATCATAAGAATACACTTTCTCATTTCACCCAAGGTGAATACACCTTGAATAATCTTTTTGGATCTCAACATGTTATTAATATAATTTATAGTATTATTTAAAAAAAAAAAATAATTTTACCCAAAAATAGAGAAGGAATTCTTTTGTAAAAGAAACTTTCAAAAATAAATTTTATAATTATTATAAGAAAATTTTCCATATTGGTTATGAATGATATTTTAAAAATTATATACATGGTATACCAGATGAAATTCATGTCTAATCTAATATTTATAATAGAAAAACATATTCTACGAAATATTGGATTCCAAATTATTTATTGGATAATGTAATTAGACCCAAGATATAGGTGCAAAAATAATTAGTTTCATTATATTTTTTAGAATAATATAAAAACCCAAGAAGCTAATTGGTATATAGATAACAGCTGATCATGGATTTTGTTTGGTGATTTTTCTAAACTTAATCATCTAAATTTTTTTTTATGAAAGACATTTCAGAGTTGGAGATGAATAAGAAGGTAAAATTACCAGTATATGTATTATTATTTTATCAATATATAATTTATTTAAATATATTTTATTTTTTAATCGTTTAATCATAATTTACTAAGTATTAGTCAATTATATGATAATTATTATAAAATTTCTATTAGAAATGTTTTTTGTAAATTTTTTAATTCTAAATGAAAGTAATTGTTTACCACTTATCATTTTCAAAATGTTTATGTTTTTGATTTAAATTCACTATGAAGTCAAAATATTAAAGGTTTAAGTGCACAAGAAAATGAATTTTGGATTTATAATTAACCCCAAGATCATTGTAACATCCACTCTCTTATCAGTCTTAAATATAACCAACAAGTATGAGATTTACGAAAATTTACTTTCATTGATAACTTAGTTTTTGAACCATTCCAAATTGGATACAAAACAAATCTTCTTTCAAAACTAAAAATCATGTTTCCTATTTTAAATCATTAGATCTAGCACACATTGACTTTTTTAACCAACTCAAATTGATATTATTAGAGTTAAATCTTATTGTTATTTAATTATTAATGACTATACTAAATTTACACAGGTTTTATTCATAGCTTGTAATAACGTGGCTTGTAATGCCTTTATTAACTTTTCATGGAAATTCAGAAATGAAAACGACTAAAAAATATTTTCCCTTAGAAGTGACCATGGTTGAAATTTTTTATAAAAAAGGATTTGTTGAGTTTTTTGTATCTCAGGGTTATCATAACTCCTTATTCACTCACAGAACAACTAATAAAAATTGATTTATTGAAAGATGAAATAAAACCCTCCAAGAAATTTCAAGTACCCTATTGAATAATTTTACACTTCCTCAATTCATTTGGGCTGAGGCACTCAATACCACTAGCTTTATCCTTAACTGTATTCATATTTTGTAAAAAAACTTATGAACTTTGGAAAGGTTAAATCATTTATGTTGGATTCTTTAAAGTTTTTTGTTGTAAATTATTTATTCTTAAAACCAAGGTTAATCTAGATATGTTTAGCACTAAATCAGATTAAGATATCATTCTAAGATACTTAAACTCTATTAAATCCCACAAAGTCTTCAATAAGTGTGCCAAAACCTTAGAAGAGTCAATTCACATCAAATTTGATGAGAATATTCCTAAATAACATCCTAAAAGTGATAATAATGTTGAATATTCTAGTTTTACCATACCTAAAACTCAATCTTATTAAGTAATTGAAGATTTTCAAGAACCCCCTTCCACTCCTTTACCCACGACATGGATTCAATCCAAAGACCATCCCCTTTAGAATGTTATAAGTGAATTACAATACAAAACTCATACTAGAAAGATGGACTTAAATATCATTGAACATTAAGATTTTATCTCTCACATTAAACCTCATTCCCGTGATGATAATATTAATAATGAGAATTAGGTACTTTACATACATGAGGAGTTGAACCAATTTCAATGGGAAAATGTTTGAATCTTTAGGAATGACTTGATAATCATCCTATTATCAGAACCAAGTGGGTTTATTAAATCAAAATTGATTACAAAGGAATTATCATCTATAATATGGATCAAATTATTATTAAAGGTTATAATCAAGAAGAAGGCATTGATTATGGCAAAATGTTTTCACCCATTTCATGACTATAATCCATTATAATCTTGTTATCATTTTCCATTCATTTTAATTTTAAACTTTTTTCAAATGGATGTACAAAGTGATATTCAAAATGGTTTTATTTTGGAAAATGTTTTTGTAGATCAGATTCCCAATTTTGAAAATCCTAATTTTCCAAATCATGTTTTCAAGTTAACCAAATCTCTTTATAGTTAAAAAAATATCCTTGAGCTTGGCATGATAGGTTAAATAAATTATTTTAATCAAATGATTTCAAAAGTGGAAAAGTTGTTTCCACGCTATTTTTCAAAACCATTTCAAATTATTTATCAATTATTCAAATTTTATTTGACAATGTTACTTTCATCCCTACTAAATTAACTATTTTTAAGGAATTTTTAAATTTAATTAATAAAAAAATTTAAATGAGTTGTATAGGAGAAATAAAATTATTCCATGGTTTTAAAATTTCCCAAAATTCGAATGGAATATATTTAAACAAATTTAAATAAAGTAATTAAATTATAAATAAGTTTATAATGGATAAATATAAATAAATTAGGACACCGAAGAGTATAAATTGTAAGTTAACATCAAATGAATCCAGTCAATCAGTTGACAATAATATTAATAGAACTATGATTGGAAGTATACTTTAACATAAAATGAACCATTGAAACATCATGTTTAGTGTATGCATTTTTGATCATTTTTAATCAAATCCAAAGAAATATCATTTAAATTTCCTCAAAAGTATTTTTCAATATTTTAACGGAACAAAAGAACTTGGATTATTTTATCTTAAGGAAACTTATTTTGAACTTACTTGTTTTTATGATGCTAATTTTAGAGGATACCATCTAGATTGGAAAAGTACTATAGATACTTATCATCTACTATGAAAACCCCTAATCTATAAGAGTAGTATGAAGAAAAAATCTATTTTTATTTCTTAAATTGAAGAAGAATACATATTCGCAGGGAGATATTACACACAAATCATATGGATGAAACATACTCTCTTAGAATTTGGGATGATATATTATCATATGCCTATAAAGTGTAACAATACTAGTGTGATTAATATCTCTTAAACCATATAAAACACTCTCATACTAAGAACATTGATTTGAGACACATTTTCTCTAATATAACTTTCTAAAATATTATATCAATCTTCATTTTTTTCACCTACCTTCAAATTGTCTATATATTCACTAAACCCCTTTATTTTGATTAATTTGAAATTATTAAAGGAGATTTGTGTATTATTATCTTTCTATACATATATCTTAACCTTATAAAGATTGAAAAAATTTCAATTTATTTTCAAAATGTTTTTTTATTAATAAAAAATTATTTTTCAAAACATTTCATAATTTTAGAAAAGTGAAGAGAGTGTGATGTTGAAAGGAGAAAATTCTAGTCTAGATATAAAAACGTGGATGTGGTTCTAGTATAGATACACCAAGAGTTTATCAACCTGGAAAGGGTTAGTTGGATTATTAATGTGATCTTCACCCTGGTCATGAGTAGTGGGCCTTTATTGAGCACCTGATTTGACACACTCTCAGAATTTTATATGGTTTATCAACATAATATTTTCTAAATCTTAGTCATGGAATGGGTTTTAAATATATTTTTTATTTATTTAGTTTTGTTTAAAGGCTATGATCCCCTTATCTCACCACATTATTTTTGAGGGGGTTTTAATCTTTTTAATACGGAAATGATCCTCAAAGAGACAACCTTTTCTTTAATTTTCTTTTGAAAATTTATTTTACTATTTGACTTGTTCAATTTGTTTTTCAAAAGATTCATTTATCTATTTTTATATAATTATAAATAAAATATATTCATTTTCTTTCATTTTTAGATTCACTAAAAATATTTCTTTCTAAATTTTAATGTTCTCCAATTTTAAGAAAATTATTTTCCCTCTAAAAAGATCATTAATGATGATAAAAATAGTTTTAAATATTATTTATATTTTTTACTCTAACCCCTTCTATGAATCTTTTTTTATAATATAAAAGAGAGATAAGTTTTATTTCAAGGAGAAGATATTTATGTTATGTTATGGGGGAGATGTTTTTATTGTTATTAAAAGGGGGAGGAATATAATTATCTTGGTAATTATAGAAATATATGGTAATTGTTATTATTAATGTTGATTACATATCTTTTTATATTCCAATTTTATTCAATTATTATTTACGTGTTTATGACTATAAAAAATTGGGAGATTTTTGTGGTTCTCACTATATTTTGTTTTAATGATTATAAACACTGCCTAAAGTTTATAATGATTTTATCCAAGTGATATGAAAGTAGAGAATTTATGAAATCATGTTATCATATAAAAAGAACCTTAAAGGATCCTTGAAGACTATTTATGGATGTATTGAAGTATTGAATGGAGGATATAAATTTTTTATAAGGATTTTGAAGAAAGTGGATGAACCTATTATTGAATCTCAATGTAGAAGGCAACACCATCTTGCTAGTGTCATGTCAAATAGTCTCCTCTTACAATAGAATTCCACTGGTTAGTTGATGTAGATGAATAATATCACCCCTTGAGATTTTTTCTCACCATACAACCACCATGTTCTCACTGAAAATTTGGTGAGTGATATAGGATTTTAGACATCAACAACAGCCCCACTAGCTACACGATAGAGGCCACTAGGTATTTTGTGGTGTGGAGATTGAAGGCCTACACTTAATAATAATAAAAATTCCATAATTGCAGTAATAAATGAATTCATTACCCCCAAAAAATTATAGAATGTCCCTAAATATTTTTGAGGATATAAATAGGCCTATTGATGTCCTTTGAAACTTACCTTCTCATATATTCTCCAACTCCAACATGTTACGATCACTAAATTTCTCTCAATCTCTCTATTTTACAATGTTTTTCCTTCTCCAAACTAGAGTGTGTTCTTATTGTAAAATATTCTCACTCTTATCATTTTTCTAATTTTATCCTAGTTATTCTTCATATTATTTTGAGACAATTTAGACTGTAATAAAATGTTATTTCACTTACAAATCATTTCTTAATCTTCTTTATTCTGTTATCAGTTCTCATTACCTTTAAAGTGAGGGATTTTAGTTTTCATTATATAAGTATTAAAAGGAAAAGGAGAAAATATCTTTGAGGTTTCTTGCTATACTCATTAAAAATCTAGTGTTGATTGAAATTATAGTTTTTTACTATAACCTAAAAATAAAGGAAGTTTTTTTATCATGACTACTATTAAATATAAGGGACTAATACATTAAATTTTCAAGAGATCAAGGTGGTATACATAGGGGCTCTCCATGAGATATTTCCAAAATTACTTACCAACTTTTTTTACCTTATTTACATTACACATATTTTTTATTAATATTTTTTTTTCAATTATTTAATCAATTTTTGATCCATGAATATGTGTACTAATTTCATTTAAAAATAAATATTTCTTTTATTATTTTGCTTTTATAACTATACATATTTATATATATGTGCTTTAAAAATTGATTCATTTGTTATTTTCTTCCAAAATTTTAATTTTCTTCAATATTTCAAAAATAAGTTTCTAGTTGTTAAGAATGTTGTTACTACCTTAACTTTTCAAATGGAAAATCACCCCTTTTTAATTTAACATATTCTAACCTACATGAGGAATACTACCTTTAAAATATATTCAAAGATAGAACACTTCCTTCCTCAAATCACATCCATTGAATCCTCCTTGTGAACTTATATAAAAGAATTCTTCTATAGTTTAACTGCTTGAAGGACATATTCTACAAATTAAAATAATGTTGAATGTGTTTCATTTTTAAATCTTGAATATTATGCTCTAATAAGATACTTGATCTTTAAAATTGAATGGGAAATCCCTTCTTTGAGAGTTTAAACCAAATTGTCCTGAAAACACTATACATCATCTGACCCCCTTCCATGACCCGATCATGTGACCATGAGAACAAGACTTTAGGTACATTACTAATCTACAAGTCTGTTGGTGCATAACACTAATTACATGAGACTATGTGTGAGACCCCAAGCACAAATCACCTTCCCGAGGCCTGCTCTAGATGAACCATGTCTTGTGACTTTAGTCATATATCACTTTAATGGTTATGTGATCTCTTAACTGAGCCATAGAAAAACACTAAAAAAAACTTGATCATGAGACTTTGTCACTAAAAAACCTCAAAACTCTCCCAATTTAGGTTTCCCCCCATTTTTCTTAAATATAAAATTAGAAGCCTTTATATAGGAATAATCCCTATAAAAACTCACATAACACATGTAAACAAGTCCACAAAAGTGTTCAGTTTCTTGAGTGACTCAATCGCATAAACTCACCCAAACCCAATCACATAAATCCAACCAACTCATACTATTATATGACTATCTTTTCAATAAATCTATTGCAAGAAATACATCCTAAGATTTCAACCTAGCTTATGAATTCTCTTGATCTCTCCACCTTTGAAAATTTATTTTTCCTTAAGTGAGTCATGTGATACCCATTTCCATACTTACATTAAGTTATCCTTTCTTAGTAACACAAACCAATTGATTTAACGTGCATATATGCACAACCTAATTACTTACATGGTCAGGTGATCCAACCATGAGACCCATAAAAAATCATGAAATCATATTATACAAACATTAAAATGGTCTCTATGAAATCATTTTTCATAAAAGTTTATCCATAATCTATAGTGTAACTTTCTTCATGCTCCTTTCATGATCTTGTCATAATATTCCTTTACATGAACATGATTCATATGATTAAAATTCCTATTTCATTACTCTACAAGTGATCACAAGATTCAACATATATTTTGCGATCATGTTAACTTTTTAGGTTTATGAGACCATGTATCTCTCACACACTTATACAATATCATGTTCCTTTATCCTTATATGATCACATAAAGCCTTAAGGATTACGCGATTTGACTTATTTTACTCTATAATTTACAAGAAAAATTTGGAAACCACTAGAAAATGATGCCAACTTCTTAAACACTCATCATAGTCTCTACTGGCCTTATTTTTCATAAAAATATTCATCCATAAATAATAATTATCCTGAATACACCATAAAAAAATTGAAAATAAACACAACACTATTTTTCCAACTTAGATCATCTTGGTTCTAATAAGAGGATTATAGTATCGTTAGTGTTTTCCAAACCACTTGGAGTGGAGGGTTGGTTGTTTTTTGTGTTTCAGGGATGTTGAATGATGATGGGGTAGAATCATTCAGTAGGGGAATTCTTATTCTTATTGGTACAACCATATGATTTCATATATTTTATGGATTTTCTGTACTCTATTCATCTAGTTATTGATTGTTTCTGAGGGAGAGTCACGTTCTTTGTCTTCGAAGGCTAGTGAGTCATGTTTATTAGAGATAGAATTTATCAGATGGGAAATAGTAATGAAGAGTCTATTTTATCTTAGTTGGCAGAGTTTTTAGATGATTCTTAGGTGGTGGAGGTTCCTAGACTTTTAGAGAAGTTACTAGATATCTTCCTGGATGAGGTAGTGACACTACCCCCTCAAAGTGATACTAAGATTGGTATAATGTTTCCATCAGATCCCTCTCTAATTTTAATGCGTCTTTATTTTATAGAAAATACAAAACTGTGTGAGTTGAAACCTAAGATTTATGAATTGTATCATAAGATATTAATCCAACCCATTGTATCTCCTTTGGGAATTACTATGTTATCCACCAAGAAGGATTATGGAAGTTTGAGGTTGTGCATAGACTATCAGAAGTTGAATTAGGCGACCTTCAAGAACCATTACTTCTTTCTAAGGACAAATGATCTTTTTGACTAACTAATGGGGGCTAATTGGTTTTCAAAGATCCATATGCTGTTTGGATATCACCAGATGAGTGTGAAGGAGTATGATATTCCAAAGACTACTATTTGGTGTAGGTATAAAATTTTGATTTTTTTCCATTCCATTTAGCACCATAAACTCATTAGATATGCTCATGGGGATCCTGAAATCTATGTACAATGTGTTCTTGGACCAATTTTTAGTTTTTTAAATTTATGATATCCTTTTATACTCGATGATATAGGAGGAGGATGATGAAAATCTTAGAGTTTTCCTACAGGTTCTTCAACACCATCAACTATATAGTAAGCTTTCTAAGTGAATGTTTTGGACGTGGGATGTTGATTTACTCATACATGTGGTGTCTATTTAGGTTGTGGCTATGAAACCATAAAATATAGTAGAATTTGTTTCTTGGTAAGTACCCATGAACATATAAAAGGTCTGAAACTTCCTTGGTCTTGCAGGATATTACTAGAGGATTCTATTTGAGTTATCTTGAATTGTGGCCCCATTGATAGTTTTGACATAGAAGGAATGGTCCATCATTTATACTACTCAATTTAAGGAGGCTTTGGAATACTTTAAGGATAGGTTGATCAGATCCCTCATGCTTCAATTATCAAAGGAAGGGATGATGTATGATCTCTTTTACAATTCTTCACATTTGGTCTAAGGATGCATCTTGATTTAAAAAAGGAAAGTGATTTTTTAAGTATCTAGTAAGATATGACCCCATGAATGTAACTATTACACCCATGATATATTGTTTGAATAAGTGTGTTTTCCATGAAACTATGGTGAAATTACCTCATCAATGAGAGCTTTTTGTTCTTCACAGACCACAAGAGTCTAAGGTTTGTTTTATCTCAGTAGGATCTAAACCTACTGCAGCAAAGATGAATTCAGTTTCTCTATGATTAAAATTTTGAGATATCATACACCCTAGGAAAGGGGAATGCGGTCTCTAACATGATGGGATATAATTAATGGGTTGATATTTTTTAGGAGACTAGGGATGTCTAGAAAGGGATCAAAGATATTACAATAATGAATCTTGATGTAGAGGAAGTTAGTGGTAGATTTTTTATCTATTTGATGGTCGTGGAATCATATATAATTTGGTAGATGGAGGAGTATATATGGGGATACCTATAGGTGGAATTGATGTGAGACAATGTCAGTCATTTTGATGCTCTAGAGAGGTGGTATAAGGATAATCATAATCAGGTGCTGTTTTTGGAAGGTAGTTTGTTTCATTGGCCATGAATGAGGAAGTTATCTACAAGTTTCATATTTCACCCTGAGTAGTATATCATGGTGAATCCAAGATGTACCATGGTTTTTGGAGGTATCTTTTGTTTCATAGGATGATGTGATCGGTGGTTTAGTTTATGGAATATTTATTAGTTTTTCAGTTGGTGAAAGTAGAGCACTATGTTCCTAAAGTTTTCTTATAGCCCTTGGATATCTCTAGGTGGAAGGGAGATGAAATATCAATGGATTTCATCACATGGATACCCTAGGTCTAGGTAATTTGTGTTTACATTTTGGTGATTGTGGTCTAACTAAAGAAGTCAATCCATTTTTTGGTGATCATGGAGTCAGATACTATGGATTTTATAGAATGAAAGTACATAGATGAGGTGGTGAGACATCATTGGGTTCCAAATACCATTGTGTCCTATTGGGATTCTCAATTTTTCTTGTGAGTTTGGAGAGAATTTTTGTATTCCTTTGAATCGTAGTTACAACTTAGCAATTCTTTTTATTCCTATATAGATGGGAAAATAGATTCAACCATCCTGAGATTGTATGATATGTTGCGATCTTGTATTTTAGGATTTATAAACTCATGGGTGAATCATGTAACTTTGTTTGAGTTTTACTATGATAATAACTATCACTAATATATCAATATGTCTATTTTAGACACTTTTTATGGATTATCATTCCTTTATCTATAGTGCTAGAACGAGATTGGGGAGTCACCAGTCCTTGGTCCTGATATGAAATAGATAGTTATATAGAATATCCAGGTGGTTTAGGAGTGGATAAAGACATTAAGGAATAATCATAAGTATTATACTGGTTATCAGAATAGGCCCATAGATTTTGAGTTTAGAAACCATGTGTTCTTGAGTGTTTTTCCTCATCAGGGGAAACAAAGGTTCGATCATGGGAGTAAGATTTATCCTAGGTTCATTGAACCATTTGATGTGTTAGATCACATTGGTGATGTAGATTATGGATCAGTGATTCCACCAAAGTTGGATGGGGTTTATAATATATTTCACATGTCACATCTCTATCTATGTCTTCATGATGAGTCCCTTTTCATCAACTAGGGAGAGTTGGACATCAAGGATGTTATGATGTTCAAGGAGGCAACATTTGAGATCTAGGATCATCGAGAGAAGGTGATACATTGGTGACTAATCACATTGTTTTTTCTACTATAGAGGTATGGTTTCTTGGAGGATAAAACATTGAAGGAGGATTCACATATACTTACTAAATATCTTGAGATATTTTATTGACGATCCTCATTGTTTTGATTCTTGTTTGAATCCTTTTTATTGAAATTATTTGTTTTATCTTATGTTGTTATATGAGTTTGAACCCCTTTATTTTTAATGATATTTCTAGTTTATGTGTTTTGATCCTTTAATGTGTACCTATGTTCTTGATATTGTGAGATCCTTTAGAAGTATCTTGTGGTATGATTATCTATACCCCTTTACCTTTTTCCCTTTTTGATTTTAGCTTTGATTCTTGTGGATGAGAATTACTTGAGAGGTATTTTATATAATGCCTCAGGTTTCCAAAATCCATTCCTTTGTGTTTTCCCAAGTCCTATAGGCTCCAATAAGATGATCAAGGTATTTTCCATTTGAAATTTAAATATTAGTTCTCATGGACACTTAACTGAATCTATGGTCTCTAATTCCTTCTTGGGGTTGGTTGGTTTGTTCTGTTGTTTGGTTGGATTGTTCTTTTGGTCTATCTATTTATTTGTGAAGTCACTTGGATTATTCTTATGGACATATAATTGTTCGTATGGTTGATCCATTTGTTCATGTGGTCGACCAGTTCCTTCATGTGGTCCCTTGGTTTGTTCATGCTGTTGATTAGTTACTTCTTGTGATCATTTAGTTTGAACATGTAGTCCATATATTTATTTATTCAATCAGTCAAATTGTTAATATAGTAACTTGTTACTTTATAAAATAATATTTTTTGGACTCTAGACTTCATGATGTGGTCAATTTATTCATGCGGTTGCTTCAACAGTTTAAAAAATCCCAAAATTTTAAAAATACATATATTTTTACAGAACGACTTAAAATAATTTTTATTGTAAATTATGGTATTTAAGTCTTAAAAAACTATTTTGAATATATTTTGTGGAGATTAAAATATTTCTTTGAATTCCTTGACTCTCAAGGTCTTAAATAATGATTAAATTCTTTATGGATCTCGTTTATAATGAAAATTTATTTAAAATATAATGAAAAGAAAGGTTGACCATGTGATATTTTTGGGGCTCTTTAAGGATATGTATTTGGTACCTTAAGGTATGATATTTCTTATAATTTGAGTTCAAAAAAACTAGGAGCTTGTTATAAATCCTTTATATTCATCTTATTTCACCTGGAGCCTTCTTTCTCATGATTCTAATTATATTCAACAACCCTTTCTTCCTATATTTTCTGCAGCACCATGTGGCATTTGAGGTAGGATATTTTCCCTCTATCTTATTCCTATATTCTTTTTCAGTATTTTTAATTTTATCAATGTATTTTAGTTGTGGTATCTAGTTCATGAAATCATCCCTATTTCCCTTATTTTAGTGTACCGTGATATATAACAATTTGAGGCATGTTATACTTATTGTATCTTATTTTTTTGAATATGTGTAATTAAAATGATTCTATTTTCTGTTGGGTGAATGGTGTGGATTAACTATTGAAGATAATGAACTGGATTAAAATTGAATTTAATGGGTTGGTGTTTTCATATGTGGCTACTACTTAATTTTTGTTCTCTTTTTTTCCATTCCATAAACTTAATTGTAGTTGTGAAGTACATGTCGTAACGAACATGGATTGATAACCCATTTTTTGAATTGGTGATTAAAACTACCACTCATAAGAGGTTAAGAACTTATAAATGGATAAATATTTAGTTTTTTATAAATCTAGATGTTTTATGAAAATATACCAATAAGAGATGATGTAATATCATGGAAGCCTCATTAAATGAATAGTGGAATTTATGTGAACTACAATTTTCCATTGTGTGTTGTTGGAATGTTTTTTATGGATTTTTAGTTTTGTAGGACATGTAGAGTTTGTAGAGTGATAGTGGTGACAAGTATAGATGTATGATATATTGGGGGTTTCCTATATGATTGGTTATATTTATGTGTGATAGTTGGTTTGTGGTTGTTGTTGTAATAAGGCTAGCTTGTAGTGTTGGTTTTAGCAGTAGATGTGTTGGTTGAGGTAGTATGATGAATGGGTTATTGTGTGGTTCATTGTGTTAGTATCCTGGTGTTAATGTAATATCAAAGTGTTAATATTGAAATTGAAAAGGGAACAAATGTAAATTATATAATGTGGGTTGGAATTGATGCGTGGTAACTGAATTATGTTTCTAGATGTTAATGAACTCATCGGACTTAAATGAGAATGGTTATAGAGGGTTGTAATTAAATATAAATTTAAATGGATTAGTTAAATGATGGTGGATGATAATGAAGTAATCTAGAAAAAATGGCTGATTCTATATTTCTATAAAATGGAATTTGGGGCTACATGTGCTAGTTTTTTAGTGGTGTTTCATTTAGTAGTGGAATCATATGGAAATGATAGTATGGTGTGGACGATAGACATAGATAATGAAGTGTTGATGTGAAACCTTTAAGAAAGGATTATATTCTATCTAAACACACACAAACACATATATATGCTTATATTTTTAGGTTAATTTTATACACACCCCAACCTTGTTGAGTACTATGTACTAACACCCACATTTTTGGGGGAGGGGGTGTTTTTTTCCAATATTCAAATAATAATGAACAAATGAATGATTAAACCTCTTCCCCACTATCCCTTCAGTAGTGGTACATGGAGACAATACCCATTTGGTGATGAGTATAGTACAATGATGGAGCACATGGGGGGAAATCCCAGAAATGAGAGGATGTGATATGTAGTGGGGGTAATGCATGGTAGGGGGAGGGAACGAGGTTGATATCCTTCATATTCATGATACCCTACTAACCTAGATATTAATTTTTATATGGATGTGTTATGAAGATGTCAAACATGTGAGATATAGATTATGAAATTGATTCCATCACGGGATACTAGGCCCTATAGGAGGATAGGGTAATTAGGGTTATGACTTTAACCATATTAAATATGGATGGATATGTGGGGATGAAATAACATACAAGGGATGAGAGTACATGATGTTTGGTGTCGGGATGTGATAGTAGAAACTTATTTGGGGAAGTGGATGTGGGGTGACTTTATCAATGTTTTCTTGATATTATCTTACTATTTGGTTTCATCATTTAGAAAGTCATCTATTGTAAAGTTTAGATGGATATTTGACTTTTCAAGGTTCTTTTTGGGTATGTTGTTTGTTCACTAGTTCATTAGTATGCTCTTTTCACATTTTCATGGGATACCTTAGGTATGATCCTACAAAGTGTATATTTTATTCTCACCCTATGTATATATACACCATTTTAGGTTTCCTAGTAGGTTTCAAAGATCTATATGAACATTAATACTTTAGAGGTCAAAGGTTATATGGAGTTGCTGTTGTAGGTTTCCATTTTTTTATTTTCGAGATGTTTATATGTATTTATTAACATTCACATATGAGATGTTTTTTTTGTTATGTGATGGATTTTCTTGGTGTTGTTTATATTTCTCTTAATTATTCTCTTATATTGAGATATATTTCTTATATTTTAGTTTTTTACACACTTGATTCTAGTCACTAACCAAGATCCTACTAGAGGTGGGACTTTGGGGTTACTTCTTCTCTTCACTACCATCCTAGGAGGGGTCTTAGTTTGTGTGTGGGGGGGGGGGGGGTCATGAAATCCATTAACTAGAGTTAAATACTTTATAATCTTAACCTGAGGGTCTTTTTTATTTTTTATTGGGACCTAAATTTTAACCCAAACACTCAGAAAAATACCAATGCCTAAATTTGGGTGGGGATTCATAAAAAGGCATGTCTTTTTTTAACATAAAAATTCTAAAATATTTTTCTTTATATATTGTAACTACTCTAAAAATGGATGAGAATACCATGGTATGAAATCTTGGTTATTATAATAGGGTACTTTTGGATGTTTATCTCTAGAGTCCCCTATCATATGGTTACACAATTACAGCCAATGGTGATGTGATTAACGTTATCTTTGAGTTTGAATTCATTCCAACATTTTTTAATTATTGAAAGATTATATAATATGATGTCACCAGCTACTGGAATGTTTGAAAGCTATAACATGAATAGATAGGGTCCTCAACTTTGAATGTAAAGGTTGCTTAAATGAAACCTAGAAAAGGAAACGACATCAAAATAGGGGAACCATTCAAACATTATGCACAAACCAAGTATATGGAGGTCTCGGAATATCCTGATTATCATATGGGAGATGAGGCAACATAAAATCTTGATAAATCTAATAAAATTTCATTTAAGGGGAATGAGACTGCCAATGATGGACACTTAGTTAGGTATAGTGACCTTAAGGGAAGAAGATAGAGTGACATAGTGGATAAGGAAATTATCATTATAGTGAGAAATTCCCAAATCTCCTCCAAGATCATGGAGTTGAGTGAGTGTCATACTAGGAAATTGTTATCATTAAAAATTTTAATACTTTAGTTCTAATTAGTCAAGAGACTGACTTGCTAATCTTAGAGTTATATATTCAAGTATCTAATTCTTTTCCTAAGAAGAGTGATCAAACACCTACAAAAGATCCTCTAGAGTAGAATACCTTTAATAACCCTAGGGACAAATGTTATCAAGGTATTAACAAAGGGGTTTATTTTCCTCCTCATCTAATAAAATAACAAAAAAGGTAGTCCTAAGGTTTCATCTGGTAGAAAAAAATCACCTTATGGAAGTAGGAAAAAATTTAATAAATGTATAAAATGAATGTCCTTTTTAAAACTATTAGGGGTTAGCAAAATAATCCAATATAAATATTCTATAAACATTTATAATAAAACATCATCTTTTGTTGAATGGTATTACTAAACTAATGGATCACTTGGAATACTTCAAGGGATTAAACTTCAGGGAATTAGTCTATGATATTACATGGATCAATCAAAACACTTTTTTGTGGGAATTATTAGGTTTCATGTTTCTATTAAAGTCTATAACATTTCTATTATTCATAGAAGTCAAAAAATGATTAATAGTAAGGATAGTTTTGAAGGTAACACAATAAACTACTCATTTATCTGTGCTTTCAATAATTATTAAGGCATGAGGTCACTATGGCTGGAAATGGGAATCTCAAAAACACTATCTTTTGTCCTTGGTTTATCATTGGGGACTTCAATGTAGTCCTATAAATATAGGAAAGGAATGTTTAGATAACATTGGCTATAAATATTATATAAAATAGGGATTACATGGACTATAATTATTCTATAGAAGCTAACTTGTATAGTGATAAATTCACTTACTATTGGATATCTATCAATAGGATTATGAATAATAAGCTGGATACAGGATTTGTTAATTTTGGTGCACAATAATATTCAGTATAAGATTATTTTAGAACATTGAAAAGATAAAGTAAGATTGTCATTCAATCCTCACTACATTCCTTAAGAAGAAGGACATGGCCTTTCTACCTTTTATATTTATCAATTCCTAGGTTTAGTATTTTGATGGTAGGAGGATTGTGTAGGAAGCATGTTCTAATACTATCTTCTTAGTTTTCATCCATGTCTATATTCTTAAACATAAGAATTTTAAGTCCATGCTCAGAGCCTAGATTTAGGATACATTCTATAACATTGTATGTGGAAGTAGATACTATAGAAAAATAGTAAGAGGATATGTAGAATATTCATGATGATGAGTTTTAAATTTCCATCATCAATAAAGAATTATAATTTTATTCATAGAATATTACTAAAATAAACACAAAGTATAATATTATTAAATAATGGTTTAGAGTTAAATGGATCAAGGAGGTGAATAGAAATACCTATTTCTTTAAAAAAAATCCAAAATTCATCAAGGTAAATAATCCCATTACCTATTTGAAAATGGTAATGAAGTGATCTCTGGATGAAAAGAAATAAATGTACACATTATAAGATATTATAAGGATATTTTCAATAAAAACATATGAGTAAATGTTTGCAATATGATGGATTTCATACCTCTACTACTATATACAACCGATAATATAATACTCATTAAAATGACTAATATTTAGGTGGAAAAGGCTGTAGTTTTTTCTCTTAATAATTATAGTGCCCCATTTTTGGATGGGTTTACTTATATGTATTTTCAAGAGTGTTGTGACATTTTTTTATAATGATAATTTTAAGATAACTTACATATTCTTTAGAAATGGTATTCTATCCAAAATTATTAAATTCCAATATATTGTCCTTATACCTAAAGTAGAGTCTATATATCCCTAAATATGTATATTCCATTTTCTTTAGCCAATAAATTTTTTTAAATCATGTTCTAAATTTTGGTTATCAGACATTCAATATTCACTAAAAAGGTTGTTTTAAGAAACCAGTTAAGATTTTTCAATTATATAAAAATTAAATAATATCTAATTATAGACTCTAAATTTGTTAATATTTTAAGAAAATATACCAAAAATAGTAACATTTATCTCAATATTGTTATCAAGAAGAACTTTTATTCTATAAATTTGGATTTCAGGTTTGAATTTTTTCATAGGTTTGGATTTGATGACAACTTCTTTAGATGGTTGAATATATATATATATATATATATATATATATTTGAATAAATTATTATTTCCATATTAAGAAATGGTACCCCATAAGGATATTAATCAAGATCATGTGGAGTTAGGAAAGTTGATACCTTATATATTATTCAATTTATCCTTGTTGAAGACTATCCCTATAGATTAATACTAAAACTTGTGAATCATGTATATATAAATATTATACAAGATGAGAGATATTTAAATGGCCCTTAAAATCTATTATATGAAGATGAACTGATTTTTTTTCATGAGAGATATAGAAATATTAAACTTATCAAAGATATCCTAGAAAATTATCAAGTGGTCTCTATATATTACTTTAACTGGACAATGTATATCATTTTTTAGTTGTAACTACAAATTATAGAGGAAAATTATTATCAAACGGAACTTGAATATAAAATAAGTTATGTTTACATTTAATTACTTAGATATACAACTATTCTGAGGTAGATCAACAGTATCTACTTAGATTATATTTCTAGGAGAGTTTATAGCTTTTTGAGTGCTTGGTATGGAAAATACCTATATCTTACAGGTTGATTCTCTCTTGTGAAATGCGTTGATTCCAAAATTTTCTTTTATTCCTTCAGGATCTACAAATGGAATCTTTATCTCATCAAGAGCATGACATAGTTATTAAAAATTTAATTTATTGTGGGAGAATCTATGAGAGGAAATTTATCACTATACAATAAATCACCCTCTTCAAGTTGAATAGTGATGGAGGTATGATTATCAAAAACATAGGAAAATTCAATGAATCTATTCAAGAATAGTTTATTTTATCGAGCCCTAGGATATATAGATCATTGAGGGGGGGGGGGGGGTGAATCAATGGTCATAATTTATGAATTATTATCTTTTTAAATTTAACTTCTTGATCCAGTTAAAGTTCTTAATCCACTAAATAATATTTTTCACAACCTCATATTGTGTGCAATAATAAACTAAAAGAAAAAAACATATAGTATTTACAATTTTTGACATAAAATCTTAATCCTTATCATTTTTGGTATCCACCCAACATGGATTCTCCACCGTAGTCTAATTATAAATTATGGAGGTCTCCTTAGTCTATATGAGCATGGTTTTTTATATCCCCAAATCACATTATATTCCTTGACTATGTATTCTACACAATCCCAAGCCGATTTAACAACTAGTTATACCCCCCATTTATAAGATTCTTTACTATTTATATTGGTCCAACATAAAAATATATCCATATTCTATATGGTTTCTTATGAACCAATTTAAAAAAATATATACATTTATGAGAAGATAGAGTAATAGGTCTACATGTGTAACTCTTCAAGAACTTCAGTAGATTCTTGGAACAACTCCACTGGTCATGAAACTCCTTCTAGATCAAGTACGATATGGATTCTCCTTAGCTTCCTTGAATACTCAGTTATATTTCCTAGATTCAACAATCCTTCTTCAATTCTTGATATTGGATGTATCAAACTCTCTTATAATTTTTAATATAAGCATGAGAGTTATAAAAATTCTCTACTCTACTCATTCTTCGATACCTTCACCATATTTATATTCACAATATAATTGTCAAAAATATCATAGTCAATATTTCCATATTTGAATTATGGAAACTCTATGATCATTGATAGAAGGATATTATCATTCAAATTGGTGAATATACCCCAAATTAATTCATCATTTAAACACTTTTGAATTCCCATTCAAATCACTATTTAAATCTCTCAAAGACTTGTGATTTATTCCTTATTTCACACAATATAATCATATTTATGTACTCACCTCCTCATTAAATTATTAAATGAATTTCATATTCTCTTTTTCTTTGATATTTAAATATCACATTCTCAACATCCAAAAAAACCCCTTTGTTTAAAGTCATTTAAAATTCCCATGTGCATATAATCATTAAAATTTTTCATATAGACCTCATTTTTGGGGTGTAAATATTTCATTAGATAATAAAAAGTACAATAAATTGGTATTTATTGATTCTTAGTTTGTATGATGATCTCATTGTATGATCATGATATTCATATCTTTTAAACACTTCACAATGTTTTTTGAAATATTTTCAGTCTTAGATTATTTGAATTCTGGAAATTGGTAGAATTTTACTCTACACATATAAAAAATTCCATTTGTATACATGGGTTTGGATATATAGAATTTTTATATGTGAATCCTATATTTTTTATAAATCACAGAGTTGGTTACATGAATATATACTCAGCTACATCACAAAATCAACTATATGGATTATTCAGCTGCACCACTGCAACCCCTTACATCATCCCAAACACCTATGTGAATCTTTAATTTACTTACATAGTAGCATTCAGATACAAAAATTCACTTATGATTCTAGATCAGTTATGTGGGATGTTTTCCTATATTATTCTATAAAAAAATCCAACATAGTATATCCACCTATTTTAATTTTCATACGTGCTCAAAATTCTTATGAGAATATATGAATTTCTAGATTTCACTCAAACTCACTTAACTTATCTTTGGTAAAAATATAATCCTTCTTAAAAACATAAAAACTTCTCAAATATATTTCTAAAAATAATCCATCCACCAACACATTCCTTTTATTCTTTTTTAGATTAGATTATCAATCATCACAAATACTTTTCCATACCATCTTGAACTTCTCCACTTGTGTTCTTTAACTGTAGCCTCAGGGTTCTTTTTCCATAGAACATGGAATAAGATGAATCATATTATAGACTTACATGTATGATTTATCAAGAATTTAAAACAATTACTTCTTATGAATCTAGAACAATCCTCCAAGAATCATCATCAACTCAACTAAATACATAATTAACCATTGAAAAAAACAATACTTTCTTGGGAACAAAATATTTGAAGGATACTTTCTAAAAACTCAAAAGCTAATCAATTTATAAAGTACAATTTCCTTGATAGAATCAATGTTGGTAAGATCTTTTACTTGTTTTCTTATATTTTTCCATGCCTTAAGAATGTATTTATTACTATGATGAAAAAATTAATATGTATTGTATGTTTGAACTCAATTCATTCTTTCTAACCTAAAAACTGGCTTGGTACCCCATTGGATAACTACACTCATGGGGAGATCATGGAACTCCTCTGTTAAACTAAAATATTAGATAATAAATCCCCTTGAATATATTCCCATATAAAAAAGGGAGAAAACATATGGCTATATTTTATCCCTAATAGAAACTTATTAATCCAATAACCTATTAAGAATGAGACTCTCACTTGTAAGTTGTATTACCAATTTCTCATGGGTGGGACAAATGAAACAAAAATATGGATACATGAATCTATAAAATATGTTATTCCTCTATCTAATTTTATTTTTCTTTGGAAAATATCACTTAATAGACTTAAAACATACAACAGTTTGATGAAAACTAGAATTTATCTTTTCTCCATGTGTAACTGCTGTAAGTAGGGTAATGATTCAATTAAGCACAGTTTGTTTTAATGATATTTTTTATGATATTATTAGGAGTCTAATAAATATTAATATAACAAATATAAGTGATCAAATTCCAAGACCATATCACCAAACATAGAAATATAAAAACACACAATAAAATAGAAATTATGTAAATTGTAAGCCATGAGTACCCTAAACCATAATTTCCACTGAATCATCTATATTTCTCTTTTATGAGTATTATTATGATCTAAAAAGTGGTTGTTTAAGGACTCAAACCTCCATAGGTATCCACATGGTAGACTATATAGCACTATATATGTGTGGGACTCTCTATCCTTTATGATGTGATAACATCTCACGGTGCAAATGGGGTAGGAGAAATATAGCTTTGGGTTATATGAATTCTTAGTTATGAATCACACAATAATCTATAGGAATACAATCATAATATAGTGGGGTTATAAATCCGACAAAGGATTCTCCTTAGTTGATGAATGGATTAACTCATGAATTATAATATATGAGTTAGTTCCTTTTCTATTTTATGTATCATATGAATGAATGAAACTAGCCCCCTATGTTACCTATCGTGTAATGGATTATTTATGATAACCAATCATAGAAAATCACTCAAGAGTTAAACCACCAATTATATTATAGGAAACATTAATATACCATATGACATCAATAGTTTTACTCTACGACTATATCAGTGGATGATGGCAGTTGTATGAAATGTTCTTTTCATTCTTGAATTACGATTGCCTCAATCATACATAACAATAGTGGAGTCAACGACATAAAAATAACATTTTCATATTTCTTTACGATAGTCCATATCGTTAAATATGAGTGGATCTATATTAAATACATTTAATACTTTAGATAATACTAAGGCATACCAAATCCTTTAATTTTTAACTTTCACTTAATCCTAAAAGACATTATTCTATTTCAACTTATATCATATTACATTTTATATCTTGTGAAACCATATCCAAAAAACTATTATATAAATTAAAAAAATAGTTTTTAAATATATTATTAACCTCATCTTTTATTACATCATATGAAATACCTAGTGAATACCCATTAAAACCACTTTTGAATTAACACTAAAATACTTTTAGAGTATCTTTATGAGTCAAACTCAATCCTAATTTAGTAAACTAAAAAGTGTTACCCCATAGGACATTATAACACTAAAAATAAATATTAATCACTAGATCTATATATGTAAGAAAAGAGTAGCCTCTAGTAATGAATCAAAGATACTCAAGCTATAAAGGGTTATAACATGATCTCTGTCAAACACATGTATATTTATACCTATGTTAACTAGTCTCATCTCATGCTAGCATGAATGTTTTATACATTACCTTTATCTAAGAAAACAAGTATCCATGGGACACCAATTAAATCAATAACATATAGAAAACTCATATATTATCACATATCTAAGTTTAGATTGACATGGGTGATGAATACATCACATGTCATTCATCTTTATGGATGATCACATCACATGACCATCATATGAATTGATAATATCATCATATGTACAATATAGGTGAAAATAAACACTCTCCAGTCTATCTTAATTGAGGGCCCAAATTCCATACCCATCATATGAGAGGAAAACCCCATATTGATTTATATTTAACCAATGACATGATAAAAAACATACCTAACCACCCCTGATTATCTAATCCACAATGGATTGTATAAGAATAATATCAAAGTATGAAGGTTCTCATGATAGTTATATTACCAACCTTTGGTACTAAGGACTCTTACATGATCCATGAACCCCTAGTATACCAAAGAAACACTGTATGACACCATGTGGTATACATTATGGGTTGTCTCGAGCACAAAAAAACATTTTCTACCTCATGCACATATTTTAACATCCTAGATAAAAAAATACAATCTTTTTATTGCTTAATGGATCACCTCTTCGATTCGGAAGGATTAGAGCTATTTTTAAGAGTTTCTATAGAACTAGGTTGGGTAATTATTGCAGGACCATTTTATATTGTAAATGTGCATCTTAAGGTGTAAACACATCATTGGGAACAATCCATAAGATGGTTTATGTCACAAGAATCTTGAAAGCTCTAAATCTATCTTTACATCGTAATTTCATTTTATGTCTTAAAATTATCGATTAGGGTAAAATTAATCTTAGGTGACGTATTTTTCAGATTATGTGGATTATGGGGACTTTACACCATAAATCCCTCATTTACACTATAAACCCTTCATCCCAGCAAATTTAAATCACACTACATGTTTGATGTTTCTAATTATAATTATGCAGTCGTTCTCCCTTGACCCTTGAGTTTTTCTAACCACATTTGGGTGGTCTTCACTCCTTCTAATTTCTGCTATTTAATGTTCAATCTCTATGGTAGTTGCATCACTAATCATTGTTAAGAGACCTTTATTCTTATTTGTTTCCACTTATATAGTCAATGGTGTTGCACTATATTTTGGATTCATCGACCCTATGATGATTATTTCTTTGATTCTTTTAGATCTGTCATGTCATAATCTCCTAGAGGCTAAACATAATGTTGGATGTATTGTGATATATGGGTTCTTTTAGGTATGTATTGTTTTATCTTATCTAATGACCATTTTTCTTGTTGAATTGATTTTAGGATGTGATAATCAATTCTAGGTCCTCTATTGTTATCTTTTTGTTCCTTCCTATATTAGTGGATCCCATTGCGAGTGTGTCTGACCTGAGTTTGAGCTAGGTGGTTCCATCTCCAACCTATATTGGGTGAACTGTATTGATCCAATTTTATAAATTTATTTATAAATTGATTGGCGTGATTTATTTTTTGTAAATAAATAGATTTCAATAAAATATGGGTTTTCCCTTGGTTTTGGGGAATGAAAATGGTATTTTGAAAGAATTGAAAATGGTTTGAAAAATGGGGTTTCAAAGAATTTTTTTGTAGAATAACTGATTATGAAATTGTTTGTGAAATGTGGAACCCTTTGAAAAGACTTATGAAATATAGCACATGGGAGGCCTTGGGTAATTAGGTGGAAGGAATAGCTTAGTGACATCATCCACTATAGTGTTGGAGGGTTCACTCATGGGGTGTTTCTCTGTTCCCTAGGCCTTTTGTTCTTGATACTTGATTGCCATTTTTTGGGGTTCACTTATGGGGTGCTCCTCCTATCCTTAAAACTATATTCTAAGAACTTGAGTGCATAGTAGTCATTGATTGTGGTAAGAGTAGTCAGGTAACTTGACCTATTGTGATCCTTTTCATATTTACCATTGTTCTTGGTTTTCACTATATTATCATTATGTGTATGATTTGGATTTGATTATGGAAATTTTTCTTTGATTTTTTTATCTATCTTGTTTTAGAATTGTGGAAAAAGGGAAATATTTACCAAAATTTTGATTTAATGTTTTTTTATCTTTTATCATTCCATTTTTTCTTTTAAATAAGAATAAAAAGATTATTTGTATAGAGACATGATATAGAACACCTATATGAGATCCTACTAAGCTTCTTTAGCTCAAAACCTGCACACCCTTTCAGTGGTGTATAGAATTAATTATGTATTTTGATTAAGGGAAAGGAAAATATCTCTAGTGAGGTTTCTATCAGCCAGGTATGGGTAGCTGGTGGTGAGATGGTGGGACAATTAACACATATCACATGGAGTAACTTGATTTCTATTTTGTTATTTCCTTTTTCCCCAGACCTATACCCTAGAGTTTTGTTTAGATGCTTTGGGTTGTATCATTTCAACTATTTTCTTTCAGTTATGGAATATTTTTCTTATTGTTTTTATTATACTATTTCATTATTATATATATATATATATATATCATTTATTCTTATTTATATGGGAATAAATCATTCCTTATTGTTGTTTTTGATGCCTGATTGCTAGTCTCCAACCTGAGGGGGTTGAGAATTCCCTTCATGTATGTATAAGATTGAGTTGGGTCCCATTTAGTGAGGGTATCTCGAGTAGGTTCATTATAATATTCTATATATAGTATAAGAATCCTACTCACTCCAACCTTATCATTTTTTCATAACCTATAAAACCCTGGAAAACCCATTAGTTAGGGACAATTCAAAGTCATACATATAGAGGTTAATTACCATTACACATCATGAAATGTATATATATATATATTTATATATGAAATCGATGAAAAAGAATATCAAAATGGAGATTGTATTTAATATGATACATTTTATATTCTTAAACTATTTTAAGAATACTTAATAAAATCATACATAGTTACCTATCTATTATATCATATATGACATACTTCTAGATCATCCTTATGTTTGTTTCACTTTATGGGATTTTTCTAACTTATTATATCTATTTATAATTATTACCACATCTCCATGAGAGCAACTAATAAAACCCTCCCACTAAAACCTTTAGTGAGTTACATCTATAATGAGAGTAATTTTGAATAATAGTGAGATTTAGGAATCATATTCCTAATATTAAACTCGTTGAATATGTTCAAACTTATTAACTTCACAATAAAAAATATTATGATTTCAACTTATGTTATCTAGTTAGAACTATTTTAAGACAAAAATTCCCATCCTTAGAATCTATTCCATCAATTTTTTTACTTGAATAATAATGTAAAAATTTACAATACTATTCACAATCACATCCTAAAATTCTTTAGGATAAAGTAAAAGTCACTTTTTATTTTGACTGGAATAATACTCTAGGAAATAGAAATATTCACATTCTCATGGTAACTAAATATAACACTTTATATTTTTCCTTACGATCACATTCTAAACACTTTATGATATTATGTGAAAATAACTTCAAATTTGGATTATTATATTATTTATCTATTAACATTAATATTTTCTATGAATAACCATAGTCCCACTAGTCCCTTAGACATTATATTATCCTCTAAATATCATGTTACGTTTCAAAAAAAAATCTTTATGTTTTAAGAAGTAAATATTATTTACTATTAGTAGGAATATTTTACAAATATTTCTTTCTATATCACATATGGTACTTTTTCATTTGGAACACTTTTCACTATAAATTAATATTTATAGAAATATTCCCTTGATGAGTGATAGTAATATCATACCTAATATTTTAACACATATCTGGATAAAATATTTATTTTGGATAAAATATTTTTATCCATATCACCTTTAAAAACATGTTATAGAATATCATGAATCATAAAATATGTGTATATAATTAATCATATCATTTTTTTTACAACTCTTTGTTAATAAAAAATTACTATGATAAAATGAGATAAATGAGATGATGATACAAATCCTATGTTTAGATCCATACAATATTTATAAATTCATTCAAATTAAAATCCTTGATGCAGATATTCTAGTATCATTATTTTAATGAAACCCCCAAAATCTATCAATTATTCCCTTGATTTTGAACTCCTGTATATATACAACACTTATAAAGTATACATTTGGTATAACATACCCATAAAAACCAATGAATTAATTTCTATAACACTAACACCTGACATAGATATTTCAGGATGTTTCCAAAACCCCTTATCGCATATTGAATAATTCCATCCTATGGAATCGTTACGCCTCCTACATAGTAACACCTTCAGGTTTCAATAACCTCGACTGGATACACAAAGAAGCATAATTGGATTCTCCAATAAACATTCCTTTTTATGATTTGAACTTTTACCCATTTTTATTATCTACACAGAATAAGAACTTAGAAATTATATGCCAAGTTCATATATTCTCAACACTTGGGAATATTTGATAGTAGTCAAATGAATTCATTCATCTTGTTAGAACGTTTAAATAGACTATAATACAATTAATAATTTAACTAGAATCATTATTAAGGAAACCTATAGTCTCACCAAGTCATCAACATAATCAACCATATTAACTATCATTGAAAAAACCAATCATATTGGGAATATGAGTGAAGAATAAGATTCCTTAGGTAGTTTTTCAACTATACCAACATTAAGTGAATCATACAACTATTATCTTAAGAAATTAGATTCATACATTGAACACTTTCAATACTTGGATACTCAAGAAGGGATTACTCTAACACATAGAAAAAACTCTTGCCTATGAAATTCTATTATTATACCTTTCCTAAGAGTTACTTACATTAAGCTTATCCTTTCCAAATATTAGACTAAAATTTATGTTTAATGATTATGATGATATTATCTACAATAGAATTTTTTTTGGATGAGTATCATGTTTTATTACCATTTAATAAGAAACTTTATTATGTAATATCCCACTAAATTTATGAACACTTATAAATACATACTATACATTGGATGTCCAAGATCCATATTTCATTATGACTTAAATTAGGTTTATCATGTAAATAATCCCTGAAAATGTCTCATAGAAAACACCTATCAATCATATAATATATGACTCCTAGATAATTGAGTGGGTAAAATATTTATCTAAATCCAGTATGTCAAATCACTCAACACTATTCCTCAAGTATCCTAGTGGTTTTGGATTCATCGCTAAGTGTAACCCAAATAAAATTCTAAGAACAAGGAACTTAATTGTTAGGGTCAACTCATTACTTTATTAGATTACACATGATATGTCAGGACTTGTCCTTGGGGCCTGTGTCGTGACTACCCCAAGCCCACCTTCCATAGGCAAGGGGCTAGAGACTAGAACCAAAGGCGTAAATCCCGATAAAAGGGAAGGCATTGCATTTATATAAGTAATCAAACACAACAGAGTACGCAAGAGAAGTAATCACTAAGTAAAAACTAGATACAAAAGTAAGTACTGAAAAGTAAATGGGCCAGAATAAAACCCAATTGAAAGTACAATACAACAAAAAAGAAAGTACAAATGCAGTAAAGTAAATCAGCAACCATGGAGTCGTCCTCTAAATATTCCACCAGTAGGGTGGGTACAGATGGTTCCCTCAGCTCCCCGGGTCCAGCCATCCCTCCGTGTACATCCCGCCAACTGGTCCACCTCCAGGTACCATCCAGCTCCACAAAACTCCACCTCGATCAGTGCTGTCCATCGTCTGCATCCAACACAATGTAGTGCAGGCATAGACCATGCAAGGGTGAGTATACAATACTCAGTAGGGACCCCGAGACCCCTGAAGGTCTTCCAAAATCTACAAAGGATAAACCCAAGGAAAGATATAAACACGAAGTATCAACCAACTCTACTTAGGTATATGCCCATATATATACCAAAGTCATCAATTCCAGTTCGACTCCAACTCACGAGCCCAAGAACAACCCAGTCCACACAGGAAAGCACAACCTATTCCACACAGGAAAGCATGTAAATCACATTGAAGATAATGATTGAAAGTCAAGACTCAGCTCACACAGGTATACTACCCACGAAGAAGGGTGGAGATGATTAGATGCAGCCTCTGAATCATCTCCTCTGCCGAACCCACGTAGGATCCAAGTACAGAAGCCATCGCTGTCGAACCCACGTAGGATCCAAGTACAGTAAACATCGCTACTGAACCCACATAGGATCCAAGTATAGTCATCATCGTTACTGAACCCATGGATGATCCATGTACAGTCGTCCTTGCTGCCAAACCCACGTAGGAACCAAGTACAGTCGTCTTCATCATCGCAGTCGCAGCCAGCTCTAGGGATCCCACACACAGCATAATCGATTCCGAGAGGGTCTTCTCCATGAGTAAAAGGGGTCAATACATCAACTATCACGAATTCTAGAGTTTATGTATCCTGAAGTTCCGTCTCGTCAAAAGGAAATTAATGCGACAAAAGGTGCGTCAAACGGACGCCCGGTCCGAGAGATATTGGCTTTTCCGTTCCAGGTGCCTGGTTGGAAATATGCTCGTTCCAAACCTGGAAATTTACCAAAGTTTTCCAAAACCCACTTAGACTATCACTAAAGAGTCGTCTCGTCGAAAGAGTCCCAGTGCCGTAGACGGCACGTCGATCGGATGTGCGGTCTTTAAGTTATTCACGTTTAAGTGAATAACGGGCCCGACCTATTTAACCCAGTGGGTCAATGAGTCCGGTTAACCCAGTCTGACGGGTCCGACCCAGCAGGGGATTCAGACTGGTCTGAAGGAAAACACAACTTAGCCCGAAGGGGCGCGGCCTGGCCCGAAGTGGCGCGGCACGACCCAGCCGGTGGGGCGCACCACCCGGCTGGCTCAGCTGGCCGACCAAGCAGCTCGGCATAAGGCCAAGAGGTTTCGATGGGGGGGGGGGGCTAGCTGAACCGGTGGCGCCTTAGGGCACCACCATCCCAAACCGGCCGGCCCTCTGGCATACACGGCCCGCACGGGCGGGCCGTCGGTCTTCCAGCGTAGCGCCCTCCTGGCGCCGCGGTCCAGCTCTGCCCGGCCGGCCGATGGGCCAGCTGGTTCCTCAGGGCGGCGCCCTCCAGGCACCGCAGTTCACCTCTACCCAGCCGGCGGACGGGCCGGCCGGTTCTTCCGCCGACGCGGCTCGCAAAGCGGGCCGTGGTTCCTTTCACACTGCCAGCGTATCAGCGCTGGCTTCCTCCTCCACGTTCCTGGCATGATGTGATGATGTTGTGCTTCCTCCACCTTTGGCCACCGATTCTATAAAAATAAAGAAACGATGGAGGGTCATCGAGCTGTGTTTTTTCGGCCCGCGCCCTCCGCGTTAGGTGGTAACAATCGGCCGAATATGAACAAAGTTTCACAAGGCACAACGAACGACTTTATTCAAATAAAATTGGACCAATTCACCCTACCTCAACAATTGATTATGAACGTCAGCATCGCGGAAGACGACGTCGCGAGGTAAGAATTCATGGACGTCGTCGGAGTGCGCCAGAGGAAGAAACGACGTTCCCTCTCCAGTCACGGAGAATAGAATATAAGGAGCATCCTCGTTGGCGAATTCCCCACGTCGGTGTCTCATTCCTTGCCGCGATGAAAGAAGAGGATGGAGAACCGTTGTTGCTGGGTCATTCTACATTGAAGGGTCGATGTTCTTTGTCAGAGAAGAACTGTCCTTCGTTGAGGATGAAGTTCTTCAAAATCTCTAGATTTCTCCCAATTCCTCCTCACACAACAATTTCCAACACAAATAAAATAAGGCTTCTCCTTATTTTATTTAGTCTTTCCATGCATTCAAAATTTAAAAATCAAACACTTAATTAATTTAATTAAAGAGGTTCAATCAATTAATTAAGGTGTTTGTTGGAAATAATTAAAGAGGGAGAGAGGGGAGAGGAAGAGTTACTCAATTAAAGGGGAGCTAACAAATAAGAAGGGGGTTTAAAAGGAGTTTAGGGAATGTGAAAGGTTGGGGATCGTGTGGTCCCCACCTCACAAATATCCTCACATGGGTAGTTAGGTGCTTATGGTTCCCACCCCAACTCCCCCATGTAGGATATAACCACATTAGATATAAAATAAAATTGTTCCACAATTTTATTCACTTCTTATTTAATCCACAGATTTTTAACTTCTCCTCCCATGAAAATGCATCTACGGTAAAGGTCCCCTTAAGAAATTACCGGCATTGCGAGTTCATCGGTGCCCTCAGATTTTTATTCTGAGCTCCAGTTCAAAAGATAGAAAAACCTGCTCGTTCGTTTACTGAAGGTACCTAAGTTAAACTTCTGAAATAGATTTCGGGCACACCGGGCCTCAGAATCAAGTACCGATAGAAGCCACAGACTCGTAAAATTTCCAAGTATTTAAGAAAAAAAAAATTTACTTGAAATTTTCGGGTCTTTACATTACTCCCACCTCAGGGCTTTACATCCCCATAAAGATACATCATAAACTAGGGAAACAAAGAGGGTATTGTGCATGAATTTGAACCTCCCGCTCCCATGTGCTCTCCTGGATGTTCCTGTGGTGCCAACGAATGCACACTAGAGGAATCGACCGTCCACGTAGGACCCGCTCCTATTGATCCTTGATCTCCATCAGGACCTCCGTGAAGGTAGCCCCATCATCGATGTCTAGCTCCCCATGATCAATGATGTGGGTTGGGTTGGGCACGTATCTCCTCAGCTGAGATACGTGGAAGACGTCATGCACACGATGCAACTGAGTTGGAAGGACCAGGTGGTAAGCCACCTCGCCTACCCTACTGAGGTTCTGTAATGGTCCAATGAAGCGCGAAGATAACTTTCCGCCCCTACCAAATATCCATAATCCACGTCGAGGTGAGACTCATAAGAAAACGTGGTCTCCATCCTCGAACTCTAGTGGTCTCCGTCTCCTATCATCATAGGACTTTTGTCTGCTCTGTACAGTCCTCATCAGGTCATGAATGATCTGCACCTTCTCCGTCGTAGCCTGAACCATCTCTGGTCCCACGAGTGCTGACTCCCCAGGGTCAGTCTAGCACATAGGTGATCGACAAGGTCAGCCATACAATGCCTCGTATGGTGCCATCCTGATGGTGGAGTGGTAGCTGATGTTGTACGCAAACTCCACCAAGGGTAGGTGATCATCCCAACTATGACCAAAGTCAAGGACAAATGCACGGCGCATGTCCTTGAGTGCCTAAATGGTCCTCTCCATCTGGCCATCTGTCTGAGTATGAAAGGCGGTGTTCAGGCGTAGCTGCATCCCAAATGCCTCTTGCAACCCCTTCCAAATCCAGGAAGTAATGAGAGCATCTCGATCAGAGATGATAGATAATGGAACACCATGAAGCCTTATGATCTCTTGAACATAGAGGTGTCCCCATCCCTCCACTAAGTCCTACTCTCTGATAGGTAGGAAATGGGCCGAATTGGTGAGTCGATCGACAATCACCCAGATGGAGTTGTGTCCTCTAGAAGTACGTGGAATCCCCATCACAAAATCCATGGATATCCTTTCCCACTTTCACTCCGGGAGCTCTAAGGGCTGCGCCAAGCCTTCCGATACCTAGTGCTCCGCCTTCACCTGCTGGCAGGTGAGGAATCATGAAACAAACTCTGCCACAACCTTCTTCAAACCCGGCAACCAATTTTGTCATCTGAGATCCTGGAACATCTTTTCTACTCCTAGATTTACCACTAGAGGGGAAATGTGAAACTCCCTCATGACCTCCTCTTGTAATGCAACTGGTACCATGGTACATCCCCTGAAGATAATGATGAGCTCTCCTCCTACAGAAAATCCATCAGGTGCCCGTCCTGTAGATATCTATGCACGTCGTGTCTCACAGTCAATGTCCCCACTCGGTGCCTCTCTGAACCACTGAATTAGTGGAGGAGTGACTGTGAGTGACTGTAGAAAGGCTGATACTTCTCTATCCATGAAGGATATCTGCAACACGACTAGTTGCTCCGTCGCCTCTCTAAGTAGTTGAATGCTCGTTCTCCTGCTGAGAGCATCAGCTACTACGTTCCCCTTCCCAGGAGTATAGAATATCTCAAAGTCATAGTTCTGGAGGAACTCGTGCCATTTACACTATCTCAGGTTCTGGTACTTCTACGAGAAGATCTACCTGATACTCTGGTGGTCAAAGTAGACTGTAAAGTGCTCGCCCATCAGATAGTGCTACCACATCTTCAACGTGAATACCACTGCTCCTAACTCCAGGTCATGGGTAGCGTAGTTCTACTCATGCTGCCTCAACTGTCATGAACCATAGGCGATCACAGTGCACTCCTGCATTAGGACACACCCATGTCCGGTCCCTGATGCATCGCAGTAAACTACGTACCCTACGCCCTCCTCCGGTAGCCTCAAGATGGGTGCACTGGTCAATATCTGTCTCAGCTCCTGGGAGCTCCGCTGACATCTATCCGACCACACAAAGCATTTCTCCTTCTTCATCAAAGAAGAAAGTGGTGCTGCATCTCTGGAGAAGTCTGACACAAATATCCGGTAGTACCCTCCAGACCTAGGAAACTCCGCACCTTCGTCACACTCCTAGGTGGAACCCAAGAAAGTACTTCCTCGATCTTCACAGGATCCACCATAACTCCCACCTCAGAGATGATGTGCCCCATGAAGTGTACCTATCAAATCCAGAACTGACACTTCAAGAGCTTACCTGAAAGATGATGCTCTTGGAGTGTGTCCAGTACAACCCGCAAGTGGTAGGCATGCTCCTCCTCAGTAGTCGAATAAATCAGTATATCATCGATGAAGACTATGACAAATCGATTGAGGTAAGGCTGTAAGATCATGCTCATGAGACTCATGAACACTGCTGGAGCATTGGTTATGCTGAAAGTCATAACCAAGAACTCATAGTGGCCATACCGACACCTGAAGACCATCTTGTGCACATCCTCATCTCGAACTCTGAGCTGGTGATAGCCTGGACTGAGGTCTATCTTCAAGAACCATCGTGCTCTCTTGAGCTGATCAAAGAGGTCATCAATCCTCTAGAGTGGGTACTTGTTCTTCACAGTCACCTGGTTCAGGCGACGGTAGTCGACACACAGTCGCAACCTCTCGTCTTCCTTCTTGGCGAACAAAATCAGAGAATCCCAGGGTGAAACACTGTGTTGAATGAATCCCTTGCCTTGCATGTCCTCCAGCTGTACCCACAGCTCACGAATCTCAGCGGGAGCCATCCGATATGCTGGAGTAGATATCGGTGTTGTCCTGGGGTACAGGTCAATATAGAAGTCTACCTCTTCGCGAGGAGGTAGTCCTGGAATGTCATTAGGGATAACGTCCACATACTGATCCACCACAATAGGAAAATTCAGACTCCTCACATCAACCGCTCTGAGGATGAGACTAGCCAACTGATGTGTGATCAGATACTCTCTCCTCTGCATAAGTCCATGCTACGCTGCAAAGGATCCCTTCTCACCGGTGAAGGTGAACCTGCTCCCATCTGTGCGGACACACCGCACTTTGCTCCTAATACAGTCAATCTGGGCATGGAATATAGATAACCAATCCATACCCAAGATGACGTTGTAAGGCCTCGATGCCGCTACAAGAAGATCCTAGCCAAATCTCTCACCTCCTAGAGTAAGCTCACACTGCCGAAACTAGTGTGTAATCATCAAGTCTGCTTCCGTAGGAGTCTCTAGCCGTAAGGATCGAGCCAACGGCTCCCTCAGAATCTCCGAGCTCCGAAAAAGGGCAGCGGTAATAAAATAATGACTCGCTCCTATGTCTATAAGAACTGTAGTAAGGGTGGAGTAGACACAAATAGTTCCTCGAATCATCTCAGGTGCACCGTGGTCGTAAGCCTCCACTGCCTGGATCTGAACCTGCATCTGTCCGCCAACTCCTTATGGTCAGGGTGGACCTCCTATTGGTGGTGGTGGTAGAGCCTCGAAGCATCATCCACCACCTGCTGCTCGACCAACTCCTCTACCTCGTCTGCCACGGTCGAACATCTACCACTGCTTGGGTGGTCCCTCAACCGTCTGATGGTCCTCTACATGGCGGCTCGGGGAGTCACGATCCATGTGGCCCTGCCCGCCGCATGCATAGCACTGCCTGCCTCTCATATGTCTGGCTCTGCTGCGTGTGCCCTACACATCCAAACCAGTATCCTTAGGTCGCCCACCTGATAGACTGGTCTGCTTAGACCTCTGTGAAATCTGTCTACTTCCGGCTACAGAAGACTCCTCTACGTGTCTCCCTACGGTAGGCCTCGCTGCTGGTGTAGGCTCAGCACGAAATCTCTCCACAAGAAGGGCTCGCTCTAGTACTTCTGCCTACGTCGGAATGTTGAGGGAGATCATCGAAGCCCTGATCTCATGCCTCAGTCCCTGCTCAAAGGTCCGGGCCCGTAAGAATGGGTCCCGTACCATGTCTATGGAGTAGCGCGAGAGGTCGGTAAATCTCGCCGAGTACTAGGCTACTAACATGCTGCCCTACCGCAGCTGTAGTAACTCCTGGATGCACACCGCACGGAGGGTGGCTAGAACAAACTCTGAGCGGAAGAGGCTCTCAAAGTCCGTCCAAAGTAGAGATGCCTCGTCGTGCACCTAGAGCATCAGGCTCCACCCTCTACATGCTGATGTGTGCAGAAGACTTGCGGCAAGGATCACCATAAGGTCTACTGGTGTCCCTACCAATCTGAAGACTCTAACGATAGCCTCCAGCCAATCCTCAGCTTCCTGAGGATCCTTCTCTCCATGGAACCTGGGTAGCCTCTATTGTAGAAACTCATGTAAATCACTAAGGCGGCATGCACTCTCTACAGTTGAGGCTGGTGGTATCGGTGGCCCAACAGGTAGTGGTACCACTGGTGCCTCCGCTGTAATGGGGCCCTGCACTGAGGCCTCGTCGCTCGGTGGGCTGCCATCATGCACATAGCTTGGAACCCTAGCTGGCTTCCTAAGTGGAGCCATCCTGAAAAACAATAGGTGCACCACAGTTAGTACAATATACCTGGTGAGATAACATGAAGTAATCACAATGAAATTTTTTGAAACACACATTTAATCAGTTTTTTCGAGCACTGAGTCGGAAATCAGAAGTCAGGGTCCTGGTGTATGGATACGTCATCCACCGCACAAACACTAGAATCCCTGGAATGAAAACCACACTCAATATTGTTAACACTATTTCTTCCCAGAGAATAAATTATCAGAGTCTTGTGTTCTGTGGTAGAACTGACTCCTCTGATACTAATTTGTCACGACTCATCCTCGGGGCCTGTGCCGTGACTACCCCTAGCCCGAGTTCTATAGGCCAGGGGCTGGCGACCAGCACCAAAGGTGTAAATCCTGATAAAAGGGAAGGAATTTCCTTTATATACGTAATCAAACACAACAGAGTATGCAAGAGAAGTAATCACTAAGTAAAAACTGGATACAAAAGTAAGTGATAAAAAGTAAATGGGCCAGAATACAATCCCATCTGAAAGTACAGTACAACAGAAAAGAAAGTACAGCTGCAGTAAAGTAAATCCGCAACCACTGAGTCGTCTTCTGGATATTCAACCAGTAGGGTGGGTATATATGGTCTCCTCAGCTCCTCAGCTCTGGCCATCTGCTCCGTGTACATCCGGCCAAGTGGTCCACCTCCAGGTACCGTCTATCTCCACAAGACTCCACCTCGAGCAGTGTTGTCCGTCGTCTGCATCCAACACAACATAGTGCGGGCATAGCCCATGCAGGGGTGAGTATACAATACTCATTAGAGACCCCAAGACCCCCAAAGGTCTCCCAAAATCTATAATGGATAAACCCAATGAAAGATACAAACATGAAGTATCAACCAACTCTATTTATGTACATGCCCATACATATACCTTAGTCATCAATTCCAGT
The DNA here is from genome assembly GCA_963277665.1 of Viscum album. NCBI lineage: Eukaryota > Viridiplantae > Streptophyta > Magnoliopsida > Santalales > Viscaceae > Viscum > Viscum album. The sequence continues at coordinate 917,894,027 of OY728157.1, forward strand.
TCGGCTCCAACTCACGAGCCCAAACACAACCCAGTCCACAAAAGAAAGCACAACCCAGTCCACACAGGAAAGCAAGTAAATAACATCGACGATAATGATTGAAATTCAAGACTCAACTCACACAGGTATACTACTCACGAAGAAGGGTGGGGATGATTAAATGTAGCATCTGAATCATCTCCTCTACTGAACCCACGTAGGATCCAAGTATAAAAGTCGTCGCTACAGAACCCACGTAGGATCCAAGTATAGTAACCATCGATGCTGAACCCACATAGGATCCATGTAATGTTATCATCACTGCCGAACCCTCAGAGGATCCAAGTACAGTTGTCCTAGCTGCCAAACCCACGTTGGATCCAAGTATAGTCGTCTTCGTCGTCGCAGTCGTAGCTAACTCTAGGGTTCCCACACACAGTGTAATTGATTCCGAGAGGGTCCGCTCCATGAGTAAAAGGGGTCGATACATCAAATATCATGAAGTCCAGATCTAATGTATCCCGAAGTTTCGTCTCGTCAAAAGGAACTCAACGTGATAGACAACGTGTCAAACGGACGCCCAGTCTAAGAGATATTGGGTTTTCCGTCCAGGGCCCGGTTGGAAATATGCTCTTTCCAAACCCGGACATTTCCCAAAGTTGTCAAAAACTCACATAGAGTATCACTAAAAGGCCTTCTCGTCGAAAGAGTCCCAGTGCCGCAGATGGATCGTTGATCAGACGCGTGGTCTTTAAGTTATTCACGTTTAAGCGAATAACGGGCCTGACCCGTTTAGCCCAGTGGGTCGATGGGTCGGGTTAACCTAGTATGAAAGGTCTGACCTAGCAGGGGTGTCAGACCGGTCTGAAGGAAAACACAACTCGGCCCGAAGGGGTGCGGCCTAGCTCGAAGTGGCGTGGCCCGACTGGCTTGGCCTAAGGTTGAGCGGTTTCGGGGGGGGGGGGATGCCCGAAATGGCGGCCCCTTAGGGAGCCTCCATCCCAAACTGGCTGGCTAGGATGGTCGGCCCTCTGGCGCACGCGGACTGAACGGGCGGGCCGCCTGTCTTCCAGCGTGGCGCCCTCCTGGTGCCGCGGTCTAGCTCCGCCCGTCCGGCCGACGGGCCTGCCGATTCCTCAGCGCGGTGCCCACTTGGCGCCGTGGTTTGCCTCCGCCCGGCTAGCTGACGGGCCGGGAAGTTCTTCCATTGACGCGGCCTAAAAAGTGGGTCGTGGTTCCTTCCGGACTGCCGGTATGTTGGCACCGGCTTCCTCCGTCGCGTTCCTGGCATGGCGCGAGGGCGCCATGCTTCCTCCACCTCCGGTCACTAATTCAAAAAAAATCATGAAACGACGGAGGATCGTCAGGCCGTGTTTGTTCGGCCTGTACCCTCCATCATATGCGGTAACAATCGGATGAAGATGAACAAGGTTTCACGAAGCACAATGAACAACTTTATTCAAATAAAATTGAAACAATTCACCCTACCTCAATAATTGATGACGAACGTCGGCGTCGCAGAAGACGATGTCGCGAGGTGAGAATTCGTGGACATCATCAGAGTGCACCTGAGGAAGAAACAACGTTCCCTCTCTTGTCACGGAGAATAGAATATAAGGCACATATTCGTTGGTGAATTCCCCATGTCAGTGTCTCCTTCCCTATTGCGAAGAAATAAGGGGATGGAGAACCGTGGTTGCCAAGTCATTTTAGGTTGAATGGTCGACGTTCTTCGTCGGAGAAGAATTGTCCTTCATTGAGGATGAAGTTCTTCAAAAACTCTAGAGTTCTCCCAATTCCCCCTCACACAACAATTGCCAACACAAATAAAATAAGGCTTCTCCTAATTTTATTTAATCATGCCATGTATTCAAAATTTAAAAATCAAAAACTTAATTAATTTAATTGAAGAGGTTCAATCAATTAATTAAGGTGTGTGTAGGCAAGAATTAATGAGGTAGAGATGGGAGAGGAAGAGTTACTCAATTAAAGGTGAGTTAACAAATAAGAAGGTGGTTTAAAAGAAGTTTAGGTAATGTGAATGGTTGGGGCTTGTGTGGGCCCCACCTCAAAAATATCCTCACATGGGTAGTTAGGTGCTTATGGGTCCCACCCCAACTCCCCTATGTAAGATATAACCACATTAGTTATAAAATAAAATTGTTCCACAATTTTTTTCACTTCTTATTTAATCCAAACATTTTTAACTTCTCCTCCTGTGCAAAAGCATCTATGGTAAAGGTCCCCTTAAGCAATTACTGGTGTTGCAAGTTTATCAGTGCCCTCAGATTTCGATTCTGAGCACCGGTTCAAAAGATAGAAAAACCTGCTCATTCGTTTACTGAACGTACCCAATCTAAACTTTGGAAATTGATTTCAGGCACACCAGGCCTCAGAATCAAGTACCGTCAGAATCCACAGACTCGTAAAATTTCAATGTATTTAGGAAAAAAATTCCTTGAAATTTCCTGGTCTTTACATGATAATTCATGGGAACCTAATGGTTAGGGTCACTAGTACTAAAAGATCAATGTCTTGACAAGTGCCACTTTGTGTAAAGACTCAGAATCTCCATGTAATTTTTTTAATTATATGGAATTATTATGAGTCTGCAAAAATTGATGGTGCCTGATTCTAAGGCATGGTGTGCCCAAAATGAATTTATGAACATTTTTTGGGGTATGTTCGGTAAACGTGTGAGTGGAAATTTCTATCTTTTGATGCAATGCTCGGATTAAAAATATGAGGGCACCGTTGAATCTGCAGTGTGAGGATTCTCTTAAGGGAGGATTTACTTTTACTACAGTAGGTCTGGAGAAAAAGTTAAGTTTTGTTACCTTTTTAAAAGAAAAGAAAAGAAATTATTTTATTATTTTATTTTCTTCCATCTCCAAAAATGGACAAGAGGAGTGTGGGCCCAGCAATATGTGAAGCCAATAAATGGATTGACCTATCAATATTAAGTAACGACGTCATTGGGGAATTAGGAAGGTTTCTAATTAATGATCCCCCATTAATTCCTCATGTCATTACTTACCCTCCCCATTCTATGTATATAGAGTTTGGGAAGTGGTATCTAACACGGGCCTATTGTGGGGTATGGAAAAAAAATTATTTACTAAGTCAAAATATAGTATAGTGGTTAATCTAGGTTGTCTCTATAGAGGAGTTCTCAACAATCACTTTTTCCACTTTAAATTTAATAATGAAATGATGTAGTTTTTTATATTGTTTGGTTATGAAAACAAAGAAAAGAAACTAAAGAAATAAATAAAGTAAAAGATTTAAAACAAATTGAAAAATAATTCAATTAAAAATAGTGATAATAATTGGGTGATCAGGTCGGGATTGGTTTTAAAATTGAAATGTTGTCATAGTTTTAGTTTATTCATTCCTCTTTTATTAAATAGATTAAAATGATATTTCACAATCACATCCTCTCACTTATTTGTTTATTGATGTTGGGGAGATTAAAACTTACTAATATCTTAGTTTTGTCTGATCTCCATCCTTTTTTGAAATAGTTGTAGAGAATACCCTCAATTGATTAAGGCAATTCCCAATCGGGTCTTGTTTGTCTCAAACAATCTAAAATATTCAGTACAAATCTCACATGTACTGACGATCACCGAGTACTTCACCACTATGTTCTAATCTATTCCATCGTATATATACCATAACCTAGTGGGGGTTATAATTTTCATTAAACAAATCAATAATTACAACAGAATATAAAATCAAATACAATCGCACAAGATAATATAAGTTGTTATTACAATTGAAACCAACTTCATAATAGAGAAAACATTTTATAACATTAAGAGCATGAACTCAAACATTAAAAAGTGGGAAATCTAACCTTCCCCAATCACTCATAAGGTTTACCCCACCATGGTAATGATAATTTGGGAGAAGGGGGAATAAGTATACATTATAAAACTAAGAAGAACAAAAGAAAGAAAAGAAAGAACCAAAATTTTCTCCTCCAGAATCTGTCCACAAGAAGTTATGCTTTGTTTCTTCCAATCTCTTTTCGAATCAGGCCAAGGTCCCTTCTTACATGAGGTGTGGAATGGGGTTTTTATATCTTCCCATGAAATAGCAGATCATTTGGAGCCATTTGGAAGGAGTTATGGCCGATTTAGTAGACTTTACTTATTCTAGCAGCCAATCACTATTCCACCAACCCTAAGTTTTCTGGTTGAAGGGTGGATTTAATCAACTCAGTTATACTTGAAATTTAATTTGAGGCTCCCTCGTCATGTTTTCTTTCTGACCCAGCTGGAAGAACCCCATATGGTGGTCGGTAACTCAAGATATTTATCATTGAATGAGTCATGGTCCATTCTACCGGCCTGAATAACCTTTCACATGAACCGATTTTGTTTGGCCTGTTGGAGTTAGAATTGTAACTTTTTCCAGAAGAATAATTTGTATCCAAATAAATATTTCAATTCTACAAAAAAAGAATCAGGTAAATTGGATGAAAATTTAGGATTTCTGCTTGAAATATAGAGGCAACATAAATTTTTTAATGTCTAGAATTAACCACTTTTCACATTTAATCTCAAAACTCACCAAAAGTCATAAAATGATGCAGATAAGATCAAATTGATTAATGGTAAGGGATTAAATCATTTAAAAACATATGTATAAATATGAAAATATGAGCTCTGTCAATTCCCCCCACACTTAGCACTTGGACTCCGGGACTAGTAAACATCCATATTAAATCAAATAAAATTTTAAAACACATATCCTTGAGATCCAACAATTTATCACCAAGAAAAAAATATCATGCCTCATAAACAACCATCATTCTAAGTTATCAATTCAGATCATTAAATATATTTCCTCTTCATTTATTCTCCCAAGCACACAAAACATTTACCTAACATGCATTTTCTCTCATCACACAAATATCAATTTTCAACAATGTCCTTCTCATCCAATACTCATGAAGGGGTCACCACAGGCTTGATAAATTCCTACATCTCCACCTGATATGAGTCAAGGAAATATGTTTATCATGAGGAATTTATAGGGTTGTTCTGTGGCTTCAGGTTGGTAGGATTTAGATGTGAAAAATTCTGTGGCTGAATAAGGAGTGTTTGGCTCTTTTTGAAGAAAAATTGCATTATTCTATTTTTTACTCAAGTGTAGTCTCCCCTCACACCCCTTAGAAGAAAATCACCTCCATCATCATGAAAAATTAGTGAAATAAAACACTATTCATAATTTCAGTAGAAAAAAGTATCAGTCATCTCAAACCTGATTTTTTGTGAAAGATCCAGATAGGCACAACTTTCTTTCTCTATTGGAAGCTCTAGAAAGGAACAACTTCAAGTATCATTAAAGTTCTAGATAGGCGCAGTTTCAAAAAGAAATTATTTTTTTCAGCAGTATATTATTCTCTACAACATTTTATTTTCCACCCAAAGTATCTCCAAATGAGGCAGCACAGTATAAGACAACTTCCCCCGCACTTAAGTTCAACTAGATTATGCAATTTCACTTCAAGAGAAGGTTGGATAGGGAAAATTAACTTGTAATGTGGCTAACCTAATAGGCTATTAATGTTTTATATGGGATACAAGGATTAAATGTACAAGGTGTGCCATTATAAAAAGGATTATTTTGAAAAGGGGGCTTTAAAACCAAAGAAACACCACAATCATTTAAAACACATGTACCTCAAACCATCATGTTTTGACAGGAATAAATCAAATTATGGTTAAATCAAGCATGATATGGTTCTCTCAAGAAGTGAGGTAAAAGAAAATATTATGAAAACTAGGTTTAGAAGCCTAAAAAAAATGTGATTTCAAATATAATGATAGTGAATTGTGGCATGGGATTAAAAAATCAGAGTAATTTTCATGAAATTTCCAAATATTTGAACATGAAACAAGGTCAATTTTAGCATTCATTTAAGCTTAGTTTCATGGGATAAATTGTTTCACACATTGACATGAGTTTCAAAATATGTGATGATAATCATTTTACCTCAAAAGTTTAAAAAACACAAAATAATTTGAAAAAAACACATTTTTTTAAACAAATAATTGAAAATACTAACCTTCAAAGGTTCCCTCCCCCACAATTAAATGATGCAGTGTCCACAATGCATTCAAATTGATTTAACATGTAATAATATTTTTAATTTAATCATAGCAATCGAGTAAGAGATAAGGAGAGGTACAACCTGACTTATTGGTAGTGCAATGTTGAGTTAATCTCCTAAGTGTTAAACACATAAAAACCTACAAACAAAGGTAGATAATAAAAACATAATAAATTTATTGAAAGTAAATAAAAAAGAAATAGATTGAGAAAAGAAGGATAGATCTTGGTTTGATCCCCCAAGTGGGCCCTGGGTTTTGACTGCCTCTAGATGGGTAGTTTCAGTTGGTTATCCCCAATCCGATGGTGGGTGAAGTTTCTTTAATATCAACCACCAGAACTTCTTCTTTCTATATTTAAATTCTTCCTTTTTGTTGAGGAATACATGGATATGGTACACCAAGTCCACCCCCATGAAAATTATATACATATTGTATGTTGGGGGTATGATAGATAATGAGTCCTACTTTTTCTTGATTTCAACTTTAACAAATTCTTCTTCATTATCCAGTGGTTCCTCAAGGTATTCTACATTAAAATAATAGTTAGTGGAAAAATCAGAGAGTAAATCAATTTGAATAAAATTAATGCATGATGAATCAATATCAAGCTCTTCCCTTTCAAAGTATGCATCTTGTGTATCTATTTCCTCATGGAAATCCCCTTTGTTATCCCCTTGAAATTACTCTAATAAGAATTCGTCATGTTCAGAGATCTCCACATTTTCTTATTAAAGTATATCTTCTTCTTTTTCCTCATCAAACAAGGAAATACATTTGTTTCCAAAATCTGAAAATTTCAAGCAAGGGAAGGTGATACTCAATTCAGATTCTGTATAATCGGAATGAAAAGAGTTAAGAAAAATATTATCTACCTTAACTGGATTGACTTCAATTGATTCTTCAGTATGAGGTTCCTCTTGTAGTTGAATTTTACAAGATAGAGGTAGGTAGTCAGGCTCCTCCATCTTTTCTTAAAATTCCACTATTTTGGTGGCATGTTCCATCAATGGTTCTGGATCTTCTACTTTTTAATGAATATGTGGATGTAGTTATTCACACCCATTATAGAATCCATCTAGATATTTTTTCTCTCCCACATGTAGCTCAGAAGGTAATTATTCCTTCTTGTCTTCCTCATGTTCATTCATAGGTTCTAGTTTTTCCATCAATGCATGAACATATAAAAATGAATGTTCTAATTTTCTCTAGTTTTTAAATGTCATTTCTAAGTTCTTTCATCGGAAATATATCATAACTAGCCTCATCTACTTGTTCCACTTGTGGTTAATTTTTCCATGAATTAATGAGATGATCATTTGAAAACATCATGGAAAAATATTTTTTTATGTTTTCTTAAAAGTGTTAAATATTTATAATTAGATCGTGGCACTGCCTCCCCGACAACGACACTATGTTTTGACACGGGCCTATCATGGGGGGTGGAAAAAACAATTATTTACTAAGTTAAAATATTGTATAGTGGTTAACCTTGGTTTTCTCCAGAGAGGAGTGCTCAACAATCACTTTTGTCACTTTAAATTTGATAATGAAATGATGTTGTTTTTGATATTGTTTGGTTATGAAAAAAAAGAAAACAAAACTAAAGAAAGCAACAAAGTAAAATAATTATAACAAATTGAAAAATAATGCAATTAAAAATAGTGATAATAATTGGGTGATCAGGCCAGGATTGATTTTCCAATTGCAATGTTATCATAGTTATTATTTATTCATTTATATTTTATTAAATCGATTAAAATGAGATTTCACAATCGCTTCCTCTCACTTATATGTTTAATGATGTTAGGGAGATTAATCCTTACTAATATCTTAGTTTGGTCTAATCTCCATCCTTTTGTGAAAGAGTTGTAGTGAATACCCTCAATTGATTAAGGCAATTCACAATCGGGTCCTGTTTGTCCCAAACAATCTTAAATATTCAGTACAAATCTCATAGGTACTGACGATCGCCAAGTACATAACCACTATGTTCTGATCTATTACATCGTATATATACCATAACCTAGTGGGGGATATATTTTCATTAAACATGTCAATAATAACAATAGAATATAAAATCAAATACAATCGCTCAAGATAATATAAGTTGTTATTACAATTGAAACCAACTTCATAATAGAAAAAACATTTTATAACATTAAGAGCATGAACACAGACATTAAAAAATGGAAAACCTAACCTTTCCCAATCACTCATAAGATTTATCCCACCATGGTAATGATAATTGAGGAGAAGGGGGAATAATTATACATTAAAAAACTAAGAAGAACAAAAGAAAGATAAGAAAGAACCAAAATTTTCTCCTCCAGAATATGTCCACCAGAAGTCCAGCTTCATTTCGTCCACTCTCTCATCAAATCAGGCTGAGGTACCTTCTTATAGGAGGTGTGTAATGGAGTTGGAAATCATCCCATGAAATATCAGATCATTTTTAGCAGTGTGGAAGGAGTTATGGCCGATTTAGTAGACTTGACTTTTTCTGGCTGCCAATCACTATTCCACCAACCCTACATTAACCGGTTGAAGGGCGGCCTTAATCACGTAAGTTATACTTGAAATATACTGTGAAGATGCCTAGTCAAGTTTTCTTTCTAACCCAGTAGGAATAACCCCATTTGGTGGTCCTTAGCCCGAGATATTGATCATTGAATGAGTCATGGTCCATTCTACCGGCCAGAATAACTTTTCACATTGACCGATTTTGTTTGGCATGATGGATTTCGAATTTGAAATTTGTCCAAAATAATAATTTGTAGCCAATAAAATATTTCATCCTTAAAAAAAGAATCAGGTAAATTGGGTGACACATGTAGGATTTATACTCGAAATATAGAGGAAAAATAAATCTGTTTAACGTCCAGAATTAACCACTTTTCACATTTAATCTCAAAACTCACCAAAATTTATAAAATGATGAAAATCAGATCAAATTGATTAATGGGAAGGAATTAAATCATTTAAAAACATATGTATATATATGAAAATATGATCTCTGTCAGTATCGTCACAACTTCACCAAGCAACGAAGTGCTGAAGGAGTGCCGAGATGCCGAAACCTTAGAGGACGGAGCCGATACTAGTGGGAGGTGACGGGTGACACCGAACCACGAACCAAAGGACGATGTACATGTGGCATTGTTGGGAACCAGTTGTGGTAATGAAGAAAATGATCCACCTTCAAGCGCGGGCACTCTCCAATGAGTTTAGGAGGTAGGTGGTTTATTCATTTACACATTTTAAATGTTTTCCTCTTCCCCGTTCTTGAATAATATGAAGAACGCAGACCAACTGACTAACAAGTTGTTCCGAGATTCATTCATTTCTATGGGAGGTTTTTGTGGGGTATCTTTGTAGGGTTGTGATTTTTTTAATTCAATTGATTATTAAACCATTAATCCCACTCATGTTTACGAGCTAATGTGGAGGGTGTGAGCTTTACAAACCCGGCTCGAACCCTCCGCTGTATTTATATCCTTGCACCTCAATGGAAGACCGCATGCACGACGACACTGAATGACTATGTTGGGGATAGCTCGTCAATGCACGCCGCAAGAGGAGGCCATGGCACAAAGATGTGGCACGTTGTCGTGCACCGCCGGTGAGAAAAAGGTGGTCGTGGCTCATCATCTGCGACGAACGGAGGAAGGAGGTCGGCACCTCGGTCGCCCACGGGTGGAGGAGAAGAGCGCCATCATGAGCCACTGGAGAATTCAGCCAACACACGGGCCGTTAGGGATGGAATCGACAAGAACCACTGCAGAGGGTCCCGCATGCCACTTGGAGGTGCCTTGTGGTGCTGCCACTGCGAATAAGACCAAAGGACCTTCGACCATTCAAGAAAACGGGGGGTCACTCCCCCAGTGGAAGTTAGGATAGACCCCCCCTTTCGGGTCACATTGCACATGGTGGGGCCGCCGCCCAGCTGGCCGCTTGCCCAGCGGGTCTCCCCCTTATAAGCCGTGCCCTACGCGGGCTGGGTCGCCCTTCGCGGGCTTCCCCATTACAGGTTAGGACACCTTTGTGAGCCACCCCCCTTACCGGTTGGGCCGGACCTTGACCCTGCTGTCCGAGCCATCACGACTTAGCCCAGACCAGGTCGGGCCGGGTCGGACTCGGCCCGGACCAACCGGGCCCAGAAACACTTAAAGGGCCATATCTTTAGAACCGAATGTTCATTTGACGAACCATCTATGGAATTGTAATCCTTGGATCGAGATGGTCCTTTTGGTATAATTATCTTAAGTTTTGGAGAAATTTGGTGTATGGTCAGGTTGGATCAAACTCGAATCCAACTGGGCCCCCGGAACTAAAATGCTTATAACTCACAGATCGAGTGTCCGATTGATGCACCGTCTGTCATGTTGGAACCCTTACGACATGGAAGTTCTTTGGGTTAATAATTTTCAGAGCTTAGTGGTGGTCAAGGTACGGACGATATCTCAAGGATAGATTCTACAGAACTCGAGTGCTCCATGTGTGAGGAATCCAGTGGCTGACAGTGAGGTGGAGGTTGGAGACAGATCATATGGAGTTCAGCGCTTAGCGATCCTATGTGGGTCAGTGTATACCAATCCTGTGTGGGCCAGATCCTTTGTGGGTCAGTGCTCAGCGATCCTGTGTGGGTCAGTGCTCAGCGATCCTGTGTGGGTTAGCGCATACTGATCCTGTGTGGGTCAGATCATGTGTGGGTCAGTAGGGGATAGTTACCTATCGACTCTGGGTGAGTTGGATCTTGTGTGGATCATTGCGGGGGTTAGTACCTATCGATATTATGTGGTCCATAATCCACTTGTTCATAAGTAGTGCCTCTTGATAGAATAAGATGATCTAGCTTCTCATCTAATCATCTATACTTCTATACTTTTCTGAAAAACCTGGTTTGAGTTGAGACTCTTTTTAATATGTGTGTATTTGTTTGTGATTTTTGACTGAGATCATGCGTTTTGGTTTTAAATTGTGGAATTTTGAGGGACCTTCGGGTGTCTTGAGGTCCCTACTGGGTATTGTTATACTCACCCCTGCACGGGCTTTTCCAGTACGTTGTTGTGTCATGTGCATATGATGAGCAACTAGATTGAGATTTGAGGGAGCTAGGACCAGGCGGTACGCGGAGGAGAAGGGTGGACATGGAGTTCTAAGGAGGCGATATGTACCTACCCTTCAGGTCGGATCCTCGGAGGATGACCCAAGAGCTGCTTACCTTTTTACAATTGTATTTTACTTTTCAGTTGTACTTGTGCCCTTCCAGTTGGGATTGTATTCCGGCCCCTTACTTTCAGCAGTCTTTTACTACAATAGTTTCTTAGTGGTTTCCCCATGTTGAATTCTAGTTTGTGTGTTTGTACAGGTTTAAAGGAAATGAATTCATGTTATAGGTATACGCCTTTCTAGTGCTAGTCGCCAGCCCCTGGACTTTGGAAGGCGGGCTTGGGGTAGTCACGACACGGGCCCCGGGGGATGGGTTGTGACAAAGTGGTATTAGAGGGAGGTTCTACCAAAGAACTAGTACTATGATATTTTTAATGTAGAAATAGTGTTAAGTGTTATGAGTGTGGTTTTCAGTTTGGGGAGTCCATTGTTGGTGCGGTGGCCAACGTATCCATACACCAGGACCCTGAATTCTGATTTCCAACTAAGTGCATGAAAACACTGATTGCGTATGTTTTTTGAAAGTTTTTTCCTTTTGATTTATTTTTGAGTCATCTGACCAGGTATAACCTAATGACCACAGCGTACCTATCCCTTATGAGGATACCGCCACATAGACAACTATCCAAGATTTCTGGGAGAGTACTCGATGACGGCCCACCGAGCCATGAGGCCTCGGTTCAGGGCCCTCTTATGGCGTTAGCACCTTCGGGTGGTGTACCAGCAACACCACTACTCGCTGGGAAACCGTTTTCACCAACCCCACCAGCAGAGGGTGGACATGACTGAGCATGTTTCACGATTTTCAGCGGTTGAGGCCTCTGAGGTTCCGAGGCGAGATGGACCCGTAGGCGGGTGAGGACTGGTTGGAGGCCATACCCAGAGTTTTTCGCCTGGTTGGGACACCAACCGACCTTATGGTGATCCTAGCACCCAGTCTCTTCCAGGAATAAACTAGGAGATGGTGGAGCATGATGCTCCAGATACACGATGAGGTGACCCTAGTATTGGTGTACTTCTAGATCCTTTTCAGGGAACAATTCATCCCAGTGACCTTACGCTCTGTGTGCATATAGGAGATGATGCACCTATAGTTGGGCATCATGACAGTGGACCAATACTCAATGAGGTTAACTGATCTCTCTCGCTACTCCACTAACATGTTATGAGACCCCTTCGTTAGGGCCCAGACCTTTGAGCAGGGTATCTGACAGGAGATCAGAGCATCAATGGTATCACTTAGCATACCAATGAATGTTGGGGTACTAGAGCGAGCACTTTTGGTGGAGAGATTCCTAGTTGAGCAAGCGCCTTCAGTGAGACCCACCACTAGGAGACAGGTATCAGAGTCATCTGCGGTTGGTAGTAGGCATATGACAAAGAGGTCCAAGCAGACCAGGTTTTCGGGTGGATGGCCCCTGGACGCAGGGTCGGAGGTGTGGAGCTCACGAGGAAGAGGAGGTCAAACAAGGGACATGCAGTGCTACACATGTGGTGGGTAGGGTCACATGACTCATGACTGCCCGACCCGCTGTACGGACGACCAGAAGACGATCGGGGGAACACTAAGGAAGAGGCATAGGTTTAATCGAGGAGGTCCGCATGCATCAGGTGGATGTGGAAGAGGAGATGGTTGTGCAGTAGGAGGTGAGCGGTGATACGAGGTTCTATCTCCACCACCACTAGGTGGTCCACCCCAACCATAGAGAGTAGGTGGACATGGACAAGCTCAGCTCCAGGAAGCAGAGGCTTACGACCACAGCACTCCAGAGATGATTAGAGGTACGATCTGTGCCTACTCGACCTTAGCTGTAGTACTTATAGACATAGGTTCCAGTCACTATTTTATTTCCAAGACCCTCTTTCAGAGCTCAGAGATTTTGGTGGAGATGTTGGCTCGATCCTTATGGATAGAGACTTCTATGGGAGAAGATTCGACAATTACACTTTGGTGCAGATAGTGTGAGATTACTCTAGGAAGTGAGATCTTTAGCTGGGTTCTCCTAGTAGCGGCGTTGAGGCCTTATGACATCATCTTGGGTATGGACTGGTTATCCATAATCCATACTTAGATTGATTGTATTAGTCACAAAGTGCGGTGTGTCTGCACAAATGGGACTAGGTTTTCCTTCATCGGCAAGAAAGGAACATTTGCAACACAAGATGGACTTACCCAGAGGATGGTACAGCCGATTAAAAATTAGATGGCTACCCTTACCCTCAAAGTAGAAGATGTTGAGAGTCCACGAAATCCTGTAGTGGTGGACTAGTATTCCAATGTCTTTCTTGATGATGTTCCAAGACTAACACCACACAGGAGGAAGAATTCCATATCGACCTGTACCCCTAGACAAAACCGATATCTACACCATTATATCGGATGGCTCCCGTGGAGCTTCATGGCTTACAGGTACATTTGGGGGACTTGTAGAGCAAGGGGTTCATAAGGCCTAGTGTTTCTCCATGGGCGGCTCCGATTTTGTTCTCCAAGAAGGCGGATGGGAGTTTGAGACTCTGTGTGGACTATAAGCACCTCAAACAGGTGACCGTGAAGAACAATTATCCATTTCCAAGGATTGATGATCTTTTCAATCAACTAAAGGGAGCTCATTGGTTTTCGAAGATATACCTCTGATCAGTCTATCATCAGCTCAGAGTACGAGATGCGGATGTGCAGAAGACGACCTTCAGATATCGGTATGGCCACTATGTGTTCTTGGTTATGCCATTCGGCATAACCAATGCACCTTCAATGTTCATGGGACTCATGAACAAGATCTTCTAGCCATACCTCGATCGCTTTGTGGTGGTCTTCATTGACAACATCTTAGTGTACTCAACGACAGAGGAGGAGCATGCCTATCATCTGCAGATAGTTTTGGATGCAATCTAAGAACACCAAAATTATGGTAATCTCTTGAATTTCCAGTTCTGGATATGAGAGGTACCATTTCTGGGACACGTTATCTCAGAGACTGGAGTTGCAGTAGATCCAGTGAAGACAAAGGCTCTGGTTTCTTGGGAACCCCCAAGGACTGTGACTGTGGTGCGATGCTTCTTGAGGTTGGATGGATACTACCAGAGATTAGTGGCTGATTTTTCCAGAGTTGCAGTACCCTTGTTAGCTTTGAAAAATAAGGGAAACCCTTCATATGGATGGAGAGATGCCAGTAGAGTTTTCAGGAGTTGAGGCAGATACTGATGAGTGCCTCCATCTTGAGGCTACCAGAAGAGGGCATTGGGTATGTAGTCTACTACAATGAATTAGGGACCAGACTTGGGTGTGTCTTGATGTAGGAGCGAGCAGTGATCACCTCTGTCTCATGACAGCTAAGGTAACATGAACAGAACTACGCTACCAATGACATGGAGTTAGCAGCAGTGGTATTCGCCTTGAAGGTGTGACGACATTACTAGATGGGAGAACGTTTTATAGTCTACTCTGATATCAAGAGTCTCAGGTATATCTTCTCTCAGAAGGACCTGAACCTGAGATAGTGGCAATGAATAGAGTTCCTCTAGGATTATGAATTTAAGATAGACTATACTCCTAGGAAGGGGAACGTGGTAGCATATTCACTCATCAGGAGGTTTCCTCTATAGTTGCTGAGTGAGGCGACAAAGTAGCTAGCCGCATTACAGATAACCTTTCTAGATAGAGATAGAGCAGCTTACCTCTAGTATTTTGTAGTCACTCCCCCACTACTTTAGCGAGTCAGGGAGGCATATCTTGGGGAATTTAACTATGAGGCTCAATGTGCTCAGATATCCTTAGGACATGCACCTGAAGGATTTTATGAAGGAGGGGAGCACATCATCCTCTTCAAAGGATGTACCATGGTACCAGTGGAGATACGAGAGGAGGTGTTGAGGGAGTTCCATACGCCCCCTCTAGTGGTACATCCTGGTGCAGCGAAGATGTACTAGGACCTCTAGTGTCAGCATTGGTGGCCAGGGATGAAGAAGGCTATAGTGGGGTTTGTTTCTCTATGCCTCACTTTTCAGCAAGTGAAGGCCGTGCATTAGGTTCCAATATGCTTAACACAACCACTAGAGGTCTCAGAGAGGGAGTGGGATGGGATATCCATGAAATTTTTGATAGGGATTCCACATACTTCCAGGGGACATGATTCCATCTAGGTGGTCGTTTACCGACTCACCAAGTTGGCCCACTTCCTAACCATTCGAGAGCAGGGATCAGTAAAGGACTTAGGTCGCCTCTACGTAAAAGAGATTATATGACTTCATGGGGTTCCATCAACGATCGTCTATGACCGTGAAATAGGTTTTACATACCGGTTGTAGAAGGGACTACATGAGGCATTCTGGACATAGCTACGTTTGAGCACTGCCTTTCATCCTCAGACGAATGGTCAGATGGAGCATACCATTCAGACGCTGGAGGATATGCTTCATGCATGTGTCCTAGATTTTGGCTATAGTTGGGAGGATCACTTTCCCTTGGTGGAGTTCACATATAACAATAGTTATCACTCCACCATCGGTATGACACCTTTTGAGGCCTTGTATTGTCGACCTTGCAGACACCTCTATGCTGGACGGACCCTGGGTAGTCAACACTTATGGGTCCAGAGTTGGTACAGGCTACCACTAAGAAGGTATAGACCATCCACGTGCGGAGGAAGACTACATAGAGTAGGAAGAAGTCTTATGCTAATAGGAGACAGAGACCTTTGGAGTTCCAGGAGGGGGACCACATATTCTTGTGAGTATTCCCTCAATGGGGACTACAAAGATTTGGCCGAGGCGAAAAGTTATCACTGAGGTTTATCAAACCTTTTCTGATACTTCAGAGGATATGAAAGGTGGCATAATGCTTAGAACTTCCACCGCAGTTGGAGAGGGTGCGCAACGCCTTCCACATATCCCGGCTGAGGAGATACGTGCATGAAACATATCACATCATCGACCATGGAGAGAAATATTTCGATGATGGGGTGACGTTTACGGAGGTTCCAGTGGAGATTGAGGATCAACATGAGTGGGTCCTTCATGGTCAGTCGATACCTCTAGTGTGCGTTCGCTGGAAGCACAAGAACCTCCAGGAGAGGACATGTGATTCGGAGGTTCATATTCGTGCTCAGTACCCCAATTTGTTTCCTAAATCTATGTTGTGGCTTTCAGGGAATAAAAGCCCTAGGGTGTAGAGAATGTAAAGAACCAGATTTCCCATGTAGTTTTTTTAATTATTTGGATTTCTTATGTGTCTGTGAAAATTGACGACGCCTGATTTCGAGGCCCAGTGTGCCCGTAATGAATTTCTAAACTTTTTTTTATGTACGTTTAGTAAACGGATGAGTGGAATTTTTTAACTTTTGAACTAGTGCTCAGATTAAAAATCCAAGGGCACCGTTGAATCTGCAGTGCCCAGATTTTCTTAAGGGAGACTTTACATTGACCGTAATAAGTCTAGAGAAAAAGTTATGTTTTGTGACTTTTTTAAAATAAATGAAATGAAATAATTTTATTATTTTATTTTATTCCTTCTCCACCAACGAAAAAGAGGAGTGTGGGGCCAATGATATATCAAGACAATAAATGGCTTTACCTATCAATCTTATGTAATGACGTTGTTGGTAAATTAGGAAGGTTCCTAATTAATGAGCCCCCATTATTTCCCCACATCATTACTTACCCTACCCCTCTCCTATATATATAGAGTTTGGGGAGGGGTATCGGCACAGCTTCGCCAAACAACGAAGTGCTGAGTTGCCAAACCTTTAGAGGATGATGTCGATCCCAGTGGGAGGTGACAGGTGACACCGAACCATGAAACGAAGGACAACATATGAGTGGCATCATTGGGAACCGGTTGCGGGAATGAAGAACACGATACACCTTCAAGCGTGGGTGCTCTCCAATTAGTTTACGAGGTAGGGGGTTTATTCGTTTACACATTTTAAATGTTTTTGTCTTCCCCATTCTTGAATAATACGATGAACACAGAAAACTGACTAACCAGTTGATTTGTGATTCATTTGTTTTTGTGGGAGGTTGTTGCAGGGTATCATTGTAGGTTTTTAATTGTTGTTTAATTAAATTTATTATTAAACCCTTAATCCCCCTCTTGTTTACATGATAACGCGGAGGGACCGGGCTTAACGAACCCGGCCTAAAACCCTTGCTATATTGTTATCCTTGCGCCTCTATGGAAGACTGCCAGCACAACGACACTGACCAGCTATGTTGGGGAAAACACGTTGATGCATGCCGTAAGAGGAGGCCGCAACACAAAGTTTCAACGATCATCGGAGCGACCGACACCAGCTGACCACGGAGGAGGCACGGCATGCCGGCGCACACCGCCTTTGAGAAAAAGTGGGCCAAGTCTCATTAGCCACGGTGATCAGAGGAAGGAAACCGACACCCCGGACGGCCGCGGGTGGTGGAGCAACACACAATCACATGCCGTTGGAGAAGTCGGCCGGCACATCGGCTGGCCGCGACAGAATTGGTAGGACCCCCTCCTGCGGGTCCCGCAGGCCACTTGGCAGTGCCACATGATGCTGCTGCTACAAAGATGACCAATGGCCATTGACTATTTGGGAAAACTGGGGATCGCTCCCCTGGTGGTGGCTAGGGTGGACCCCCTTTGCGGGTTGCGTCGCACTCGGCCATGCCACCACCCAGCGGGCTGCCTCCTTGCGTGCCGCACCCTAAGCGGTCCAGTCTACCCCTTATATGCTATGCCCTATGTAGGCCAGGCTTCCCCCTTATGGGCCACCATTTGCAGGATGCCCCCTTGTGGGCTGCCCATCGCGGGTCGCTCGATTACAGGCTGGGCCGCCCTTGCGGGTCCCCTTTGCGGGCCATGCTAGACCTCGGGCTAGAGGGCCCATCCACCGCGGCCCAACCCAGACCAGGTCGGGCCGGATCATTCCGACTGGGTCAGACTGGACCTGGGCCAACCGGGCCTAGAAACACTTAAAGGGCCATATCACGAGAAGTGGATGTCCGTTTGACGAACTGTCCATGGAGTTTGGATCCTTGGATCGAGATATTCCTTTTGGTATAATCCTCTTGATTTTTGGAGATAGTTGGAGTATGGCTTGGTTGGATCAAACCCGAATCCAACCGGACACCCTTAACTAAAACGCTTATAAATCACAGACCAAACGTCTGATTGATGCACTGTATGTCACATTGGAACCCTTATGACATGGTGGTTCTTTGGTTACTCCATTGTGGAGCTTAGTTGCAATCAAGGTACAAACGATATCTCAAGAGAAGATTCTACAGAACTCGAGCGCACTGGGTGCAAGGAATCAAGTGGCTGGTAGTGAGGCGGAGGTTAGAGACAGATCATATAGAGTTCAACGCTCATAGATCCTATGTGGGTTAGCGCATACTGATCTTGTGTGGGTCAGATCCTATGTGGGTTAGAGCTCAGCGATCCTGTGTGGGTCAGCTCATACCGATCTTGTGTGGGTCAAATCCTGTGTGGGTCAGCAGGGGTTAGTTACCTATCGACTCTAGGCGGGTCAGATCTTGTGTGGATAATTGCAGGGGTTAGTACCTATCGATCCTGTGTGGGTCAGACTCTATATGGTCAGAAGAAGTTCCTATTGATAGAATAATATGATCTAACTTTGTGACTAATCATTTTTACTTATACACTTCACTGAAAAACATGGTTTGAGTTGTGACTCTTTTTGAGCTATGTTTATTGCTTCTTTCTTTGTGATTGAGATCATGCTTTGTGGGTCTAATTTGTGGAATTATGAGAGACTTTCAAGGGTCTTGGGGTCCCTAATGGGTATTGTTATACTTTCCCCTGCACGGAATTCTCCCACACATTGTTGTGTCATGTGCAGATGATGAGTAGTTGGGCTGAGATTTGAGGGAGCCAGGACCAAGCAGTACGCAGAGGAGATGGGCAGACATAGAGTGCTGAGGAGGAGATATGTACCTACCCTTTATGTAGGATCCTCAGAGAATGACCCAGGATTTTTTTCCCTTTTTCCAGTTGTATTTTACTTTTCTATTGTACTTGTACCTTTCCAGTTGGGCTTATATTCCGGCCCCTTACTTTCAGTACTCTTTTACTATAGCAGTTACTTAGTGGTTGTTTCTTATTGCGTTCTAGTCTATGTGTTTGTACATTTCTAAAGGAAATGCCTTCCAATTATAGGGATATGCCTTTCCGCTGCTAGTCTCCAGCCCATGGACTTTGGAAGATGGGCTTGGGGTAGTTAGGGCATGAGCCCCGGGGGACAGGTTGTGACACTTTGGAAGGAATCTCACACTTAGTTTTGAAGGGGATTTAATCTCACCATATTATCTCATTCCCTTTATGATACTCAATGAAAAACAGAATCCAAACATATTTACACATATCTAAATTTATATCATTCTCAAGGAACATGAAATCCTCATGAAATGGTTTAGAATTATATGAGATTAACAATATATACAAGATAAATCCCAGATCCATAATAGCCAACCCCCACCTTTCTATAATAATGTATAAGCCACTGGGATAATGGGATGTCTAACCCAATGTCCCTTTATCTAGGGATAATTTACTCAAGAGATAATCCTATTCATTATAAACCTATACCAAATATATATAAACTATATTCAATAACTAAATTCGAACTAATAATGTTAACTACAAATCGAGGTTAAGGTAGATCAAAAACTAAATCTTATATTAACATTACAAGAATGTAATGTTGGGATTAAGAAATTATAAGAATCTGTTTAGAAACATAATCCAAATCATACACATATTCCTTATATAAACATTTAATAACTATGAATAATGAAAGGAATAACTTTTTAATAAATGGAAACTTCATAAATTGAAATATGAGGCAATAATTTATGAACAATTCATAAAACAATGATTAATCATAAATATATAATAATTTTAGTTAAATAATTATTTATATTATATAATTTTGAATATAAACACGATAAATTCATTTCATAAAATGACCATTTCATATCTTTCATTTTTATGGATTCTTCATTAAATATGTGATATTTCTATGAATTATAAACTTTTTATATTCTAGTTTACATTATGTAAACTATTTAAAAAATCTAAATATAAAATAGTTAATATTAGTTAATAATTAATTAGGTAAAACAACAAAATAATTTTGATGTGTTTGAAATAACTAAGGCCCCTTTTAAATTTAAATAATTCAAAATAATTTTGAATAATTCATAAATAAATATTAAATATTTTTATTTTGGCCTTATTTTTTAATTTATAATTTCTTTAAAAATTAATCTTATAGTTTTCCATATAAACACATTATATTTAAATTATAATATATTATATATAAACTTGGAAATAATATTATTAATATTAACACTTAATATTAATGGAATATTTATAATAAATGTTCTAAAAAAATTTATTAATTAATCATAATTTTTTTTAATAATTAGTTAATTTATAAAAAACTATTATAAATATATAAATATTCCAAAATATATTTCCATTATTTGTAAAAATTTATCAATAATTAAATTCAATTCATAATTTAAATTTAAGAAAAATAAAATCTCTACTCAATCATATTTTAAGATTGACGTTATGTCTAAACCAGCAGTGTTATGTGTTATCTATCAAATTTTATGATAGATAATAAACTACTTATGATATAACCCCTCTGCAGATCAAAATGTTATTTAAATATATAAAACCTATCATTTTTATGACAATATACTCTATTTCTCAAATATTTGTAGTGCAATCATATCTTATGATAGACACCTATCATATGATACAACCAGTTGGTAAAGCCATGGATTTAAAATTTGTAGATTTTTATGATATATAATATCATAAGGTATCACTATTTCTCAATTTATGACATCTCATATCTTATAACCATCTATAATACAAAATTACAGTCATATTTTATGTAAGGACATATGATATACAATACAATTGAAACAAACATCATTTCGTGCTTGATTTCATGAATCTAAGTGTACGTGATTCTTTGATACCAATGTTGGGGTTTTTAGGGTTTAATCACTCTTATTAGAAGGGACATAATTGATCAAATCCCAATACCAGGATCACCATGCATAGAAATATAAAAACATGCAATAAATTGGAAATTATGTAAACTCTAAACCATGTGTACCTTACATTATAGTAGCCAATTCATCATTTTACTTTCCTATGAATGAGTTTGATGATGATTACCAAAGTGGAATCTAAAGGTATCCCACCTTTGTAGGATTCTAGGTGTTATATTGGAGCGCACATCATACATGTGAGACTCTCCATCTTCCATGATTTTCTAAAATCTCATGGTGTAAAGAGGTAGGAGAAAAAGATATTTAGGTGATAGAAAGTCTTAACCATGAATCATGCAAGAATCTATAAAACTTCCATTATACGGAATCATATTTTACAAATCCCCTCCAAGGATTCTCCCTGGATAATGCATGTTTTAACTCATGCGTTATACTACATGATTCAATAACTTTCCTAGTTCATACATCATATGCGTGAATGAGACTAATTACCGTCATTATATCTCGTGTAATAGTTTCTTTATGATATCCAACAGTGGAAGATCATTTGACTATTCTGACACAAATGATATCATATACAACATGAATATCCTATACAACATCAACATTCATACTCTATGAATGAATGGGTGGATGAAGGTAGTGACATGAAATATTAATCTCATGCCCACCCTAATATTACCTCAAACATAGGCTATGATAGTGGTGGTAGGGACATGAAAATAAAATTTTCATACTACCTTATAATATTACATTTCAATAAATATGACTCACTTTATATCAAATAGATTTAAGGATTTTGGTAATGCTAAAGAAAAATACCTCCTTCTATTTTCTTAAAGCAGTGTGGACTTTTATGTTCAATGTCTCTAAAGAAAAAGATTTTGATGAAGTATCCATAGCCATGCTGATTGCAGGTTGTTCAAACCTATCCATATTAGTGAAATTTTAAAATCTATCTAGAGTTTAAGTAGATGAGGCCTTTCATCTTATACATTGTAATAGAAATCTCTCATGATTAATTGTCTATAAATCAAATTACAAATGTCCACATCTTTCATTATCTTGACCATTAATCTAAACAATTCCAAGTAGCTCAACCTAGTTGGTAACTCAATCTAGGATTTGTCTGCCTTCACCAAACTAGGAATACTGGGGAACTTTAGAAGGTATGTTGGATATTATCCTATTATATTGAAACCACCTTGTGCAAGTTGGATCAAAATTGACACTGATGGAGTAGCTAATGGAAACCCAAGACCATGAGGTTATGGTGGGAATTTTTGGGACTATAATGGGGATCACTTAAATACTTCTAAAAATACTATGGATTAACACTATATTATGAGGATAAGATGGAGGAGGTCATCTAGGTGATATAGATTGTAAGGTAAAAAAAGTGGAACAAGCATTGGATGGAGGTGGATTCTACCTTTGTCATGCATGATATTAATATTAACATGGATTTTACTTCTTGGAGGCTTTTAGTGGAATGGGAGGATTTTTTGGACTAATGGATGTTTAATGATTTTTTTGTCTCATTCTTATTGGGAGGGGAACTGAGTTTTATATATACTATATAATTTGGGTGTAGGATTAGGTAGTGTCATTTTTACTTTTGTATTTCCTAACCAAATTGAGGAAGATTTTTTATCTTTTATTTTTATATAAATTTTTTGGATCTTAGTGATTTTATTTAAGGAGACCCTTTCCTAATTAAATAAAATTTGTAGTAAGTTTAATATTGATTTAAATTAGAAAAATTTATTAGAAAAATTTATATTTAAATACAACATAATTATAGTATTTATAAACATATAACTATATATTTTTATTTATTGTAAAATATTAATTCATTTATATAGTTAATTTTTAAGGTATTGGAGGATATAAGAAATAAAATAAAACACACAACATTGGGAAGAAAGAATAGATCACACCCCCTCTAAGGATGGAGAAACTCTATAACTATCTAATTAAAATTTTCTAAATCCCGAAGGCCAAACATTTTGATAGAGAAAAGGACACATTGTCATGGCTCAAATTCCCCTTCATTACATATTGTGTTGTGCCTATGCATAACTAGGTCTGCACCCCTTCCCATGTTATCAACCATAAATGAACTAGAAATCCCTCATAAGGGGGGATGTTAGGATTTGAACCCAGATCATATTTAATTATTAATATTTATATAATAATATAAATCAATATAAATTTATATATATATATCAGTAATTTTTTTTAATAATTTGATAAATAAATTTCATTAAATTAATATTATATACAGTGTATATAGTTGGATATGCATACATATGTGTCGGTTACAACTTTCACACACACACACACATTTCTATATGTTATTTAGACATGCACATGCTCACAGAAACACATACATGCACACACATTTATATGTGAATAAATAAATTCATATATTTAAATTAGTAATTTAAAATTGAAAACATAAAATATTTAAATCAATTTATAAAATGAATGCATCCTTAGAGTTTTATTTTTTTTAATTAAATTTTTTATATGTTATTATAACACTAAAATCAATAATTAATATTTATATTTAAGTAATTAGTTATTAATATTTTAAATTTTTTTGTATGTATACTTTCATTAAAAATTTAAAGATTTTTATTATGAAAAGAAAAGTGAGAAGAATTAGATCAAGGGGGTTTGAAATGATGTAGCCCAAGGGAAAACCATCATACAATAAGCCTATAATCCTTTGGAAGTGAGATTGTACTCAAATAAGTAATGACCCTCTCTAAATAGACACCTTTAGAAGCAAGTATCCTAAACACCATATTCCTATCATTCCATGTGTTAAGAATCTCCATTTCATAATGAACCATATTTTCGCATGCTCAGATGATATAAGTTGTGTTCGAATGACTCGGGGTAACTCCCAACAATAATTCTTCCACAAAATATGAACCTAATTCAACCATAGATGAAACCATATTTTTTATATCGCAAAGTGAAGACCCAATTAAAAAGGACCAAGATTCTGCAAGAAGAATGTAAACTTCTCTAAAGAAAGAAGAGTTATCCATAATGGTGGATCCCTAATAGTCACAAATAATACCTCCTCTACACATGATTCCATGAATACATTGACCTCTCTAAAGAAATAAGTGTAATCCATAATGTTGGATCCTCTATAATCACAAATAATACCTCTTCTGTGCATGATTCCGAGCATACATGATCCATATGAGTTTTGCTTGAAACCCTGAATGGGCAGTTTCTAGCACACCCAATTCTCTTATACCTATATGTTAACAACTGCTTTATATTGAATAGAGTGGTGGATCTAGTCGCTAATGAAAATAGGATGAATAGTGTTTTTACACATCATGTTGAGGGAAACAACCAATGAAAGGAATTTAGCTTTGAGTCGAGCATCGATATGTCTAAAACCTTAATGTTGTACTTAATTACACATCTCCCATATAATTATTTTAGAATTTAATTACACATTTCTATAATCAATGATATATTTTGAAAAATATCAACCCATTTAGATAAATAATAATATTTTTAATTATAATAAATATTTTTAAATGTAATTAATAAATAATTATATTTTGTTTATAGAATCAATAAAATATATACATATCTAATTAGTAATAATAATATTATTGTATATCAGCAATTTTAAATCTACTTAAATATAATTATTATTTGTTTTACTTTTAAATTTTCTTTTTTATAATTAATAATATATTAGGAATAACATTTATACATTTATATTTTACATGTAGTTGATAAAAAATATTATATTATTCCATATAATATATATATATATTTTATTCAAATAATAAAAATTTATTATTATTTTAAATATAGTAGGTAATAAATTTAATATTAATTACTAATATCATTAATATAATCCATTAAAAATTAAAATTTAGTATTAATATTTTTAAATATAACTATACATTTTAATAATATTAAATATTTAATCATTTATATAATTAATTCAAGTTTCAAAATATTATAGAAAGTATTTTAATATATTTATTATAAATATTATATACATTTATATAGTTAGTAATTTATTGTAAATATTTTGTATTTAAATGATTTTTTTAAATTTTTTAATATTTTTTTAATTTATATAGAAAAAAGTATTTTTGTATTTATATAATTAATAATATTTCTTAAATCAAATTAGCCTTATTGAAATATAATCATTAATTATTAATGTATTTAATATAATTAATAATATATGAATATTTTAAATATTCTTGTATTGTTTTTTTATCTTTGGGATTTTCATTTGTATGTATAAATATAATTTTTTGAACATAATTATACATTTATATAAATAATGATATATTTTAAAAAATATTTATTCATTTATATACGTAATAATATTTTTAATTATAATAATTATTTTTAAATGATGTTATGAATTAATTATATTTTTATATACAATTAATATAATATATACATCTATATAATTAATTTGTAATATTAAATTATCTATATATTAGAAATTATTAATCTATTTAAATATAATTATCAAAATTATTACTTTTTATTCTATAGTTTTATTAGTAATAATATATTGCAAAAACAACTTATACATTTATATTTTCATGTAGTTGATAAAGAATTTATTATATTAATATTTTTGAAATTTATATATATTTTCTTAAAATAGTAATAATTTATTATTACATTAAATATATATGATACTAAATTCGAAGTAATTTTTATGCTGATACAGTTTAATCATATGATGAGGGCTTTATCAACACTTAGGTTAGTGCTAATAAAGATCCTTGCATAAGATTTAATTGATGCCACATATATCTCCTTATTCAAATTTAGTTGAATATTACTCATAGATCACTACTAGTTCCAATTTTAGTGGTGATAAATCTCCCCATATCAACGCTTATGTTAATGTTGATAAAGATAACTACATAAGATGAAACTGAAGTGCTCTATGAATAACTCCAAACTTATGATGCTGTGTGAGATTAAACCTAGAATTATTAGCACTAAATTAAGTGCAGATAAATATTTTTCTTTATAGGTCCTAAAAGTGAAGATAAAATATTAAATTACCTACACTTAAAAATTTAGCTCTAATAAAATATTCTTTTACTGGTGCTTTTTAGTAAGCATCGATGCGGCTCATACCATCATTATAAAAGAACCCTAACTGCACAATCCATCAACCTTGTTGTTCAAGATCTTATAAAATCTACACTTTGTCTTACCCCTCACATCCTTCTGTGAATGATTCCACTTCTAAAATTAATGGTATGAAATCTCCTTCAACTGTGATGTCTTTTTAATGATTTTTAATGGATCTTCATGTATGTCTCTTATCTATATTTTTATATATAATTATGTGTTTATATATCTCTTATGATTGTTCTTTATGTATATCCTTATGATTTTTTAGATTTTTCTTCAGGTTTTAAGGATATATCATACAAATCTTTAGATTTTTATTCATCTATATCACCTTTGATTCATCCTTACTGAACCTTGTTGCTCTATCCCTACTCTATATATGTATGTGGTTGTGTGTCTATATATATGTGAATATATTCCCATATCAATGTATATACTTAAGTGGAAACACACACAGAAAAAGATATATATATATATATATATTTGAATAATTCATTCAATGATTTACCATTCTTTTAGTTTCCATACAATATGGGTGTTAATTAAAATTTTAATAATTTTTCTGAGAGAACATATAGTTTCAATAAAGTCACTCCATTTAATTAGATAATCATTAAAATTAATTATTTATATATAATTAATGGGGAGAATAAAAATGAAATGAAAAAATAGATCCCAGAATGCATGAATTAATATGAAACACCAATGGAAAAGTGTGAGAGATAAATACTAAATGGTACTACCCTTATCAATAAAGTGCATCTTTATTTTCAGGAGACTACCTAATTATAAATTCAAAGTTAAGTATGTTTGTCCTAGAGTTGTTAAAATATGCATTAACTCTATTGGGGGAGATCCCATGATAAACCGATTGCATGTACTATCGATAAAACCAACTGAAGTGTGATCGATAGACTATCAAAAGTTCCTAAAATGATCAAAACAATGGATCACAAATACTCTATGACTTCAATTTCTAATATGAATAAGTATATTGGAAGTATAAAGTCACTACACCAAGTTTACCACACACACCTTTTAAAAACACACAAATCAACTAAAATTGAGGAAATGTAAATACATGCAACAGAAGAAGATAATACAATAAATAAACATAAGAGATTAATGTGATTTGGAATTTTTTCCTTCGTGCATAGGAGGAACCATTACGAATTATTTATATTATCTAAAGTTCAAATAATTACATTCAAATAAAAAACACCATCAATAAAATTTCATTACATAATGATAAACACTATGTAAAACTCCTTTGCAATGTATATTCCACTGGTACACTATGCATTCCTTAGATACACAGTTTAGTGTTAGTCCCAACATCCTTTTATAAGAAACTTCAGATGATTGTTCCTTTAACACCAGCTTCCCATATGCATGGAGGAGTCTCAATATAGAATATTATTGTTGACCACTCTTAAAACTTTTGTCCTCAACCACTTACCCATGTAAAAGCTTCTAGATTCCTCTTTCTGGATAATTCTTTCTAGACAATTTTCCAACATTCCGTACCACCCATAATGTCATTAGAAATAAAAAATTTCAATGATCATAATTCAAATGAATCAAGTAATGATTTCTTCATTTATATTAATCCAAACTATCTACCTATGATTAAAAATACAATAAATTTAAATCTAATTCTCAAACATACATTACTTAAAACTTTTTATTTTCTCAAATAAGGCTTAAAAACTTACAATATCCAACTTGAATAGTCTTTCTTGATAAAATTAGACATGTAACATCTAATTACTTATTTTCGGTATTTCTCATCCCTATTTTATTTAACCTTTTTATTTGGTTTCATTTTGGGCCTTTTAAGGATGAAGAGTAGTTGTTAGGGAAAATGACCTAAATTTCAGTGATATATGTTTTTTTGAATGAATGGAAACCATATATAAATGTATAAATGGATTTAGAGGGTTATATATATATATATGAGAACTCTTCAGAGGTGGTTTGGGGTTTGTCAAAAAAATATGTACTATGAAATTCCTCATGAACACCTTCACATCATGAACTGGTTACATGATGTGAATTTGTTTCTGAGATGATGTTGTGACTGATTTAGAGCATGAAAAGTTTATAAGCTGTGAAACTGGTTCATGTCATGAAAGGGTTGACCATATTTATGTTTAATATAAGGTGAATCATTTTACATTTTATATTGTAAAAAATAAAATTCACATCATGAAATGGTTTCACATTTTGAATGGTTCATATGTAACAGTTTTAACCATACTGGTCATATGATTTTTTTCCATTTGATGTGTAGGTTTCTCTCTCAAAACCTAGGAGCTCCCCCATGTGATTTTGGTGACCTCTATACCTTTTTAATTTTTTCATTTGGATATTTATCTTTATTGGTCACAAAAAATCCATTACGTTACATTTTTAGATCCATTGATCTTATGGTTATGTTTTTATTGATTCTTTCTATATTCACTGTGTGATCTTCTTCCGGGGGCCAATCCTTTGTCATTTGTGGTGCGGTGGGTGTGTTTTATTGAAGGTATGTGTGACCTAACCTAACTTATAACCATATATGATTTGAAATATGATTCTAAATTTTGGAAATCATATGTGGGTCCATTTTTTGTTTTTATTTATTCATTTATGTGTTTTTAGATCCAATTATAGTCATATGTGACCCGAGAATGAGGTTGCTTGTTTTATCTCTAGTCTTTTTTCAATGAACCTTGATTTATATAGTACATAAATCATTTTATAAGTAAAATGACATGATTGATTTATTTATTTTCATGTGTTTAAAAATGGATTTTTATGAAACAATGGAATATCCCCTTATTTTGGTAAAAGGAAAATGGGTGTTTTTAAAGAATTGTGAAATGGTTTTGTGAGATGGATTTAAAGTAGGGTTTCAATGAAATGGTTTAGAAAATGTAGTATATAATAATCCTTGGGTGATCTGGTGGAAGGTGTAGTAATGTGCCTCATCTGTTGATACCATTGGATGGTTTACACATGGGGTGTTACTAT
The DNA here is from genome assembly GCA_963277665.1 of Viscum album. Taxonomy (NCBI): domain Eukaryota; kingdom Viridiplantae; phylum Streptophyta; class Magnoliopsida; order Santalales; family Viscaceae; genus Viscum; species Viscum album. Next base: position 917,923,507 of record OY728157.1, read on the forward strand.
GCTCCCTATGCCGATTTTTCTAGGAGATTTTTAGACACTTATGGGAGGTTAAATTTCTAGGATGTTCCTCTTCTATCTAGATTCAACACATAATTCTAGTGACTTGATGTAAAAAATTGTATATGTTTGGGTATGAGTGTTATATATACCATAACTTTTAGTGTTCCTTAGTGTGATGCAACCTATTATTTTAAGTTATTTTTCTTGGATTTGATTACCTATTTTGATTTATGTGATATTATTTGAAACTATTTTACCTATATTATTTTAAACTATGGGAAAAGGTGAATGTTTTACAATACTTTTGATATAAAAAACATTTAACTAATTATCATTCCTTATTTTCTTTATATTTTATCATGTTCAGATTTTTGTACAAAGACTTGGAATCAATCACCTGGGTGGGATCATACTAAGCCTCTTATCTCACACCCTATGCACCATTCATTGGTGTGTATACCTTGTTATATATTTTTATGTAGGGAAAGTCGAGGCACAAAAGTGTGGCGATGAGGTTTATATTAGTTGAGTTTGGTAGTTGGTGGTGAGATAATGGGACATTGTTCGCTTATCACTTGATGTAACTATTTATTATCTTTGGTTTTGTCCTTTGTTATTGGTATCAAACATTAGAGTTTGTTTAACTAATTTTGGGTTGTATTACTTATGATATTTCTTTTTTCCATGAAAAATATTTCATATTTTTCTCTTCTTCGGTTTCTACCCACTATGTATATATATGACATGTTATCTTCTTTAGGTTGGGAAAAATCATTCCTTTATGCCCAAGTGCAAGTTTCCAGACTATGGGGATTTGGAACTCCCTTTGGGAATGTAATAGGTTAGGTTGGGTGCCAGTTTGGGTGTGTATTTGGGTCCTTTTGTAACATTTGGGTATCATAGGTGTTTTGATGATCAATTTTGGGATGTTTGTAGACCAGAGATTGGATTTTTGGGACTTGAGGGGTAGGTTTTGGTGAGTGCTTAGACGAATCTTATTGTAACAAGACTCAAGTTACCATGGAATTTTGCGATGTGTTTCTCCTATTTTGAGTTCTTGATCTTAATCAAAGTTTTTATTATGGTTTTCTGGTTTCAAATGAGATTTTCCAATTGTTTGATTTTTATCATTGAAGTGTTTTCATCTTTGTTGTCTATGGGAGATAGCAGGTCCTTTAGGGAGAGTGGTATCCAAGGTCTGGTCGTGTAGGACCTTCCTTCCCATAGACCAATAATTATCTACCTTCTATAGCAGTTGATCTTGATTATGTTCCTTCTATTTTAGATTTTCTCAATGCTATTCTGAAATTTCCTAACATTTTTCTAGATGGATTCTCCAATAATCCTTTATAGAGGGAGGTATATTTTACGGTTGATCTAGTGCTATGTATACAACCAGTTTCGATACAGTCATATCATATGGTACTAGTGGAGATGAAAGATCTAAATATTTAGTTAAATGATCTGGTAGTGAAAGGTTTCATTCACCCTATTGTTTCACCTTGGTCATCCCTTGTGCTCTATGCCAAGAGGGCCTATGGTTCACTTAGATTGTGTGTGGACTATCATAAGTTGAATCAGGTTTTGGTGAAGAATAAGTATCCTTTTCCTTGTGTGGATGATTATTTTAACCATTTAATGGGTGAAAAGTGCTTTTTGAAGACCGACCTTCGATCAGGTTATCATCAGCTTAGAGTTTAAAGGTCTGATATACTAAAGATGGGTTTTAGGAGAAGGTATATCCATTAAAAATATCTTTTGATGAATTTTTGTATGACTAATGATCTTGTAGTTTTTATAGCTTTAATAAACCATGTATTCAATGAGTATCTCTATATCTTTTTGGTATTGGTCGTAGATGATATTTTTAATTATTCGAGATACAAGCATGATCATGAGCACCATCTGAGTTTGGTTCTAGAAATCATGAGGATTTATCATTTTTATGGAAGTATTTCAAAATGTTTTTTCTAGATCTAATAAGTAAGGTTTTTAGGGAATGTGATTTCTATGCATGGATTATCAGTTTATATTGAGAAGTTGAAGGTTATCTTATCATAAGAGGATCCACATAATGTCTTTAATATTTGGAGCTTTCTTGGCCTTTATGGATTCTATTGATGGTTCATCAAGGATTTCTCAAAGTTGGTGTCACATTTTACTTCTCTTACCATGAAAGGGGTAAAGTTCAAATGGGATGAAAAATTTTATTCTTCATTAAAGAAGTTCAAATAGCATCTAACATCGACTCATATTATGATATTACTAGATCTCCGCAAGGGGCACATGGTGTATTGTGATGGTTCTGGTGCTGGTATGGGTTACATGATTATTCAGTATGATAATGTTGTGGATTATGGATTTTTTTAGCTACAACTCTATGAAAGGAATTATTCCACTCATGATTTAGAAAATTCTATATTTATGCATATTCATAAGTGTTGGAGGAAATATATCTTTATAGAGAGGTTTATAGTCATTTTTGATTGTAAGAGTTATATATATATCTTTTCCTAGAAATACTAGAATCTAAAATAGTTATGGTGAGTGGTATAAATTCATCCATTTTACTTCGATATCACCTATACCATGGGGAAGGAGAATCTTGTTATAGATTATCTTAGTATGAAAGGGCCATCATATGATATTCTGGAATTAAAGGAGGAGTGAAACCATATAGGATTCTTAAACATAGTGGAATTTATATGATTAAGAGGATTTTTCATGCATGGTACTGACCAGTGTTTAGTTTTCATCATATATCATTGAGTCTATTCTATAGGGTCAGAAACATGATGACAATTTCATAGAAATTTGAGAAAACATTTTTTTGGGGAGACTATTTCTATTTGGTCGCTCCCTTATGATGATGTTCTCTATTTTAGGGATCAATTACTCTTCTATGCATCTTTGAGGAGATTAGTTTTGTTTTAATGTCATAGTTATTCATGGGTTATTCATCCGAGAACTATGAATATGTATCGTGATATGGGATGGTGATTCTGGTGTCTGGGTATAAAGCATGGCATTGTAGATAATGTGTCCCACTAATACACCTACCAATAGATAATAGAAGAGTATCTAAAATATTTTGGATCACTCTATCCTCTTATAGATCTAGTTTAGAAATGGTATAAGGTGTCCATGGACTTTGTCTTTGCCTAAAAAAATCTCTAAGGGAAGAATGCTATTTGGATGGTCATTGATCATTTGACAATGTCAGATCATTTCATTCTGATCAGGGGAACCACTGAAGTCGAAGACCTGGGTAAGCTATATATGCATGGGATTATGAGTTTACATTGGGTTACATATTCAGTTATTTTGGAAAGGGATCCTAGGTTTACCTCATGGTTTTAGATGAGTCTCTAATAGGAGATGGGGAATTAGGTTAATTGAGTAAAACATACCATCCACAAAAAGACTATTATATGGATCATGCTATTCAAATACTAAAGGATATGCTATATTCTCTCATATTAGATTTTAGTGTATCATGGGAAATCCATCTAGGACCATTTGAGTTTTATTATAATAATAGTTATCGATCATTGATCAAAATGGATCCCTTCAAGGATTTGTATGGTGTCTTATGCTGGTCACCTCTTTTTTGGGAAGAGGTTGTTGAGGCCTATTTGGTAGGAACATGTATTATTTACGAGACATCATTGATGATTTAAGATATACATTTTTTAGCAATAGATCAAAATTTTAAGAAATCATATGCTAATCAGTGACATCATATTTTGGAGTTTTCCCTTGGTGAATGGGTTTTTTTGACTATTTATCCTCGGTTGGGTCACCTTTGGCTATAAAAACAAGGGAAGATGGATCTAAGATTTATTAGACCATTTGTGATCACTGAGTGTCTTGGGGAGGTATCTTATAAATTGGAATTTCCAGATCAGTTGATAAGTATTCATGATGTGTTCAATATATCTCAGCTCAAGAAATATCATCAGGATACCTCTCATGTTCTGAGTAAGGAATGAATTGAGTTATTGAGAAGTTTTTGTTGTGGATCATCCAGTGGAGATCATTTACTCTTAGGTGAAAGTATTTGATGGTAAGTCTATCCTATTATCTAGAGTGTTATGATGACATAGATTACATTCTCACGATACTTGGGAGCATGAAGAGTCAGTGAGTGAAAAATTGCCTCACCTTTTTCTGGAGCTCCATTCTATCACATGACTTCATGGGGATGGAAATTCTTATGATGGGGAGTTTTTAAAATCATGTTAAATTATTTTATTTATTCATCATTCTAAATTTTGTTTCCTTTATATTTTGGGTGCGTTTCTATCCTTTCGAGGATAAAGATCATTTTGGGGAAAATGACCAAATTTTAGGGGATGTATGTTTGTTTTAATTAATGGAGTCTAGGTATAAATGTATCAATGGTTTTTAGGGTTCTCTATGGGTTTGAAAATATTTAGAGGTAGTTCAAGTTTTTTCTATAAAATATGGACAATAAACTGTCTACTGGAAACTTTCATTTTAAGAAATAGATACACAATGTGAATCTATTGCTAGGAAGATTCGATGAAATTGTTCAGATGGTGATAAGTTTACAAGCCATGAAACTGGTTCACATCATGAAAAGGTCAACTGGAGTTTTTTTTAAAATCTGACATGACACATTTTTTAGTGTATCTTGAAAAATTTTAAATTCACACCGTGAGAGCGTTTTACATTGTGAATGGTCCAGGGCCAATGGTGTTTTGCATGATACATATATTATTTTATTTTCATTCATCATAAAAAATTCACTCTCAAAACCTAGGATCTCTCCCCAAAAATCTTGGGGACCTCCACTCCTTTTAGATCATTTCATTTGGTGATTGATCTTTTGGGTGGATTTGTTACATCTATCTGGGTAAGTGATATTTATTCTTCTTCATTTTCACTAGTCATAGCATCACCTTTGTGTAACATTTTTAGATCCATTGATCTTTTGGTGATGTTCTTATTGACCCTTTCAATATCTATTGTGTAATATTTTTTGAGGGGTTAGTGCTTCGTTAGTTATGGTGTGGTGGGTGAATTTTCTATAAGTTATGTGTGACCTAACTTCTCTACCAACCTTAGTTGTATTGGAATATGATTCTAAATTGTGGAAATCATGGGTATGTATTTTTTTTTTGTTTTATATTTCTTTTGATGGCTGTGGATCTATTTGTAGGAATGTGGGACCCAAGTTTGAGTTATGTGGTTTATTTTGTAGCCTTTTTGGATGATACCTGATTGATGTAGTTTATAAATCATTTTATAAATCATTTTATAAATAAAATTTTCTTATTTTTTTGTGTGTGTTTACAAATAGGTTTTTCTGAAAATTTGGTTTCCCCCTTGTTTTGGTAAAAGGAAAATGGGTGTTTTCAAAGTGATACGATATAAGTTTGAGAAATGTATTTCAAGTAGGGTTTTGATGAAATGGTTTGGAAAATGTAGCACATTTTAAGCCTTTAGAAATTAGGTGGAAGGTTTATTAATATGCCTCATCTATTGATTTCATCATGGGGTTTCAATCATTGGGTATTCCTCTACTCCCTTATCCTGTTGTTCTAGGTTTTTGTTAGTCACTGTTAGTAGGTTCACATTCAAGGGTGTTCCTTTTCTCTATAGATTCTGTGCATATTCCTAGAGACATTATGTGGGAACTTTTATATATATAGGTATGAGTGTTAAAGCTAGAATGACATGTAGTGATTCTTGGCATGATGTTACCTATGATTTTGTTTTATACTGCTTGGATTTGATTACTTACTTTGATATATGTGACATGCTTTGAAACTATTTCACCTAGATTATTTTAAACCGTGGGTAAAGGGGAATGTTTATACCATAATTTTGATATAAAAATACTTTAACTAATTTTCATACATTGTTTTCATTAAATTTGAGCTTGTTCAAATTATTTTATAGAGACCCATTATGGAACATTGAGGTGAGATCCTACTATTCCTATTATCTCACACCCTATGCACCCATTTAGTGGTGTGTATACCATGTTATATCGTTTGATGTAGGTAATGGAAAGGCCCTATAGTGTGGTGTTGATGTTTCTATTATTTAAGGTGAGTAGCTGGTGGTGAGATAGTGGGACAATATCTGCTTATCACATAGAGTAACTATTTACCATGTTTGGTTTTTTCCTATGTTTTTGTACTCATACCTTGGATTTTGTTTAACTACTTTTGGCTTGTATTGATTCTATTATTTCCTTTTTTCTATGGCATATATTTCATGTTTTTCACTTCTGCTATTTCTTCCCACATTGTGTGTGTATATATATACATTCCATTTTTTCTACTTCAGGTTGGGGGAAATCATTCCCATTGGTTTTTGTTGATTCTTGGGTGTTAATCTCCAGCCCGTGGGGATTGGTAATTCCCTTCAGATATGTGATGGGTCAAGTAGGATCCTGGTTTGGGTGGGTATCTAGGTTGGTTCATTACACAATAACATTCCTTAACAAATTTCCATCATTCCTTTATAGTAGAAGTGTTCCTCCACATTTTTCCTTCTTCCATTCACCCAAGCCACATGAGGCATGATACAAAATTATACGTTCTTGAGATAAAGTCTTGGTGAACATGTGTACCAAATTTTTCCTACCAGTTATCTTAGGGAGATCTAATACTCTCTCCTATATCATATTTCAGAGGAAGTGATACGTCAGGTCAATGTGCTATATCCTTTGATGTAAAAACAAATTTTAATCGAAGTGTATCACACTGTGGATATCACAAAAAATAATCCCTCCTTTTTGACTTCTTACTAATTCGTTTTATAATTGCATCAACACAACCATATCCTTTCTATCTTTCATTTTCACTACATCATTTACTTCTAAAAAAATTAATATTTAAATATTTTTCATCCATGATATCCAACTAATTATATTTCCTCCATATGTAAATATGAATCATGTTGTGCTCTTCTAACTATATGAATCTCTAGAAAATTAACCACATGAAAATCACTGTAACATATTTTTCTCCCCAAAATAATGATCCCAATATTCTATTCCTTTTAAATACCAAAGGATCCAATTAATATATTCCCAATGTTTTTATAAGGTTATATATAATTATTCGTACAACTCCCATTGTAAATAAAATCTATAGTTCAGTATAAATCATACCACACATCAAAATTTTGATAGATAAATCATAAGACACTTTCTCCATGTATCGATGCTCATCTTCCATCATAAGTTCTTATTTTTTAAATAGTTTTAAGAATCCATAAAGTGCAGTAGTATCTAATTTTTATTTATCAACACTAAAATATTTAATTATTTTATTGATATACTCCTAATAAAAAACCATAGTTTTGGTCTTCATATCTTTTTTAATCATCATTCTGAATATCTTATTAGCTTACCCGGGATCTCTCATCTCAAAAGTTCTGAAAAGTTTAATTTTTAATTTCCAAATCTTCCAAAAATTCAGTTCGATGAGGAAAATACCATTAATAGACAAAAATAGAATGGTGAATGTTTCATCAAACCATTTCTTATAGTAATACCAAGGATTAACATTACACATACTGATTCCTTCTCATATCCTAAATGAGTCAAACCTCCAGTTCCAATATCACAATGCATGCTTTAATCTATAAAAAATTTTCTTCAATATATATATATATATAATTATAGTCCCCAACTTCTGGTACACCTATTGGATTCTTCATGTAGATTTATATCTCTAAATAACCATGAAGAAGAACTATTTTAACATCCATCCACTCCAGATTCAATGTTTCCAATGCCACTGTATTTAGCATTATTTATATGGTATAATGTTTAACTACTAGTGAGAATATTTAATGGATTTATACTCTTTAATTTTGTCGAAACTCCTTTACTAACATCAATAATTTTATATATTTTCTTACAATCAGATTCTTCCATAATCTAGTAACCCCACTTTTTTTCTAGGACCTTTTTACTATCTAGAAATTTAACAATCTCACAAGTTTTATTGAACTTCAATTAACCCATCTCTTCATTCATATCTTTCACCCAATTTTTTTGAGTAACTAAGAGAATTTAAATCCTCCAGATTTTTATGTTCTCCTACATCCATTAAGATTATACAATTCATATTATCCCTATACATATTCAACAGTATCCCAATTCTTTTTTATCTCCTGAACTGAATCAGCTATTCTAAACTACATAGATTTTTTCTTTCTATCAATACCTAAACATTTAGTACTCTATATTCTTGGGAATTTAATCCCATTTCTCCCACTCGACCTACAAAAATCCTTAAACTTTTTGTTCTTTATGATGGTATTACTTATGGACTGATGGTTCCTTCAACTCCTATATCGATGTTCTCTAGTTTTAGGGAATTACCAATACTTTTTTCAATATAGACTTCAATAGTTTATTTTTCTTCAACTTCTTACTCCTCTAGGTTTTGGTCCCTCCACATATCCGTCATATTAAAGAAAATATCCATGCTTCTAATGGTATATTTTCTATTACTATAACAAAAGTAATATCCAATATTTTCTTTTCTATAACCAATGAAAAAAGGAATTTTATATTTCAATTCATGTTTTTATCTATCTATATAATTTACATGTACATAAGAAAAACAATTTAATACTCTGTGGTGATGAAATTATGGTTATTTCCCATACCATAACTCCCCAAGAACATTGGGAATGTGTTTATCCAACAATTTCATTAAATTTTCATTGATTTTAGTTCTCAATAAACCCAAATTTGTGTTACTAATGAAGTTTCTTTAAGTGAATTTCAGGTTTATATTACTTTTTTTAAATATAGATGAAGTGTTGTTTCTAAAATAAAAGGGTTATTTTAGTGTAGTCTAGAATCCCTATTCATGACCCCATGTTTGATTAATGATAGGTTCAGGAACCCAGCTTTTGAAAAAAAAATTACTTTTAGGAACCCTACATTTGGAGAAAATGTTATGTTTGGGAACCAAACATTTGTATCGAAACCAAAGATTGCATGATTAGTGCATGGTTTATCAACCCAATGTTGGAGTCAACCATATGTTTTATACCATACTAAGTGAAAACCAATGATAAACTTAGTCAGAGATGAGATTATAAATTATGATTTTTTTTTATTTCTATAATGGTTTCATCAGAGTATTTACATTATTAAAATCCATTAAAATTATGATTTAAATGACCCTGTTAATTGGATAAAATCATTATTATTTATTTGGGAAGATATGATTCTAGTGTGTGATTATATTCAAATTTCAAACAAGTTTTTTGTTTTAAATGATCGAATTTTATCAAGGGGATTTTATGGATCTTTTTTTCCTAAATAAAATAAATATTCTTATTAAATATCATGAGTAGAATATTTTGAACCATGAAGAGGTATCTAGTTTTATAAAGGGTTATAATTTGGAGGCATACATGTTCTGATCTGTTGTTATTTTTATTCATGATGCTAATACTATATCTAAGTTTATCTCTTGATGTAGTTCATCAATTAAATTTCTAGAGATACACTTTGGAGACATACATGTTTATTATATGCTTAATTTTTTCTTTACTTATCTAAAAGGCTGTTTTTACTACTTCTATGCGTTTTCAAAATATTTTATGAACAAGAAAGTTCAAACATTCTTCTTAGGGGAAACATATTATTAATGTTATATTTTTTTATTTAAGAACTTTTTGTTTGTTAGGGTATGTTGAAACTATGTACCAAATCAATTTCAAAAAATCATTGTCTTTTTACTTTTTTTTTGTGAAGTGTTCACTTCTTGTACTCATTCTTGTTGATTTGATAACTTATTATACTAAGATGTGATTTTTGAGGTTCCCTAGAAGTGAACAAAACTATTTTTAAGGTGTCAATAGCCTGAACTCAGTTGTGCAGGCCTCTAAATAAGAGTATCTATTTAGTGAAATCATAAATTTTTCTATGTAAGTATTGGTGGAGTGAAATAGGGGATCTTTGTGCCCGGAAAAACTATAAAAATTAACGACTAATTCTCTTTATCTTTTCGCTTCATAATCTATACAAGGAAAAGAATATTGTTCTATATTAAAAATTAAAAAGAGGGATTAAATTTTATATGGTGTACTTATTTGAAAAGAAAAAATTAACACCCTCTTATATCTTCATATTATTCATCACAAAAAATTGGTATCAAAGGTGTTCTATTTGAAGAATTCTGTTAAGATTTAGTGAGTTTGAGTCAAAGATCCATTTGAAGGAAATATGTCTATGGTTGAAGTAAATAAAGGAATGTCAATGATAAAATCACCATATTTAAATGGAGAAAATTATGGTTTCTGGAAATCAAGATTGATCATCTTTTTGAAGAATATTCTTCTAAAAGTTTATATGAAAATTATAAAACATTATAAAATCCTCAGAGAACTAGAAAATTGGGATGAAAACAAATAATCTACGTGTGATGTTAATTCAAGATCCATGAATGAAATTATATATACAATTATTCCTAATAAATTCAATTGAGTCTCAAAATATATAACTGCATTTGAAATGTGGCAGAGAATAGTTGTTTTCTATCAAGGTACCAATAATGATAGAAATTTGAGTTATAGTACTAAAAAATTAATATTTGATACTTTCTAGATTTATGATGGAGGAAGTATTACTCAAATGAACAGAATATTGACTGAAATAGTCAATTGTGTCTCTTACATATGAACCCCAATTCTTGATCCAGATCATGAATTTAAAGTTATTAGAGTTATACCTTCTAAATGGAATGTTATTTATACAACAATCAAAAAATAAAATACTATAAAAAATATATAAATGAAGGAATTAAATTATTCCTTAATGAAATATTAAGTTGAAATGAAAGTTGAATCTTAGGATCATAGAATTATAAAAAGGGAGAATATTTCTCTCAAATCTTATATTCCAAAAAATAAAATGAAATACAAGGAGGATGTTATATCCTTAAATGATTCATATTTTTCCTATTCTGGAATAGAGCTAGCTCATCTAGCAAGAATATTTATTATTCTCTATAAGAGGAGGAAAGGTTTAAAGAGTTCTTTCAATAATTTTAATAAAAATAGTAATAGATTAAAAGATAATAGATGTTGTGAAAGAACATATATGGGGAACATCAAAATTGATTACCCACAACTCAAAGAGGAGAAAAGAAAAATGGAAAAAAGATAAAAATTACCCAATAAAAGCAGATTATGAGTGAAAAAGAAAGAAATATATAAAGGATAAATGAATTTTTTTTGAAAACTCTAACAAGTCTTCATGTTATGATTTAGATAAGGAAGAATAAAATCTAAAAAAACATATTCTTTATGTCTAAGGAAGGGTAGGTAAAATTCTATCATTCTTATAATTATGATTCTAAATGTTTCTCAAATAACAAGTTTTCTTCATACATATCTATGATTGAGGATAAATATAAATCCCTGGTAAAAAAGTATAAATATTTAAAGAATATTCATAATATAGTTTTAATTGAAAAATATGTTCTATTAAAACAATACTTATTAATGAAATAAAAATTTAGCAAATATGCTATAAGATTCACTATACATGATGATATAATTAAAGAGTCACATGTTGATGTAGAATACTTTAAAAATGATACTAATATACTTACTAAGGGAGAAGAATATTTAAATAATATTTTTGGGAATAATTTTTGGAGAAAAAATATGGTTTATGAAGTAATAGTGAAAAACCCAAGCTGTATAGAAATTATTTTGTTACTATTTCTATGAATCATAGAAGGTTGAGAATTATTATTATTTATCATAGAATTGAAGAACATTATAATAAAAACTATTGTTAAAAAATTCCCTAGATTAGTGGTATAAAGAAATCATTTATTTCTAAGAGTATTTTTAAAGTTAATTATGCTATTTTTTTAAAATTAAGAAAATCAAGTTACCTAGATCCCTTCTCCCTGACGTAGCTAGGCCCAAGAACATTTGAAAAAAAACTAGTTTCTATTTGATTTATTTGTCAGTAGAAACCCATTGGGATAAAATTGAAATATGGTATATGGATAGTATCTACTAAAGGTACATGAGTGGATATTATTCCAATTTCTATACACTATAAAAATTGGATAGTGGATTTTTCATCTTCAGTGATAATGCTAAAGAAATGATAATTGGAGCTGGATAAGTAGTTGATCAAATTTCAATATAGATCCATAAAGTCTTATATAATCAATATTTGTATAAAAATTTGATAATTATTTCTAAACTCCATGATGATGGTTTTTACTTTGAATTTTCTAAAAATGTTTCCTCTGTATTTAAAGATAAAAAACTTAAGTTTAGAGAATCTAGAACTAAAAATGTTTTTACTTTGGACCTTAATTCATTTTTTTGAAAAATTTTAATTGTTTAATTGATGAAATAAATGAATTATAGATTTGGAATAGGAGACTTGGACATTATACTATATTTTCTTTATAAATCTATTTTAGAAACATTTAGTTTTTGATTTTCCTAGTCATAAGTTTGATGAGAAAAGGCCTTGTGATGTATTCCAAATAGGGAAAAAGTATAAGCTGTCTTCTAAATTTTTTAACAAGGTTGATACATCTAAAACAATAGTAAATATCTATATGAATTTTTATAGGATGTTAAGAGTAGAAATATTGGCTATAAGATCTTATGTTTTTGTATTAGTTGATGATTTTTATATATTTACCTGAAATTATTTCTTAAAACTCAAACGTGATGATTTTTTTTTTCTGAAAGTTCTTGTAAAGTTATTAAAAATGAAAAATATTTCAAAATAATTTCATTGAGAAGTGTTCATAGAGGAGAGTTTGAGAATTAGGAATTAAATTCGTTTTTCTCTAACATGGGTAATAAACATACTTTCTTAGCTCTAAGAACACATTAACAAAATGGAATTATAGAGAAATGAAATAGGTCTGTTTATGAAATGATAATAACTACTTTAAATTAATATAGTATTCTTATCATTTTTTGGGAATATGATGTCAGTATATATTTTAATATCATTAATATATTTCTAATAAGTCCCTTTCATAAAAATACACCCTATGAGTTAGGTAATAACAGAAAACCTAATGTTATACACTTTAATGTTTTTTGAACGCATGGTGTATATCATGAATAATAAGTAAAATATTGTTAAATCTGATCCAAATGATGATGGATGAATCTTTCTATGATATTTAGATAACTGTAAATCTTATTATGTGTTTAATTAAAAGTCCAGTAAAATAATTTGTCCATGTGAAGTTTGTTGAATTTAATCTTTATAATAAAACAAATTCAAATAGATGACGTTACTAATTCTTTAAATTACTCAATACTTGATTATTTTAATGGTATTTTTTAAAGTAAGTAGAATATAAGGAAAATAAATCTAGTGATGAAGAATATAAAGTTGGTGAACCTGAAATTATCTTACATAGACAACCTATAACTTTTAATGAACATCCATTAAATACTATTATAGGAAAACTAGAAGGAGTTAAGAATAGGGAGAATGTTGGAAACCTAGTTGAGTTCTTTGCCTTTTTATCCTAGCTTGAACTTATAGAAAGAGCCTTAGAAGATGAGATTCAGATAATAGATATATAGTAAAAATAAAACTAGTTTAAAAGAAATAAAGTTTTTGAATTAGTTGATAGGACTTAACACTATTCAATAATAATAAGTAAATAGTTTTTAAGAAATAAGAAATATGAACACTGTATAATTACTAGAAATAAGTTTAGACTAGTTTCTAAAGGATACTACTCAGAAGTAGGAATAGATTATGGGGAATCCATTTTTCCACTTTCATGATTAGAATCAATTAGGATCCTTTTAGACTATTCACATCATATGAGATTTCAATTATACCTGATGTATATAAATTATGAATTTTTAAATTGTTATTTAATGGAGGGAGTTTATGTTAAATAAACATGAAGTTTTGAAAACCCTATTTTACTAAAATTCATTTTTAAACTTACTAAATCTATTTATGGACATAAACATGCACTATATTCTTAGTAAGAACGATTTTATTTTCTTTTGAAAAATAAAATTTTAATAGGATTTTAAGATCATACGCTTTTTAGGAAAATTTATTATTATTATATTTTATTGGATCAAATATATATAGATGATGTTTTATTTGTTCAATCTAGGGATTATATTTTTAATGATTTATAAAAACTTATACAAAAGAAATATGAAAAGAGTATGATGGGGGAATTTAATTTATTTCATAGTTATCAAATTTATCAAAAATATTTTTCAAATGTTTTGAATCAATGTATTTTTTTTTGATTTATTGAAAAAGTTTGGTATTAAAAATAATGAGAATTATGAAACTCCCATATGAACTAAAATAAAAAATGATTTATATGATGCTAGAAAACTAGTTGAAAAAATTTATATTGAGGCATGACTTGTATTTTTCTATACCTTACTTCCTATAGACCAAACAATATGTTTTCTATTTTTTTATTTATGAAACATTTAAAACTGACACAAAATAATACCATATAACCACAATTAATATAATATTTAGATATTTAAAAAAAACTAATTCACTATATTTTCTTTATAAAAAAATATGATTTTAATTTAATTTCATATTTAGAAGATGATTTTTGAGGGTGTATATTATATATAAAATGAACCTCAAGAACTATTTATCTTTTAAAAAAAATACATAGTTTTATAGTTGAGTAAAAATTAACATTAAGTTGCATTATCAATAGCCGAGGTATAGTATATATTTGCTGGCAGTTGCTGTGTATAAATTTTTTGTATGAAACACAATCTTTTAGACTTTATACTTAGTTTTAATCATATTTCTATTTTATGTTATAATACTAGTGAAATTAATATTTCAAAAAATCCCATGTTTCTCTATAGTACTAATTATATTGATATAAGGAATTATTTTCTAAGAGTTCATGTTATAAAAGGTGATTTATATTTGGAATTTTTTAATACTTTATATAAACTTAGCGATATTTTTACTAAACTATACCCATTTCTAGTTTTGACATTATTAAGGGGAGTTAGGTTCATTTAATTTTCAAGTAAATCATTTAATTTCTATTTTTAAGTCTCAGTTTAGGATATTAATCTTTTCTTCTTTGTTTTTTAGATATTTATTTATATTTGATATTTTAAAATTATTTCATATAATTTTTTTACATAGCTATCTATTTGAATTCTAAAACCCCGAATTATTGCTCTAAAATTTTATATTTAAATAAAAAATGTCAATAAAAAACCATCATATAATAGATGTATATATATCTATCTATCTACTACTTTAATCATGCTCCCTTTCATCCTTATTATCTCTAAAATTAAGTGGATTGAATCATAAAAAATAATTCGGTTCAGAAAGAAATGTTTTTCAATGAAAATTCATTGATCTTGAATGGAACTACTAGAAAAATAGAATATTGAAATAAGATTTAGGTTTTCAAGGTCTAGAATTCATTTTCAATGGGGGAAATACTGAATAGGTTTTTGAGAAAAAAGTAAAGGAAATTTTCAAGCATACCCAGATCAGTTTTGGTGTGGTGGAAGATTTTATTTCCTCAAAGGTTAATGACAAGAAATTTATAATTTATATAGTATAAATTTCAATGATATTTCACAATCCCCATGAATTGTTTTACAACTTTATTTTAAGTTCAATAGGAGAAGAAGTTCATAAGGTTGAAAATATAATGTAATTTCTATTTGGAATATACCAAGTTAGGAAGATATTGTTTAATGTTCTTGAGGCTAACCATAAGGTTCTAGTCAAGTTTATTCCGACTAATGTGGTGCCAAGGATAGCTAAGATAGAGAATATTCTTTTATAAGATATGAATATGATGTTTTTAATGATATGTGACATCAGGATGAATATATATATATATATGCATCACTAATTTCAGATGGATACTTACATTTCTTTCTATCCATATGGAATGCTTTTTTCTCTGTTTTTGTATAAGAATAGTAGGATTCGTGACATCAAAATTGGCATTAGATATCACCATAGCTACATTTTATTAGATGTAATGATGAGGAATATTTGATTTTTTGGAGAACAATAAAGGTAAAGATAACAATCATGGGTGATGATGATGAAGAAGAATTTTGTGCTAATGATTAGGGATCATATATACTGAAAATCTACTGTTCTATGAGGTTTTACGCGGAAGATGTTGAAGAATCCATAGTAGAAGGAGAAATAGAGGTAGATGGAGGTCTTTAAGTTTTACCAAATGAAATTTCAATCAGTACAAGGATAAGGATGAGAGTGGATGTAAGCATCCCAAAAACTATATGGTAGAGTTCCTCAATTCCCAATATATTTTGAACAACCCTCTAGCAAGGAAAGTGGTGAAGATATTGTTCTCAGAATAATAAGAAGAGAAGAAACAGTTGAATAGGTTTTCCATCCTATACTTAAATAATTTTATCAACACTCCAATTGTTTTTTAAATAGTTACATGTCTTGTAGAGGAGGATGAAACTACTATAGTTAGAGAGGTAGAGTAAACATTTTTTGAAGAAATAGATGAGGGAGAAGTAGTTGTGGCTATTTTTGAAGAAAGAATAGAAGAAAATTATATTTCAATTTCTATAAAAATAATATCTAAAATTCAAAATGATAATGTTGATCATATGGATAAGAAAGTGACTCATGAAGAAGATCGGGTTATTAAGGAAGCTCGAGATGATGATCTTGTGACCACCCCTAGATGAATTAACTGATATAAATCGAAATAAAATAGTGTATATTACTGAAGATTAGATGGAAATAACTATTAGCGAGGCTAGTGATTATACTAAATAACATTGAGATATTTCATATCCATCTAATGAAATAATATATGTGTAGTCCCTTCATTTAATTAAAGTTGGTAAATCCAAAAAGACCATAAAAGTGATACTCTAATTCCCTTATTTCTCATATCAAGGACATGATTTATGAATTCAATCTGATGAGGGAAAATAACTATCAATTTTTTGGAGAGTTGGAATGTTCAAGATTTTTTTGATGATTTAAGGAATTCATCAGTTCCAAGAATAGATTTAGAATCAATCCATGTTGAGCTATAATGTGTGAAAGAAAACCCAAACTCAAAAATATATTTTGATGATTTAATAGGTAAATAACTTATTAAATTAGATAGATAAGAGTTGAATCAGTATCTAATTTTGATTTTTTAGATTTGAAGAATCTTTTAGGAAGTCATTTGTAATCTATCAGTGAAATACAATCTGGGGGAAGGATTTACTTCCATCAAAGCAACTTATCCAAATTTGATAAGAATATTTGAATCTCTTACAAACATTTTATCTATCATTAGTTCCAGGATTAAAATATTTCTACGTGATAGTATCACACTACAAGATTTATTTGACAATAAACAAGAGCTTGTAATAAGTATGTCTTCCATAGGACCTGGTGTTATAATATTTGTCAAATAGATGAGAGAAATAATGCACATATATATTTATTCATATGATTTTTTTCACAATTTTCTAAAATATAACTTGGTTGAAGTCTTAATGATAAGTTAGGATTGAAAGTTGTTGATGAAGTATTGGGAAGGGTTGAGGAATTATATTTTCGAGCTGATGATATCGAAATTGAATCATTTTTATCAAACCATCCATGATTACCTTACCTCATAATCTTTTTTAGATGATCTAGAGCCTAACCGAACTTTAAATTCTACTACTTATAATTACCAAAATTTATAAGACTAATTTTTTATGTAAAAAAATGATTAATAAAAAGTAACTGATTTGTTTATTTTTTATTAAATATTTATGATTTTTTTTCCTACTTACTGTAATTTCATGTCTGAGAATTTTTATATTTTTGGAAGATTTTATTTTTGGGATCTTATAAAATACATTAATTGTGTTGTAAAAAATTAGTAGGGTTCAATTCCATTTTTATATATTCTTTTTAAAATCACAAAAGGGGGATAAATTTGGATAAAAAAATATTTCTATTGACTATATTATTCTTCTATATATTATTTTTCAAAATTATTTTCTAAATCCTTATATATTAAAATTTGATTTAGGATAAGAATGAGAAACTTTGATAAAAAATCATACTTTCTTGAATCCATTATATTGTATTATCTTTCCTATAAGAAATACAGATAAAAAAATTATATTTTGTTTATTATTTAATAATTATTTTCATATCATTATTTTTCACTCTATATCTATATGGGTTTTATGATCATAAAAAAGGGGGAGACTGTTGGGAATGTTTTGATCTAACTATTTCATTAATTTTTAATTTACTTTGATACTCATAAACACTCACATTTTTGTTACTAATGAAGTTTATTTAATTGAATTTTATGTTCATATTATATTTTTTTAATACAAATAAAGTGTTGTTTCTAGAATTTATAGACATTTTAGTGGAGTTTGGAATCACTATTTATGAGCCCACGTTTTATAAGTGTTAGGTTCAAGAATGGAATTTTTTGAAAGAAGCATTACTTCTATGAACTTTACATTTGGATTAAATGTTAGGTTTGGGAACCTAATGTTTTTATTTGGCCCAACACTTTGATGATAGACATTTTGTTTATCAACCCAACATTTGGAGTGAACTATATGTTTTATAATGTATGTAGTGCAACCCAACATTTAACTCAATCATCTATGTGATTTTAAATTATGGATTATTTTCTATGATTTATGTAATGGTTTTTTTGGAGTATTTATATCATTGAAATCCATACAAAGACTGATTTAAAGGCTATTATTCATTAGATTAAATAGTTACTATTTATAAGTGAATTTATGATATTTGTGGGAGATTAAATTCAAATTTTAAACACGTTGTGTCTTTTAAATAATCAAATTTTATCAAAAAGATTTTCTAGATTTGTTTGACCTAAATTGAATAAATATTATTATAAAATAACTTTATTCATATATTTTGAAACATGATGAGGTCTCTAGTTATCTGAAGGTATAAACTTAGAAGATATACATGTTTTGATATTTTTCAGTTTCTTCATCATACGACTACAACTATATCTCTATTTATATCTTACTATAGTCCATCAAAGAAATTTTTAGAGCTACGCTTTGGATACATACATGTTTATAATCTACTGAGTGATCACTCCACTACTATAAATGTTTTTTATTGCTTCTACTACTGTGTTTTTACATAATATTTTATCAACAAGAAAGATCAATGATCCTTTGGAAGGAAAACACATTGAATATCATATATTTTTCTTTGAACAACTCTTTGTTTTCCAGTTATTATTCCAATTATGGGCCAAGTCTATTTCAATAAATCATTATCATATCTATTTTTATTAATGTTTATAAAATTTGTACTCATTCATGATGGAGTGTTAGCTTCTATTACTAAGAAGTTATTATTTAGATTCCATGTAAAAGAACCTGACTATTTATAAGGTTTCGTCACCATGAACTCAGTTGATAATTTCTATTGATAAGAGGATCTATTTGGTTAAATCATCAAGCTCACTAAGAGAGTGTTGATAGAGTGGACTAGGGAATATTTATTACCGTAACCACTATAATTTTTTTATTTCTCTTTTTTATCTTTCCACTGCATAATTTGTCTAAGGAAAAACACTTTACTAAATTAAAAATCATATAGAGAGATTAAGATTTATATGGTTAAGATTTTTTATAATGACACAATTCACCCCCACTAATGTCTTCATATTATTACAACCTAACATGTAATTTTTTACTTAAATTCTGATGTTGAAATTCTTTTGGTAAGATAAGTTTCAATTTAGAGAGCCTCCACCCAAATCACCTTATACATTCATAAGTTCAATCTCATACTCCTAGATTTATCCATAAAAGTTTGAATCATTATTTAAACCAATAAATTATACTATGATGTTCTGGGAAACATCTTGTCATGCCATATTCATTTCTTCTCATAGAAGTTCTGGAAATTACCTTAGGTGTACAAAATAATGATTATATGTACAGATGAACTTGAAAATTTGGTTTCATTCCATTTTTATCAATGCATTCCACTGATTAAACTCTTAAAATAACTCATATTTATTCTTCATGAAGTAAATCTATAATATTTTATATTATCACTTATAAAAGTGATAGTTTAGAGGCAGCCACCACATGAATGAACATGGGAAGATCCCAAAACATCTAAGTGTACAAGCTCCAAATTCTGTGTGATAAAGCTTCAAGATTCCCTTGACCTTTAGAAATTTAATGTTCTTTTCATTAAGGTGACTGAACCTAAAGATCCATAATTCAAAATCACTAAAATTTATACTCACAACAACCTCCATACCATCTGAATTTCCAGTCATGTAAAGGGTCCCATCAATTAATCCTTATGAAACTATCATTGATCCATGGGAAAATCTCTATACCCGATCAGTAAATCTAGTCACATAGCCTTCAACATCATGTTTTCCAATGGAAATTAGATTTATTATAAGGAAAGGGGTATTATGAACATTTTCTAACTTCAAGAATCCTCCATTCTTAATTTCGATGTTGATATCTCATTTTCCAAAAACTTATAGGGATTCACCATCCACCATATAAAATTTCCCAAACTTCTTAGATATATAATTAATTATGAATCTCTGGTCACCCTTTGAATGATAAGATGATTCCGAGTCAATCAACCAAGATTCTACTAAAGTATTCACACTCATTAGATAACCATAACTTGCTTCTGTAATATTGATAGACTATGAACTATCAAATGTTGACACCTTCCCAGTGTTCTATTTATGAATTTTACAATCCCTCTTAATATTTTATTTCGTCCTGCATTTCTAGTAGGATGGGCTAGTACCAACTAGTTTACATAAACTCCTTTCATGAGATATTTATTACTTTGGTTTCTTCCAGTACACTTACTTTCAATGGGGTGAATTTCACCTTCTATAAGTATTAAGGGAACTACCAGTCGGTATGTGAACTTCAGTCCACATTTTTTCTTTATTCAAGACTATGTATTATATATCATCAAACAACATATCAAGATTTTCACTTGAGTTACTAAATGAAATAACCATAGCATCCCAACTATCCAAAAGATAAGATAATAGTAAAAAATACTATACATCATCAGTAAAAGTTTCCTTTACTGCTTAGATATTCCCATGAGCCTTGTTATAATCATTAACATTAAATAATGATTGTCTTCCTTCTGATAACCTAAATCTAAGAAACATTACAACATGAAAACCTTATTGAGTCCCATCATACCATCCAATTCCTTAAAAATATATATGTTTCTTCTTCTCTTGAATGTTAAAAGAACCATTTATTTCTAGAGACATTATGACCAGTTTCAATGATTTCTTATCCATGAATTCTCATTCATCTTTCACCAATAAAATAGATTTAACCTGAATAACAGGACTACCAAGTCCTTCTAAATCACATGGTCTTCAATCTACATCCACTAGATGATAATATCCATTCCATAAAATTTCTGGATCTTGATATTTATTTCATTAGATTCCTTACTTGTGATGCTACTAGTGTTCTAAAACTATGAAAAATAAAATGTCCCTTTGACACCACTTTTGGGGAGATCTTTTAAAAAAATGATCACTAGTACTACGGATAAAAAATGAGAAGTAAAATCAACAGAACTCTAGAAGTTTCTAAATAGTTCAGCGTAGTGGAAAATTTGTCCTCTAGAACATCAATTTCTCCATAAAATAAGTGAAAAAGAAGTAAGAAGTCACTAAACCATTCCAACCACACTAATTCTACATTACACACAACTTAACACAAACAAAAAAATCAATAAAAATTCATGTAGTTGTAATACATAAAATAGAAGAGCATAAATAAGTAAATTAACATAAGAGATTAAAATTATTTAGAAATATTACCTATGTGGGTGGGAGGAACCACATAAAGTTCTTTATATTATAGAAAGTACAAAGAATCAAATTCAATTGAAAAACACTACTAGTAATATTTCATTAAGTAATTATTAACACTCTATAAAACTCTAATGCACTATATATTCCACTGGTATAATGTGCATGGCTCAGATAAACTATCCAAGGATGGTCCCCAGTTCCTTTCATAAGAAGCTTAAGCTAGTTTTTCTGATCACACAACATTTACATATTCACGGAGGAGCCTCTGTATAGAATGTTTCTATTGATAACTCATAATACAATTGAGCTTAACAATTTTCTATAATGAACTCTTCTAGATTATTATTTTTGAATAATTCTTTATAAAGAGTTTACCAAAATTATAAACTTCCATTGATTTCATGAAAAGATACAAACATTCGATTATACTACTTCCACTAAATTAAGTAATGACTATAGAATTTACATTAATCTCAACCAGTTTCAAAGAACTTTTATGATTTTAATTTGAGGTGAATCCTTTAGCAATTTGTTTCAAAAAGGGTGATTCCCTTAGGTATAAGTTCAAATATTCAGTTTCTTCTAATTATAATCTAAATTCCACAAATATATTACACATCACACTCTCCATCATAGTTCTCAAACAATATTTCTATAAAAAGTGTTGACAATATCTCTCAACAATCATGAAATTTTAGCAATTTCTGACTTAGTGAAACTCCTCAATCGAGTATGCAATTAACACCTAGGCATTAAGCATTGAATTTTAATTTTATTATACAAAAAATACATGAAATATTTATTTATTGATTGATAGAATATCCTAAAATGATACTGAAAGGGAGGTAGTTCTAATTTTTTTGGGGGTTTTGATGTGTACAAAATTGAATTGCAATGAAAGCATAATTTGAGACCCCCCACACTTAAAATGTAAAACTATCCCCAATGTTAAATATTATGGTGGGATAAACAATAT
Organism: Viscum album; assembly: GCA_963277665.1. Taxonomy (NCBI): domain Eukaryota; kingdom Viridiplantae; phylum Streptophyta; class Magnoliopsida; order Santalales; family Viscaceae; genus Viscum; species Viscum album. The sequence continues at coordinate 917,946,370 of OY728157.1, forward strand.
AAGGAAATGTGGTTCAAAAAATATATACAGTTTCATTAGTTCATAGAATGTTTGAATTGTTCATAGGACCGTTCAAAAATCACCTTTCCACATAACCCAATCAGTTTTCAAGATTTTTTTGAAAATTTACTTCTTTTGATTGTTGTAAAATTATAGAAAAATTATCAATTCAGCTAAAAAATAATCACAATAAAAATGTTGTAATAAAATTAGTATTTTAAAGCCAATGATATTTTAAAGTTGTAAATAGGTTTTGAAATTTTAGTTTAACTTGATTTACAACACTATAGATGCTATCATGCTAAGAACCCATCTTAAGAGATGAAAATTAAAAATTTTCAAGACAATAGGTAATATTACACCATATTTAGTTTCTAATATCATGAAACAAATGATGAGAAGTATTAAAGTTTTTATAATTGAATGCATTATGCCTTTGAATGTAGATATTTTATCACCATAGTTTAGTCAAATTCCTACTCCCTTTTTTCTTTGAGAAGATCACTATGGTCACCCAATTTCTTCACCTAAAAATTTAATATAGATAAAATTAGTATAAAACAATAAAGAATTTAAAAATAAATTAACAATAGTTTTATGCTAGGTGGGTATTTATCTAAAATTTTATATCATGTATACCCTCTATGTCCTTGCACTTGATGTTTTTTTCTAGTGATTTTCATGGAAGATTTATCCTCTTTAAACACCAGGGGTGAATATATTAGAATTAGGTAGAAATTAAGAAGTGTCATAGTTATTAAATTTAAAATAAAACAAGATAAAAAACAAATTGAACCATGGTTTGAATCCCATGAAGCACTGAGTTTATAGTATTTAGATAGACTTTAGTAATGTATTAACTTTCAAATAAGGAGATAGAATCCAATACCTTCAGCTACCCCTTAATGTAATGATTTATCATTTTTCTAGTTGCTATAAATGACATGTTATCCTACCAAACTATCTCAACAACCCCCATAAACAAACACTCATATAATGGTGAAAGGGATAGACCACTTGGTTCTCCGTTTTCTAGGAAACAGTTATACCCTTGAATTAAATAGAAAATCCATTTTCTGAACTTAATTTCCCAATTCTAGATGATTGAGTCATGAGAGAATTTTTTTTCTTTCCATATAAATATAGGAATTCTCATAATATTTTCTCATAATTTCCTCCATTTCACTAAACTCTAGCAATATTCTCTTTCCAGTAGAATTAAAATCAGAGTTTAGGGTCTTTACTTCCCAAAATGATTTTTGATTCAATTCCATAGGAAAATGAGATATCTTTCCAAAGAGTATTCTATAAGGATACATACCTATGGTGGTATTGTAGATAGTTATATGAGCCCATAAAGCTTTATCTGATTTGAGTTACCAGTATTTCATAGATCTTAAGACTATATTCTCTAATTTTTTAATATATCTAATTATAATTTCAACGTGAACCCTAGTCTGTGGGTGGTAGTTTATACTAGTTCTTTGATCAAACCCATACTTATCCATTAAATACATGAACTTATAATTCTTGAAATGATTTCTATTGTATGTAATGAATTTTTTGGGAACTCTGAACCTTGAAAATATATTATTGTAAATGAACATGATGAAACTGGTAATAATATTATTTGGAAGAAAAATATTCTTAACCCACTAAGAAATATAGTACATAGCCACAAGTATGTATTTATTCCCATAATAATATTGAAATGGTCCCATTAATTCTAAACCCCATACATAAAATCATATACCTCAATAATTAATTTTTTTGGAAAGTCATGACTTCTTTCATCATTTCATATCCTTTGGCACTTTCCATAGCCTATCACAAGACTCATAGAATCAATGAGAAGAGTGGTATAGTAGAAACCAGGGCTAGTAGAAACCATATTGGAGGAATTTTTGGAAGGTTTTCACTTCTCCACAATTTTCACCCAAGCTAATGAATTATAGATCTTATGAATGGGTAACATGTCCTCTTCATGAACACAACTCCTCAAAATACCATCACCACATCTTCTAAAAATAACTAGATCATCCCAAAAAGTGCACTTTTGTTTAGATATAAACTTATTACTTTGGTTATGTGAAGGATCATTTAGAAATAATCCTAGAAATAGAAAATTAGCATAGTTTATAAACCATAAAGATTACCTCACTCAATCAACCAAAATTATCATCTAGTAATTTGATGTTGATTTATTTTGGTTTCTCCTTTTAGATTATTCGAAGCCTGGATAAGTGGTCAACAACCATATTCTCACCAACATTTTTATCCTTGATTTATAAATCAAATTATTGTAGCAGAAGTGTATATCTAACATGAATTGGTTTGGATTATTTCTTATCTAAAAAGTATTTAATACTATAATGGTAATTGAAAATGATAACCTTTGAACCAATGAAATACCATCTAAAATTTTACAAATATATCATCACAACACCCAATTCATTTTCAGATTTAGTTTATTTTTTTGGTAATGATTCAAAACTTTATTTCTTAGTAAATAACATGCATCCTTTTCTCTTTATTTATCCCAAAATAGAACTAATATAACATAACTTTTATTACATATAACCTCAAAAGATAATTTCTAGTCAGGTGTAGTGATAATGGGTGAGGATATGAGTTTCTCATTAAGATGGTTAATTGCCACTAAATAATTATCTTCAATAAAAAAGGGTGTATCCTTAACAAGTAGTATAAGGAACAAGCCTTATTACATTACATAATCATGAATTTTAGTCTAGAACTCACTTTCTTTCACATTGAGGATCTTTTCATGATTATAGATTTAGATAATTGGGAAATAATACACACATAACATTCCACATTTATACAAATTTGATACCACCAAATAGTATTAATTTCCTCCAAAATATAAAAATTTTCAAATAAAAGATTATTTCATTGATAATCTTCATAACATTTAACCTGTCTTCTTTATTTGTCTTGCACATCCTTATAAGACATGAAAATAATTTAAAAACTTATTATGAGCACAAAAATGTGCAGTAAGGGATACAAAAATAAGTAAATAAAACATTTGTCCATGAATACTTGTAAACATTTGAAATCATTTTCCAAAAATACATACTTGTCACCCATATATACTTAAATAGTGAAACTTGAGATTTCCATGAGATTTTTACAAAACATAAAGAATATGAATAGAACCGTAAAGGTATCTTGGGGCATTAATTACTTAATTTTTTAACCCTCAAAACTACCTTATGATTTTTAACCATCACAAATACCTTAAAATGTAAACCTCACAACTACCTTATGGTGTAAACATCACAGTTACACATAGAGTAATGATACAACTAACCTCCAACTTATACATACCTAATTAATTGGAGGGAGATATTGGTATCACCATTCATCATAAAAAATTCCAAATATCTAGAGCATAATCATACAATATTAATAATTTCATAAAAACCTTTATTTTGAATTTTTGTAAAATAGAATTTTAGAAGAGGATTTTAAAAGAAAATCCCAATACAAATATAATATAATTGAAGTGAGACGTAATAGAGTGGATGGAATATGTATGTACACTATATATAAACATAATTAAACATTATATAAAGAAAATTTATCATGAAAACAATTTTAATACCACCTAATTAATGAAGTAGAAGGTTAACCAAAAGAATGGAAATTGGGTTAAGAATTCCATTACCTCATGTTAATAATTCTTAAAACGCATTCAAACCACCTATATAATGATTAAAAGAGTTTTATTAATATCTTAAATAAATATATTAATGTTTATAACACATTATATGATCATTTCATAACACTATTTCACCCTTTAATTATTAGTATTTTGTTCCTTCCTTTGTTTTAGGTGTGTTCTTTACATGATTTCCATGGCTGGTTTGTATTTGATTTTATTGTCATATGAAATTAATGATATGGAATTAAATGGTCTTAATATGATTCCAAAATATTAAATTACTCCATAAATCATTCTTGTTATATTTTCTAAGGATGAATCATTAGATATATCTTTAGTGATATCTGTTTACATCATTTTGGCAGTTCTTTGATAATCACGAACTTGTTTCATCATATACCATTAATATTATGAATATAAGTTAATTCCATAACCTAATAGATGTAATATAATAAAAATTAAAATATTATTCAACCAATAAAAAGTTTTTAAAAATTATTTGAAGGAAGTAAATGAAATTTAAAACACATCATCCATGTTTTTTGGTAAATCGGTACATCGCAAACGGTGTTCTTATTTTTAGAATAAGAGGGGGGAAGGAGAAGTAAATTAATAAATTTTACCATAAACAATAAAAAATACAGATTATATAAGATTCTAGAGCTTTCATGCCTCTTGAATAATGTTAATAGAATTGAGTATAAGAAAAGAAAAGGAATTCAAATGAAAACACAAGAATAAGAAAGAGGATTTTTACCTCTTGATCTCTTCTCCTTGAGACCCTCCTTAAGGCCTTTGGTTTTTCAATTTGGGTGAGACTAGAAGGTCTTGAACGTGGGTAAGAGAATTGGGAAGGGTATTGGGTAGAACATATACAATTATCAAATCTTGAGAGGTGTGAGAGGAAGGGGGGGGGGGGGGGGGGTGAGGGTGGTATTTATAATTGAGGAGATGAGGGGTTTTACATTATTTTAATCATTAGTATAATATTATCATTCAAGACTATATATGGAATTAATTATTGTAAAAAAATAATAAATAGATAATGTGAGTTCAAACCAAGTTTTTTTACATCATCCATGATGCTATTAATAATGTATTTTACACATAATTTATATATACAGTATTTTACAATATTTCACTATTCATAAAAATTTAAAGTATTTTTGAAAAACCCAAAAAATTCCCCCAACTATTTTTTGATGTGTTGAATTCAAAAATGAACTCCATTTTATGAAAATAATTTTCTAAATATGATTAATTTAATATTTAAATAAAATCATATTTTATTCCAAAAATAACAATTTTAAAATTATAATTGATTTTATATCACATTGAAAAATTAATCAAGATCTCATTATCTTATAACCATAATGAAATAATCTAATAATATGATTTACTATTCATAAGGGTCATATTACTATTTATAAGGGTTTGTTTCCATTCACCAAAAAAACAAGCTAGTTCTATCCAACTCATAATAAGTTACTGATCCCAATCGTAGATGACCGTTTTTTGAAATTCAAATAATAAAAGATGAAAAATTATATTTGATGGATATTTTATAACTATCCACATAAAACAATGTTTTGGGAATTTAAATTTATTTTTAAAACCTTAGAGTGTTTCATTCTCCCCATCTTCTAGAAATTGCATCCTCACAATTTTTTTTATTTACATATTAAACAAGTGAGGGGACCTTTCCCTCATAGAACATTCAGATTCCCATGTTACTTTTTTAACCAGGTGGTTTCTCCACAAATCCTTTACCTGATGGATTAAATTATTCCACAATACTTGCTTCTACGATCAAGAATATTTACAGGTTTATCTTTATAAGAAAGGTTCTCTTCCAACTGAACTGCTTCTGGGCTCAAGACATGAGATGAATCTGGAACATAATTCTCAATATCGAAACATGAAAAACATTTTGTAATTGAGATAAAATTGGAGGCAAAGCTAATTGGTAGGTGACTAACCCAAAATTCTCTTGGATTTCATAAGGTTCAATAAATTGTGGACTTAGCTTTTGTTTCTTACCAAAACACATAACAATTTTCCATGGTGAGATTCTAAGAAAACATTATCACTTACCTAAAAAGAAAATTATTTTCTCCTATTGTCTGCATAAATTTTCTTCTTGATCTGAGTTATCCTCATGTGTTTCTGGATCATATTCAATTTCTCAGCCACTTCCTCTACTAGTTCTAGTTCCATCAACTTCCTTTCCCCAACATCATCCTGAAATGCTAGAGTTCAACACTGCTTCCCATACAATGGCTCAAAAGGATCCATATGTATATTGGAATGAAAAATATTATTGTAAGAAAACTCAACTAAAGAAATATACTGATCCCAACTTACCTGGAAGTCCATTGAACGTGCTCGAATCATATCCTCAAATGTATGAACTGTTTTCTCAGTTTTTCCATCAGATTGAGGATAAAAAGTAGTGCTGAAGTTTAATTTTGTGCCCAATGGTTTTTTATGGCCTTTACAAAAGTTATAAGTGAACCTAGGATCATAGTCAGATACAATGGAAAGAGGAACTTCATTTAACCTGACAATCTCTTTGAGGTACAGTCGATAAAGGTGATCGAAATGCATAATATCTCGAATAGAAAGAAAATGTGATGTTTTTGTCAGCCGATCAACAATAAACTAGATTACATTATTACCTCGAGAAGTATTTGGTAGTCCCACAAATAAGTCCATGGATATATTTTCCAATTTCCAGTCTAGAACTTGTATGGGCAGAAGTATACCCTTCAATAACTGTCGGTCTATTTTAACTTGTGGACATGGAAAACATTTCATAGTAATTCTACAACATCTTTTTTCATTCTATCCCACCAATAATACTCCCAAAGTCCTATATACATCTTTGTGATTCTAGGATTAATTGAAAATAGAGAACTTTGAGCTTCACACAACAATTATTTCTTTAGCTGATAATCACAAGGAAACCACATTATTTTTCCAAATCTTAAAAAAAAATCATTATCAAGGTTAAATTCTAAAAAGTTACCCATTTTAACTAATTATACATTTTTTTAGATCACAGTCTTCCTTTTTGTGCTTGCTTAATTCTATCTGATAATGATTAATACACCGAAACCTAAAAAAATACAGAGGTATTTCCTACAGCAACAACTTGTAAGAAAAAATTCATCAAATCATTAATCAAGGGGTCATGTTCTAAACATAACATGGTTAATGATGCATGATGTATTTGACTCAAGGAATCTTCCAATTTGTTTTCTTTTCCAAGATGGTAATTGATCGTGCAATCGTAATCCTTTATCAGTTCAATCCATCTTTTCTACATCATGTTTAATTCCTTCTATGTGAATATATACTTCAAACTTTTATGGTCAGTATATATTTGACATTTGGATCCATATATATGATGCCTCCAAATTTTCAAAGAAAAAACCACAGTTGGAAATTCAAAATCATGGGCGGGATAAATTAAATCACGAGGCTTTAGTTTTATTGAAGCAAAAGCAATTAATTGATCATTCTACAACAGAACACAACCATGTAACTTCAATGAAGCATCACTGTAGATGACAAACTCACCATTTTAGGAAGGTAAGGCCAAAACTGGATCATTCACTAATATCTTCTTCATTTTCGGAAAACAAACATCCCATTATGTTTTTCAAACAAAATTAACACATTTTCATGTTAAATTAGTTAGAGGGCTAGATATCTGTGTATTGTTTTTAAAAAAACTATCGGTAATAACCTGCTAATATAAGAAAACTATGATTTTCTATAACATTTGTAGGTCTTGGTCATTCAACAACCACTTTTGTTTTGGCAGTATCAACTGTTATTCCATCATTATTTAAAATTAACCTAGGAAATGAAATCAGTTGTAACCAAAAAGCACACTTGATGAATTTTCCATATAGTTTATTTTTCTTCAATATTTGTAAAACAACCCATAGATGTTTTTCATGTGCCTATTTACTTTTAGAAAATACTAAAATGCCATCAATAAAAAAACTAAAAACTTATCTAAGAACTCATGTAATATTCTATTCATAAGATCGCTGAATACAATAGTTGAATTAGTTAACCCAAATATAATAACAATAAATTAATAATGCCCATATATAGTACAAAACATAGTCTTTGGGATGTTTTCTTCCTTTACTTTCAACTGATGGTACCCCAAACATAGGTCAACCTTCTAAAAATATTTTTCTCCCTAGAGATGATCAAACGAGTCATCGATATGAGGCAAATGATACTTTTTTTTAATAGTGATGTTATTCAAGGCTCTATAATCAATGAAAAGTATCATGTAAGAATATTTTCTTGAGGAACAAAACAGGAGAACCCCATGGTGAAGTGCTAGGACGAATGCAACCTTCATCAAGAAACTATCTCAACTGATTTTTCATTTAAAAAAAGTTCCATTTGATCCATTTGATCTGGGGGTTTTGAAATTGGATTAGCATCAGGAACTATGTCAATTGTGAATTCAACTTCCTAATCAGGTATAACACTGGGTAACTCGTCAGAAAAAACATCAACGTATTTATTTACCACTAGCACATCATTAATCTGAAAAGATCCCTTGTTTTCAACAATATGATCAAGATAACTTTCATTTAAATCTTTTAATAGTTTCTCAGATTCCTGATATGTAATCAATTGTATGGGTTTATTCTTGTACATAAACTAAAACTCTTTTTAAAAAACAACTTCTTTAGCTTTAAAGTCAATCTTAGCACGATAAACATAAATCCAATCGATTCCTAGAATAACATCAAAATCTACTAAGGAAAAAACAACAAGGTTTGAAGGTAATTTATTTCAAAAAACAACAATAGGAATATTCTTAAAATGTCTTTTTTGCTGTAACATTTCCCCCTGGTGTTTTAATAATAAGTTCTTGTCTCATTTTTTGAGGTGATATATCCAATTTACTAGAAAAATCCTCAGAAATAAAGGTAAGTGTGGACCCCATATCAAACAAGACTTTAGAAAAATCAGAGTAATCAAATAAATTACATGATACCACTTCATTGGACGGCAAGACATCTGCTAATGTAGTCGCAAAGTATCTCACTACACCTTTCTTCTTGTCGTATGTATTATTTTCATCATTCAAATCATTATTTGGGTAGGCATTTTCATAATGAACTATCTAACCACATTTAAAACACTTTATAGTTTTTTTATCAAGATTAGTCTTAGGATCAATTTCATTACAATCTCAGGTCATATGTCCAAACTTACCACATCGAAAACACTTCCCAGGTTTTGTAAGGCATTCGTAGGGTTCTTTTTTCCACACTTTTCACAAACACGAAACTGGACATTCTTACCATCATATTTATTTGATTGATTCTTACCCATCACTTTCTATTTGGACCTCTTCTTCTCTTTGTTTTCAAAGTGCATGTGATTATTAGCGAACTCCATTTCTACCCTCTCAACACACTAGACAAGTTTCTAACAAGTCTTGAATTTTCTAGAGGATAATCCCCTTCGATAACTTGACTTCAATCCTAAGTAAATCTGGTTTATTTTGATATCAAGATCCAGAAGAAAATTGGAAGCATACCTCTCTAATCGGTTGAATTTTTCTTCATAAACAGCCACTAAATCTTCCCCATTTTTCTTTAGCTCAAGGAATTTCATATCTATCCTAAGTCGCACCACCTTAGGAAACTATTTTTCATGAAAAATAATTTTAAATTAATCCCACTATAATGTATAAAACTCCTCTCTATCCCTAATATTCTTGACCATTGACCACCACTAATCTTATTCACCTTCAAAATGATAAATGGAAATACTTACCTTTTGATTATCTAAACATTCCATAACATCAAATATCTTATCAGGGGATTCAATCCATCCTTCATCCACTACTGGGTTATAAGATCCACTAAAAGTAGGAGGGTGTTTCCTCATTAAATGTTCTACTATCATCATCTTCCTTTGTAATACCTCTGCCAGTTGTCTTGCATGGATGCCACCACCATTTATTTCCTATTTCAGTTGATCCATTAATGTCACAAACTTCACCATTCCAAGATGTAGATTCAGAAGGATATTGTTCTATCAGTTCCTTTCCACTTAAGCTTCCCTATTTCTTTTCTGGAAAACCATTATGAACAAGCATTTCGTAGTCGAATAAAAATGGAAATCTTTAAATGCTATAACATTTGAAATTAACTATAGAGTAAAAAAAATTTATGGTATTCTTTTAACATCATACTAACCCCTAATGTTATCTAAACCATCCTCTGATACCAACTATAAGGACCCAACCTTATTACATTACATAATCATGAATTTTAGTCCAGAAATCACTTCCTTTCACATTGATGATCTTTTCACGTTTAGAGATTTAGTGAATTGGGAAATAATACACACACAAAATTCCACATTTATAGATATTGGATACCACAAAAATAGTATTCATTTCCGCCAAAATATAAAAATTTTCAAATAAAACGTGATTTCTTTGACAAATCATCATAACATTTATCTTGGATTACTTATTTGTCTTACACATCCTTATAACCTGTGTAAATCATTTGAAAACTTAGGATGAGCAGAAAAAGCTCAGTAAGGGATATAAAAAGAAGGAAATAAAACATTAATCCATGAATACTTGTAAATGCATGGTATCAGTTTCTAAAATATATACATGTCACCCATATATAATTATATTGTGAAACTTGAGATTTCAATGAGATTTACAAAAAACTTGAAGAATATTAATAGAACTAGAAATTTTTCTTTGGGAATTACTTACTTAATTTATTAACCCACATGGCTACCTTATGAATTGTAAGCATAAAAAATACCTTACAATGTAACCCTCACAACTACCTTATAATGTAACTATTGTAGTTACACTTGTGGTAACCATACGACCATCCTCCAACTTATACATACCCGATGAATTAGAGGGAGATATAGGTCCCACCCTTCATTATAAAAAATTTCGAAGAACTAGAACATAATCATACAACATGAATAATTTCATAAAAACATTTCTTGTGATTTTTTGTAAAACAGAATTTTAAAAGTTGATTAAAAAAATCCCCATAAAAATATCATTTAATTGAATTGAGACTTAATAGAGTGTATGGAATATTTATATAAACTATAAATACACATAATTCAACATAATATAAACAAAATTAATCATAGAAACAATTTTAATACCATATAATTAAGGAATAATAAGTTTAACCCAAATAATGGAAATTGGGTTAATAATTCCCTTAACTTGGGTTTATCTTACTTAAAATGTGTTTAAAACTTTTTTATAATGGTTAAAAGAGTTTTATTAATATATTACATAAACACATTCATGTTTATAACACCATATATAATCATTTCATAATATCATTTCACCCTTTAATTATTAGTATTTTGTTCCTTTGTTTCAGGTGTGTTCTTTATATGATTTCTATGGCCAGTTTGTATTTGTTTTTCTTGTCATATGAAAATAAAAAGTTGAATGAAATGGTCTTAATATGTTTATAAAATATTAAATTATTCCATAAATAATTTTGGTTATATGGTAGGATGATGAACCATTAGATAAATCTTTAGTGATATCCGTTTAGATCATTTTGGAAGTTCTATGATAATCACGAACTTGAATCATCACATACAATTAATATTATGAATATAAGTTTATTATAGAAAATTAGATAGGTTATATAATAAAATTTAAAATATTATTCAACCATTAAAATGGTTTTACAAATATATTTGAAGGATTTAAAAAAATTGAAAACCCACCATCTACGTTTTGGGTAAATCGGCACATCACGGACGATGTTCTTATTTTTAGAATAAGAGGGGTAATGAGAAGATGTAAATTGATGAATTTTCCCATAAACATGATAAAATCCATAATATATAATATTATATATCTTTCATGCCTCTTTTGTAAGAATAAGAGAAGATATTATAAGAAATGAAAAGGAATTGAAAAGAAAACACAAGAATAAGAAAGAGGATTTTTACCTCTTGATCTCTTCTCCTTGAGATCCTCATTAAGGCCTTTGGTTTTGTACTTTGTTAAGACCAGTAGGTCTTGGATGTGGGGAAGAGGCTTGGGAAGGGTATTTTGTTAAACTTATATAATAATCAAATCTTGAGAGGTGTGAGAAGAAGAGGGGGGTGAAGGTAGTATTTATAGTGGATAAGAGGATGAGTTTAAAATTGTTGTAATCATTAGTTTAGTATTATTTCTCAAGACTATGAATAGTATTAGTTTTTGTAAAAAATTGTAAATAGAGAATGTTATTTAGAACCAAGTGTCCTTAAATTATCCATGATGATAACAATTGTGTATTTAACATATAATATATATATATAGTATTTTACCGTATTTTTGTATTCATAAAAAATTCAAGTATTTCAGAAAAATCCCAAAAATTCACCATAAACATTTTCTGAAGTGTAGAATTAAAAAATAAAATCCAATTTTTTAAAATAATTTTTAAATGTTATTAATTTAATTTTTAAATAAAATCATATTTTATTCCAAAAATAACAATTCTAAAACCTTAACTGATTTTATGTCACCATAAAAAATTAATCAAGATCTCATTATCTTATAACCTTAAGAAAATAAAATAATAATATTTTTTTACTATTCATAAGGCCTTCGGGTCAGTAGGATTTCAGGCCACCTTTAAGGCTCTCATGCCACCTCAAGGCCTTCGGGCCATATGCAGTTACCCAGACACACTAAAAAAATGGAGCAACCCCAGAAGAGGATTCAGGGCAGGTGCACTCACCAGAGCAGAGCCAAATTAATTTTTCAGAATGAGGGGTTATGTCTATGCCATCAGGACTAGCCTATTCTTGCACGGGAAGCCTATCCCAATGGTCATGAAAAGTTAGAGAGCTATTATCATGGCGTGGATGCTGGGGAGGGGCAGTTCCTTGTAGATAGTCTGGTTGAATTCCCAAAGACCTTCTGGTCATGTAATCTCCTAAGCTTATGAGCCTTGTAATCTCTAAGCATAAGGGCCTTGTAAGGGTTCCCCTCATCCCTTGAAATGGGGTTTATAAAAAAATCAATAAAAATGAAGGCCTTCGGGCCATTCAAGCCAAATAACATACTGATCACAATAGTAGATGGCTATTTTTTGAAATTCAAATCATAGAATTCGAAAAATTATTTCTTATGGATAGTTTATAACTATCCACTAAATTCATGTATTTCAATTTATTTTTAAAACCTTGGAGTGTTACAAGTAGTGACCATAAAGTCCTTGTGATTTTGGGAACATCCTTCATTAATATCTTATAGAAACTAGCATGGCATAAAAGCTTATAATTCCCATGAAATTATCACATAGTGGAAATGTTTAAATCACATAAATTTCATCGTTATCAACATCAATAACTATATTTTAAACCTTTTTATGGATTAATATCCCTCTTATATCAATTAATTTACATGTTTACCAGTTTAAAATAAGATTTGTTACCTGACACCTCTCTAAATCTATTTTCATATTTTTAAGACTGTTTTCATAGATACTTCCAACAATTGAGAAGTCATCCATAAAAACACAAATTATCCTTTCAATTATGTTTTAGGAAATGGACATAAAACAATTTGAAAATTGGATAGAGCACTACACAATCCAATTTAAATTCACAGGTATGAAAAATGATCCAAATGGATAAGTGAAAGTGGTCATCTCCTGAAAATAATATTTCAAATTAGAGGGAAAGAGTTTCAGATCTAGATGAAGTGATTTTTTGCAATATGGTAGACTCTTTTTTCCAATAGGTCAAATTTATTTAATGTGTTTCTTAAAGTGCGTATAAAATTTTGAAATATTAAGAATTTCATGACTAGAATAAAGCTTTTCCTCACTCTTATCCAAAGTGAAAAACTCATTACTCTCTAAACATAGTTCATATTTAAAAATATATTCTCTAGAAAACCCATCAATGCATTTCAAAATTATCCCTCATGCTCACTAGGTTTTCCATTCTTAGTTGGATTATGGAAAAGATCCTTAGATTCTATTATAAAATCCCAAATATCAATAATAGAAAACTAATCATACAAGTAGATCATGACAGTTGGGTTAGTCCTATTATCAACATTCTAGGAAGACTCATTTACAATATCCAAATGGATTTATTTAACAAAAAATTTCTTATATAATTATTTAAGATGATGAAACTAGTCCTCTAATTAAATAAAATTGTATATTGAGTTGATATCTCCTAAAGAAGGTTCCTATTAATTTTTAAGGCATTAAAATCCTCTATGTTCTTTCTAAAATTTAATATGAGTTCTCCTTTAGAAACATAAATGACAGCTCATACTAGGTATAATAAGGGCTTACCCAGGATAATGGGTACTTTTATTCACACTTAATATCCAAAATATTAAAATAAATGAGAAATAATAACTTCCATACTCTTACCAATAAATCATCAACTCTCCTGATTGGGTGAGTAATGGACTAATAAACCAACAACAAGAAACAAATGTTGGTTTATGGATCTTCTAAAATCAAGTGTTCAAAAAAATGGGGGAATCATGTTCAAACTTTCACCAAAGTCACATAGACAATTAATCAGACTACTCTCTCCTAGTGTGTTTGAGATGAAAAAGTATATTTCTCTTGGATTTTAGGAGGTATCATGTTTTTCAAGATAGTGCTACAACCCAATATGAGTTTGAAAGTATAAAATACTTACAAAGTTGTTTTTTAGACAAAATATTCCTCAATGATTTTAGATAAGTTGTAATTTGAATTATGAAATACAAGAAAGGTATGGTAATATTATGTTTGTTAATAATCTCAAGAAATTTGAGAAGTTCAGTTTCAGGGTTCCTCTTTTTGATTGTTTCTTGGAAGGTAATGAGGATTTATTTTTTTTTTCAAAATTTTCATAATTACATCAATTTATTCTTCAAGTTCATTTTACCCATTATTTTATTTTCAAGTGTTTTAATATGTTTTTTGAGATGGAATAAATGTTTTCAAACGGATTTGAGTGGGGCTACTAGATTTCCATTTTCATAAATTTCCATATTTTGGGTTTTAGATTCATTTATATTTTCATTTTTCCAAATTTAAGATCATTTAAAGATTCTTTGTGGGTGTAAAGGCCAATTCTTGAAATAAAAACCATGTAATATTTTCTTTGATTTACTTTAGTGGTTCTTGGTAGCTTACCCTTATCACTATGACCAATATAACTAGATATATTACTCATTTTTAATTAAATATTTATCAACCTAGTATTTATTTATACTTTAGAAAAATAATATTTTTCTTTAATTTTATCAAAACTACTGATAAACTTTTGAAACATTCCCTTGAAATTATCTTAATACCTAAAAGTTTCATCCTTTGGTTGGGGTTAGAATTGTTTCATATTTTTAGTTGGAATCTAGGGGAGAAACTGGTCTAAGAACCCCTTCTCTCTCTATGAAATGTTTGGATGGTTCCTATAATAATTGATTCATGTGATTGATAACATGTCATCCTTCAGTTTCATCTTGAACCCTTACCATGTTTAATTGGAATTTGTAGTTGTTATTGTGAGTGAGTTACCTAAACCCAACTCTTTTATGTTATTTGATTAAATTACTTGTATTTAGTTTGATATATACATGTATTTATTCTTACTATAATAGCGTTGATACTTATATATCCATTTTTACATGGTAATGTCCTTTGATTATGTGTCGTATCAAAAGGTTATAGCAATTTCCATATATAATGAGAACCTAGAGATACTTTTATAGTAATCTTCAATATATTTCCTATAGTTTAGATACATCATACTAAAAGGAAATAAATGATGTTATTATATCAGGTTATAGGGACTGATATTCATTGATACTTCTTCTGATGAAGTTTTCACATGGTGATGTCAAGCAGATGATATCACGAGGGAGTACCATCCAATCAGAACACCACATGTTTCAGGTGTGATTGGTGGTTCCTATCTACAAAAATGTGTATTGGTCTCTATAATTGAGATTATTATAAATGTGTACCATATGATCATGCAATTTGAGGAAAGAAAAAAATATGAAATTGAATTTTTGGTGAGTTAGCTTGTGTTGGGTGTGTCCTTGGTGGCATGGAATTGGTTGAATGATCAATATAGAATTTATCACATCTGAGTAAAGGTAGATATGTCTCGAGGGCCCTTGTTAACTAGGATGATAGTAACTTAATTAAATATATGGATATGGCACAATAAGGTATGTCAATTCAGTAATTTCATTAAATATATAAATAAAAAAGTATAATGACACAAGTTTTCATCATACTTTATGAGATATCATGAGACAATGAGATTAACTTACACAGATCTTGTTCATAGGAGGTAATAATAGCTATTACATTCCTTATATCCTTATGAGAAAAGATGTGTTTCTATAATACAGTCTTTTTTTTATGGTTTATAAACATTGATAATGAAATAAGGACATAGAGGTTCACAAACTAAGTGTATCAATAAGTTCCATATATTCTAATGAATAGAAGTTTAGATTGAAGTGGGCCCCATGTATGGGGCGCCAGTGTATGTCTGAGTTTGATCAATCACAAGTAAAACTAATTAAATTATATTATTCAATTTTAGAATAATGATTATCATATTTATTTCCCAAGGTATTCACATGTTATTTTATCATAAAAGGGAATACGAGAAAATATTATTTTTTGAAAGAATATATGATGTTTAAATTTTGTTAAATTATTTGGGGAGATTATGGGATTAATTAATGGTTCTTATTTTATAAAACTACATTTTATAGTGTTATAATTGAGTTATATAATATTTTTGACATTTATGACAAGTTTATTACGACATACTTGTGCACATAGTCGAAAAATGATGTTTATTACTTTGCAACGACCAAAGTGAAATTTTGGAATGTATAACCTATGTATAAAAGATAATTTTAGCCTCTTTAATAGATATATACACCATTTTGATTAATTTAGTGAGATAGTACCTCCTCTATTCTCATCTTAAGTTATTAGATAGAGAATAAAATGAAAGAACAATTTCGGATTGATCCCATCTTCTTGATCAAGTTCGTATTTTTCATGCGATAAAAGTGTCATAATAAAGCTCTTTAATTTACCATTATATGAACCATGAAATGTAGATCAATGATATATGATCTGTGGTTCATATGTGGATGATCTAGAGTATGCATATCTTCATTCAATTGATCAATGATACACCGAAAGTGAGTGAATCAAACCAGTGACTTCAAACGAACAAGGCAACATTTATTCTTTCATTTAATTTTATTTTTCATGATTTAATTAAATTACATGTGACCCTTTATGATATATAGGCAAGGGGAATTTTTGAATTCAATTTTTTTAACATGAATCCAATCCCAAATTTTAAATTTCTCTTTTTCACACTTTTACTACACCCCGTGATCCTTCAATTGGTATCATAGGGAAAATAACACCCTAGGACATGAAATCCTGGATCCTATGCTGAAATCCATAAATTTACATTTATTAATATGATGTCATTAATTTTTACCAAATTTTTCCATAAAAAGATTACAACATAAAAAGGAAAAATTGGTTCACTTACATTCTAGAGGACCTTTATGGTTTATAATTTTAGAGAATCAGGACAAAAAATTACATAAAAACTCATATCAACTTGGAATTATAATTCATAAAAATAAGATTTCTCCCATTTAACCTAGATTTTAATATTTCATAATATGTCATCAAAATAATCCTTGTGAAATCCTTTATATACATAAATTATTCAACATCATTCTTTAAAACATAGGGAAAAAAACATAAAAATGGTGAGGTCAGATTCTTAGTAAGTGTAAATTTAAGAATCAACAATTAAATTAAATTAATTATAATAAGAGTGCTTAAGAGTATGATGAGATAATAATAGTGCATGAGAGATTCATAAAATAACTCATACCCATCATTACTTGGACCATAAAATGTGAAAACATGGAAAATTCAAGAGTCATCAAAATCAATAATCATGATCCATGTGAAAATAATCTCAATCATTAGAAACATTATAAAACCATAAAAAGATAAGATAAAACATTTTTTTATCTTAGAACATCATATCTTTGTACCCTTATAGAATCCCTATAGAACCCTTACAAATGGAATAACCAATATGGACTACTTTCATTTGTAGAGTACCCAATGCATCAAAGTGCTATATGGGCGCACCCATCCTATAATCTATAATGGGATCACCCGAAGCTATATGGGAACAACCATCATTTATAATGTCCAATAATCAAATACATATATAATTCATCAAAAAATAATAAAAAAAAACCTTTATTGTTTTTAGAATATAGTTAACCTGTGGAAAGGAAACATGTTCCACAATAATCTCCTTATAACATGGTTAACCCCTAGAAATGAAATAGGTTTCATAACAATCACATTAACACATGATTATCCCATGGAAAATAAATGGGATAGATAAAAATATCTTTGAAAGATGACTAAACCATGGAATGAAATTGGGTTTCGAAACAATCTCTTTGAAACATGATTAACCCATGGAAAGCAAATCGGTTAAATAAGAATATCCTTGAAATATGTTTATCCCATGAAAAAAAAATGAATTAATTAACAATCTCATTGAAAACAAATAATCCATATAAATAACGAATGAGGATGCTATCAGTACAAAATATCCCTAGTGGAGGATAAGTAACAATAATGGTTAACATTGTTGAATGGAATTATCATTAAAATATAATTAAACCATTATTTAGTAAAATAATATATAAAAATTCCAAAGTATCCCATACCACTATGGATCATTTGAACCATTAACCCCATGAATGGAAAAAAATAAATGAAACTTAGAATATCATGAGATTATAAAGATTCATGATATAACATGTCAATGGAGAAGTATATACATAGTGTATAAGAAGATAGTTGTATAATAAATCAAATGTCACAAAGAATGAAAATTGTGACAATAGTCCATTATCGCTTCGATAACAAAGACCCCATAAACCCCATGAAATAATAATCATTAAATTAAAAATCTAAATAAAATGAAGATAAAATAATTGATGATATAATATATCAAAAAGTTCAGTAGATAAACCACACAAAAGAAATAAGTGGTGATTATGAAACATCACTCATGAAAGTAAAAGAGAAACAAAAATCCCTTACCTCGAGTTTGATTGGACTTGTTTTTTCTCTTTATCCCTGAATAATAAAATTATTTCAATTATCTAATTACTTCATAAAATTTTCCATGTTTATTATTAATTTTATTTTACTTATAAATATTTTATATAAAATTACATAATCAATATTCTTTAAGCATGATGTTTTGACTACAATCGGTTTGTGTGTCAAAAACAACTTTGGTAATAAACTATGGTTAAAGGGGTAAATGTTAAAACAAATATATAATAATAATCATGAAACCATTATAATATTTATACATTACTAATAATTTTAAAACCAATCACGAATGATGGTTATGAAAGATGAACCAATTTTACAATCATGGAGATAGTAGGTCGTACGTACAAATGAGTAACGTTGTTGTTTTTAAATGATAGATATGGAATGTAGGAAAGTAACATTTATCTTTCCATAAGGATAATTATATAATAAATACTATATTATTTAATCATATATACTTATATATATAATTCTTATGATGTAAAAGGAATCGCATCGCATCGAGGTGGATGTAGTCCACACGTCCATGAGCAACGTTATCACTTTTTTAGTGTGTGAAAGGGTAATAAAGAAAATGAAATATTACATGTATAGAAAGTTAATTATGTCATGGATATAAAATATATTTAATTTATTTCACATATTTTTAATTAAAACCATCATTAATAAATTCCATGTAATGTGTGAACATATAACATCACTTTGAGGAGGTGGTAGTCCACACATCCAAAAATGATGTTATCGTATTTACACCAAATGGAACACACAAAGGTAAGTGTTATATAAAAATTAAATAAGTATATATATAATATAAATCATATAAAATTAGGGTATCCATAATAGTTTCAAACCATGAGAGGTGGTAAAGGAAAAGAAAACAACATCTTTTTGTGAGGAGGTAGTTTGCCGTACACATGAACGGTAAGTCCGTTACCCATTTGATGGATGTTTGTTTAGGTGTAGGTATAACCCTTAACAAAAAAATCCTAGTATATTGAGGATAAAAATGTTATTATATAATCTTGGAATAAGAATAATTTAATGGGTGGTGAATAAATTAAACATAAATATACGTTAAAGAATGTTACCTAATTTTCAGGAAACTCCTTTTTGTTTACATAAAAGGGCTTACTTTGTTAGATTTATGAGAAAAGTGAGGACTCAATGATGAGGTGATGGGTTTAGGGAGCTTATTTGGGCTAGTTTTGGATGATACCAAGGTCTTTATAGATGTGACGAAGTGGGGGAGGGTGAGTTTCTTTTTATCGTGGAGGGGGAGTTTCATTCCTATAAATCATAAAAGATAAACACTATTCAAAGGTCTCCCTTAACATATGTGATTCCAAAATGGAAAAATAGTGGAGTAAATGAGAATTATGATCAATATATATAATTTACCACACTTTAAATACATATATATTACCTCAAAATTGAATAATATTAACTAAAAAACCTAAAAAAACCACACAAGGACCATATAACTTTAGTTTCTTTAGAAATGAGGAAACATAAACAACTGGTTCATAAAACATCTATATTTTCGTCCTCTTATTTCTACATAAATAGAACCCTTTTTAACATATCTTACTAAATAACATTATTCATTTCTTGGGGAAAATAAACATAACAAAGGGTGAGATCCGATGGTCAATAAGGATAAACAATGGAGATATCCTACACATCCTAATCAAATGACATAAGAACATAACATTTGAAAATATTATCCTTCATATGAAGAATCATGATATCATGTCATGGGATAAATCATAAAATTTCATAAAGAATCAATGAAAATAATAAAAAATTTCATAATATAAGACATGAATTTTTTTGGTATACACATAAGCAATGAAAATAATTTCATATTAGTCGAGGCTCATTGTAAAGACCATCATAGCGGATAAGGTCCATTACTGAACTGAGTTCACTCCACGTTCTAGTCCTATATTACTGAACCATGATCGTTTCCCATTCTACCCCTATCTATCTCATGAGATATAAATATTTACCCAATGAATTAGAGGTAGATATAGGTCCTACCCATCTAGTAATGAAATCATTTTTACACATTCCACATAAACATAAATCATTCATCAAAACCTAAGGAATAAAATGGGTTTCTTGAACATCATTTCACAATAACGTAATCCATGAAAAATGGATTTCATAAATATAATTACATAATAAACAAATCAAACCATAGGAAAAATATGGATCATATACTTGAAACATATCCTTATTAAATAATATTATCATAGATGGAAAACAATTTTGATAAAACACTTGAAATTAATTTTTGAGAAAAATATCCTTTCTTATTCAAAAATTTTTTATTTTATTAAAAAACCTTTAAAAATAACCATGATATATTTTAAGGGAATAATCTAGAAAATAAGGTGTTATTAAAGCATAAAAATAATTCATGTAGTATAAGTTAAAAAACAATCTTCTCATACTTTTGACAGAAAAGTCAAAAATTTCCTCATATCGAAATCGACAAAACATTCTTTTTATAAAGTTTAATAAAAATTCACCAATGGGTAAAATTGAATTTAATTTTTTTTATAAGTATCAAAATAATATTAAATATTTGGAAACATGAACATGGATGATGAATATTCCCCATCAAATACTTATATATAAGCAATATCAGTTAAAAATGAGATTGTGAGATTTTCCCTTACCTTATGTCCAATTTCTTCCATATATTTCCAAAAATCATTTATATGAGTTTTAAAAATATTATTAACTTGTATAAGAACCAAAATAATATTTACTATATCATATATTATTTATTTATGACTTTATATTACCTATTCATTTAACAATTCTTTGTTAAAGAAATGTTTTTTTGTAATAATCGCTTTGTTTATCGAACGAGTTTTTACATGTTATTCTTGATCTTATTACTTAGATAATTATTGAATTATATAAATAATGTAAAAAATGATTTATATATTACATATATTCATTATATTAATATATATATATATATAATAGATAAATAAATGTAATGGAATACACCGTTCATGGAGATGGTAGAGCGTACGTACGCCTGAATACCATTTCTGTTTTCTTATTATATTGAATGGAAGAAAGTAAGTGAAGTATATATATATATATATAATTCTAGTATCATTATTATTTCATATATTTCATGATTATTTATTATATATTATTTATAATCATCCTTGAATAGTAAACATGGAGAATGAATCTCATCGCATTGTGGATATGGTAAGCCATATGTACGCACGAGCGACAATATCAATACCTTAATGGTTAAATGGTATAGAATTGGATGATATATTAATTTTAAAGAATAATCATCACGAAATATTCATTATTTTAATCTTTTATATTCATATTTATATCCATTGAAATAAATTATAGATAAAAAATAGTTTACACCATGACGTGGAGATGGTAAGCCACACGTACACCCATATGGTTATAATTTTTTTGTAGGATAGGTAAAATGAGTAATATGGTTGTATAATAATAATAATAATATATAATATTATATTATATGCTGGATTTATTAATTTAGTGTGGAAACAAATTCAGAAAAGGAAGTATAAAAAGAAAATAACTTCGAAAGAGTTTGTAAAACAATTACCTCGTCTTCATGTATCTCTTTTAGATTTACACAAATGGACTCCTTATGTTGGATTTATACCCAAAGTATGGACTCTAGGATGAATTGAGACAATTTGGGAGGAAAATAGTTAGGGTTTGGATGATAAAAAAGGCTTTAGCGGTGTCGATAAAAGAGGAGAGGTTCCTATTTATAAGAGTGGGGAGGGGCACTTTAGGAAACTCCAAAACTATTAATTTATTATAAAATTGATTTTCAATTTAAAATAGCTCCATAGTGAGTAATTTAGAATTTGATATGATTATGAGTCTATATTACCTCAACCAATAAATTCTAGACATGTTTCGGTCATAAAATTAATGTTATCTTTTGCCTTTAACCTATAGTTAAACGATTTAACTCTTACCATGAAAATTTGAATTTTTACACTATAGAGTTAATATAATTACTATAAAATTCCAATAAAAACCCAATTAGATAATTTATGATATCATTATCATTATAATAGTTAGTTGGAGGAAGTATATATTTTTTTATGAATTTTATATCTTTTAATAAAATAGTATTTATTTTAAAATATAATCTATGTGAATTTTGACAATATTTTTTATTTGTCTTTTTATAAAAACAATAAAAACTTTATTTATTATAAAAAAACATTAACTAATCCCTAAAATGTCGTAGTAATCCAAAAAATTATTTTTTGGCATATAATATTTCAAATGATGCTTATTTTAATATTATTAATATCATATATTTGATTCCTCTTTTAATAAATCAATTGTTGCATCATCATTGTGTCACCACTTAATTTATTTATATATTTTATAAAATTATAACTAAATTACCATGATTTATATAAAAACATTATCTTTTTAATTACAATTTGTAGATGAATTTATCTTATGTGTAACCCTATATTAATAATGATTTAGTTATTAAAATTATGAGTATTGCATTTTCAAATTATCTGTAAATAAAACTTTGTAAATGTCATATTCTTAACCAAGTGGCATAAAAGGCTATAATTGTCACTAACCAACCTCGAGGCCCATACCATGACTACCCCAAGCCCACCTTCTATAGGCCAGGGGCTGGTGACTAGCACCAAAGGCGTAAATCCTAGAAAAAGGGAAGGAATTTCCTTTATAAATGTAAACAATCACAATAGAGTATGCATGTGAAGTAAGCACTAAGTAAAACTGAGTAAAAAAGTAAGTGTTGGAAAGTAAATGGGCCAGTATACAAACCCAACTAAAAGTACAGTACAAATGAGAAAGAAATTCAATAGCTGTAAAGTAAAGCATTAACTACTGAGTCGTCCCCCTAGAATCCCACCTGAAGGGTGGGTACAGATAGTCTCGTCGGTACCTCAGGTCCATCCATCCGCTCCATGTAGGTCCCGCCAGGTTGTCCACCTCCGGATACTATCCATCTCCACAAGCCTCGACCCTGATCAGTGTTGTCCGTTGTCTACAACCAATGCAACATAGTGTGGGCATTGCCTGTGCAGGGGTGAGTATAACGATACTCAGTAGAGACCCCGAGACCCTGACGGTATCCCGGAATCCATGAAGGATAAACCACAAAGGAAAGATACAAACACGAATTATCAACCAACTCTACTTAGGTATATGCCTATACATATACCTAAGTCACCAATCTCAATTCAGCTCCAACATCCGATCCCTAGCACAATCCAGTCCACAAAGGAAAGAAGTCAATCATACAAATGATAATGATTGAAAGACAAGACTCAGCTCACACAGGTATACTACTCATGAAGAGGGGTGTAGATGATTATATGTAGCCTCTAAATCATCTCCTCTGCCGAACCCACATAGGATCCAAGTACAGAACTCGTCGCTGCCGAACCCACGTAGGATCCAAGTACAGTAACCATCATTGTCGAACCCACGTAGGATTCATGTATAGTCATCATCACTGTCGAACCCATGGGGGATCCAAGTATAGTCATCCTCGTCATTGAACCCACGGAGGATCCCAGCCCGGTAGTCGTTATAGTCACAACCAGCTTTAGGGTTCCCGCACTCAGCATACTTGATTCCAGGAGGGTCCTCTCCTCGATTAAAGGGGGTCGATACATCAGCTGTCACGAAGTCCAGAGTAGATGTATCCCGAAGTTCCGTCTCGTCAAATGGAACTCATCATGACAGACGGTACGTCAATAGAACGCCCGGTTTGAGAGATGTTGGATTTTCCGTTCCAGGGGCCCGGTTGGAAATATACTCATCCCAAACCTATCCCTTTCTCAAAGATGTCCAAAACTCACTTACAGTATCAAAAAAGTACCGTCTCGTCGTAAGGGTCCTTGTGCCGCCGACGACGCGTCGATCGGACACACAGTCTTTATGTAATTCACGTTTAAGTGAAAAGGGCTCGGTCCGTTAGGCCTGATGGGCTGATGGGTCGGGTTGACTCAGTTTTGGGGGTTCCGACCCGGACAAGGGGGCGGAACGGCCTAGTGAGTTGCGCTACCTGGCCCAAGTGGCGCAGCCCGGCACGAGACGGCCCGGCCGGGCGCGACCCGATTGGCTCGGCCAGCCTGCCGAGCGGTCTGAGGGGGCATGCCCCCCGGTTGTCCCAACCAGCGGCGCCAAATGGTGCTGCCCTCCCAATCTGGCTTTCTAGGCTGGCCGACCTTCTGGAGTAAGCGGCCGGCACGAATGGGCCGCAGGTTCTCCAGTGCGGTGGCCTCCTGGTGCCGCGGTTTTGCTCCACCCGGTCCTTCTGCCGAAGCGTCTCGTAATGTGGGCCGCAGTTTCTGTTGCACAACCGGTGTGATGGTTCCTATTTCTTCCACCACAGCCTACTCTGGCCACGGTTCCATGTCCCCAGCATGGCGCGATGGCGCCGTGATTCCTTTGTCGCGTCCTTCTTGGCCGCACCTTTTCTTTGCATGTGCGACGGCGGCTCTTGAGCTGCCGGTCTCTTCCACGTTCTGCCTCCGATCGTCGATTCCATAAAATTAAACAACATCAAATGGAGGGTCATCAGGCCGTGTTCGTTCAATCGATGCCCTCTGCATTAAGCGATAACAATAGGCCGAGAAAATCATGGTTATAAAACAAAGAACCGAGGCATAATTTTAATCCATTAATATTGAACATAACCCCTACCTCGATAATTGATGTCATATGTCGGGCGTCTTGGTAGATGACATCATGATGAAAGGATTCAAATGCATCGTCGGAGTGCGTCTGAGGAGGAAGCGACGTCTCCTCAATTATTGCAGAGAAGACAATGGTTGGCGCGTCATCATTCTTCGTGGAACCGACGTTCTTCATCGAAGAATTCACCATTCTTCGTCGGAGAAGAAAACTATTCTCTCCAGAGCTCTCTCTCACTTAACACAATGAAATGCCTCCCAAAATAAAATAATAAGCTACCCTCATTATTTTATTAACACAAGAAATTTCAAATTCAAACATTCAAACACCTAATTAATTAAATAAAGAGGTTACATTCATTAATTAAGGTATGTTGGAAATAGTTAAAGAGATGGAGAGGGAGAGGAAAGGTCCTCAAAAATTAATGGGGTTGTCATGAATTAATGGAGTGAGGGAGGTGGAGAGTTTGGGAATTAAAGGGGTGTTGCCAATTTAATGAAGGGGGTTTAAAGAGTTTAGGGGAAAATGAAAGGTTGGGGCTCGTGTGGGCCCCACCAGTCAAACATAAACACATGGGTAGTTAGGTGGTTGTGGGTCCCACCCTTAACTCCCATTTGTAGGATATAACTACCTCAGATATAAATAATATTGTACACACCAATTTTATTTATTTTAAGCTAATTACCCAATTATTAACTTTCGACCTGCATAAAATACAACTGCGGTGAAGGTCCCCTTAAAAGAATATAGGCACTTCGAGTTCATTGGTGCCCTTGGATTTCGATTCTGAGCACCAGTTCAAAAGATAGAAAAACCCTCTCATTCGTTTACTGAACGTACCCGAGCTAGACTTCGGAAATTGAATCCAGGCACACTGGGCCTCAGAATCAGGTCCTG
This sequence comes from Viscum album, assembly GCA_963277665.1. Classification (NCBI taxonomy): domain Eukaryota; kingdom Viridiplantae; phylum Streptophyta; class Magnoliopsida; order Santalales; family Viscaceae; genus Viscum; species Viscum album. The sequence continues at coordinate 917,972,914 of OY728157.1, forward strand.
TCAGAAGCCACAGACTCGTAAAATTCCAAAGTATTTATGAAAAACCTTTCCTTGAAATTTCTGGGTCTTTACATTACTCCCACCTCAGGTATTTACGTCCCCTTAAAGCTATAACATAAACTAGGGAAACAAATGAGGGTATTGAGCATGCATCTGAGCCTCCCACTCCCATGTGCTCTTCTGGAGGTTCCCGTGCTGCCAACGAATGCACACCAGAGGAATCGAACGTCCACGTAGGACCCACTCCTATCGATCCTCGATCTCCACCGGTACCTCCACAAATGTCTCCCCATTATCAATGTCTAGATCCCCATGATCAATGATGTGGGTCGGGTCGTGCACGTATCTCTTCAACTGAGATATGTGGAAGACGTTGTGCAACCGGTGCAACTGAGGTGGAAGGGCCAGGCAGTAAGCCACCTCACCTACCCTGATGAGGACGTGGAATGGTCTGATTAAGCATGGAGATAACTTTCCACCCCAACCAAATCTCCATAATCCACATCTAGGTGAGATCCGTAAGAAAATGTGGTCGCCATCCTCAAACTCCAGTGGTCTCCGTCTCCTATCAACATAGGACTTCTATCTGCTCTATGTAGTCCTCATCCACTGCTGGATGATCTGCACCTTCTCCTTCATAGCCTGAACCATCTCTGGTCCTACAAGTGTTGACTCCCCTAGGTCAGTCCAACACAAAGGTGATCTACAAGGTCGGCCGTACAGTGCCTCGTATGGTTCCATCCCGATGGTGGAGTGGTAGCTATTGTTGTATGCAAACTCCACCAAGGGTAGGTGATCCTCCCAGCTGTGACCAAAGTCAAGGACACATGCATGGAGCATGTCCTGGGGTGTTTGAATGGTCCTCTCCATCTGGCCATCTGGCTGAGGATGAAAGGTAGTGCTCATGCGTAGCTGCGTCGCAAATGCCTCCTGCAACCCCTTCCAAAGCCGGGAAGTAAAGTGAGCATCTTAATCAGAGACGATAGATGATGGCACACCATGTAGCAGTATGATCTCCTAAATGTAGAGGCATCCCAAACCCTCTACTATTCCCTTCTCTCTAATCAGAATGAAGTGGGCTGACTTGGTGAGTCGGTCAACGATCACCCATATGGAGTTGTGTCCTTTGAAAGTACATGGGAGCCCTGTCACGAAATCCATGTATATTTTGTGCCACTTCCACTCCGGAACCTCCAAGGGCTGTACCAAACCTGATGGTACCTGGAGCTCCGTCGTCACTTGCTGGCAAGTGAGGCATCGTGGAATGAACTCTGCTACAACCTTCATCATACCCGGCCACCAGTGCTATCGTCTGAGGTCCTGGTACATCTTTTCTACTTCTGGATATACCGCTAGAGGGGAAGTGTGAAACTCCCATAGCACTTCCTCCTGCAGTGAAACTGGTACCATGGTACATCCCCTGAAAAGGATGATGTGCTCTCCTCCTTCAGAAAATACATCAGGCGCCTGTCCTGTAGAAATCTGAGCACGTCACATATCACAGTCAACGTCCCCATGCTATGCCTCTCTAACCCACTGATGTAGTGGAGTAGTGACTGTAGAAAGGCTGCCTCATCTCTATCCACGAAGGATATCTGCAAAGCGGCTAACTGATCTGTCGCCTCTCCAAGTAGCTGAATGCCCAGTCTCTTACTGAGAGCATCAGCTACTACGTTCCCCTTCCCAAGAGTATATACTATCTCAAATTCATAGTCCTAGAGGAACTTGATCCATCACTATTGTCTCAGGTTCAGGCACTTCTGCGAGAAAATGTACCTGAGACTCTGGTGGTCAGAGTAGACTGTAAAGCGCTCACCTATCAGATAGTGTTTCCACATCATCAAGGTGAAGACCACTGCTGCTAACTCCAAGTCTTGGGTAGCGTAGTTCTGCTAAAGCTGCCTCAACTATTGTGAACCATAGGCGACCACTACCCGCTCCTGCATCAGGACACACCCGAGTCTGGTCCCTGATGCGTTGCAGTAAACTGCGTACCCAATGCCCTCCTCTGATAGTCTCGAGATGGGCACACTGGTCAATCTCTACCTCAGCTCTTGGAAGCTATTCTGGCATCTATCTGACCACACGAATGGTTTCCCCTTCTTCTTCAAAGCAGAATGTGGCGCTGAAACTTTGGAGAAGTCTGGCACAAATCTCCGATAGTACCCAGCCAGACCTAAGAAACTCTGCACCTCCGTCATGCTCCTAGGTGGATCCCAAGCTAGTACTACCTCGATCTTTGCAGTATCCACAGTAACTCCTGCCTCCGAGATGACGTGCCACAAGAAGTGAACCTCTCGAATCCAGAACAACACTTCGAAATCTTACCATAAATCTGGTGCTCTCGGAGTGTGTCCAGTACAACCCGTAAGTGGTAGGCGTGCTCCTCCTCAGTAGTCGAGTAAATCAGTATGTCGTCGATGAAGACTGTGAAAAAATTATTGAGGTAAGGCTGGAATATCCTATTCATGAGACTAATGAACACTTCTGGTGCGTTGGTTACACCTAAGGGAATAACCAAGAACTCGTAGTGGCCATATCAACACATGAAGGTCATCTTATGCACATCCTCGTCTCGAACTCTAACATGATGATAGAATTAACTAAGGTCTATCATTAAGAACCATCGTGCTCCCTTGAGATGATCAAAGAGGTCTTCAATCCTCAAGAGTGGGTACATGTTCTTTACGGTCACCTAATTCAGGAGACGGTAGTCGAAACACAGTCGTAAGATCCCATCCGCCTTTTTGGTGAATAAAATCAGTGAAGCCCAGGATGAAACACTAGGTCATATGATTCCCTTTCCCTGTAAGTTCTCCAGATGTACCCGCAGCTCACGAAGCTCAGCGGGAGCCATCCGATATGCTGGAGTAGATATCGGTGTTGTCCTGGGGTATAGGTCAATGTAGAAGTCTACCTCTCTGCGAGGAGGTAGTCCTGGATTGTTGCCAGGAAAAACGTCTGCATACTGATCCACCACAGTAGGAAAACTCGAAATACGCACATCAACTGCTCCTAGGATGAGACTTTCCAACTAATGAGTGATCGACTGCTCTCTCTTATGCGTAAGTCAGTCCTATGATGAAAAGGCTCCCTTCTCGCCGGTGAAGGTGAACCTGGTCCCATCTGTGCGGACACACCACACTTTGTGCCTCATTCAGTCGATATGGTCATGGACTATAGATAACCAATCCGTACCCAAGATGACGTCGTAAGGCCTCGACGCCACTACAAGAAGATCCTAGCCCAAGCTCTCGCCTCCTGGAGTAAGCTCACACTGCCGGCACTAGTGCGTAATGTTCGAGTCTTCTTCTGTAGGAATCTATAGCCGTAAGGATTGAGCCAACGGCTCCGTTGGAATCTCCAAGAACTGAACAAGGGAAGAAGAAAAAAATAATGACTCACTCATGTGTCTATAAGAACTACAGAAAGGGTGGAGTAGACATATATAGTACCTCGAATCATCTCAGGTGCACCGTGGTCGTAGGCCCCGACTACCTGGAGCTGAGCCTGCCCCTATCTGCCAGCTCCCTATGGTCAGGGTGGTCCTCATCTTGGTGGTGGTGGTAAATCCTTGAAGCATCGTCCACCAGCTACTGCTCGGCCAGCTCCTCTGCCTCGTCCGCTTGGTCCCTGCGGACCGACATGGTCGAACCTCTGCCTCTGCCTGAAAGGTACGTCTGCTGTCTACTGCTCCTCTGCATGGCAGGCCAGGCAGTCACGAGCCATGTTGACATGCCCACCGCATGCATAGCACTACCATCCCCTCGTATGACTGGCTCCACACTGTGTTCCCCGCACATCAAAACCAGTATCGTGAGGTCGCCCACCGGATGGCCTTATCCTTTTGGACCTCTACGACATCTGTCTACTACCGACTACAGAAGACTCCGCTGAGTGTCGCCCTGTGGTGGGTCTCGCTGCTGGCATAGGCTCGATAAGAAAGATCTCCACAGGAAGGGCTCGCTCCAGTACTCTTGCCTGCGTCGGAATGCTGAGAGAGATCATAGAATCCCTGATCTCATGCCTCAGTCCCTGCTCAAAATTCCAGGCCCGGAAGAATGGGTCCCGTACCATGTCCATGGAGTAGCGCGAGAGGTCGGTAAATCTCGCTACGTACTGTGCTACTGTCATAATGACCTGCCACAGCTATAGTAACTCCTGGATGCGCACCGCATGGAGGGTGGCTGAAAAACAACTCCGAGTAAAAGAGGATCTCGAAGTCCGTCCAAAGTAGTGATGCCTCGTCGTGCACCTGGAGCATCAGGCTCCACCATATACCTGTTGCTGCGTGCAGGAGAATCGTGACAAGGATCTCCATAAAGTCTGCTGGTGTCCCTACCAATATGAAGACTCTGATGATATCCTCCAGCCAATCCTCAGCTGCCTAAGGGTTCGTCTCTCCGCAAAATCTGGGCGGACTCTGTCACTGAAACTCGTGCAATGCACTCAGGCAGTGTTCACTCTCTGCTGCTAGGGCTGGTGATATCAGTGGCTCAGCGGGTAATGGTATTGCTGGTGCCTCAGCTGTAATGGGGCCCTTCAACGAGACCTCGTCGCTCAGTGGGCTGCCATCTCGCACATAGCTCAGAACCATAGCTGGCTGCCTATGTGCGGAATTACTGAATTGAAACAAGTGCACCATGGTCAAACAGTATACCTGGTGAGCTGACACAAAGTAATCACAAAGAAAACTTTTGAAACACACATGCAATCAGTGTTTCTGAGTTCTGAGTCGGAAATCAGAAGTCATGGTCCTGGTGTATGGATACGTCGGCCGCTACACCAACACTAGACTCCCTGGAATGAAAACCACACTCAACACTCTTAACACTATTGCTTCACAGAGAAGAAATTATCAGAGTCCTGAGTTTTGAGGTAGAACCAACTCCTCTGATACCAATTTTTCACTACCCGCCCTCAGGGCCCATGCCGTGACTACCCCAAGCCCGCCTTCCACAGACCAGGGTTGGAAACTAGCACCAAAGGCGTAAATCCTGAAAAAATGGAAGGAATTTCCTTTGTAAAAGTAATCAATCACAGTAGAGTATGCAAGTGATGTAAGCACTAAGTAAAACTGGGTACAAAAGTAAGTGCTTGAAATTAAATGGGCCAGTATACAAACCCAACTGAAAGTATAATACAACAGCTATAAAGTAAAACAGCACCCACTGAGTCGTCCTCCAGGAATCCCACCTGAAGGGTGGGTATAGATAGTCTCACCGGTACCTTGGGTCCATCTATTCGCTCCGTGTACATCCCACCAGGTGGTCCACCTCCGGATACCATCCAGCTCCACAGGCCTTGACCTCGATCAGTGCAGTCCATCATCTACAACCGACACAACATAGTGCGGGCATTGCCCATGAAGGGGTGAGTATAACGATACTTAGTAGGGACCTCGAGACCCTGAAGGTCTCCCAGAATCCACGAAGGATAAACCACAATGTAATTATTCAAACACGAAGTATCAACAAACTCTACTTAGGTATATGCCCATACATATACCTAAGTCACCAATCTTAGTTCTGATATAACTTATTAGCCTAAGAACAATCCAGTCCATATAGGAAAGAATTAAATCATACAAATGATAATGATTGAAAGACAAGACTCATCTCACACAGGTATACTACTCACGAAGAGGGTTGGAGATGATAAGATGTAGCCTCTGATTCATATCCTCTGCCGAACCCACGTAGGATCCAAGTACAGAAGTCGTCACTGTAGAACCCACATAGGATCCAAGTACAGTAACCATCACTGTCTAACCCACATAGGATCCAAGTATAGTCATCATCACTGCCGAACCCACAGAGGATCCAAGTACAGTCGTCTTCCTTGTCGAACCCACGGAGGATCCAAGCACGGTAGTCGTTGTAGTCGCAACCAGCTCTAGGGTTCCCGCACACATCGTACTCGATTCCCGGAGGTTCCACTCCTCGATTAAAGTGAGTCGATAGATCATATGGAATGAAGTCCAGAGTTGACGTATCCCTAAGTTCAGTCTCATCAAAAGGAACTCAACGTGACAGACGGTGCGTCAATCAGATGCGCTGTCTGAGAGATATTGGCTTTTCTGTTCTAGGGGCCCAGTTGGAAATATACTAATCCCAAACCCGGCCGTTTTTCAAAGATTCCCAAAACCCACTTAGAGTATAAAAATGTAAATTATCATCGTAAGGGTCCTTGTTCCGTAGAAGGCGCATCGATTGGACGCGCGATATTTACGTAATTCAAGTTTAAGTGAAAAGGGCCCGGTCCGTTAGGCCCAAGGGGCTGACGGGTCGGGTTGACTCGGTTTTGGCAGGTTTGACCTGGAAAAGGGGTCGGACCGGCCCGGTGAGTTGTTCGGCCTTGCCCGAGGGGTGTGGCCCAAAGGCCGAGCGGTCTGAGGGTGACAACCCCCCCTGGCTGTCCGAACCGACGATGCCATTTGGTGCCACCCTCCCAAACCAGCCGGCTAGGCCTGCCTGCCTTCTGGCGTAAGCGGCCCGCACAAGCCGGCTGCGGGTTATCTAGAACGACGCCCTCCTGGCACCGCAACTTTGGTTTACCCGGCTGGACGACAGGCCGGCCGGTCCTTCCCCCTAAGAGGCCCGCAAGGCGGGCCGCGGTTCCTGCTACACAGCCGGCGCGACAGCACCGGCTTCCTCCACCGTGGCCTGTGCTGGCCTCGGCTCCGTGTCCCCAACACGGCGCGATGGCGCTGTGCTTCCTCCACCATGTCCCTCTTGGCCGCGGATTTTCTTTGTGTGTGCGACGGCAGATCTTGCGCCGTCGGTCTCTTCCACGTTCCACTTCCGGTCATCAATTCCATAAAATTAAACAAGATCAAACGAAGGGTCCTCGGGCTGTGTTCTTTCGGCCCGCGCCCTCTGTGTTAATCAATAGAAAAAGGCCGATACAATCAAGGTTATACAACAATGAACCGAGGCACAATTTTAATCCATTAAAATTGAACATAACCCCTACCTCGATAATTGACGTCCTACATCGAGTGACGCGGAAGATGGCGCCGCTAGGAAATGATTCATAGGCGTTGGAGGAGTGTGTCCGAGGAGGAAGTAGTGTCTCCTCACTTTTCGTGGAGAAGAGAATGGTTGGTGCGTCATCGTTCTTCGTGGAATAGGAATTATTCATCAAAGAAGTCACCGTTCTTCGTCGGAGAAGAAAACTATTCTCTCAAGAGCTCTCTCTCCCTTAACACAACGAAAGCCCTCCCAAAAAAAAATAATAAGCTACCCTCATTATTTTATTAACACAAGCCTTTTCAAATTCAAACATTCAAACACTTATTTAATTAAATGAAGAGGTTCCATTCAATAATTAAGGTATGTTGGCAAGAGTTAAAGAGAGGGAGAGGGAGAGGAAAGGTCCACATAAATTAAAGGGGTTTTCATGAATTAATGGAGTGAGGGAGGTGGAGAGTTTGGCAATTAAAGGGGTTTTGCCAATTTAATAAAGGGGGTTTAAGGAGTTTTGGGGAAAAAGAATGGTTGGGGCTCATGTGGGCCCCACCTATCAAACATCCACACTTGGGTAGTTAGGTGGTTATGGGTCCCACCCTTAACTCCCCTTTGTAGGAAATAACTACCTCAGATATAAATAAAATTGTACACACCAATTTTATTTATTTTAAGATAATTCCCCAATTATTAACTTTATACCCGCTTAAAACGCAACTGCGGTGAAGGTACTCTTAAGCGAATACCGGCAATGCGAGTTCATCGTTGCCCTCAGATTTCGATTTCGAGCACCAGTTCAAAAGATAGAAAAACCCGCTCATTTGTTTACTGAACGTTCCTGAGCTAAACTTCGAAAATTGATTCCGGGAACACTGGGCCTTGAAATCATGTGTCGTCAGAAGCCACAGACTCATAAAATTCCAAAGTATTTATGAAAAAAATTTCTTTGAAACTTCTGGGTCTTTACAATAATTTCGACATAAGGATGCTTTTTTTCTAAAACCACTCATCCAATGAAGTTAGTACAAGTGTTATGGTATGTTTATAGTATTATAATATTATTTTTACCCTTATTCACATGATTTACCCTTTAACCGTGGTAAATTAAATACTAATGTTACTATTCACCAAAAATTATTTTGATCCTATTAGGCTGAATTTTTCATATTTATTAATATTGTGTATTTAATTTTTTTAAATTTTAATTCATAGAAGTGATAATTTTTTTTGGAATTTTAATCCCACAAATTTGGCTAGAAGGTAGGTTAAAGAGATGTTCAAAAGTTCAAAAAAAAATTTAATCTAATTTCATTATAAAAATTATCCGAGTAAACTATATTGGATATATGTATTATTTATCTATTGAGAATTTAAAATCAATTTAAAGTAAAATAATTATTTAAATGAAAAAAATCTGGTTAACAACAATGCAGTATTTTTCACTTTTCATCAAAATTTGAATCCTTTCAGAACAATACCAAAAATTCACCCCAACCAAACTTTTATATTCCAAATTAAAAAATGAAGGCTATTTAAAAAAATAGAATTTATAAATTTTATAATGTGGTTAATACTATTCATAACCGCTTTTTAAATGGCTAGTTTGATAGGTCAACGTGCACTTGAACTCTGTGTTTCATGCAATGCAAGCTATTGAAGAAAATGAATTTATTTAAGAAGAGACATATAGTAAAATCTTGGGGTATTACATTCTACCCCCCTAAATTTAATTTCACACTCTAAATTATTCACTTTGATACAAACTCATGAGGGTACCTCTACCTCATCACATCTTCAAGTACCCATGTAGCTTCCTCAAATTGGTGGTTCCTCCATAAAACCTTTACCAAGAAAGTGGTCCTATTTTGTAGAATTTTTTTACTAAAATCCAGAATCTCTATCAGTTGTTCATCATAAGAAATATGTTTCTCCAGCTGTATGACTTTCGAGTTTAGTATATGTGAAGGATCAATTATGTATTTTCTTAATAGATATACATGGAACAAATCATGAACTTGATAGAGATTCAGTGGAATTACCAATTGGTAAGATAACTTCATAACATGATCCAGAATTTCAAAAGAAAAAATATACCCAGGGATCAATTATCCCTTCATATCAATTCTCATTATGCTCTTACAGGGAGATATTTTTAGAAACACTATGTCACACATTTAAAAATCTAGGTCTTGTCATTAGTTGTTAGCTTAATTTTTTGTTAACTCTGAGCTGCTCTTATGTGTTGTTGAATATATCCAACATTTTATTCCATTTTGTTAATAAATCAGGTCCTAATAGTTTTCTTTCCCCAAATTCATCCTAGTAAGTTGAAGTTATGCACTTATTTCAATAGAGGGCTTCATAAGGAGCCATCCTAATACTGTAGTGAAATATATTATTGTAAGAAAAATCCAGAAAATGTAGGTTTTGATCCCAAAAATCATTGAAATCCATATAGAAAGATGTCAATATGTCTTCTAGAGTTGGAAATTTTCTCTCAGAATGATCCTCTGTCAGTGCATGATAAGTAGTGCTGAAACATAACTCTATATCCAGAGCCTACTAAAGAAATTTCCAGAACTTTGAGGTAAACCTCATATCCCGATCATATATAATTGAAAGTGGTACTCCATTTAATCTTACCAATGACTTTATATATATATCCTGGAAAGATATTAAGAGATAAATCCTCTCTAATAGCAATGAAGTGTTCCAAATTCATAAGGCGATAAACTATAACCCATATAGAATTATAGCCTTTAGATGTCTTGGTAAGTCAGATGAAAAATTCTATTGTGATGTTTTCCCATTTCCATTCTGGTATGGGCAATGGTTGTAACATACCCTTAGACTTCTGTCTCTCAGCCTTAACTTTCTGGCAAACCAAGCACCGAGATATATATTCAGAAACATCTCTTTTCATGACATCACAAAAATACTCTTACATTTCCCTTTACTTATTTTTTCTTTTAGGATGAATAGAGAATGAAGAACTATGAGCCTCATTCAACATATGCTTATTTAATTTTGTTATGGGAGGAATACCAACCTCGTTCCTAAACCATATTATTCCATCAAAATCAAGATTGAATTCAGGAACATTTCTCACATTCTTTTGTAGATCTACATCTTCCTTATGATCCTTATTAATCTTTACTTATATAGATAGTTGAACATTAATTTCAGAAAGATAATATTTCCGTTGGGACCAATTTGTGTATGAAGATTGTATTTTTTGTCAATGGGTGTCAATGGATGTCAATAATGATCAACGTGAATAAAAGAACTATCATAAGTAAAATGGAGAAAGGAATTTAGATGATTGATACACTGATCCTAAGTGTTATTTGGAATAAGTAAAATAAAAAGAGAAGAAGAGGGTGTGATGAGACTTGGAATTGCAAGGTGGCCATGCATGTGTTTTGAGATAGAAAGTGGCCATGCATTTCAATGCATACTTAGTTTTCTACTAAGTACTCTTATAAGTCTTACCTAAAAAAATAGAGCCAACCCACTAGCCATCGAGCCTTCCTCGACTCGAGGCTCATGTGGGACCACAGAGGTTGACCGCGCCCATGAGTAAGCCATCCCAGCTAGCCTACAAGAGGCACATGGGGGACATGTATAAGCTCCGGGGTAATCATAGTTGGTGCTAGGAGCGCACCAGAGGAGGCTGAGTGGGTGCTAGGAGCGCACCCGAGGAGAATCGATGCGAGGTGGCATTAGAGGGTGGAGAGGAGTAATCTGGTGATAAGGCCTCATGAATTGATTGATAAACCACAGCTCTTCCACATCTTTGTTTTGATGTGGTATGAATATTTTAATGAACAATCTAATCTAAGTCGTCCATCTAATCCCACACACAATCTCGGTCGCACATTGTATCTTGTGTCCAGTGATATAATCCGAGCCGTTCATTATCCTCACGGAATGTATGCTTCAACCAGTGCTATCTGATATCCTCTTCTGAGGTTCTCTTCAACCTCTGAACACCCACATGCACCTGCGAACCAGTGCTCAAGATGAATGATGATCTCACCACTCCGGTCATCGATTGATCTTAGTTCAAGCCCATAGTGATTGTCTGTATGCTACGATCACATGCATGTAATTAAATTTTCATTCATGTGAATGAAATGAAGAACGAGAAAATGGATGAGGCAAATGAAGTTTCTAATGCCATGTGGATTTGAACAGGGATTGAAAGAGTGATACATGACATCTTGAATAGATGAACGATCAGTGAGAAGGCAACAAGTTTGAAAAAGGAAATATCCAAGATATGTGACATATAGCCATGAAGGTTTGAAGATATTAAAGAACCGAAGAACATGGTTATTCAAGGAAGAATCTTTAAGAGCATATCATGTGTATTTTGGACGCTGAAAAGCACTGATATCTACTTATAAAAAGAAACCCACTGATTTGAAAAATCACTACTTCTTAAAAAACCTTTCAGGAGCTATTATTCTGAGAAACAATGTTTCTTCAATATTTAAAGTTCAAGGAGTATGCACGATCCATGAACTGCTCTAGGTCTATGATTAATTTTCTATATACTGATCTTGTTGGCAAAGAGGTGAACTACGTACCACTCTGGTTCGTGAGGAAGAAGAGATGAAAACAACTTCGGGTTCATGAGGGGAAGAGACAACATACTATTTTGGGTTCTCAGAGTAAAGGTCCCATGTACCACTCAGATTGACCGTGTTTCTCTCTGGTTCACAGTGAAGAGTGTCCTGAAAGTGGAAGTCCCACGTACCACCCAGTGCGCGGAGGATAAACGCATGTCACGAGGTTCACGAAGGAAGCCTGCACATCCCTTGTGCAAGGAGGGGTGGTGAATCATCTTGGTTTGTGGAGGAGACAAGAAAACTTGTGCATAAAAGAACTCTATACATATGGTGTGTAAAAGTAAAACAAGAAACTCCATGCCAAACCTAAATTCACGCATTAATGTTTGAATAAAATCACATAATATAAATATTATCAAATTAAAGTGAATAGTGTGTGTTGAGGAAGGTAGAAGGAATATTTTTCATGGTGATGGGAAGTGCATGTATATATTCTTATTAATGATTTGAAGATGTACATACATAATGTGTAAGAACATCTGAACCAAGTGGTGAGAAAGAAAATAAAGAGAAGGGGAAAGGAAGTCATGTGTTTTCTTAACGAAACCACATCCATTTGGGGATTCACATAAGAAAGTAGAAGACAAAGTGCATGAATTCATGCATTCACATGCATAAGTGAATACTTTGAAGATAATCATCATAAAACAATGGTGCACGTGTGTAAATTATTGAAGAGAAAGAGCACATATATATAGCCACATGAATGGTCACGTGAAAACATGGAATAAGAAGAGCTGATTCTGATGATTCCTAGTGAACTGATTTTCCGAATTTGAACAATCATGAAAGAATTACATCATGTTGTTTCACTGGAGAAGAAGATTGAACATAAAAAGGATCAATTCTAGTTCTCAATGCAATCAATGTCTCATACTGAATGGGAGGCAAAGTCTTCCATGCCTATCCATTGAAAGGACCTTCACGTTCATAAACTGAGTGTGACTTCACCCAGGGCAGTGAGCTAGGGGGAGTCAACAGAAGTGATCTAAGGGAAGAAGTGAGATATACCTAAACTTTTTTAAAGGCAATGTTCCTAGGACATAATGACTATACATGAACCTTTTAATCTATAGCTAGTGAAGAATAGTGGAATTAGGTACGACCGACAACCTGTCGGTATATGCTCCTTGGACGCAGCACTTAGTGGTGAACCAAGTAAAAGGGACAAGTTTTTCTTCGGCATTTGAATGTTTTAATTACTTCACATATCCATCATACAGGTTTAATTATGTTCCTACCAACGTGGGAACAAGATCCAATAAACTAGAGAAAAAGTTGACACCCAAATTTACCCCCTGTCAGGGCAACCTAGGGTCCATCAATTTCTCCCCTTCCTTAAAATATAAAGATCCATAATTTCAATTCCATAAATATTGGATCTTTTGTGATCCTCATCATGGATAGGCTTGCATGGTCCTTTCGACTAAAATACTCTACCACATTGTTCGCTTTCCCAGGATGGTAGTGTATCGAGCAGTCGTAATATTTAATCAACTCTAATCATCTTCTTTGGAACATATTCATCTCATTTTGTGTGAAAATATAATTTAAACATTTATGATCAGTATAAATATTCCACCTTTCATTTTATAGACAATTCCTCCATATATTTAATACAAAGATTACTATAGCTAATTCCAGATCACGAGTTGGGTAAAATTTCTCATGGATTTTGAATTGACGCGAGGGATAAGATATCACCAAATAATTTTTCATGAGAAAACATCCTGACTCCTTTTTGGATTCATCACTGTAGATCACTAACCTTTCTCCACTACAAGTCAGTGTGAGCATAGGTTCACTGGCTAACATTATTTTTTGCTCTTTAAAATTTTCCTCACATTCTTTCGTCCATACGAACATAACTCCTTTCCGAGTCAACTTGGTGAGTGGATTAGATAGTTATGAAAAATATTTCACAAAACATCGATAATATCCATCCAAACCAAGAAAACATTAGTTCTTAGTTACCATTGAATGTCTAGGAAAGCTTTCAATAAGTTATACTTTTTCTGGATCCACAAATATCCCCTCTATTAAGATTATATGACACAAAAATGAAACATTCTAAATCAAAAAGTCACACATCGTAAATTTTGAATAAAGATTCACCTTTTGTAGGGTATTCAGTACAATTCTCATGTGATCATCATGTTCTTCCTTGATCTTAGAATATACATGAACAACGTCTATAAATACTAAAAAATGATCAAGATAGTCTCGAAAGAATATACTTATTAGATCTATGAAGATAGTGGGGGAATTATTAAGACCAAAATGCATCACTATAAATTCATAATGTCCATACCTTGTACAGAATATCATCTTTGATATATCCTCCTTCTTTATCCTTAATTGATGATATCCTGAATGAAGATTAATATTGGAAAATTATTGATCTCTGTGTAGTTGGTCAAATAAGTCATCAATGTGTGGAAGAGGATATTTTTTTCTTGAAAATGATCTTGTCAAGTATTCGATAATTATTGAAGAGTCTCATTGATCCATATTTCTTCTTAACAAATAGAATTGGTGAACCTCACGGTGATGCACTAGGGTGTATGAATCCCTTGTCAATATTCTCTTGGAGTGGCTTCTTTAATTCTTGTAACTCAATTGGGGCCATTATATAAGGTTTCTTTGAAATAGGCATAACACCCGGTATGAGATCTATTGAAAACTCAACTTCATGATTTGGTAGAAGACCTATAAACTATCCAGAAAGACATCAAAAAATTCTTGTAAAATAGGTGTGTTCTTAATTGTGATTTTCTCCCAAGATATTTGAGTTAGTTAACCTTCATTTATTGGAATCAAGACCCATAAGATGGAAGAAATTTCCACTAGAAGGTCATACTCATCCTTCCATCGATAGATGATCATAGATTGATATATAATATGAAATGTGACTTCCCTTCCTAGGAAATTGATATGAGCTCCATATAGAGAAATCCTATCCACGCCAGGAATAAAATCAAATTCTATTAAAGGAAGGATCACAAGATTTGCAGGAGGCACATTCCCATAAACTTCCACTGGAGAAGAATTATAATCTTTTGATGCGACCATTTTTCCATTAGGAGTTATCATAGCTAACTCAAAATCTAATTATTTAGGCAATACCGTGATACCATTTAAAATTATTCAAAAATAAATGAGTGGGTGGATGTAGAAAAAAATAAAACATTTTTGACAATAGAGTTGATGGTAAGTTTATTTTCACCACTTCATTATCATATTCCACATCGCCGATTGTGATCACATGTGTAAGAACCCAGATCTTCTTTTCAGGTATGTTTTCCTTTTTCTGGTGTTTTTAGAAAAATAGGAGTTTCTGGAAATTTATTAAGTACACACCGTGTACTTTATATGTACACGCCATGTACTTAGTTACCGCAGGTAGCTGTGTGCTGGCCGTGTAACGACTATGCAAACGATCGTGTGTGGTGACATGGAGGCTGCCTAAAGAGGGGATCGGTAGAGGAAATTACATTCCATGTACCTCAAAAGTAAATGTTTTGTACTTTCATTTTTTCTCTATACGTACTGGGGTCTCACCTGATGGACAGAAACACCCCCTTCTTGACCTAGTTCATTTGAGAGTATCTGTACGGACACCGTTCTTCCCCAAGACCCCTCGATTGAGCATCCGTTATCTGAATCGACCGCCGTTAATTGCATTGGGATTGCCTTGGTAAGCTCTTCCTTCTTATAGAGCTTTATTTCCTAATTCCTCATCTTTCAAGAGTTATCCTAGGTTGAACGTTTTAGATGTTTTTGTAGATCTGTGGTGTTCATGGGTGATTCAAGGCTTGATGTTCTTGTATAACGATTCTACAACACCGAGGTAGGTGGTATGTGCCTTTCTGTAGACAGTTTTCGAGTTTTATGTGAAAAATTTCCCAATAACCTTGAATGAGGTATTGCGTGATTTCTGTTTTACCCCTGTTAATTTTCTACTATGCTTTTATGCCAGAATAGAGGTCGATTGAATGTGAATAGGGTAAATTTATATGCTTCGGAAGTGTTTTCCCATGCATGTTTTTTATGACCATTTGGTTCTGCTTAGCATGTTAGGATACCTTGTTTTTTAACCATGCCTAGTACTATAGGATAGACTGTTTGTTTATCTAACATGTTGTTATGTTGTAGACTGTTAGTCATGTAGTTCTTGAGGTTTACTTCGGCCATTTTGCATTTCAGTGCTCATTTGACTTACACAGGGCCATGAGAACCTGGTGTAGTAGACTATAGGGAGAATGGAGGTCAGGGTTTCTCTAGAGTGTATATTTTTACTATTACGATGGGACACCGTAGGGGGAATTAAGGTAAGTTCTTCCATAGAGTGTTTGTAGTTCCTCGACGCGGGCCACTGGAGGGATGTGACATAAGTGCTTCCCTATAGCGCATTTTATTTACCGATACGAGACTATTGGGGGAATTGGCAATGAGTGATTCCTTATAGAGTCTATGATTAAGTTGAACCAGAGGGGTTAGACCGTGTGAACTTCCCAGAGGTTTTTGTGTTGTTTTGGTTGAACCAGAGAGGTTCGGCTGAGAGTAATTCCCAGAGGGTTTCCTTCTTTGATTAACTACTTACTTGATACATTTTTTTGAATGCATTGAAATTGTAGGAATGTTTACTGTTGAGTACTTCCTTGTTTACAACTTATTTTAACTTATTTCCTACCATATATATTCACTAACTGTTAGGCCTAGATTTTTTGGCGGTTGCCTACTCTGATTAGTCTCACACCCTATTTGGGTCATACTTTTGGGGCCAAACAGTCTATATTGCTGAAGGTATAGATAAGGGAAAGTTCCCTTCTTCATTAGGTACTTGATTGCTGTGGAACAGGATAGCATGGGACAAAGCTGAGGCTTGCGATGCTGAGGAGTTTTATCTGATTTCTTTTTTTTACTTTGGTTTAGTACTATTTTTGTTTCTGACGCTTTCGCTGGGGCACGTGTGCATTTTTCTGTGGAGGAGGTGTAGCCGTTGCCCCGCATTCCCACTTTCCAAAGGCGGGTGACATCCATCGATTATTCAGAGATGTTTGCTCCTTGATCGAAACGGGATAATGGGAGGTCAGTTCTTCCTTTTGTCGATTCCTCCTCAGAACTCGTCACCTAGTCCAGGTCTCCCTTATAGACTTAAGACTTTGTTTGTGAAACTCTTCCTTGCACCATATATTCATGGACACCAGTTAATTACAATACTTCTATCAGGTCATTCCAAGGGGTCCAGTCAGGGCAGCAACCTTCAGTTAGAGGAGTAGTCACGTTGGGCATCACTGGCATGTCTGGGCGCTGGGACACTGAAGTGTCTATCTTCTGTCCCTTATTATGGGGATTCTTAAGGTCGTGGAAGCTTGATTCATCCCACATCGATCATGGGGAATCATATGACATTGGAATATATCTGAGGTTTTTCTCAGCTTCCCTTTTTTAACACAGGGTATGCCGCAAGTTTCACATCCATTGGAGATAGATCTAATTGATCAGAACACAGACTAGAGTGGATCATATGGGTGAAACCCATGGGGAGAAACACAGATGTTAGGGCCAACGCGTGGTGGACCTCCCAGTTACTGTTGAGGGGAATGGGGTACGAGGCAACCTGATCCCACCGGGATGTGGCAGCTGGGGTAAGAATCAGGCTAGATGATGGAGCGATTAAATGAAGTGGATGGTGAATGGGATGGAACCGACATGATGATGATGATAGTTTTTGGATTGATACTCAAAGAGGATTCCTACGTATCCCTGTGGCAGGGAATCAAAGTCTACGTAGTTCATCTGATGATGGCTTACTGCCGATTGGGGTTCCAATGGCTTACTGCTGAATGGAGTGATAATAGCTTATCGCTGAAAGAGGTTCATAGTGTAACTTCATGCGGGATGGGGGTGAACCAATGTGAAGGGGGTCAGAGCGACCAATTGGTGGTGGGCTTGAACCTCAGGGAGGCTTCCTATGCACCCTTCCTTAGAAAGGATCAAAGGCCACGTAGTTCAGGTGGCGTCAGTGAATCGACGTGAAGGAGGACTTGGGGCCCAATGGTTGGTGGGATTGAACCTCAGGGAGGATTCCTACATACCCTGCCTTAGCAAGGATCAAAGGCCACATAGTTTAGGTGGCATGGGGCTTATGATCTAGGCTACCCAAGGTGTTTGTGAACCGGTGTGAATGGGGTATGAGCAATCGGGTGGTGGGTTTGAACCTCGTGGAGGCTTCCTACATACCCTCACTTGGAAAGGATCAAAGTCCTTGTAGTTTAGGTGGTGAATTTTGGGGCTTACACTCTAGGATACCCACAGTGTTGGTGAACCGACGCGAAGGAGGTCGGAACAACTGGGTGGTGGGATTGAACCTCGTGGAGGCTTCCTACGTACCCTGCCTTGGCAAGGTTCAAGGTCCTCATAGTTCCGGATGGTGTGGTGTGTGGGGATTACACTCTATGCTTCCCAAAGAGAATGTCATGGCCGATGCTTACTCTAAGCCCACGTGAGTCATGCTCGGTGTGAGAAACAAGAGGCATCAGAGACCCGACGATCATGTCGTGAAAGGTGCGTTTGTGGGCTGTGTAGTGGGGCTTATGCGTGGTTAGTGGCCCGAGATGTTGGGAATTACTCCAGGATGGAGGCCCGGTGGCGACAAAGCCCAGCGAGAGAGGGATTTGGTACTGATGAAAGGAGGGATCCGGTGTCCATTCCCCCTAGTCATTGGGGCTGAAGAAGAAAGGAGGAGCAGGGATGATGCCTCTTACAAGAAAGCTAGGGGCTTACTCCAGGGTGGTTTCCCTTTCCCCATGGACAAACGCCACTCTGATAAGGAGGATATCATCTCCTGTGAGGGAAGATATCATCCTCTTGGAGACTAGTGGGCATTCATAATGTCCAAGGTGGGGGCACCCCGTATGCGATGCACAGGTCGAGGTCACCGTTTAACGTCATGTTCTAAGGATGACGGTGCTTGGCAGTTTAACATCCTACAATTTGGAAGAGGTGGGTTTTCTCCGCACCCCCAGGACTTACATAACCGGTACCCTCTGGTCCTTAGTGAAGAGCAGGGATAGGAAATGCCATGGAGAGGGGGTGTTATGGAGCGAACAACCAGGGGGTCCATGTTATCTTGGCTATGCGAAGAAGCAATAGCCGTTAGCATGCCAGTGCGAAGAAGCATGAGGAGAAGCAACACAATGGGTTGTGTCGTCCGAGGGACTTTGAAATCACATCGTGAAAACCTTGAGGGTCGCATGGGAAAAGGAATTGGAAAGTAGAGGGGTTCATAGGTAGGGGCCTTGTGAAACTCTGCTGCTCCGCATGGCGGAAGGTACATGCGAAGGGGTGTGCTTCACGAAGTGGGGGGCCTCAGCCTAAGAATAGGGAAGAGGTGTGTATAGGAGGTGCTTCATGAAGTGGGAAGGCATTTGTAGAGCACTACCTAGTAGAGAAAAGGTTCCTCATGAATTTAGGTATCATGAAGCAATGTTCTTCGCGAAGAACAGGTACCCTGCCTTGGCATGTGGATCATGTGTATATGAAGGGTGTTTCATGAAGAATAAATGCTCCACGATGACTCGGGTCACCTTTGAGATCCCCTTCCTTCGCAGAGGCCCTTAGGCTCCGTGAAAATCATACCTCTCAAAAGAGGGGGTTAAAACAAGGCAAAGGGGAGGCACATCGTAGAGAAAAAGTACCTCACACAACTCATGGTTTGCAGAGTAGAAGATGCTTTGCGATTTGGAAGCTAGGAAGTTAAAAGGTCAGATGATCCCCACCCGGGACTTGGGGGGGGGGAGGCTGGTATTTATAAGGGAGAGGCGCCGTGAAGAAAAGATTTCTCAGCATGATGATGGAGCTTGCTCCACGGTGGGCTCACGAACGTCAACTGCGGTCAGGGAGCATTACAGCCTCCTTGCTCTGCGGCGGCTCGCGAAGGTCAAGTGTGATCGCAGAGTGTTACCACGTCCTTGCTCCACGGAGGCTTGCGAATGTCAAGTACGGTCACAGGTGTTACCGCCTCCTTGCTCCATGGAAGGCGTGGTGTGATCGAGCCTCCGTGAATGGTCTTCGAGTGGTTGCCCCTTGAGGATTTCTGTTTCTTCATCTTCTTCCCCCATTTTGGTGCCAACAAATGCCCCCCCACAGACTTGGAGCTGCGGAGAAATCGAGGGTCGAAGTCTAAGGGTCAATCGCCAAAATCCTCGGTCATTCGCAAAGCTGTATCGCAAAGAGTGATTACGAGGTGGATAGGCGACACACATGCCAAGTGCTCCGCGAAGATCGACACAAAATGGATGCACTGCGAAGCTCCAAAGGTCATCACCTATATATAAGGGACATGACCTCTCTTTTTTCCTTTACCCTCTCCGCGAAATAGTATTTTTGCACTCTCGATTCTCAAAGATCTTCATACTATGAGATTTCTCCCTATGAATCGGGTCTTTGATTCGCAGTGGAGAGTGAGTTTTTGACTCCGCATCAGTGCTTCGTGATCTTGTGCTTAATGGCGTAGGCAGGACTTCGCGAACAGGCTTTGCGAACGCTCTCCATGAACGAGCTTCACAACCCAACTTCAAAATCATCTAGGTTCTAATACTCAATGGTTCATCAAGAAGTGGCTGAGGGGGTTCTTGCGGATTCCGCCTGGAGGGATGAGATGGAGAATAGTCTGGGTCTAGGGGAGTTGGTGTGGAGCCACTCTAACCATGATTCATTGGTGGGGCTACTGTCAGAGAGCCATAAGAACTACCAACTATGTAAGTGGATGCCTTTTTATGGCTTCAGGATGAGGGATAACATCTTCATCCCTGAAGCTATTAGGGATGAACTAGCTTATTAGTTCAAGAGTATGTTGTTCCAATGCCAAGGGTTCAGGGAAACTGACGACCATGCCCAGGAAGACTTCACACCTCTCATTACTGACTGCTTATACAACCACCTGAATAATGTCGATTGGAAGGCCTTGTAGCTGGAGACGTCTTTTCCTCTATACCACATGATACTGAAGGCTTCTTTGAGGAACCTGAGGAAGGGGTGGTCTGAGAAATTGGACCTACACCAGGGTGGCAACTTCACAAACGATTGGGCCTGGGCCTACTGGGTATGTACCTTGTGTGAGGATTTTGGGGCTGAGTTGAGGAGAGTGGGTTTGTTTGAGGCATCTTGGGCCTCCCAATTACACATATATCAACGGAAATAGCTAATATTGGAACTATTGAGTAGGTGGTCATCGAGGACAAATACCTTCCAAATACACCACAGGGAGGTTGGTACTAGCTTGTGGGATGTCCACGATATTTTTGGGGTCCTGATACATGGGTCTACGTACGATGAATTCCTCCCTGTCATGAGCGTGTGGGTGGATCTAGAGAAAATTTCATGGATCACAATGGAATTGATGGAGCTGGTGTCGGGAGAGGACAAGGAAGCAGTGAGAGATGTCCACGTTAAGCGGTGGTTTAAGCAGTTCCTGAATTTCCTGGTAGACCAAAAGTTTCTAGCGAGGCCTCAAACTTGACCGAAGGGGGCTCAACGGGGCAAGGAGCACTCATATTGGTGGCTTTTGGTGGACATTCAGTGGAAGACCTGGGGGTTTTGCATCATCACTGAGCAGAAGCCAATAGTCAGGATGGCGGCATTTATCGCGACTCTTATCAGTGGTCAGATCCTTCCGGTGAGGGATACCAACATGGGATTACACCCAAGAACATTTATCATGGAGTCCACATTAGTGACATGAGGGTAGGTAAACCTAGGAATCCTGATGCTCACCAAAATGTATAAAATGTTGTGGCATATTAGTGAGGGGAAGAGGCCACATAGGGTATGTGGGCCATTCCACCTCCTGTATGGGTGGATAGTGGCCCATATCAGGGGGGTTTACGAATATCTGAACCCTATCTATCCTCAGAGCTTGGTCTTCTGACCAACAATCCTGAATGCCACAGGGAGCTTTCCAGCCATGTTGACCCCACCGTT
Source organism: Viscum album (assembly GCA_963277665.1). Classification (NCBI taxonomy): domain Eukaryota; kingdom Viridiplantae; phylum Streptophyta; class Magnoliopsida; order Santalales; family Viscaceae; genus Viscum; species Viscum album. The sequence continues at coordinate 917,994,503 of OY728157.1, forward strand.
TATTTTGAACCAGGTGTGGAAGGCAGAAGAGTACAATTTTCCCCCATTTACTTTGCTGACAGGGGGTATTTACTGATGACAGCTAGGGAAAAGAAGAGCACTGGGCATAACTCCTGGCCTTCCGAGGTGGAGTCTTGGTGGCAAGGGTGGATTGTGAGCCCCTCTACAGGCTGTACACCCCACACCAGTTTGCAAGGCAATTTCGGTGCATGCAATGACTGACCCAGCGGATCTATTTGCAGGTGCGCCACGAGGAACACCCGTGTGTGATGAGGAAGATATGGCTCATGTTCACGTAGGAATATGGGAAGATGCAGAATGAACTGCCTCCACCTACCACCATCTTTGGGCTCGTGAAGGAGTATTCCATAAGTTGGGAGGTGGCTTATCCAAGGGATATGCTGAAGCAATCAAACATTCAGGTCGGTGATGGCGAACCTCCCCGACCTTGGGGTCGGGGCAGAAAGGTAGCAAGGGCATCCCGCGGTGGCGGGGCTGATGTGGCGATGAGGCCTCCACCAGTTGAGGGTCAGGAAGCAGCCTTAGATCCTACAACAGTAGTGGACTCGGTGCTTTCAGAAGAACAAATCCATCCAGAGGGGAGACCACCAAGAGGATTCCATAGGATACCCACCCAGGCTCCAGGGAAGCGGATGCGCCATATTGACATGCCAGAGGATGCTATATTCCCAAAGGCCTGGGACATCTGGGAAGTCAATAGGCAATTCTTTGGCCACACCATGTTGTGGCCGCACTTGAACCGTCTCAGGATGGATTTACTAGGGATACGCCCTATCTGGGCTGGCTTTGCGGTACCCCAGGAAGAGGCAAAGAGGTACTCGGTAGAGTTGGTGGACTTTGTGCATTCCCGGAGTGCCCCTCATCCAATGAAGGACCATTTCAAGGTGCTGCTGGACTGCACTACTCCCCACAGTTGTTGGCCACTGATTTAAGAGAGCAATTCCCTCTACCGGAAGAATTAGAAGAGTCCTCCTAGGGAGATGAGATCGATAGAGGGAGCTCGTTGGAGGAGGGAGATGTTAGAGATCAAGAATCGGATCTTGAAGAGTTTGTAGAGGCCCTTGAGGTAAAAAATATAAAACCCCAATCTTTGAGACTTTCTTTGAGGTCATTCCAGATTCCTTGTTAACAACTAAACCATGCAGGAGAGTCTTATATACAAAACTCGTTCTCATCCCTCGGTGGATGCAGATGCATGAGCTTTGGGATCTACACATGTCGCTGCATCTATGGCTGTGTCCAGCGGGGATATGACACCTGAGTCGACCCCTACGAAGTTTTCAGACCATCTGACCATATACAAGGGCCACGCTTCAGGGTCTCGATGACATCAGCCCAAGAGTGAGACCATGGTTTCGATCTCTGTAAGTCCACTTTACCAATTTTATGACTGTCATCCCCTAACCATGTTTACTGACTTCCATGTCCCCCCTTTTTTTTCTGCGTACAATTCTTAAAATGGAGTGGATCACCATGGTGAGGTTGGTCAGGGCTTCTTACGACGTGCTTCCCAGGGGAATGCCGATGATATTGGAGGCGGGGCACTAAATCGACCGAGTGGCGGTGCTCCCCATAACTGGTGGGACCATCTGTGGGGCTGAACCCGAGATCATTGAGGAAGGATCCGATGATGAGGATCAATCAGATACTCCAGGTCCTACCATGCCCGATCAAACACCAGAATTGGACCCTACTTAAGAGTTCCTAGGGGCATTCCCTACATATGAGCCTGCCAATCACACCGACTGGGACAAGATATCCTCTGAAGAAGAGGATAACAAGACTGTATGTCACCGATCGTGGAAGCTGATCAAGTGCTTTATTGATGACAACCCCAAGAACCATGGTTGGATGAGATGGATAGACTTCGCTCGCGACTGCACAGACTATGTGCTGGGGGAGTGGATTCCCATCTTCCCCACATGCTCGTCTGAGATCTTATGGCAGAAAAGATTTGGGAGTATGATTATGGCCTTGGTGTGGGCTGGCAACAGAGGAAAGAGGTAAACATCAAGAGGCTTCATGAGGATGATGATGAGGTTCAACAGCTACAAGCCCTAGAGGATGAGCATTCCGCTTCCCTTGGCGTGAAATCAGAGCTCGTCTCGCGGATAAAATACTAGATGGTGGGGGCCGAAGAGGGCATGAAGCGAGCCTATATGGATATGACTTTCATTTAGACCAAAGTAGAGGGGGCCCAAATTGCGGCCGATGAATTGTGCCCCATTTCTACCAAGGAGGAACTGGAGATAAACAAGCGGCTGCAACTCTTGGACACCACCAACAAGAGGGTGGCGGATCTGCTATGCTCTTTTGACGAGGTTAACCCGTCCATGGGGGAAACGACCCTTGAGTGCAATAATGATTACTAAACCTCAAATGTACATTCATGATTTGATTGTTTGATGCCATAACATGAATGAGTTCCATTGTTTACATTGGATTATTTCATTCTTGTGATATTCTTGGAGCATCCAACGATCATTCCCAAAGCTCACGTGGGTTGGTCCCGATGAACTATTACAAATTGGCCCTTTATCAGCGCTAAAAACCGATATTAACAGCACTAGAAAAGCTCTACAAATGCCAGAGAAGATAGGGGGTGGTCCCCTTTATCAGCGCTCCGAAAAACGCTGATAAATGCGGCCTTAATCAATGCTAAAAAATCACTGATAAAGTCCTCCCTTTATTAGTGATTTTTTAGCACTGATAAATTTAGCCTTTATCAGCGCTCTTTGGAGCTCTGATAAAGGGGACCGCCCCTTTATGTTCTTCAGCATTTATAGCTATTTTCTAGCGCTGATAAAGGGCCATATTCTCAGTGCTCATGATAGCAATGATAAAGGGACATATTATCAGCGCTCATGATAGTGTTGATAAAGGGCCTATTATCAGTGCTCAGGATAGCACTGATAAAGGCTCATTCAGCTGCACCTACAAAACCAGCACCTGCAGAAACCAGCACCAGCAACAGTACAAACCATCACCCGTACCTGTACAAACCAGCACTCACACACAACATTTTGACAAACAATACTATATACATTTACTTAACATCATGAATACAAAAAAAACACTACTATATACATTTCAAACAATGTTTTATATGGATACAATTACAATCATCCAACAACAGTTATAAACATTAATGATTCATCCTTTGATATCCTTGATACTCTCTCAAAAATTGTCGTCCACAGTATTTGTTGCCGAACAAAGAATCCGAACTCAAGGAAAATAATTCACCTATATAAGAAAACAAATATTATTATTGTAATAAAATAATGAAATAAATTAAAACATAAAATGAAAGAATTCATTAATATGGAACTATGAAACTAAAATATGGAAATGATAAACTCAAATGTTTTCATTCTGATAATAATGAAATGGAATAATGTAAAATAAATATGTTTTTGGATGATTTATCTCATTTAATAAATACTGATTCTTTATCTAATGAAAAGCTTTACCGATCACACAGTGCGTCAGATTAAGGTGCGGTCGATTCATACACCTCACAAATGAATCATGTACTATTGTTCTAAAGTATCAAAACAATACAAACATGTTTTCTCAGTATTTTTTATGTTAGTAGTGTTGTTTTCAAAAATTAATGTCAATTTGAAAATGTTATCAGACACTATTAGCCATACCGGTCACACCGTGTGTCAGATTGAGGTGCGGTCGATTCTTACACCTCAACAATGACTCATGGATCATTTTCCTAAAGTATAAAAACAATCCGAACATGTTTTCTCATTTTTCCGTATTTCAGTAGTGTTGTTTTCTAATGTTAATGATAACTTGAAACTGTTATCAGACACTTTTAGCCATACCGGTCACACCATGCATCAGATTGAGGTGTGGTCGATTCGTACACCTCACAAATGACTCATGGATCGTTTTCCTAAAGTATAAAAACAAATTGAACGCATTTGATCAGTTTTCCGTATGTCAGTAGTGTTGTTTTCTATAGTTAATGTCAATTTGAAACTGGTATCAGACACTTTTAGCCTTGTCGGTCACACCGTGTGTCGGATTGAGGTGTGGTCGATTAGTACACATCAAAAATGAATCATGGATCATTTTACTAAAGTATAAAAACAATACGAACATGCTTCTTTGGTATTCCATATGTTAGTAGTGTTGTTTTCTAAAATTAATGTCAATTTGAAACTGTTATTAGACACTTTTAGCCATACCAGTGACACCGTGCGTCGGATTGAGGTGTGGTCGATTTGTATACCTCACAAATGACTCATGGATCGTTTTGATAAAGTATCAAAACAATCCAAACGTGTTTGATCAGTTTTCTATATGTCATTTGTGTTGTTTTCTAATGTTAATGTCAATTTATAACTATTATCAGACACTTTTAGCCATATCGGTCACACCGTGCATCGGATTGAGGTGCGGCTGATTTGTACACCTCACAAATGACTTATGGACCGTTGTACTAAAGCGTCAAAACAGTCCGAATGCATTTTCTCGGTTTTCTGTATGTTAGTAGTGTTGTTTTCTAAAGTTAATGTTAATTTAAAACTAGTATCAGACACTTTTAGCCATGCCAGTCACACCATGTGTCTGATTGAGGGTTGTTATTATGTGCCATCTATTACTAAAAAAAGTATTTCTGTGTCTAGATTAGATACAGATGGATTTGTTTTCAAGTTTGGACATGAATTTTGTTTCTTTTACAAAGATTGAATTTGTTTTGGTAGGGCACATTTATATAGGGGTCCTTACATTTTGGATTACACAAACCAAGTAATTCTAATTGATAACAAAGATACTTCACATGAATCATACCACACCCAACTTTGGAATCATCGACTAGGTAATTTAAACGAGAAAATATTGGTAAAATTACATCAAGATGGATATTTAGATCCTTTTCAACTAAAACCACTTGGCATATGTCTTTCATGTTTACAAGAAAAAATGACCACATCCCCATTTATTGGGAATGGTTAAAGGGCTAATGAACTTCTTGAATTGGTTCATACTGATGTGCATAGATCATTTATAGTTGAAGCAATGGGAGGGTACTCATACTTCATAACTTTTATAGATGATTTTAGTAGATGTGGATATATCTACTTAATTAGCTATAAGTTAGATTCTTTTGAAAAGTTCAAAGATTAAAAGAATGACTTGAGAACTATCTTGGTAAGAATATTAAGAAACTCCACTCAGAACGAGGTGGAGAATATCTTATTCAAGACATCATTGATTACTTACATGAGTTTGGGGTCCTATCTCAACTCACTCATCCTTACATGCCCCCAATGGAATGGTGTGATTGAAAGGAGGAACCAAACCCTGTTGAACATGGTGAGATCAATGATGAGTCATGTGAGTCTTCCATTATCCTTTTAGGGATATGAATTACAAAAAGCGGTGAACATAATAAACCAAGTACCAACTAAATCGATAAATGGTATTCCATGTAAGATTTGGAGAGGAAAGAAAGCCATGTTATCAAATTTACATGTGTGGGGAAGCAAAGTGTTTGTTACGACCTCTTCAGGTAACAAAAGTGCACCCCGAGGCATAGAGTTTACCTTTATAGGATACCCTTAGGAAACAAGGGGATATTACCTATACAACCTCTCAGAAAAAAGGTTATAGTGGTAAGAAAAACCATATTTCTTGAGGGGGAGCACATCTCCAAAATAGATAGTGGGAGAGAGAAAAACTTCAATGAAGTTGGGGATCAAGGTACACAAGAGTTGGTACAAGAGTAGATTCCACAAAGCCCCGTGGAAGAAAGAACTGTTCCAGAGACACAAGAACTACGTAGGAGTACAAGAGAGGTTAGAGAACTAGAACGGTATAGTTTTCTAGTTACAGAGGATAGTGGCTCATTATTAGTTGAAAACAATTATCATTTAACATACAAGGAAGATGTAAGTGGCACATATGTTTCCAAGTGGCAAGAAGCTATGAATTATAAAATAGATTCTATATACCAAAACCAAGCATGTATTTTGGTAGATCCTCTAGTTGATGTAAATACTATTGGTTGAAAATGGGTATCCAAGAAGAAACTAGACATAGAAGGACAAGTCAGTACCTATAAGGAACCAATGGTTGTAAAAGGGTTCAAACATCATCATGGAATTGACTATGAAGAACCCTTTTCACCAGTTGCAATTTTGAAATCCATCAGAATTATATTGTCCATTTCCACTTACCATGACTATGAGATTTGGAAAATGGATGTCAAAACAGTCTTCCTTAATGTTAACCTTCACGGAAATGTATACATGACACTACATGAAGGGTTTATGACTCCAAAGGACTACAATAAGTCATGCAAGTTCCAAAAAATCATTATGGATTAAGAAAAGCATCCAGGTCATGGAACATTCATTTTGATGAATTCATAAAAAAAATTTGATTTATCAATAATGAATGTGAGCCTTGTGTCTAAAAATGGTTTAGTGGGAGTGAAGTCATTTTCCGAATAGTATATATTGATGACATATTAATTATTGGAAAGAAGATACCCATCTTACAGCTTTAAGGCACGGTTGAATCAATGATTATCCATGAATGACTTGGGAGATGCAACATATATTCTTGGGAACAAGATCTATCATGATAAATAAAAGATATTTTTGGCCCTATGTCAAAGTAAATACATTGATAAGATACAGAAGAGATTTAGTATGGAAAAATTCATGAGGGGATTGTTTCCAATGTCATATGGAATTCATCTTTCCATGAAAATGTGTCCCTGTACACATGAGGAAAGAACGATAATGGCAAGGACTCTATAGGCATCAACGATGGGGTTAGTCATGTATGCCATGCTATGTACTAGGATGGATGTGACCTACGCATTGAGTGCGGTAGGTAGATATCAAGATGACCTAGGTGACCGCCATTGGATGATAATCAAGACTATCCTAATGTATCTGAGGCGTACTAAGGATATGTTCCTAGTTTATGGAAGAGATCAAGAACTAGTCATCAAAGGATATATAGATGCTAGTTTCCAGACTGATCAATATGGCATGAAGTCACAAACAAGATACATATTTACATTTAATGGAGGTACAGTGAGCTAGAAGATCTCAATGAAGAGTATGGTCATAGATTCTATAGTAGAGTCAGAGTATATCACAACTTCTGAGGTAGCTAAAGAAGTAGTTTGGATTTAAAGCTTCGTCCAAGATCAGGATGTGATACCTAACATTAACGATTCCAGCACATTTTACTTTGATAATATTACAGTAGTGAATCTTGCAAAAGATCCATGGTCACATCAGTGGATGAAGAAAATACTTCAAACGTATCATCTTTTGAGGAATTTTTCTCAGAGAGTTGAAGTTGTAGTGAGGATTATTTTCACAGAAGAAAACATGGCAGACACCTTGCCTAAAGCCTTGACTCTACAGAAACATGGTCACTATGTGAGGTCTAGAAGACTGAAATTCGTAGGTAGTTGGCTCTAGTCCAAGTTAGATTTTGTAATAGTTGGTGTCCTAGAACCAACTGGTTGTAGTTTGATTACATGGATAGTTAATGTATTTTAATATTAAACATCTTATTACATATTTTTCATTGTTCTACATGACTATGATTTAATAATTTCATAGAGTATTTGTTGCATTGATAAGGTTATGGATGTTCCTCGCTATGATATGAACCTTCAAATGCTATAAAAATATTCTTAAATATAGTTCAACAGTTGGATGACATACTATGAGGGGACACATTGCATGCATACCGTTAGGTGTGAGTAATCATAAGAAGATGAGACTTCCTCTCATGAAGTTCACACTTGGTAATCTCCAAGACATTAAGTTATGATAATAGACCCACCAATAGGAATTCTGCATGTTTTGGTGTCATCAGATATTTCAATCTTCAAATGTGTTTAATGATCCTTAGACTTCAATATTATCATTAATATGTGTCACGACTCGTGCACTTTGATTTACTAATGAAAACTATCACGCAAATAGTTGGCGGGATGTAGGGTACGTTGGGTGCATCATGAGGGGCATGTTATTAATGGATAAGTCGATGAATGATTTGTCCCTTCTATTTATGAAAGTTGATATCTCAACGTTTTAATTAAAATAGAACTGTCGCGTGAACTTCGATGGCCATGGTGTAATGATGAGTTTACATCAGGTAGTCAAAGAATGACATATCAAGCATAAATGTTGATTACACTATCATGAAACATGCTCGATGAGATATTGCGACAATGGAATTAAATTACACAATGAGCGATTGTATGTAGATGTAGTTCTTGCAACTTTAAGTACTTTCTCTTGGGTTCCTTGACCCATTGCTAGACAGTACTCCTTTACTTTAGGTAAGCCTACCTAATACCAACGAGAAAGAATCTTAGAGGGTCACACAATAAGTTTTTCTAGTGGTCCCAGTTAAATTATATTTGAATTTAATTAATAAATATTATTCTCAAGATGGTGGAATAATTTTATTCAAGTTAATATTATTTCATAAATTAAAAAAAAAATTATTCACTCGATTTTTGGTAAAATATATTTATTTATTTTATTGAACATTTAATAAATATTTATTTACTAGTTTTCAAATAAAATACTTATTTTAGAGAATAATTTATTTATTTATTTATTTGGGTGTTCAATAAATGGAATTGTAGATTAACCAGACCAAGGCTAGTCCGATATTAAAATAATTATTTACAAGACAATAAATAATTATTTAACTAGTTAGTACAAATTAAAATAACACTACTACTATTTTATGAAGTGGATTTTTATTTATAATTCTATTTTGCATAAGTTGGCGCACCATAAATAATGACACAATATTATTATTAATAGTATGGGTTTTATCTAATGATATGAATGTATGTAATTGCTGTTATGAAATTAAATATTGCAACTGAATTCCCATGTCAATAAATAGACACATACATCTATTGTGCCATGTACCAAACCGCACACCCGGTGAATTGTGAATTATTGAGCTAAACAATTTCTCTCTAAAATCCTTTTATTTACCCTCTCAATAATGAGAGATCTTCATTAAGGCGAAAGAACAAGCGATCAATAATAAAATACACAAGGCATTTTCTTTGCTACGCTAGCACCCAGAGAATGAGTAGTTTCGATCAGAGGCCATCAGAGCACGTGTGGATCACCGCTAGAGGAATTCTAGTTTGGATCCTTGCAAGTGTAACAACATAATCTATAAGGGTCATTCCAGATGATCAAAATCATCAATGAAGAAAATACTGAAGATCCAGGTATTATTTTCTTATAAAATTAAATAAATTAATTATAAACATGATGTGCAAGATCCTTTATAATGGTTTTGGCATCTTCCTTCTTTATCTTAATATTTGATTATATTAATTGGACACTAGTGTCATAGTCATATTGATCCCATAATAATCATTTATCATGATAAAAATTAAAGTTGGGTGTCGACCAAACCACGCTTCCGTTGAGCCCAGAACCTACAACTAGAAGGACGGTAAAAGAGACGTTCAAAAGACCAATAAAAATTTCAATATGATTTCAATATAAAAATTATACCAATAATTTAAATTGAATATATGTATTATTTATCCATTGTGACTTTACAAACAATTTAAATTAAAATATTTATTTAAATGAAAAATGTTGGTTAACAACAGTGCATTATTTTTAACTTTTAATAAAAAATTGAAACTTTTTAGAAAAATTCAAAAATTCACCCTAATATAATTTTTATATTCCAAATTCAAAAATGATGTCTATTTTGGAAAATATAATTTTTAAATTTTATAATGTGGGTAATACTGTTCACAACTGCTTTTTAAATGGCTAGTTTGATAGGTCAAGGTGCACAAGAACTCAGTTTTGCATGCAATGCAAGCTATTGAAGAAAATGAATTTATTTAAGTAGAGACATACCTTAAAATCTTTGGTTGTTACAATAAAGACTCAAACCACAAAAATCTATTTTTTTCCTCATTTTGTTCCTTAGTCATTATGTTTTCTTATTGTTTTTCATTTTAGTTTTTATTAAAGTAACTAGTTTTCGATCCTTAGTGATTTAACCATTTAGACTAAATTAAATTGATATTTATTTAAATAAATAGACCAAATAAATTATAAATTTAATATATAATCTAAAAAACAAGAGTCCTTTATATTTTGGAAAATAATTTTATGACAAGTGCATGTAACATGTAAAAAAACTACTTTAACCCGAACCATGCTAACAAATGTTTTTAGTATTTAGGGGTCAATAAGTTCATTATAAAATATAAATGGGTCCATAAATGGAACATATTTGATATTTATTAACATTTATAAATAAATTTTAGGAAAATTGGATTTTTAGTAATTTTAATTCTTTTCTAAAAAATATCATTTTTTATAAAATAACCTTAATGTAAATTTTCACATTCATTACATAATTTAAATTACAAAAAATAACAATAAATTTATGGAATTAAAATATATTAAGTGTAAATATATGTAAAATTACATATTAATATACAAAAATAAAGGAATATAATAATTCAATAAATTTACATTCCATTTAATGTTTTTAACAACACTTATTTTAAATAATTATTAACTAAATAATCCACGTGTTAGTGTTTTTTAAGTGTTTAGTGTAAATATAATACATCTAAAAATTAAATTTAAATTATAATGATAAAAAACTCATTTGACTTTTAAAACAATTTTTATAACTAAAAATATGTAGCTTCTTCAATACTCTAATGATTTATAAATTTTAAAAGTAAGAAAGGTTCCTTTTTTGTATTTTTCCTTACATAGCTTATTATACGTGTCAATTTCATGAAAAGATGTCCTAATAACTCATAAAAGTTGAACCAATATGGGATATGATCAAATTATTTTCATCCAATGGACTTTGGAAAAGTTTGTCAGTCATTTTGTCCCTTAATTTTAAGGTTAGTCTTTTGTTAAGATTAATCTTACCTTAATCGCAGTATTTAATTTTAATTACTTTCAATAGAATTTCTAGTCAAAAACTAAGTTGATATTATTTGAATATAAATATTATATAGATTAAAATTATGTATGTTTGTATTTCCAAATTAAATTCATAGAATTGGTAAAATTAAATTTTATGCTAATCTCCTAGATGTGGCAAGAAAGCAGGGTTTTAAAGTTAAAATCTTCAAAAGTTCATTAAGTCTTTATATCTAAATTTAAAATAAAAATCAACCCAATTAACTAGATTATATTAATAGATATATAATAGATATATTGTGACATTAAATTAATTTCAAAATATAATCTAACATTAATAATTATTTAAACAAAAAATGTAGTTTCAACTAAAATGAAGTATTTTCACCATTTATCAAAACATAAAACTTCTCAGAAAAATAAAAAAAATTCACGGTAAGTTAATTTTGATTTTTCGTTTTAAAAAATAAAGTATATTTTTTCATATAAAAATTATAAAAGTGTCATAAATCAGGTTTAAAATAGGTTCACCATTAAATGTTGGTAGGAATACCTTTTAAAAATATACAACTTTTAATGGTTAAAATTGGATTTATTATTATTTTATGCCTATAAAATTTATTGGATGAATGCAAAATTTTTTTATAAATTTTTTTAAACATAATATAGTTTTTTATATTCACAGCCACCAATATATAGGTCAGGCAATAAATTCAATATTAAATAATAATATCAAAAATATATTATTATTCGATAAGACTCGACCTTTCATGTAAAACAAGTTATCAAAGGAACTCGATGTTGCATGCAATAAAAGATAAACATTGTGTTGGATGTAATGAAAGATAAACTATGTGTTGTGTGCAACAAAATCTATTAAAGAATTTAAATTAAATTGGTAGAATATATTCCAAAAATCTCAGAATGTTACATCCTACCCCCTTAAAATGAATTTATCCCTAGAAATTTATCCTGGTTATAAAATAATTAACATTTTTATAATTACTTAATTGAAATCCACATCATAAAAAGATATAATAAAAAATCATCTTAAAAATTGAAAGTGGTAAATATAAGGGTCACTAGAAGTTATGTATAAATTAGATTCCACATAAGGGGAACATAGGTGGGAATGAAGGAAAAACATAAATAATTATAGAGAGTTATTGTGTAACACCCCAAGCTTCCATGGTACACTTCTCTTTGAATAATGCAATAGCTTTCGCTATGCGCAACATCGAGTTTCAACACACCACGACCTATCAAACTAGCCGTTATGAATAGAAATACACACATTTTGAAATTTTATTAATTTTATTTATCAAAATGGACATCATTTTTGGATTCAGAAGATCAAAATTAGCTTATGGTGAATTTTTGGTTTTTTTCTGAAAACTTTTGATTTTTGATGAATAGTGAAAAACACCGCGCTATAGTTTAAAACTGAATTTTTATTTAAATAATTATTTATTTTAATTAAATTTATTTTAGGTCAAAATAAATACATAATAAATATATAATTTCAATGTAATTCATTGGAGTCATTTTATAATTAAATTATATGTATAAAATTTTATTGAATTTTTTAACGTCATTTACCAACTTGCTAGACACGTTATCAAATTTGCATAAAACATAATTTTACTGATTATATGAATTGAGTTTAAAAAATTTAAGATACACGGTTGACATTAGTAAGTCAAATGTTGCCCAATAGGATGATTTTTTTTGAATAGTAACTTTTGAATTTTATTTACCACATTTAAAGGTAAATAGGTTAATTAAAGGTAAAAATGATATTATAATTACCCTAACACATGTACTAATTCTATTAGATGAGTGTTTTCGACCACAATCAACCTTAGGAATAAAAAATGATCCTTTTGGTCCACTTGGATTAGATTAGGACATTTACTATTATTTTAATTAAAGAAGAGTTAAAAGTGTTAAATTCAAAGTTAACAATTTTTAATATATGGTTATACATACGATAAATTAGACTATAAATATTCATTATAAAGATAAAAATATTTCCTACATAATTTTATTTTATTTATAAATTTTAGATATTAAATAATTAAATTTATTAATGACATAATGGAGAAGGATTAATTACCTTATTATAGAATTATTAAGAAAATTGATATTATAAATATTTATATAATTGTAAATTGAGACTTTTGATGTATTACAAGAATTTTATAGGTTAATATGACATGTTAGGGTTGATTGAATATTTTTTTTCTATGTGATAAAGTTTCTATGACTTTCACATAAACAAATTACCAAATAGTGTCAAAATTTACATAAATGAGTTTTTAAAACAAATACTATATTATGAAATGATATAATATTCCTAAAAATATAAGGGTTGGATAAATGACTTATATAAGGTTGGATATGTCAATAATGAACCACTTGGGGGTCTCTTGGATTTTTATAGTAAGTTTATTAACCATTTATTATAATAATACAAGAATACATGGTAAAAGTTAAACTATTTAACTAAGAGTTAAATCTAAAAGATAAGGTTAATATGGTGACCTAAACCTTTATAAAACCTATTGTTGGAGAGGTTTTCGACCTAGTACCACCTTATCCTAGAAATAAATCCTTTTATTCATAAAACGAATATAATTGTATAATAAAATAATATTTCATGCTTTTTCTAAAGTGACCCTCACTTCTCTAATAAACAGGTACTTCCCCTTATCTAGAAATCACACCTGCAAAGCTATTTTCTTCATCCAAAACTTGCTAAAATATCCTCCCAAATACCCTCAATTCATCTTAGAGGCATTAATTTTACCAGAAAGCTAACCTAAGGATCCCTTTTGATCAAATCAAAAGGCAGCACCTGAAGAAGAGGTAATAATTTCATCACCTATTTCAAAGTTCTTTTCTTCTTCCACATAGTATTTAATTGTTGTTTCTATATAATAACTCTAATAACATATACATACTGTGATTTTATTATAAATATGGTACAACCATATTCATTATTCTATCCATCATATGAATGAAAAATCACCGTATGTGCGTATGTACGGCTTACTGTCTCCACATAGTGGTGTAGTTTGTTATTCTACACTTCATTATTTGAATGGGTATAATAATGAGTTTAATTGTGTAAATAATAAATATAAAATGTTAAGGATTCTTTATATATGATATACTATCCATATACATACGATTTCACTATCAATAGAATGATATTGTTGCTCGTACGTACGTACGGATTACCGTCTCCACGAACGTGATGAGATTCATTTCCCATCATAACCATTCGTGAATAATTTTCATTTTATGATTAAAAATAATGTTTAATAACGTAATATAATTATGTATATGAATCAAATACATCATATTTATAACATATATGACTTACCTTACAAAACATACAAAGGAAAATGAATCAGTTAACAATCGAAACAATGATACTACTGAAATATTATTAACAAAGTAATATTAGAAGATCATATGTGATATCAAATTTATGTATGTGGTTATTGTATAATTAAATTAATATTATTTAACAATCATATATGAGGTTAATGTACCCTAGATCAAGGAAAAGTACTAGGTAAGGGTTAATTCAACAATCTCTTTATTATCTAAGGTTGTTTATATGTGAGTATCTACTAGGACCTCTTTATCATCCACATATGTGTTTCTTTAGAATGTACTTCAATTTTTTTTACCATTTCCTAGACAATGTTTTAAAGTAATTTATACCCTTGTATGAATTTTTATATAATTTTTATAAAGTAATCTTTTCATCGTTTTCCAAACAAGGTCTGTTACAACTTTTTCAAAAAAATTATGGAAAGAATGTTTTTTTAACTTATACCGTGAGTGCGACTACTTTCCCGCTATTATAACATCTTAGAAGCTTCCCTTACAATGTTATAAGAAAATTTTCAAAATAAATATTTTCTTTTATAATTATGTGACTCTAAAATGATTTCAAAATAGATAGAGGCATTTTTCTCAAATAGTTTTGATTTCATCTATGTCAACATCCTTTGATGGATTTTACAATTGTTTGAAGATGATTTATTATGATACAATCTTTCATATTTTATTGAAGGTTTTGTGATATGTTTGACTATGGATGTGTTATTTTTATACCATTCATGTTTTATGGTTTATGTATTAACATTTCGTATGCTAGTTTTAATATGAATGATTATGTTATGTTTCAACTTTTTCAGATAAGGAATGCATTGGACTTAGTAAGTGACTGGTGGAGCTCGCTATATCTCCTCGATGCATTAGTAGGTATCATAATACAAACTAGTGTTTTCTAGCAAGGTCATGAAAAAATCTTATTTGTAGTCTTTTCACGAGTCCTTGAATATGTGGTTATGATGTCCGCCATTATGCATTCCATCATTATGAAATTGGCTATTGATATTACATGTGATTATTTGATTAGTAGAATATCCATGTGAATAAGTAAATGAAATTATTTTATTTATCATTGCCATATTATGCGGATGATTATGTTTGAAAGTCTTGTGTTTTAGTCTTTTACATTGCCTTAAATTTTTATTCTTAGTTATGAATGTTTCTTCTATATTGTTATCCTTACTAAGAACCTGATCTCACCCCTTTCTATGTTTTATTTTTCCCATGAGGCGAATAAGTATATTATGGATGACTTGAATGGATTGTCTAAGGGAGATGAATGTGTTCAAAGGAGACAAAATGTTGTTGTTTTTAATTTCATAATGTAATGTAAAACATATGTTTGTATCTAGTATATCTAAGGCTACTAAACTGATCGGTCTTTTGGGATTTGATCCCTTGTGATCATGCCAATGTTATGTAATAGTGCATCAAATCTGGGTAACAGGGGTCGTGGCGTTATTGTTTGTATCAGAGGTAGTTTAGTAAAAACCTTGGAAGCTTGATTTAGAAAAACTCTGATAAGAGAACATTACCCTACGATAGAAATTGAGGATTATATATATGAACTTACTTGAATTTTGGTAATGTAGAGATTTTGTGTATTTTCTAAGAAACACATTCCTATCAGAATATGAGCAGGTAGAGGAGGCTCTGGATCATATGTACCTAGGAGTGAAAACTCGGACATGGTGTTTCTAGTTTGACCCAGGGTATCCTGGTACACAACAACGGGCCTTGATGCACTCTTGGTTACAACACTCTCGTGGGATATGCTTAGGATAATTCACATTTTATTTACAAACTACCCTGAAAGATTTATGAGTAAATACCTCCTTAAAGAATTTTTTTTATGATTATGGATTATATGCATAAACTGTTCAAATTATGTTTGGTATTTTACTGGTTTGGAATTATGTATTGTGATTAATAAACTAATCTATTGTATGCCATTATTTAGAAATAGAGCCTAGTGGAAGGAATGGAAACCGTATAAATGGAGGTAATCCTTGTAGGTATTTACCTCTTACTAAAGAAAATTATAGTGGAGCTGGTGATGAAACTGGTGCTGAACAACTTGTTGCCATACTGAGAAAACTCACTCAGGTTATGAATAATAACCTTACCCGTATGGAGAACCCTGACCCACAACGCGGAGGACCAATGTTTGACCGCTTCATGCGAAAAAAACACCAACATTAACTGGGGCTACAAATCCATTTGTATATGAGAAAAGGATATGTTCCTTTGAGGAAATATTTCATGCATTAGGAAGTAGGGAAAGGAAAAAGTTGTCAAGAAAGTTTATCACCTCACGGGAGAAGCAGATTAGTGGTGGACATTAATTTAAAACAAAAAGGAGGATGAAGAAGTATCAAATATGGAATGAAGGGAGTTCAATGATATTTTCTTAGAAAAATACATTCCTCGTGACTATCGAGCAGATATGGAATGACAATTTCTGAGTCTGAGGAAAAAGGAGGATGAGAATGTACCAAAGTATGAGTCTAGATTTACAAGGTTATCAAGGCATGCAAAAGATTATATAAATAACACAAGGAGTAATATTGATCGATTATTTTATGGGTTAAACCCATTTCCCCATTGAGCATTAGTCTCACAATCCTTCTCATCGTATGAAGATATTGTCTCATGTGCTATCAATATAGAAAAGGAATTCTCAATGTCTTATGACATTATTGCAAAGAAAGAGAAGGAGAGATCCGCCAAACACTATAGAAATGGAAAAATGGGAGGAAGGGAAATGTTGAATTTCCATCCCGTAGTAAATGTGGGAAGAAACACTATAGTACTTGACTGAAGGGAATGGGAGTCTGTTTTATGTGAGGTGAAAAAGGCCACCAAACTCATGATTGTAATGGAAAGAAAGAGTCTACCAATGTTGAGTGCTAAAATTATAAACAAATGTGGCATTATGCATATGAATGTCCTATGTGCCAAGGAAACATACCTCAGAAAAGTCCAAGGGAGCAAGACCAAGCTTATACGATCACTAATGCTAAGGTTGAAGCTCCAAATGATGTCGTGGATGGTAATTTAATGGTTTCCTCAAGTTTAGACAATGCTTTTTTTGATTCTGGATCATCGCATTGTTTCATATCTTCCCAGTTTTGTAAGAAAATTAGATATTTCCAATTTGATTTAATAAGGGAGTTGTTAGTCAAAACTCATAAGGGAAGTATCATTGCAACAATGTTTTGTGAATCAGTTCCCATTATAGAATATAAAGGTACATAATCTTCTAATCTCATCATCATACCCATGATTGTATTTGATATAATCCTCGATATGGATTGGATTATTCACCATGATGAAAAAAGTTGTTATAAGAAAAAGGAGGTTACAATTTTCGATGATGATAATGAATACCTTATCTTTAGAGCAGAAATGTCACCCTCTGATTCTTATCTAGATCTTCCCCGAGTAGCTCTACTAAAATTAATTATTGGCAAGGAATAGTGCGAAATACCTATGGGTGAGGAAAGGAATGTTAAAATAGAGGAAAGACCTATTGTGAAAGAATATTTTGATTTGTTTCTAGAGGATTTCCCTGGACATCCTACAAAAAGGGAAATTGAGTTTTCCATTAATTTAATTCCTGGTTCAAGGCCCATATCGAAGACCCCTTATAGAATGGCCACTGTGGAATTATTGGAACTAAAGAAACAACTATAGTAATTGACTAATTAATGATTTATTCTCCCTAATGTTTCTCCATGGGGATCCCCTATTCTTTTTGTTATGAGGAAAGATTGATTTATGAGGTTGTGCATTGACTACAAGGAGATCGATGTTATAACAACAAAGAACAAGTATCCCCTACCTCACACTAATGATTTATTCGATCAACTTCATAGAGCTCAATATTTTTCAAAGACTGACCTTCAATATGGATATCATCAGTTGTGTGCGAAGAAGGAATACATTCCGAAAACAACATTTCGAACCAGGTATGGGTATTACTAGTTTACAACAATGCCTTTTGGAATAACTAATTGAACCTTTTTTTTCATGGATCTAATGAATAGAGTTTTCAAGGAATATATTTATGACTTTGTAGGGGTATTTATGGATGATATATTGGTATACTCAAAAAGATATGAAGATCATGGAACTCACTTACGCAATATTCTGAAAACCCTTAGAAGAAATGAATTATATGGGAAGTTTAGCAAGTGGGAATTCTGGCTTCAGGAAATTTCTTTTCTTGGCCATAATGTCTCTAAGGATGGAATATCTGTCGATCCTTTAAAGAGTAAGGAAGTCCAAGAATAGCCAGTACTGACAAGTATAATTGAGGTATGCAATTTTATTGGATTACCAGGTTATTATTGGTGTTTCATCCATAATTTTACCAGATTAGCTAACCCATTAACCAAGATCAATCATAAAGGGGTTAATTTTTTTTGGAAAAAAGTGTATGAATAATTTTTTGAATAACTGAAGATAAGATTAGTCAATGATCCTATCTTGACTCTACCATCAGGGAATGATGGGTTTTTTATTTAAAGTGATGCTTCAAAGAAAAGACTTGATTGTGTCCTTATGTAGAATGATAGAGTTATTGCATATGCATCACGATAACTAAAAATTCATGAACAAAACTATCATACTATTGATCTTGAGTTAGCAGTTGTAATATTTTCTCTAAAGATATGAATAAACCATCTATATGGTGAAAAATGTGAGATATATACCGATCACAAGAGTTTAAAGTATATTTTCTCATAGAAAGAACTCAACAAGAGGCAAATATGATGACTTGAACTACTCAAAGATTATGATTTCACAATACACTACCACCTAGGGAAGGGAAATAAGGTGGCATATTCTTTGAGAAGAAAGGATCATGGAGTTTTGAATAAGATAAGATTTTATAGAGATCCTATGTTTATGGATCCAGTAAAGATGAATATGGGAATAAAAATAGAAGGTGAAACATCAATACTTTTTCAAATGGT
Organism: Viscum album; assembly: GCA_963277665.1. Classification (NCBI taxonomy): domain Eukaryota; kingdom Viridiplantae; phylum Streptophyta; class Magnoliopsida; order Santalales; family Viscaceae; genus Viscum; species Viscum album. The sequence continues at coordinate 918,013,866 of OY728157.1, forward strand.
TGCCAAACCATCTTTACTAGAAAAGATAAAAAGTTCTCAGACTGATGATGAGGAGTTTCAAAGGAAAGTTAGTGTTGTGAACGATGGGAGATTGTTCGACTTCGTATATGATGATGGAATTTTGAAATTTTGTAAGAGACTTTGTGTTCCTAACGTACCTGATCTAAAAATGGAATTATTGGATGATTCTCATAGCTCCAATTTCTCTATACACTATAGTATCACTAAGATGTATAGAGATATGAAGGAATATTTTTGGTGGGACAAAATGAAGAGGGAGATTACTGATTATGTGTCAAGATGTATGGTTTTTCAATAGGTGAAGGCTGGAAGACAACATCCTATTGGAGTCATGAAAACTATTCCCATACCTAAGTGGAAATGGGATGATATTATGATGGACTTTGTCATTGGGATACCAATGAATCCTAGAAGGAATGATGCAATATGAGTCATTGTTGATCATATTAACAAGTCCGCTCATTTTCATGCTATAAGAGAAGATTTACCACTTGAACGTTTAACAAGACTATATATTAATGAAGTTTTAAGACATCATGGAGTACGCCTATCAATTGTTTCTGATCATGATCCCCGTTTCACATCAATATTATGGAAAAGTCTTCAGAAATCTCTAGACACTAAACATCATTTAACCACTTCCTACCACCCTCAAACTGATGGAAAATCAAAACAGACTATTCAAGTCTTAGAATAAATGTTGAGATCCTACTCACTTGACTTTAAAGGTATGTGGGATCACTATTTACCTCTGGTATAATTTTCATATAAAAATATCTTCCATTCATGTATTCAGATGGCACCAATGAATCATTATATGGAAAGAGATGTCTCACACCAACTTGTTGGGATGATGTTGGTGAAAGAAAACTCGTAGGCCCGAAAACTGTTGAGCAAACATTGTAAAAGGTAAAGATTATCCAAACCGACATCGAAGTAGCTCAAAGTAGTAAAAAGAGATATGATGATAACCAAAGGAAGAATTTGGAATTTCAAGTAGGTGATCCTATTTTCTAGAAGGTATCTCCATGGAAGAGTGTTATACGATTCCGTAAGAAGGGATAATTAAGTCCCAGGTACATCAGACCTTTTGAAATTATAGAATGAATTGGAGTTACAGCTTACTGTTTGGAAATGCCTCCAAGTGTCTCCAAAGTTCATGATGTGTGCCACATATCACTGTTGAAAAAATACATGCCTAACCCTAACCATGTACTCACCTATGAAGATATAGAATTAGAACCCAATCAGTCTTATTGTGAAGAGCCTATCAGGATTCTTGATACTAGAGAACAATTGCTGAGAAATTGGATGACTCATCTAGTAAATGTTCTATGGAGAAACTATAAAATGGAAGAGGAAAAATGGGAACCTGAGGAATGTATAATGAAGAACCACCCAAATCTTTTTTTTGCAACAATATTCTAGAAATTTAAATGGTTATTCTTATTTATGATAGTTTCTGCTATATTGTTATCCTTACTGAGCATCTGATCTCACACATTTCTTATGTTTTATTTTTCCCAGGATGCAAAGAAGTATATTATGATTATCCTATAGGAATAGTCTAAGGGATATGAGTGTGCTAAAAGGGAACACAATGTTGTTGTTTTTCTATTTCATAATGAAATTTAACACTTATGTATGTATCTAGTACTTCTGAGGATACTAAACTGATCGATCATTCAGGACTTGATCCCTTATGATCATGCCCTTGTTATGTAACAATGTACCAACTCTGGGTAACTAGGGTCAGGGCATTACAACGACAAGTAAATTCGATTCAGTCATACAGGGATTGAACGTCATATAAATTTGGTTCAGTAATACAGGGTTAGAATGAAAAGTAAACCCAGTCCAGTAATGGACTTTGTGCACAATGATGGTCTTAGAAATGAGCCTTGGATAATATGGAAATGATTTTTTATGCTTATTTATTATCCATAATTTCATGTTTTATTCCAAAGTTATTTTCACATGGCTGATGTTCCTTTTTGATTTATGTATTATGAACTGCCAAGATTTTTTTCATGACTTATGATTTTGATATATGTTATACATGGTATGATTTTCAAAAGTTATTTTCATTATTATTTCCAAGTTTTGTTTGATATTTTCCATGTTTATACTTATTAAGTATTTGATCTCAACCTTTTTATATGTTTTCTTTTCCCCAGGATATAAATAATGGTTTTAGGTAGGAATACTAAAGGGGAAGATCTTTATGGGAGATGTTGAAGATCTTTCACTAATTAGAAGAATGTGTTCCAAGTTTCTAAAGGAACTAAACTAATACGGACCTTGGGAATCTTTTTGTATAAAGTATTCCACAAAAATTATGTAATGTCCATATATTTCAAGATTGGGTCTCTAAAGTTGGTATTAGAATGAAGGTTTAGTCAACCTTTGGAAACTAGGATGCAAAAACATTAGTAAGATCCCTATAGATATTTCTAAGGATATATATTGGGATGTATTAAGGATAAGTCTAATTACATGATACAATCCTATAATTATGGTAACAATAATGAATAACCTAGGATTAAAACTAATATGTTAGAGATTGAAAGTAATTTCCTTTGATTAGGTGGTTTTTTCAATATGATTATTGTTGCTGACACTTTTCTTTTGGGGTTTTAGAAAATGGCTTGAAACAGGAGGATTCATGTTAATGGAGAATATGATAGACAGTGGAATGATATTCCTCATAAGAAAATAAAAGAAATGGGAGTTGGAATACAACTCATCATTATTATGCGAAATCATCAATATCATAATATGATCAATAATATCAACTTTGGTGAATTTACTAAACCACCTAATAAGTGAAAGATATAGTTTAATGGTGACCAAAAAGGAAATAAAGTTCAATTTTCCTCAAGTAAATCACATGGGAATAGGAATCAAGGAGAATGTTTCAAAGGAACTAGAAGATGATTAGGGTGTGGAAAAGGACACAAAGAAAGTAATTTCAAAGGAAAAGGTTCAGTTAACACAAAGGACAAGGATAATGGTATTTCTATGACATCAACGATGCTTAAATGTTTTAAATATAGAATGTATGGTTATTATAAAAATTGATGCCCTAAGAGAAAATATCCTGAAGAGAATAGCCACTATGGAATTATTGGAACTAAAGAAACAACTAGAGTAATTGGGTAATAAATGATTTATTCACCCTTGTGTTTCTCCATGGGGATCCCCCATTCTTTTTGTTAAGAAGAAAGATGGATCTATAAGGTTGTGTATTTACTATAGAGAGATCAATGCTATAACAATAAAGAACAAGTATCCCCTACCTTGCATTGATGATTTATTCGATCAACTTCATGTAGATCACTATTTTTCAAAGATTGACCTTAGATATGGATATCATCAGTTGTGTGTGAAGAAGGAAGGCATTCAAAAAACAGCTTTTGAACTAGGTACGAGCATTATGAGATTACAATAATGCCTTTTGGACTGACTAATGCACCCTATTTTTTCATGGATCTAATGAATAGGGTTTTGAAGGAATATCTTGATGAATTTGTAGTGGTATTTATTGGTGATATCATTGTATAATAAAAAATCTATGAAGATCCTTAAAATCACTTGCACAATATTTTAAAAACATGAGAAGAAATGAATTATATGGGTTGTTTAGAAAGTGTGAATTCTTTCTTTAGGAAAGTTCTTTTCTTCACCATTCTGTCTCTAAGGACAGAATCTCTATCGATCTTCTAAAGACCAAGGAAATCCATGAATGTCCAGAACTGATGAGTATAACTAGGGTACATAGTTTTATTGGTTTAGTAGGTTATTATTAAAGTTTCATCTAGAATTTTTCCCGATTAGCTAACCCATTAATGAAGCTCACACGTAAAGGGGTTAATTTGTTTTTGAAAAAAAGAGTGTGAAGAATGTTTTGAAGAACCGAAGAGAATATTAGTCCATTCCCATATCTTGACTCTACCATCATAGAATGATGGGTTTGATATTTATAATTATGCTTCAAAAAAATAACTTGGTTGTGTCCTTATGCATAATGATACAGGTATAGCCTATGCATCATGACAACTAAAAATTACCGAACAAAACAATCCCACTCATGATCCTGAGTTAGTAGCTGTAACCATTGCTTTGAAGATATTGAGACACTGTCTCTATGGTGAAAAATGTGAGATATATACCGATCACAAGTATTTGAAGTATATTTTTCTCACAGAAAGAACTCACCATGAGGCAAACACAATGGCTAGAACTACTAAATAAATATTATTTCACTATACACTGCCACCCGGGGAAAGAAAATACGGTGGTAGATTATTTGAGCATAAAGGATCAGGGAGTTTTGAACAAGATCTGATTTGAAAGGGATCCTATGTTCATGGATTTAGTAAAGATGGATATGGGAATAATCATGAAATGTGAAACATAATTACTTTTTCAAACGGTTTCCAAACAATCTTTACCAGAAATGATAAAAGTTCTCAGATTGATTATGAGGAGTTTCAAAAGAAAATTAAAATTGTGAATGATGGGAGATTGATCGACTTCATATATAAAGATGGGATTTTGAAATTTGGGAAGATTATTTGTGTTCCGAACATACCTAATATCAAAAGGGAATTTTTGGATCCTGCTCATAGATCCAATTTATCTATAAACCCTAGTAGCACAAAGATGTACAGATATCTGACGGATGTTTTTTGGTGGGACAACATGAATAGAGAGATTGCTGATTATGTGTCAGGATTTATGGTTTATCAATAGGTTAAGGCTAGAAGACAACATCCTGGATGAGTCAAGAAACCTCTTCCCATACCTAAGTGGAAATGGGATGATATTATGATGGACTTTGTCATGGGGATGCCGAAGACTCCTAGAAGGAATGATACAATATGGGTCATTGTTTATCGTCTTACCAAGTTACCACATTTTCTTGCTATAAGAAAAGATTTACCACTTGAACGTTTAGAAAGACTATATATTAACGAAGTTGTAAGACTTCATGATGTACCCATATCAATTTTCTCTGATCATGATCCCCATTTTACATCAAGATTTAGGAAATGTCTTTAGAAATCCCTAGATACTGAACCCCATTTGAGTACTGCCTACCACCCTAAAACTGATGGACAATCAGAACTGACTATTCAATCCTTAGAAGACTTGTTGAGAACTTTCTCATTGGATGTTAAAGGTATGTCAGATCAATATTTTCCTCTACTAGAACTTTCCTATAACAGTAGATTCCATTCATGTATTTAAATGGAACCATATGAAGAGTCATATGGAAATAGATTCCTTACACCAAATTTTTGGGACGATGTTGATGAAATAAAACTCATAGGCCCATAACATGTTGAGGAAACAATGGAAAAGGTGAAGATTATCCAAACCTACATCAAATCGGGTCAATGTAGGCAAAAGAACTATGCCGATAACTGAAGGAAGGATTTGTAATTTCAAGTAGGTGATCATGTTTTCTTGATGGTATCTCCATGTAAGGGTGTTATATGATTCAGTAAGAATGGAAAATTAAGTCCTAGGTACATCAGAACTTTTGAAATTCTAGAACGAATTGGAGTTGTAGCATACCATTTGACAATGCCTCCATGTCTCTCCAAAGTTCATGATGTGTTCCATTATAACTGTTGAGAAAATACATGCCTGACCCAATGCATGTACTCACCTATGAAGAAATAGAACTGGAACCCGATCTATCTTACTGTGAAAATCCAGTCAAGATTCTTGATACTAGAGAACAAGTGGTGAGAAACCGAATGACTCGTCTGGTAAAAGTTCTATGGAGAAACCATAAGATGGAAGAGACAATGTGGGAACCTGAGGAACTTATGATGAAGAACCACCCAAATCATTTTATGTATTAGTATTCTAGAAATTTTGAGGAAGAAATTGTTTGAAGGAGGGAATAATGTATCACCCCAAGTTTCCACGATATGTTTCTCTTTGAAAAATGAAATAGCTTGCACTGTATGCAACATCTAGTTCCAACACACCACGAACAATCAAACTAGCCGTTATGAATAGTAATACCCAATTTATGAAATATTATAAATTTTATTTTTCAAAATGGACTTCATTTTTGGATTCATTGTATCAAAATTAGCTTTGAGTGAATTTTTGGTATTTTTTTAAAAACTTTTTAATTTTGATGAATAGTGAAAAATACTGCGCTATTGTTTAAAACCAATTTTTTTTTAAATAATTATTTATTTTAATTAAATTTATTTTTGACCAAAATAGTTAAATAATACCTATATATGTTCAATGTAATTCATTGGAATCATTTTATAATTAAATTAGATGTATAAAATTTTATTGAAATTTTTAACGTCTTTTACCTACCTTTTTGGCATGTTAGCAAATTCGCATAAAATGTAATTTTACTATTTTTGTGAAATGAATTTAAAAAATCCAAGAGATAATATTGACATCAATAAGTAAAATGTGGTTTAATAAGAGGAAAATAATCTTTTGTGAATAGTAACATTTGAAATTTATTTACCAGAGTTAAAAGTTAATAGGGTGATTGAAGGTAAAAATGATATTATAATTACACTAACACATGTAATAATTCTATTGTATTAGTTTTATTCTACCAAAATCAACCATAGGAATAAAATATAAACCTTTTGGTCCACTTGCATTACATTAGGACATTTATTATTATTATTTTTAAAGAAGAGTTAATAGTGTTAAATTCAAAGCTTAATAACTAAACCATTTTTAATATAGGGTTATACATAAGATAAATTTCAATATATATATTCATTAGAAATATGAAGCTATTTCCTACAGAATGGTATATTATTTATAAATTTTAGACATTAAATAATTAAATTTATTTATGACACAATGATGATGCAGTAATTACCTTATTATTGAAAGATTAAAAAAAATAGATATTATAAAAATTAATATAATTGTAAATTGAGACTTTTTTATATTACAAGAATTATTTTGTTTAATGATACATGTTAGGGTTGATTAAATATTCTTTTTTCTAAGTGATAAAGTTGTTATGACTTTCAAAAAAACAAATTACCAAATAGTGTCAAAATTGACATAAATGAGTTTTTTAAAAAAATACTACATTATTAAATGATATAATATTTCAAAAAATATAAGGTTTGGTGAAAGGACATAGATAAGGTTATATATGTCAATAATTAACCACTTGGGGTTCTCTTGTATTTTTATATTATGTTTATTAACTATTTATTATAATAATAAAATAATACATGGTAAAAGTTTAACTATTTAATTAAGAGTTAAATCTAAAACATAAGGCTGATATGGAGACCTAAAAAAATCTAAAACCTATTGGTTGAGATGTTTTCTACCCATACTTACCTTAGACTCTAAATAAATCCTTTTGGAGCCATTATAAACCTAATATGTTTAAAATAATAAAATAATGTTTCATGTTTTTTCAAAAGTGACCCGCACCTCTCTTATAAAAGGGTACTTGGCCTTATCTCAAAATGACACCTCCAAAGCAACTTTCCTCGGCCAAACCCTGCTAAAATATCCTAAAAACTACCATAAATTCAACCTATATGCCTTACTTTGATTATAAAGGCAACCTAAGTAGACATTTTGATCAAATTAAAAGGAAGCCCATGAAGAAGAGGTAATAATTTCATCACCTCCTTCAAAGTTATTTTCTTCTTCCACTTTCTCTTTCATTGTTGTTCCCAATCGAAAATAGTAAATCCAGTACCTTCTACATACTATGATGTTAATATAAATATGTTACAACCATATTCATTTTTCTATCCATCACATGAATGACAAAGTCTCCATACATGCGTACGTACGACTTACAGTCTCCACGTCGTGGTGTAGTTTGTTATTCAAAACATCATTATTTGGATGGGTATAATAATGAGTATAATTTATGTTAATAATAAATATAACATGTTAATTACTATTTATATATGATATACTATCCAATTACATATTATTTCACCTTCAATTGATTGATATTGTTGCTCGTGTGTACGTAAGGATTACCGTCTCCACGAACGCAATGCGATTCATTCCCCATCATAACCGTTATAGAATAATTTTTTTTATTATTAAAAATAATGTTTAAGAACTTAATATCATTATTTATATGAATCAAATACATCCTATTAATATCAAACCTGACTTATGTAACAAAACAAGTAATGGAAAATGAATCAGTTAACACGCGAAATAATGATACTACTGAAATATTATTAAAAAAGCAATATTAAAAGATCATATGTGATATAATATTTATGTATGTGGTTGTTGTATAATTTATTAAAAATTATTTAGCTATTATTTAGGTGGTTAATGTACCCTTTTTCAAAGAAAAGTACAAGGTAAGGGTTAATTCTACAATCTCTTCATTATTTGAGGTTCTTTATACGTGAGTATCTACTGGGACCTCTTTATCATCCACATCCGTGTTTCTTAAAAATGTACTTCAAAAAATTTTAATCTTTCCTAGACTATGAGTTAAAGTCATTTATATCCTTTTTTGTATTTTTATAAATTGTTTACAAAGGAATCATTTTGTCGTTTTCCAAACAAGGTCCTTTATGTCCTTTTCGACAAAATTAAGGAAAGAATGTTTTTTAACTTATATGGTGAGTGCGGCTATTTTCCAGCCACTATAACATATTTGAAGCTTCCCTTACATTATTATAAGGATATTTTCAAAATAAATGTATTACTTTATAATTATGTGACTCTAAAATGATTTCCAAATAGAAATAGATATTTCTCTCAAATAGTTTTGATTTCATCTATGTCAAGATCATTTGATGGATTTTACACTTGTTTGAAGTTGATTTATTATGATACAATATTCCATATTGTATTAAAAGTTTTGTGATATGTTTGACTATGGATGTGTTATTTTCATACCATTCATGGTTTATGGTTAAAGTATTAAGATTTCGTATGCTAGTTTTAATACCAATTTTTATGTTATGTTTCAACCTTTTCATAAGAGGAAAGTGTTGGACTTAGTAAGTGACGAGTGGAGCCTGCTATAGTTCTTCAATTATTTATTAGGTCTCATGAGACAAACTAGTGTCTTGGAACAAGGCCATGAAAAAATATTATTTGTATTATTGGTACAAAGCCTTGACAATGTGGTTATGATGTCTTACATTATAAATTCCATCATTATCAAATTGGCTATTGATATTACATATGATTATTAGACTAGTAGAATATCCATACGAATAAGTAAATTGAATTATTTGATTTATATTTGACATATTATGCTAAAGTTTATGTTTATAAGGACTATGTTTTAGTCATATAAAATTCCTTATATGTTTATTCTTATTTATGAAACTTTCTGCTATATTGTTGTTCTAACTGAGAACCTGAGCTCACCCCTTTATATGTTTTATTTTTCCCATTATGCGAAGAAGTATATTATGACTGACCTGTAGGGATAGTCTAAGGGAGGTGACTGTGTTCAAAGGAGACACAATGTTGTTGTTTTTAATTTCATAATGTAATGTGAAACTTATTTTTGTATCTAGTACTTCCAAGGCTACTAAACAGATCGGTCTTTTGGGATTTTATCCCTTGTGATCATGAAAATGTTATGTATTAATGCACCAACTCTGTGTAACTGGGGTCGAGGAGTTATGGTTGGTATCAAAGGAAGTTTAGTACAAACCTTGGAAGCTAGATTTAGAAAAACTGTAATTAGAGAACATTATCCTAAGATATACAATGACGATTAGTATAGAATAACTTCCAATAATTTTGGTAATGTAGGGATTTTGGGAATTTTCAAGAAATACAACTCTATCTAGATTTTAGAAGGTAGAGGCGGCACTGGCATAGATGTATCTAGAAGTGAAAACTCTGACAAGTAGTTTTGGGCTTGACTTGAGGTATCCTGCTACAGGACAATAGGCCTTGCTGCACTCTTGGTTACGACACTCCTGGGGGATATTGTTAGGAAAGTTGTCATTTTATTTACAAACCATTATGAATGATTTATGAGTAATTAACTCCACAAAGAAAGAAGTTTTTTATGATTATGGATTATATGAAAAAACCGTTAAATTTATGTAGGGTATTTTTTAGTTTGGAAGTATGTATTGCAATTCATAAACTAATCTAGTGTATTCCATTATTTAGAAATGGATTATAGTGTATGGAGTAAAAACCATATTATTGAATGTAATCCATGTAGGAATTTTCCTCCTACTCAAGATAATTATAGTGGAGTTAGTGATTAAATCGGTGCTGAAAAACTTATAACCATATTGGGGAAACTCACTCAGGTTATGAATAATAACCTTACCCGTATGAAGAACCTTGATCCACATAATAGAGGATCAATGTTAGACCGAATCATGAGTTAACAAACACCAAAATTTAATGGGAATACAAATCCATTTCTAGACGAGCCATGGATAAGTTCCTTAGAGAAAATATTTCACGCTTTGGGGAGTAGGGAAAGGGAAAAAGTTGTCATGGCAGTTTATCACCTCACAGGAGATGCAGATCAGTGGTGTTCATTAATTGAAAACACAAAGTAGGATGAATAAGTATTAAATATGGAATGGAGGGAGTTTAAAGAGATTTTATTAGAATAATATTTTCCTCATTACCATCAAGAAGATATGAAAAGACAATTTCTGAGTTTGAGGAAACAAGAGGATGAGAATGTAGCAAAGTATGAGGCTTACTTTAAAAGGTAAGCAAGGCATGCATCAGATTATTTATGTAATGAAAGGAGTAAGATTGATCGATTCGTTGATGGGTTAAAACCATTTCTCTATTGATCATTAGTCTCACAATACTTCTCATCATATGAAGGTATTGTCTCATGTTCTATCAAGAAAGAAAATGAATTCTCTAAGTTTTACAACTTCCAAGAAAAGTAAGAGAAGAAGAGATCTACTAAACACATTGGAAATAAAAAGAATGGAAAGAAGGGAAAAGTTTAATTTTTATCCTGCATTAAATGTGGGAACAAACACCATGGTATTTTCTTGAAGGGAATGTGATTCTTTTACAAGTGTGGTGAAAAAGGCCACCAAGCTCATGATTATAAGGGAAAAAAGAGGCTGTCAATGTTGAATGCTAAATTTGTAGAGAAATGGGGGATTATGCAAATTAATGTCCTAAGCACCAAGGAAACTTACCGTAGAAAAGGCCAAGGGAGGAAGGACAATCTTATGTGATCACTACTACCGAGGTTGAAGCTCCAAATGATGTGGCGGCAGGTAATTTAACGGTTTCCTCAAGTTTAGCCAATGCTTTATTTGATTCTGGATCATCGCACTGTTTCGTATCTTCCAAGTTTGTAAAGAAAATTTTATATTTTCAATTTGATTTAATAAGGGATTTGTTAGTCAAAAATCCTACGGGAAGTATCATTGATTTTTTTTTTGTGAATTAGTTCCCATTAGGTCATATAAACATGCTTTATCTACTGATCTCATCATCATACCCATGATTGAATTTGATATAATCATTGATATGGATTGGATTTTGGGCCATGATGACAAAATTTATTGTAAGAAGAAGGAGGTTACAATTTATGATGATGATAAGGAATTCCCTTGCTTTAGAGTAGAAACGTCACTATCTGATTCTTATTGAGATCCACCCCCAGTAGATCTACTAAATAAAATTATTGGGGAGGAAGAGAGTGAAATAACTATGGGTGGGGAAATTATTGTTCAAATAGAATATGTACCTATTGTGTAAAAATAAATTGATGTGTTTCCATAGGATTTACCTGGACATCCTACAAAATGAGAAATTGAGTTTTCCATTGATTTAATTCATGGTTCAAGGTCCATATCAAAGATTCCATATAGAATGACCACTATGGAATTAGTGGAACTAAAGAAACAACTATAGGAATTGAGTAATAAAGGATTTATTCACCCAAGTGTTTCTCCAAGGGGAGCCTCTGTTCTTTTTGTTATGAAGAAAAATGAATATTTGAGGTTGTGCGTTGAATACAGGGAGATCATTGCTATAATAAGAAAGAAAAAGTATCCCATACCTCACATTGATGATTTATTCGATCAACTTCATGGATCTCAAATTTTTTCAAAGATTGACCTTCGATATGGATATCATCAGTTTTGTGTGAAGAAGGAATACATTCCGAAAATAGCATTTCTAACTAGGTACAAGCATTATGAGTTTACAATAATGCCTTTTGGACTAACTAATACACCCTCTATTTTCATGGATATAATGAATAGAGTGTTAAAGGAATATCTTGATGACTTTGTAGTGGTATTTAGTGATGATATCTTAGTATACCAAAAAACCTACCAAGATCATGAAAATAACTTGCGCACTATTCTCAAAACCCTCAGAAAAATGAATTATATGGGAAGTATAGAAGGTGTGAATTCTGGTTTCAAGAAATTTCTTTTCTTGGACATACTATCTCTAAGGATAGAATCTTTATCGATCCTTCAAAGAACAAGGTAATCCAAGAATGGAAAGCACCAACGAGTATAAATTTAGTACAAAGTTTTATTGGTTCAGCGGGTTGTTGTTGGCATTTCGTCTAGAATTTTTCCCAATTGACTAACCCATTAACCAAGCTCACACGTAAAGGGGTTAATTTTTTTTTGGAAAAAAGAGTGTGAATAATGTTTGGAATAACTGAAGAGAATATTAATCAATGTTCCTATCTTGACTCTATCATTAGGGAATGATGGGTTTTATATTTATAGTGATGCCTCAGAGAAAGGACTTGGTTGTGTCGTTATATAGATATGATAAGGTAATTGCCTATGCATCACGACAGCTAAAAATTCATGAAAAAAACTATCCCAATAATGATCTTGAGTTATCACCTGTAATATTTTCTTTGAAGATATGGAGACACTATCTCTATAGTGAAAAATGTGAGATATATACTGATCACAAGAGTTTGTAGTATATTTTCTCACAGAAAGAACACAACATGATGCAAATATGATGTCTTGAACTACTCAAGGATTATGATTACACTATATACTACCACATGAGGAAGGAAAATAAGGTGGCAAATTTTTTGAGTAGAAAGGATCATGGAGTTTTGAATAAGATGAAAGTTGAAAGGAATCCAATGTTTAAGGATCTAGAAAAGATAGATATGGGAAAAATCATAGAAAATGAAACCTAAATATTTTTTCAAATGGGTTCCAAACCATATTTACTAGAAAGGGTAAAATGTTCTTAGACTAATGATGAGGTGTTTGAAAAGAAAATTAAAGCTGTGAACGATGGGAGATCGATCGACTTCGTATATGAAGATGGGATTTTGAACTTTGGGAAGAGGCTTTGTGTTCCTAACATACCTGATCTAAAAAGGTAATTGTTGGATGATTCTCAACGATCCAATTTCTCTATACAACCTGGTAACACTATGATATATAGAGATTTGAATGAAATTTTTTGGTAGGACAACATGAAGAGGGATATTTTTGATTATATGTCATGATTTATGGTTTGTAAAAAGGTTAAGACTGGAAGACAACTTCCTGGAGGAGTCATGAAACATCTTCCCAAACCTGAGTGGAAATGGGATGATATTATGATGGGATTTGTCACGAGGATACCAATGTCTCCTAGAAGGAATGCTACAATATGGGTCATTTTTGATCATCTTAACAAGTCATCACATTTTCTTTCAATAAGAAATGATTTACCACTTGAATGTTCAACAAGACTATATATTAATGAAGTTTTAAGACTTCATGGTGTACCCATATCGATTGTTTCAGACCATGCCCCCCATTTTATATGAATATTCTGGAACAGTCCTTATAAATCCCTGAATACTGAACATCATTTGTGCACTGCCTACCACCCTCAAACTGATGAAAAATCAGAATATACTATTCAAACCTTATAAGACATGTTGAGATCTTTCTCACTTGACTTTCAAGGTATGCGTGATCAATATTAACCTCTGGTTGAATTTTTCAATAATAATAGCTTTTGTTCAAGTATTCAAATGGAACCATATGAAGCATTATATGGAAAGTGATGTCACACACTAACATTTTGGGATGATGTTGGTGAAAGAAAACTCGTAGGCCTATATCTTGTTGAGGAAACAATGGAAAAGGTGATGATTATCTAAAACCACATCAAATCAGCTCAAAATATGAAAAATAGCTATGCTGATAACTGAAGGAAGGATTTGGAATTTCATGTAGGAGATAATGTTTTTATGAAGGTATCTCCATGGAAGGGTGTTATACGATTCAGTAAGAAGGGTAAATTAAGTCCCATATACATTAGGCCTTTCGAAATTCTATAACTAATTGGAGTTTTAGCTTACCATTTGACAATGCCTCTAAGTATCTCCAAAGTTCATGATGTTTTCCACATATCACTGTTGAGAAAATACATGCTCGAACCAATGTATGTACTCACCCATGAAGAAAGAGAACTGGAACCTGATCTGTCTTATTGTGAAGAGCCTATCAAGATTATTGATACCAAAGAACAAGTGTTGAAAAACCGAACGACTCGTCTGGTAAATGTTCTATGGAGAAACCATAAGATAGAAGAGGCAATGTGGAACCTGAGGAACTTATGATGAAGAACCTCTCAAATCTTTTTATGCAATAGTATTATAGAAATTTCAAGGATGAGATTATTGGAAGGACCGAATAATGTAACACCCCAAGCTTCCATGGTATGCTTCTCTATGAATAATGCATTATCTTGCACTATATGAAACTTTGAGTTCCAACACACCACGACCAATCAAACTAGCTGCTATGAATAGTAATACACACCTTTTAAAATTTTTTAAATTTTATTTATCAAAATGAACTTCATTTATGGATTTGGAATATCATAAATAGATTAGGGTGTATTTTTGGTATTTTTCTGAAAACATTCGATTTTTGATGAATATTGAAAAACACTGCGCTATTTTTTAAAAAAGAATTTTTATTTAAATAGTTATCTATTTTAATTAAATTTATTTATTTTAGTTCAAAATAGATATATAATACCTATATAAGTTCAATTTAATTCATTGGAGTCATTTCATCAATAAATTTGATGTCTAAAATTTTGTTGAATTTTTCAAGTCTTTCACCCACCTTCTCAGCATGCTAGAAAATTTGCATAAAATGTAATTTTACCACTTCTGTGAATTGAATTTCAAAAATCCTAGATAAATGGTTGAAATTATTAAGTAAAATATGGTTCAATAGGATGAAAATAATTTTTTTGTGAAGCGTAAATTTTGAATTTTATTTACCATAGTTAAAAGTAAATAGGGTAATTAAAGGTAAAAAATAATATTATAATTACACTAAAATGTGTCCTAATTCTATTGGATAAGTGTTTTTTTGACAAAAATAAACCCTATGAATAAAATATTATCCTTTTGGTCCACTTGTATTAAATTAGGACATTTATTTTTATTTTATTTAAAGAAGAGATAAAACTGTTAAATTCAATGTCTGATAACTAAACCATTTTTAAAATAGCGTTATACATAAGATAAATTCAACTATAAAAAATAATTAGAAATATAAAATTATTTCCTACATAATTATATTTTATTTATAATTTTTAGACAATCAATAAATAAATTTATTTATGGGGCAATGATGATGTAGTAATTATCTTATTATTGAAAGATTAAAAAAATGATATTATAAAAATTAATATAATTATAAATTGAGACTTTTGATGTATTCCACTAATTTTAAAGATTAATTTGACATATTAGAGTTGATTAAATAATTTGTTTTATAATTTATAATTTTGTTATGTCTTTCACAAAAAGAAATTACCAAATACTCTCAAAATTGACATAAATGTGTATTTAAACAAATACTATATTATTAAATGATATAAAATTCATAAAAATATAATGTCAAGAAAAAGGACTTATACAAGGTTATATATTTCAATAATTAACCATTTGTGGTTTTCTTGTATTTTTATAGTAATTTTATTAACCCTTTATTATAGTAACACAATAATATAGGGTAAAAGTTAAACTATTTAACTAAAAGTTAAATCTAAAAGATAAGGTTAATATGGTGACATAAACCTATATAAAACCGGTTAGTTGAGAGGTTTTCAACCCATACCCACATTAGCCTATAAATAAATCATTTTGGAACCATTAGAAACTGAATATGATTGTATAATCAAATAATATTTCAAGCTTCTTATAAAGTGACCCTCACCTCTCTTATAAAAGGGCACTTCCCCTTCTCTCAAAATCACACCTCCAAATCCATTTGTCTCAGAAAAAACCTACTAAAATATCCTCCCAACTACCCTTAATTAAACCTAGAGGCATTACGTTGATCAGAAATCCAACCTAAGAATCCCTTTTGGTCAAATCAATAGGAATCACCTGAAGATGAGGTAATAATTTCATCACCCCATTCAAAGTTATTTTATTCTTCCACATTCTCTTTGTTTGTTGTTTCTATACCAAAATATTAACTATATAACCTTATAAATATAGTGATGTTATTATAAATATAGTACAAAAATATTCATTATTATACCCATCCTATGAATGAAAAAGGCACCATACGTGCAAACGTACGACTTAACGTCTCCACGTCGTGGTGTTGTTTGTTATTCAACACATCATTATTTGGATGGGTATAATAATGAGTATAATTGATGTAAATAATAAATATAACATTTTAATTATTATTTATATATGATATAACATCCAATTCCAAAGATTTAACCATCAATAGAATGATATTGTTGCTCATGCGTACGTACGGATTACCGTCTCTATTAACACGATGAGATTCATTCCCCATCATAAAAATTTTAGAATAATTTTCATTTTATGATTAAAAACAATATTTAAGAACTTAATATCATTATAGATATGAATCAAACCCATCCTATCCATAACAAACATGGCTTATATAATAATACATATAAAGGAAAAAAAATCAGTTAACATCCGAAACAATGATACTACTGAAATATTATTAACAAAGCAATATTAGAAGATCATATGTGATATCGTATTTATATATCTGGTTCTTGTATAATTTAATAACAATTATTAAACTGTTATATAGGATTTTAACCTACTCTCGATCAAGGAAAAGTACAAGGTAAGGGTTAAATCTACAATCTCTTCATTATATAAGGTTGTTTATACATGAGTATCTACTGGGACCTCTTCACCATCCACATCCGTGTTTCTTAAAAATGTACTTCAAAACAATTTTACTATATACTAGACTATGGGTTAAAGTCATTTATATCCTTGTTTTACTTTTTATGTAATTTTTATAAAGAAATCATTCCTTCATTTTCCAAACATGGTCCTTTACAACCTTTTCGACAAAATTAAAGACAATATACTTTTTAACTTATACAGTGAGTGCGACTATTTTACCATCGTTATAACATTTTACAAGCTTCCCTTACAAGATTATAAGAATATTTTCAAAATAAAGGTTTTCTTTTATAATTATGTGACTCTAAAACGATTTCAAAATAGAAAGAGATATTTCTCTCAAATATTTTTTCTTTCATCTATGTCAACATCCTTTGATGGATTTTACACCTATTTGAAGTTGATTTATTATAATACAATCTTCCATATTGTATTGAAGGTTTTGTGAAATGTTTGACTGTGGATGTGTTATTTTTATACCATTTAGGGTTTATTTTTAAAGTATTAACAATTCATATGCTAGTTTTAATATGAATGTTTATGCGATGTTTCAACCTTTCCATATGAGAAATGTATTGGACTTTGTAAGTGATGGGTAGAGCCCACTATAGCTCCTCAATACATCAATATATCTCATGAGACAAAATAGTGTCTTGGCACAAGTCCTTGAAAAAATCTAATTTGTAGTCTTGGAATGAGTCCTTGACTATGTCATTATGATGTCCGACATTATGAATCCCATTATTATGAAATTTACTATTGATATTAAATGTGATTATTCCACTAGTATAATATCCATGTGAATATGTAAATAGAATTATTTGATTTATCTTTTCCATTTTATGCTTATGTTTAATTTTAAAAGGCTTGTGTTTTAGTCTTATAAATTTCCTTAAATGTTTATTCTTATTTATGAAAGTTTCCTCTATATTGTTATCCTTACTGAGCACCTGAGCTCACCCATTTCTATGTTTTATTTTTCCCAGGATGTGAAGAAGTATATTATGACTGACTTGTAGGGATATTCTAATGGAGATGAATGTGTTTAAAGGAGACACAATGCTATTGTTTTTAATTTCATAATGTAATTTAAAACTTATGTTTGTATCTTGTACTTCAAAAGCTACTAAACTGTTCGGTCTTTCTGGATTTGATCCCTTGTGATCATGAAAATGTTATATAATAATGCACCAACTCCGGGTAACTGGGGTCGGGGTGTTACAGATTGAGGTTATTGATAAAAAACAAGTTAATGATCAATTTAATGTTTAGGGACTCATAAAAATAAATATGAGGTGATTGAAAAGACCATTGGTTCATCATAATTGAAGTTACAATGACAATACTTTTGTTTCAATATCATTTTCCTAGAGATGAATAATTCTCTAACCATCAAGACCATGAGAAAAAGGAAAAGTAAATATACTTACTCGAAGAGTATAATTTCACCCTTTAATCAATTTACACCAAAATCACATCTTTTT
Organism: Viscum album; assembly: GCA_963277665.1. Classification (NCBI taxonomy): domain Eukaryota; kingdom Viridiplantae; phylum Streptophyta; class Magnoliopsida; order Santalales; family Viscaceae; genus Viscum; species Viscum album. The sequence goes on from OY728157.1 coordinate 918,032,547, forward strand.
CTCCAAATGATGAGTGTTCAAGATGAATTTTTAATTCTATAAGTAATAAAATCGAATTTTAAAGGCCACATATACATAAAAGGGATAATTGAGCTATTCCACCTGTATTCAGAAATTTACCCAAACCAAAATTTTTAGAACATGATAAGATATTTTCCAAAATTAGTAATCCTTAAAATGAAATAATAATCATCAAAATTGAATTGTAATATGCAATGTTCAAACTAAATTATTCCATAAATAACTATCTATAAAACCCTTCAAACATTTCCTAACGAAATTAAAAACACAAATATTAGAAGGATTTGATCATATATTCTTCCATGGAAGATAAACCTTTATTCATCAAATAAAATACCATAATATTTCAAAATTAACTTAATATTTTCTGGAAAAAATGTTCATACTAACCCAGACATCATGTAGGCTAGTTGTAGTGTGTGATACCCTTATTGTCATTTAGTCATGGGTTTAAGCCCCAATTTCTATCCAGATGTGATAGGTTGTCACTAAGAATACGTGTTGTCCCCATTTTTTTCTAAAAATGAAAACTAATTCCTCCCTAAAATCACATCATTTTTATCCTTGGGGATAAAAATACATCTTCCCCAAAAAAACATCTTCCAAAAAATCACTTTAAGATATCATCACTTAAACCATCAATGGGGTGTATAATACTTTGAACTTATCATAATAATTAAGTTTATAGTTCTATGAAGGTATCCCTAACTCTTAAGATAATCTTACACTTCAAAAAAATCCTAATATATAATGTTATCTAGTCTGACATTTGATACCAACTATAATATCCTAGGACTCGTACTCCCGGATCCTCTGACGAAATCCTTAAATTTAAATTTTCGTCTATGATTCTAATAATTAGGACCCGATTTTTTCCATCCAAACCCTACAAAATCAAAATGAAAACGTGGATCACTTATTTTATAACCTTTTTGGTTTAGTGTTTTATAGAATTAGGAAAAACTATTACATAAAAAACTCATATCAAATTAGACTCATAAGTATTCAAAAGAACATTGGTCCCATTTAACCCATATTTTCTTATTTCAAAATAGGTCATCAAAATCATCCTTGTGAAATAATTTATAGACATAAATCATTCAAAAGCACTCTTTAAAACATGGGCAAAATGAAACATAAGAAGGGTGAGATCATATTCGTAGTAAGGGTAATTATAAGAAGTATCAATTAAATTTTATCATTATGAATAAGAGTAAATAAGGGTATGATGACATAATCAATGTGAATTAGTGAGTTATAAAATAAATCATACCCATCAATACATATAACATCAAATGCGAAATCATAGAAAAGGAAAGAGTCATCAAAATAAATAATCATGATCCATGTGATAACAATTTCGATCTATAGAAACATTTAAAACCCATAACAAGAAAAGATAAAAAATTTTGGTATCTTGGAATATCATTTCATTGAACCCTTATAGAAACCTTAGAAATAGAATAACCAATATTGTTGACATTCTTATACAGAGTACCCATTGCATTAGAGAGCTATCTGGGTACACCCATCGTATAAGCTTTAACCGGCTCACCTGATGTTATCTAAGTTCAATAATCATTTATAATGTCCATGAACAGAATACATAGAGAATTCATAAAAAATAATATAAAAAACTTTTTTATTTTCATAATATAACTAACCCATGGAAAATAAATGGGTTCCAAAATATTCTCCTTGAAACATGGTTAACCTATAGAAATGAACCAGGTTCCATAATAACCTCATTGAAACATGATTATCCCCTAAAAAAGAAATGGTAATGATAAAAATATCTTTGAAACATGAATAACACATGGAAATTAAATGTTTTCCAAATCAATTTCTTTGAAACATGATTAACTCATGGAATTGAAATGGGTTAAATTACAATATCCTTGAAACATGATTAACACATGGAAAAGAAATGGATTAAATAACAATCTTTTTGAAACAAACATAATCCATACTAATAATTAATGAGGATGGTATAAATACAAAATATCCCTATTTTATTATAAGTAAAAACAATGGTGTTTGACATTGATGTATGGAATTACCATTAAAATATCATTAAAACATTCTTGAGTAAAATAATTTTTAAACAGTCCAAAACATCCCATGCCACATTGAAACATTTGAACCACTATCCACATGAATAGAATAAAAATAAATTAAAATTATAATATCATGATAATAAATATATTCATGATATAAAAACTCAATGTATAATTATATACACCTCATAAAAAAATTTGGGTGTATAGCATATCAAATGTCTCAAAGAAGGAAAATTATGATAAAAATCCATGACCACTTCAGAAACTTCAAAACCATAATACCCATGAAATAATAATCATTAAATGAAAAATTTAAATACCATGAAGATAAAATAATTAATTATATAATATTTCAAAAATGGCATTAGATATTACACACAAAATAAATAAGTGGTGATTATGATGTATGCCTCATGAATGTAAATATGAGACAAGAATCCCTTACACCGACTCTGATTTTTCATGCTTGCTATCTATATTCCATAACAATAAACATATGTTAATTTTATAATTGATTTATCACATTTTAAAAGTTTATTATTATTTTTATTTCACTTATATTCATGTTATAAACAATTACTTATTTAGTAATGTTTAAGCTGATTATTTTAACCACAATTAGTTTGTGTGTCAATAACAACTTTGGTAGGTCAACTATGGTAAAAAAGGTCATTATTAAAAAATATCTAAAATAATAATCTTGTAAAAAGGATCATATTTATTCATCAAGTATACTTTTAAAACCAATTATTAATTATGGTTATGAAAAATGAACTAATATTACAATCATGGAGACTGTAGGCCGTATGTACATATGAGTAACATTCTAATTTTTCAATGATCATTATGGAAAGATGGAAAGTAAGATTTACCTTTAAAAAATTATAATTATATCATGAATACCATATAATTTAATAATATATACTTATATATATATAATTATTGTGATGTAAGAGGAATCACATCGCATCGAGGAGGCAGTAATCCACACGTCAACGAATGACGTTATCCTTTTTTGGTGTGTCAAAGGGTAATAAAAAATGATAAATTATATTTCCAGTAATTTAATTATGGAATTAATATCATATATATGTCATTAATATAAAATAATTTTAATTAAACCAATCCTTAATACATTCCTTGTAATGTGTGAGCGTATCACTTCATTTTGGGGAGGAGGTAGTTCACATGTCCACTAACAATGTTATTGAATTTACACAAAATGGAGAACATAAAGGCATGTGTTACATAAAAATGAAATAATTATGAATAAATATTATATAAAAATAGGTTTTCTATCACATTTCCCAACCATGATAAGTGGTAAAGGAAAAGATAATGACATTGTTTCATGAGGTGATTGTTTATCGTACACATGAATGGTAAGTTTGTTACCCATTTGATTGTATTGTGTGTAGGTGTAGGTATAAAACATAACATAAAAACATATTAGAATATTTAGGATAATAATGTTGTTATATAATCATGTAAAAAATAATAATTTAATGGGTGTATAAAGTAATAAAACCTAAATACACATTGAAGAATGTGACCTCTTTTTTTGGGTAACTCCTTTTAATTTTCACCAAAGGGATTTATTGGTCGGATTTATACCCAAATTGAGGAATATATAGTGATAGGAGTAATGTTGGGAAATTATTTGGGAAATTTTTGGATGAGACAAAGGGATTTATAAGTTTGATGAAGTGGGAAAGGGTGAGTGCCTTTTTATTATGGAGGGGGAGTGTCATTCTTGTAAATCATAAAAGGTAAACACTATTTGGAGATCTTCTTACCTAGGTTGAGAAGAGGAATGGTGGGAGATTATTTTTGTAGGTTTTGGATGAGACAAATGGATTTTTAAGAGTGATGAAGCAGGTGAGGGTGAGTGCCATTTTATTATGGAGGGGGAGTGGTATTCTTGTCAATCATAACAGGTAAAAAAATATTTCAAGATCTCCCTTACCTCATGGGATTCTAAAAAGAAAAAATAGTGGATTAATAGGGAATTATGGTCAATAAAAACTCACAACACAAAAAATAGAAGTATTTTTTATCATTTTTTTCCTTAGTGTTTATGTTTCCTTATTTTTTTCATTTTAGTTTTTATTAAAGTAACTAGTTTCTAATCCTAAGTAATTTAACCATTAAGAATAAATTAAAGTGAGAATTATTAGAAAAATAGACCCACTTAATTCTAAATGAGATATCTAATTTTAAAAAATAAAAATACCATATGCGTTGGATAATAATTTTAAAACAGGAACATATAATGTTCAACATTTATTAATACTTTTTATTGATATCATTTCATCAAAATTATTAAATTTATAAAAAATACTTATTTTGTCAAAACTATTTCTCTACAATAAATAATATTTTCCTATGTAAAATAGGGTCCTTATAATTTTAAATAATTATTTAACTTGTAAATTGTGTTTTATCTATCAATATTGTAATTTCCTTCATAAATAATTATTTACTATAGTTTTGTGTTGTCGGTATCATACACTATCATACAGACTGGTTTTAATTAAAATAGAATATATAGTAAAATATTTAGGTGTTACATTATTAGACACTTAAATAAATTTAATACATGCAATCTGAATTTTTTCTTATCAAAATGAATATATCATTAAATAGGTATAATATCAAATATAGATTTTTAATGACAACTAATTTTAATTTTAGTATGAGGAAACTTATTATTTATTTGTTATATATATCTAAAACCTTATATGTACCATCATAAGACACATACATGTGAATGAATTTTTAGAATAAAACCTTAATAGACGAGGGATAATTTTTACAGAAGACATGAAATATTTATCTTCATATTTGTTTAGTTGTATGAATTTTTTTACTATCAAGATGGAGAATATGATAAAATATAATTACTCAATTTATTTTCCTTCTATACATGTAATTTAATTCTTTGGATGTTTTTAAATTAGTTTTAAAATGATGATTTATCTCATATTATAAGAGGTGAATAACCATGATGAATTTTTTTCATTCATGAATTATGAAAATAAACATTTAATAGATCTGTCTCATGTCATCCACTAAAACCAAAATGGTTAGAACATGTTAAGATAATACTCAATATGAACACATCTTCATGTGATTAAGTAACACATTAATATCTAAAACCTTAATAATAAGACCCAATGTTCAACAGAAATAACTCTTCAAATAATTAAACCTAAATATATTCAAAATATGTCTGACCAAATTCAAAACCCAATAATAAGAAAGATTTGATCTCATATTCTCCCAAAATAAAATTATAATTTATCTTCAAACAACATTATTCACCCATAAAGTTACATACCAAAAATGTATATTCCTTAATTATATATTCTCTAAAAAATATATATCTTTTCCAAAAATAACCTGGATTTCCATAACATAAAACAACAACAAAATAATATATACTTCTAAAATTTAACTCAATATTCATTTATCATATAATATCAACCAATTAGAAATAAATTCCTATTCAAGAAAATATTTTTCTGTTTAACTTAATCTTATAAATTTTACAAAAAAAGTTTACCATTTATCCCAATCATCGATAATTAAATCAACATAAATGATCATATTCACATTAAAGGTTATATATATCTTTTATCATGTGTACCTATAAATGTAATAACATTAATAATTAATATCCTTCACACTAAATTACATGTTAAAACAAAGTTTATATATACCTCAATATTATATTAAAATCCAATAAAGATCACTCAAAAATATCATTAATCACCTTAAAATCCCATCAAATAAAATCTCTAAAGGGTGTTTATGAATTTAAAATTACGATCAACCTAAAAAATATTAATCCATGATAGTATAAAAAAATCTTAAAATAACCTCATATAATAAAACATTATCCTCTAAAGTTATCTAATTCATACTCTGAATCCAACTGAGATTCCCCAAATACATACAATAGGATCTGGTTCTAAGAATATATTATTTACATACTGATAATGATACATTTTGTGATGATCTTAGTATAACACAAATATATTTTACATCATTTTAAATTTATCTCACTAATTCACACAATATTAGAACCCCATTATTTAGTGTATTTGGATATTAGAAACACAAATTTCTTATTCCTCATTAGTACTTTAACATCTCCCACAATTAACCTACTCTCTTGATAAACATCTAAATATTATACTTAATAACCTTCCTCATCAACTAAATAGTGGAAACATGAGATAGGGTGAGATCAAATTCTCAGCAAGGGTAAACATAAGTGATTACAATCCAACATCATAAGTGAGAATAAGATAAAAATATGGGAATGAGGAAAAAATCAAGGTGTTATGACATAATATAAGAGAATTAATACCCAATACAATATAGTTCATAAATTACAAGTCATGGAATAAGGATTTGGTATAAAATAAGGCACGAGTATCAAGTGTGTAGAATAATAAGTCAACAATTATTATCCATGAGAATATTACACATTAATGTGGCCTAAAATAGATTTTTTTCATAAGAGCATGAAAAAAACATAAGCATAAAAATCAAAACCTTGTCAAAATGGCTACCTGTAATCATGTTAACAGATTATATTGTAAACATACATAATCACAATCATGTCTATACATGGGTATCAAATAGAGACGGTGAATCATGATTCCACTCTTTCCTTCCCTCTTTGCTGATAGTGTAGGGCATGGTCGTGCTTCCTCATCCCCTCCTCGACCCACCTCAACTGGGGAGGGTAGATGAAGCTTCTACTTCAAGCTTACTCCCTTCCCATTTTACCCTTTTATCTCCTTCCATGAATCTATCCTCCCTACCTCTTTTCCCTTCAATCAAAATAATCCCTAAAGTCCAATCCTATCTGAATGGAGTTCTATTAGTACTTATTTATCCTATGGAGTTCATAGAATCATCAGCTTTACTGGATCTCACATTGGTAGCTTGATTTGGAAATAATCTTCCCTCTATTGATGTGTTCAAATGGTATGTGTTATCTTCATGGAATTTGAAGGATTAGGTTATTGTTGTAATTTTATATGTGAGACATATAAAAATATGTTTCTCAAATTAAGAAGACCTGGTTTATCCCTGGGCCTTTGCTATGCGCTCTATGGAAGGATTTATGTTTTCTCTTTTCTGGTGGAATTTCAACTTTCATCTGAGGCATGACCCTCCGACTACAAAACTCTGGATATCCCTGCCTATAAATCCTTTATTGTTCCGAAACCCATTTATCCTCTAGTTGAAAATAAATATTCTAGGATGATACCTCTGTTCAGATTCCCACACCAATTCCATTTTCCATCCATTCATGCCTATGATTTATGTTGAAGATGATATATCAAAAGGCATACTAAAATCCATAACCATTGAGATTTAATGAGAGTTTCACTAGCATCAGAAGGTATGTTACGATTCTTTGATCCCTTACAATTATGGTTGTCGTTGGTTAGGTTATGAAGATTCCACATATAATTGAATCTTCTCTAGTTTCTACCAGACTGCTCCACCACATCTTATGGAGGTTGGAATGGTCACAGTATGCAAGGCTATAGAGGTTAATCAATTCAATATGGGGGAGGACACTATTGGACCACGATGAAAAGGGGTTACGAGTAAAACCACACTAGGGGAGGATCAAGGGATAACCAAATAAGGCCCAATGGTTGAGATGAGAAACTGTTTTGAAGGTATGGATGTTTATGAACCAACATTGGCTCAAAAGGAGGATGATTCAGTTGATGATAGTTATAGCTAATTCATAGTGGATAGTTGGGAATGAATTCAAGGGAAAGTTATTCACATCCTTTGAAGAAAGAAATGGAAAAAAGGAAATTGAGACTCATGGAAATGTATTGTAGTGAAAGGGAAAAAACCAAAGGGATGAAAAAATTATTCACATTTTCCTAAACTGATTGAAACTAGGTTGGCTAAGAATAGTGGAAACAAGGAATGAAAATCCTTAAAGAATGGGTAAAGTGGAGAAAAAAGTGGGAAAACATGAATTGTGTGTGAAGAGGAAGGGGAGTGTTTGAAGATCATCCTCCTTTCCAAGGAATAAAGGCATGAAAAAACTATCTATGTTAATACCTCAAAATAGGATATTGGAATAATATATGAAATAAGGTTGTGGGTTGAATCCAATGAGGAGAAAGAGGCTTTGTTAGACCAACAAGACTGAATATTGGAATATGGCTTCAACCAATGAAAAATAAACTCAAAGGAATACATACAGACAATTAATAGAATGACTAACCACCTTTAATAGCTTACCAGTAAGGATCCAGATACCTAGGTTAGTACTATAAACTAAGAATTTTATAGACTGTCTGATTCAAATAATCTTTGTATTGTGTTTAATCAAATTGTGATCTCTTATAGTAGGTAGTGGTATCAATGTTCTGTGAACTACGGTTTCCCACTTTTCCTTAAAGTGTCTTGATAAAAATTTATATTATATGGTGATTGAGGAATATGTTTGTCTATAAATTATCATGCAATCCTAAATAATTTAAATCATGTCCACATGCCTTCTTCAGAACATATCTAATCAAAATCATGTCCATACACCATCTTGTGATAAATCATGTATACACATCATCTCATGAGATTTAATGCTTTAAAAAATCCATAATAGGGATATATAGACCCTCCCATTATATAATAATAAACTGTACTTATGTATTCTATAGGAACATAGAAGCATTCATCATTCCTTTATACCTTAATAAACACATGGTAAATAAACGAGTTTCATAAAAATTTACTTGTAACATCATCATAATCCATCCAAAGAATGAAGGTATATGGTATCATTATAGATTATCCCCATTGGATCATATCAATAATTATTTTTTGTTTATATAGATGAAAAATATTTTTATAAAATCATTAAGGATATTTTTTCAAAAATAAGAAGAAATATCGTTTTCATTTAATAAATTTTAAAAAAATATGAGAATAATAAAAGTTATATTTTCATTAACAAACAATGTAAAAATGTAAAGGAATATTGATAATAAATAACTTTCATGATAGTGAGAAAATAAGGTCAAGTGGTAAACATAAGAAAATTATTTTTTCAAACCATTATTAAGAATTTCAAACTAATTAGTGTGGAAAATGTTTAAAAGACTCTTTTTTAAAACATTGTAAAGGAAGTAACATATAGTTTAAAATTAACATAAAAATTCATTCAAGTATAAAAAAGAACATTATTAAAACAACATAAAAATATATAAATTAAAGAAAAATATTTATGTAAATGTATTTGAAACATTTAATGAAATGAATTTAAATAAAAACCATTACGACTTTTAAAATCAGATTCACCATTAAAGAGATAACGTAAAGTAGAAATTTTAAATAACATGAGTATAAATAGATTTGTGGTATTATATTTCTAGTGGAATTATATAAAAAATATAAATTAAAATAGGTGTATAATATAAATAAAGCCCCAATTAAGTGATGTTTATATAAAATAACCCTTACCTTGGTTTTTAACTTAGATGAACACAATCTAAATTAACTATTTAATAAATTTTAATTTATTATACACCTATATATGATATATATTTAAAATTTTTATTACTATATACCATTCATTGATAATATTAATGACCCATCTATTACTAATTCTTTTTTAAGGTCATTATTTATGAGTTAAATGTCCCATTTCCCATAAATATTGCGATTCAATGGTTTCGATATTTTTCTATTTGGTCATTGTTACATAATTTCAACAACGATCATGATTATTTTATATTTGTATTTGATATGATTATTTATTCCAATAGATATTTCATGAAACTTATGGGGACTATTCACATGGAAAGATTAAAAATTAAGTTTTTAGAAGTATTGATTTCCTAGAAATAATTGATTTTGTTTTCAAATATACAAATATATTACAATAATAGTATTATTAAAAGATTATAAATTCCTTTTTATTATATAATATAACTTTTAAATAATATTCCTTAATCAATAATGACATAAAAATTATCACAATATTTATATAGGTGGTAAAATCGACCAAAACATGAACACATTATAATAGTTGGATGAGGAAGAACAAGTTATATAATAATAAAAATAAAAAATTTATAGTAGATAAATATTTCTATAAATATCAGAATTATTTTTTAAATTTATTTTTATAACTATCCATGTATGGTGGTGATGAAAATTGAATGATATCATCCATGGAGGTAGTAGTCTGCATGTACACATGGGTGACATTTTCAATTTTAATGGATGAAAAGGAAAGAATACAGATAATGATTTATCTTTCCAGAACCATAATTATATCATAGATATCATAATTATTTATTAAATTCATCTTTATAACCATCCGTGTGAGGATATGATAAAAATGAAATAAGTCATCCATCAAGGCCATAGTCCCCACGTTCACACAAACAACATTTTAATCATGCATTTAATGGAATGGGAGTAGATAATGGTTGTTACATTAGTATAATAAAATATAAATATACTATTTTAACCAATTTAATTATATTAGTTTGATTATAATAGATTTTTTTGAGGTGGATGAAGAATTAATCTTGAATTAGCTGGGTTAAGACAATTACCTCTTTGTTGGGAATCATCCTTAGGATCTTTCCTTAAGAATATTTATTATGGCATTTTAATTATAATGGAATATCTAGGTAGTTTATAATGTAATTTGGAAGTTATTTAGATATATATTGTTCAATATAAAGTTCTCAATGTTGGTTGAGGAAATAGGTGGTTAATGGATCCTTTTATAAGGGAGGGGAGTGGCCCTTTTATTTTTTAAAAAAGGTTGGGGCTGAAGCCTCATTTATTATTTAATGAAAAACCTCTTTCAAACTTGGTAAAGGGATACCCATTTCATAGCCCTAAGGCCCAAGACAAAGTGGTCTGAATACATGGCCCAAAAGCCCATTTTCCCCCAAAAGATCCCTTTGGTGAATAGTGCTTCTATAGTACCAAGTCTACTAAAGTACTGCTGCTACTACAGTTCCTACTACAGTGCCTCCGCTGCTACAGTTCTACCACTTCTGTAGCTCCACCGCTCAAAAAAAAAAAAGAATTTACATGAAAATCATAAGTACTGTTTATTATCAGGATTTTTATTGGTTTACCAAAAAAATAGATCTATATAAATTCCAAACGTAACCAAAACCAAATGTAAGGTAGTTCATACATAATTAAAAAAAGTACTAAAATAGGTTTTATTAGATAAAATACCAAATATGTTCTAAAATGTAACTAATATAGTTATAAATACAAAATAACAAATATTTTCACTACTTGAATACATAGTTTTTAGAAAAAATATTACATAAAATGTCAATTCAACCTTATATCATGATTATGTCTCAAAATTTAGGGTATTTAAATAAATAACTTTATCACTATTCACCAAAATCCATCTTTTTTAGAAAAATCCCAAATTTTCACCATAGGATAATTTTAAAATGATAAATCTAAAAATGAAGTTCATTTTATCTATAAAAAATTATTAAATAAAGTAAATTTAGTTTTAATGAAAAACATATATAATATACAATTAAAATAATATCTTTGAACAAAACATTTTTGTTTAGCCATGTATAATAATATTAATTTTTATAGTTTCTTAATTATTCTATAGATGTTATGAATTTATTTTAAAAATTATTAATTTAATATTACCAATAATTTTTTGATATCATTTCCCAAAACCTATTAAATTTATTTGATATATGAAATTCATCAAAAAAGTTTTAGTATAATTAATTGTGCGTTCTTAATTTAAATAGAATCTATTTTCTTTTAAAAATTAATTTAATTTGTAAATTATGTTTCATTTAACTTTCTTGAAATTTATTTCACAAAATATTATTCAATTTATTTCAATCTTGTGTGTATCACATGCTATTTCACATACTAGTTTTAGTTAAAGGAGAATATATACTGAAATCTAAGGGTGCTACACCCTTTAGATGTTCTAAAGTTTGATCTAGTTTAGTTGGTGTATTAATTATCATATAATGAAGATCTCATTCAGAAACTTGTTAGGAGAGAAAATATTGTGCAAAATTGAACAACTAAACAAGTGAATGATATATGGAGAAATCATCAACTAGAAGAGGCAACATCGTATCCTTTAGAGGAAATGAGAAAGGATTATCTACATTTTTTCATGGATTGATTCAAAATTTTGAGGATGAAATTATTATTAGAGGGGAGAGGGGGGAGAATATAATACCCATGATAATTATAGTCAAAAATAAAATATACTTTATTATAGTATAATAATTTAGAAATAAAATATAAATATTTATGATAAAAAAATAACTAAGAAAAGAAAATAGAAAATAAATAAATAATACGAGTAAAATATAGATGTTTTTGAGAACATATTTTCTAATAAAGATCCCAACTAAAACAAAAAAGATATACAAGAATAATAGTACTAGCCACCAAATCGAAATATTAAAAGAAATAAATGAGAAATATTATTTATGGGATTGGACTGAATGAATTTAAAGGAAGTAATACTAAATATGTCCACTACCTGACCAGTAGAAATTATGATCGTTAGACATTATGACCATTGGTGATATATCTGTTATAATGTGACCATTAAAATTAGCATATATAAAGGGAAATATTGAGATCGAATTGATGAATAATGAATAAACCATGAGCTTAACTAGTAATATCATCCCCTGTGATGTTAATTTATTAAATCTTGGTAAGGGATTATAATCATTAGTGTTCACCCTTGATTAATCTGGAGAAGAACATCAATAATTAAGGTTTAATCAGAATAATCTCTGTGAGAAGATCAATTTATTGGAAATCACTATTAGATAAATGTTAAAAAAACTACCCCATTAATGTACCACTATTTCAAAACTTAACCTAATTGATTATTCTAGTTTGATAATGGATTATGTATATGAAGTTTAAATAGTGTTAAAGTGTAAAATTATTTTAGGAATGAGATGATGCTTACTCTAATACCAAATTTTATTAAATACACAATATTAATTTAAAATATGTGATTTATATTATTGGAGAATTATTTTGATAAAATAAATTGAATATTTGAAATTATTATTTATAAATTAGCTAAGGGGTGATTTTTTTTATTTTTTGGTAAATATAGTAAAATATGGTAAAAATTGAGAAATAAGGTATATATGACATCGTACATTCGTAATAATGACTCAACTTATCCATGGTAGTCATCATTACCAAATATTTACACAAACCACTATATTTTAGCATTGTGGGAAGAAAAAAGGCACTATAGGGGTAGTGGAGCACTTAACATAATAGAAAAAATAAAATATTTAATACTTATTCCATGAAATTCCACTCACCACACCTATAAATATATACCCATATTATAATTTCCACATGCACAAATTTAATTTTCTATCTTAATATCTACCTCATGGAATCTCTCCCATATCTCTCTCTTCAATATTGAACAGTTCTGTTGGTTCTAAGGCTTGTATCTAGGCTATGAAGATCAAGAGAGGTAAGTGTCTCTCTCACTGTCACTCTCTCTCTTTTCAATTTCTATTTACATTTTTATTGAAGTTTCCTTTTGAATATACAATTTCATATTACTATTTTTTTAATATCATTTTATGTATTTCCGTTATGATATACTATACGTGTGAGGTCCAATTTTTCAGGAACCAATTTGAGTCAACCCTTAACCGGTCACCCGAGCAGATCAGTGGCAAGGCCCGAGAGGTGTTCTTGATCCTCCCAGGATGGAAACAAGTGACAAGGGAATCATAAGAGATGATGGGAATGTTTTATACCAATAAAATAAACATGTAAATAGAATTTATAAAGTGTCAAAACAAACTCTATATGATTTCCAAACATTACATCATTTACAATTACAATGAAAGGAATAATTAACTATACTATTAAAACTAAACTAAACCTGACACCTAAACACCTCCATGTGACCCCGAGGGTCACTCTCCATTCCATAACCCATTATCTCCCAAGGTGATCAATCATGTGTTGGAATCTATAGAAAAAACTAAAAATAATAAAACACTATAGGCGTGAGTAGTAAAACATAATCGGTAGTCCCGAATAATTATATTCCCAATGAAAATCCTTTAAATAAAAAACATTGACTAACAAGTTTGAAATACAATATATAAGGATAATTATCTACACTTTTCATTTTAAAGAAAAAAATTACAATTACAAACCATTGTCCTCATGTTTTTAAAACAAGTCTCAAGGGATAAGGGAGAAATGAACCAAATGAAAATCATCCATTTTTCATAATTGTGAAAAAGTGGAAATACTTACTCATTCAAAACACCCTTGAAAAACCTTTTTAACAATCCACACATTCAATATTTTTCAAGATAACACCATAACATAGTACACGAAATATAATTCTACACAACAAGGACAATGGAAATAACCATACTAGTAACTGAGAAACAAGGAAATACCTAGGAACTCAAAGGAGAACTAGAACATACTATACATGTGACTCATCTCGAAGGTATTCCCTACCTGATGATATCATAACACCCAAATTCTCAGTCATCACCCTACCTGGCCTGACCAAGGGGCCCAATCCCATAGTAATAATGATAAAATAACCTCATGTTATGGGTCACTAGCTAGTTCCATAACCTATAGTAGTGTAAAAAACATTCTCAGAATTCATCTTTGCTATACTAGGTTCCCATGTTATGTTCAAAAAGGGGTGTTCCCAACAAAATTGGGCAATACTCTAAATACAAATGTTATCACACATATCATACAAACCAACACCACTATGTCCACCTTGATGAGTAACCCCTACCTTAAAATAATTATTACATAAGGGAGGTTTCCTACCAAGGAAACTCCTATCTCATGGTTAACCAACAAGGTAAGTGACTGACCATTAGATGGGCTTTCAATATGAATCATGTTAATAAAAATTCCAAACGGGCCCCATGTCATTTCCACACTTCAAAACTTTTATAAAAACTTATCTCATGCCATTTTTATACCAAAAAAACTTATAAATCAATTTTGGAAACACCACTCACCATTTTTAATATCATGCCATCATTTATAAAACCAAACCGTGCCTTTAAGAATCAAAAACTACTTAGAAAAGCCAATCGTTCTATTTGAAAAACACTTAGTGTGAAAAACCCTTCATATCCACATCACACATTCAAGGAAATTATTAAAAACACTTTATTTCACAAATAACAATCATTATAAGTATGCAACATCACTAATTAATAATCAAGGGATGTGTGAAAATCATGAAATCAATGAAATCTAAAATTTAAAGGAGAGGTGCAAAGGGATCCTACCTCAAATGTCAATGAACTTCCTGAATCCGGTGAGAAATCTCAATCACACCTAAACTGAATGAATGAGAAGTTATATCTAACCTCAAACATCAAGATCGAACCCAGCATTTTAGGTTTTAACCCTAAAAATTGGAACCCTAGCTGTGGGAGAGATGAAACCCTACGAAACATGAAGAAAACCGAAGAAAGATGTGAGAAAATAAAGTAGAGAGAACTTGCATGATGATATGGAGGAGAAATCGTATACAAAACAACAAAAACTGGAGGCATAGGGGATCCAAGAGAGGGGGAGGAGGTGTCTATGGAGGATCTAGAATGGGAGTGGTAATGGTGTTTTTGGGTATAAAAAATGGGCGGGGGATGTTTTGGATGACCTGGATAGGTCATACAGTTTGACAAAATGTGCGGTGACCATGCCATCACCTCTTCCGAGAAGTTGACCTACCGCATGGGAAACTCAAACAACTTGACTAACCATGCATTAGATGTGTGGTAGATACTTTCTCACCCAAGTTTTTTCACATGGTTACCTAGCCCAGGGTGCACAGTTACTACTAACAGTGTGCTAACCATGTGCTTGGGTATTTTCATCCAAAACACATATTTTCTCAAAAAACTCAAGTGGAAACCCAATGAGGAAAGCTAGGAAAAAGAGAGAGGGGAATAACACCCAAAAAATTCAACCCTATCACACATGGTTCCCATGAAAATAACCAAGGTTCAAAACCAAAAAAAAATCAAAAATGAATTTAAAAACTTGCTTGTGAAAATTCTCCCCACCATAATGCTTTCCACTCCCAAAAATCCATCCCACATCTTAAACCAAAAGCAAAAACCACCACTCATTTACAACTAATATTGATTTCCACCAAATATCAAATGAAGAGATCACATAAAATCCACTAGAAAAAATCTAACAAGATGAACATGAGAGACTAAAATTGGATCCCCGTTAAGTGCCACCCTCCCCCAAATACTGAAACACCTCTATTTTATCGATACAAAAAGGAATATAACTTTCATGACAATAAAAACAGCATCATTGAATGAACACCTTAGACATCACAAAGCAGAATTCCAACCATTAACTACTAAAATGATACTAGGAATGAAGTTGAGATAATGAAATGGGGAGGTATGAATGGACTCTATGCCTTTATAAATGAACCAAAAGTCAAGATGGAACTTGAACACCAACATGGTATGGTTTGAACGAACTTCCCACCACCAGAACCATCAAAATTAAACAAACTTGAAAACCTTCCCACACAGACCAGAAACTTCCCCATTATAACAAAGAGGGGAGGGAAGAGTCTTTCTAACAAAGCATGAAAACCACAACCAATAACATACCAAAAACATCACTCCCCATAAGAACACAATCCGAACCTCACTCAATTTACAAAAGCATGCTACAAAATGGACTTATAAAGAGACCTACACCTGGTGAGACACAACCACCAAGATTTTATGAAAATGGGACAACTACACCTCATTATAACCAAGGAAAAAAGCTTACACCCAAATGGGTTACATCATGGAAACGAGTTCTGCACACCTATTTCCACAAAACAAGACCAATTAAAACAGAATAACTACACCTGAGGCTTAAATTTTATCCATTTTACACACTGAGAACAGAACATAGACCAAATCTTATCACACCACTAGGGCCCTCCTAATGACGCGCCAACTTCACTCCAACTCCTACGGCTAGAGATCTGAGGATTGAACCATCTCCTACCTCACAATCAAGTATTAGAAACCCCCAAACCAAACACATGGATCTAAATTTCACAAAACACACTTCCATTAAAACAGAAGTTCTAAAATGTTCGACAAAAACCATTCATACAATTGAAAGAAAAAGAAACCCTATAAAAATCCACTAGGCATGACAATTACGTCTAATGAACATTACAACAAGAGAGAAAACCCCAAACTGTTTCCCAACATCACTTTACTCTTGAGAATGTGATCAGGTGACCTTGTAGGGTTAGTTCTGAATCCAAAATTCATGTTGGAAAACACCCCAACAAAACCACTTTATGTGACCCAAGCATCTGCGGGTGTCGCAGGGTTTTTGAGAATTCGGGCATGATGGAATATTATGACTGTTCTTACCACATAGGTGACACATCATGACATTAAGCCCTGTAGAGGTGATGAGAGGTCTAAAGACCTATTAATTCCCCTACTATCATGACCTGTATCATGACACTTCCCATTATTCTCACTAGAATCTCCTTCATCACTTATAATAACTAGAGGAAGATTAACTATCTAGAGCCCTCCTACTATAATAGCTTCAACACAAAAGGCTTACCTCACCACATCAGAAAAAGTGGTCAAGTTAAGCTCTTCCACATTTGACTACAACTAAGAACAAAGATCGAGATCAAAGTGTCGAGCCTTCAAGGGATCATTTGAAACGTACCCCAGATCATACAGAGCTATCTCTATGAAGCGATGATATAAGCCAAACACAGATCCAACATGTTGATAAATACCACCCAACTCCATCTTCTTCTTCACCTTCTCCACCTTCAAAAAATACTATTGGATGGACAAATACTTGAATAACTCCCAAGAAATACCTTTCTAAGGATTTATTTGAGACAATGAATTCCACCATTTCCAGGTTAGAACTTCAAGCACACAAGTAACAAAATTTACATTTTATATCTTAGAAAACTCAATGAA
This sequence comes from Viscum album, assembly GCA_963277665.1. Taxonomy (NCBI): domain Eukaryota; kingdom Viridiplantae; phylum Streptophyta; class Magnoliopsida; order Santalales; family Viscaceae; genus Viscum; species Viscum album. Next base: position 918,050,695 of record OY728157.1, read on the forward strand.
ATTGAAATCTCTCTCAATCCTCTACACCCACTCTTTATCCTTGAGAGGGTTTTCTTGACCATAAAAGAGAGGAGGATTCAACTTCCGAAACTCAATAACATAGTCTCTAGGTCGATCAACTGAAGTGTTTCCTAATGATTCTTTACCCAAAGCACTACCTTGGGTATCCATCAAATCATTGTGGGGGTGAACACTAAGAAACAAGAAAAAAAAGAACTCAATCATGACCATTCCTACAACAATTATTATCTATTTCAAACATTACAAGAGAAACAATAATCTAAAAACACAAGGGAGACATCAGACCATTACAAGATATAAAAAAATAACATTTTTCCCTTTAAAACACTTTTGAAAAGAATAAAAGCTTAAAATATTGCACACCAACCAATAGTTCCCCTTGGAGTCTCACACATGCACATCCTTGTGCCATACCAGGAACCCATCCGCTTTCTCATACATATCCATGCATGTGTTCACTCATAGAAACACTAATGGTAAAACACATTTGAAGGTAAAGAATTTAAATCAAACTTATTTTTCAAATTTCACAGATGTTTTTCCATAAAAACCCCAAACATTCAATTTAAAACCCATTTCCCAACTTTTCACATCAAATCTAAGACATTACATTCATTTCAAAAATTTATAAAGCTTTACAAAGGTTTTCTAACCACCTAATCGAAACCATTTTTTAAATACACACCATTATTTTCAAAACATATCAACCCATTAAAAATCATTTCCAAAATACCAATTTGTTCTATTTAATTAATTTTTCAGTAGTTCAACCCATCCCATTAAACCATTTCTATTTTACCCCAAAAATTCATTTCACAAAAAATCCATTTTTCCACACCTTACTTAAAATAATTTATACAAATCCATTTTCCACTTTCCAAAACAAATCCATTACTATTTTAAATTCATCTTTTTTACAATTCTAAAATAGAGCATTTGAAATAATTTCCAGAAGTAAGGAAGAGGGAAATGATTCACAAAGGGGAAATTAGTGTCGATGGGTGACTTGGACATATGGTTGGCAGCCATATAACAATCACACCACCTTCATAAGAAGATTTTTAGGACCATGTCTCTAAATCAACATGGATTTCTAGGCTCTGTGATCTCATAGAGGCTACTTTCCCAACATCATCTTCATTTACCAACACCAAAATTCCGAAAGAACCGAAGCACCCCAACTAAACCAAATATCCCATAGTAACCCAAGGTTTAGAATGAGAAAGGGTTCATGCCATCCTTCATATTTCTACACCTCAAGCACTGAAAATCCAACTACTTCTACCTTGAAATACCCAAATAAAAATGTGTTCTCTAAAAAAGCATGCTTTTTAAAAGATTTGACATGCTCTGATACGATTTTTTCATGAACCAACTCAGGATGACCCTGAACCTGTCACCCAAGCCGATCAGTGGAAAGACCTGAGAGGCATTCTTGATCCTCCCTGGCTAGAGACAAGCACAAAGGTAATCATAAGAGACAATGGAAAATGTTTATACCAATAAAATAAACAAGGATACAGAATATATAAAAGATAATACCAAACTCAGTATGATTTCAAAACAATACATCATTTACAGTTACAATAAAATTAACAGAAAAACTAGACACAAAACAATACCAGAAAAACAAAACTGAACCTAACACCAAAACACCTCCATGTGACCCTGAGGGTCACTCTCTTATCCACAAACCAATATCATCCAAGGGGATCAAAATCAATCTAGAATCAATAGAAGAAACTAAAAACAAGAAAATACAATAGGCATGAGTATTAAAACTCATTAGGTAGGCCCAAATAATTCTATTTTCAATGAAAATCCCTTATATAAAGAAACACTGATTAACAGGTTTAAAATACAATATATAAGGATAAATTTTATAACCTTTTCATTTTAAAGCAAAGAAATCACAATTAAAAACCATTGTCCTCATGGTTTTAAAACAAGGATCAAGGGATAAGGGAGATAGAGACCAAATGAAAATCATTTAATTTTAATAACAATGAAAAAGGGAAAATACATTCCCATTAAAAACACTATTCTTGAAAAACCTTGTTAACAATCCACACATTCACCATTTTCCAAGAGAACACCAAAACCAAGTATAGAAAATATAATTCTACACAATGTAGACAATTTAACTAACTATACTAGTATTGAAGAAACACAATAATACATAGAATCTTAGTAGGGAACTAGAACATACTATACATGTGACTCACCCCAAAGGCATGCCCTACCTGATGACATCATAACGCCTAAACGCCCAGTCATCCCCATACCAGCCTGACTGAGGGGGCCAATCCCATAGAAATAATAACAAAATAACATTCTTATGTGGGAAACTATCTAGTGAAATATCATAGACCAGTGCAACAAATGTTCTCCGAATTCCTCTTTACTATTCTATGTTCCCATGTTATATTCACAAAAAGGTGTTCCAAATAAAATTAAGCAATAATACAAATACCCATGCCATCACACAAATCACACAAACCGACCCCACCTTGAAAAGTATCCCCTTTCCTTAATACAATTATCACTCAAGTGAGGTCCCATAATGAGGACACTCTTATCTCATGGATAAATGACAAGGAAAGTTACTCAACCCTAGAAAGGGTTTCCAAATGAAACCATTTAATAAAACTGCCAAACGGGTCTCATATAATTTCCACACATCAAAACTTTTATAAAAAATTAACACAAGCCACTTTCTATACCAAAACAACTTAGAAATATATTTTTGAAACACCACTCACCATTTTGAATATCAAACCATCATTTATAAAACCAAGCCATGCCTTTAAGAATCACAAACTTCTTAGAAAATCCAACTGGGCCATTTGACAAACACTTAGTGTGCAAAACCATTCAAATCCACATCCCACATTCTCAACAGTTAAGAAAAACAGTTTATTTCATAAGGAACCGTCATTATAAGCATGAAAACCCACTATTTAATAATTAATGGAGGTTCAAAAATCAAGAAATCAATGTAACAACAAATTTAAAGGAGAGGTGAAAAGGGATATTACCTCAAATATTGACGAAATTCTAGAATCCGATGTGAAATATCAATCGCACCTCAATCACACCCAAGGAAAGTAAGATACGACCTCTAACATCATGATCAAACCCAAAATTTTAGTTTTCAACCATAAAAATCAGAACCCTAACCGCAGGAGAGAGGGAAACCCAAGAATCCCAAATAAAATCCAAGAAATATGGGAGAACCCAAGGGAGAGAGGACATACCTGATGATCCAAAAGAGAAATCGTAGAAAAAAACCAAATAATAGATACCTAGGGGATAATAGAGAGGGGTAGGATGTATTTAGGGTAGAGGATTCCAAATGGGAGAGGTAAGGGCGTGTTTGGGTTTAAAAATTAGGGAGATATAAATGTTCTTGATGATCTGGACACGCTGCAGGGTTAGTCCGCATAATTTTAAAAACCATGCTATGACTATGAAACCACTTCTTATATAAATCATACCCACTACATAAGAAACCTACACAGTCTGACTAACAATGAGATATCCATATGATATCCACTAGCTCACCTAGGAGATTCTACACGGTTAACTGGGATATGGCGCTTGGTTACTACTAAATGTGTGCTAACCGTATGCTAGGGTCTGCCCACCCAAAACACCTATTTTCTTTAAAAAATTAAGGGGAATACCAATGAGGAAAGCTAGTACAAATAGAGAGGGGAAAAAGGCCCCAAACACTCAACCCTATCACACCCGGTACCCTTGAATTTAATTTAGGGTCAAACCAGAACTAAAACCAATGATGAATTTAAAAACCTAGGTGTGACACTATTTCACTCGCATTATTCTCTCTTCATAATGCATTGTTACATTTAAAAATTCCCATATTCATGAAATACAATATCAAAATCCCTATATATTTCAACTATTTGTGGTCTTATAGATGTATTATATCTAATATGAGATATTTTTATAATTAAGGATTATATCAGTGGATCTATTTGATAGTCTATCAAGTCCCTAGTAAATTAAACTTGATTTTGGAACACGTTTTCCATTTCCATTAATGCATGTTGACCTGAAAATAATTATTTAATAAAATTTTATATCCCTAATTCATATAAAATATGTGTTATTAGATAATAATATTTGTGAAAGGGTATTAATCCACAATTAATTTGGTTTCTTACTATAGAAAATGCTTATATTCAACTTTCAAAACACATTGATAGTCTTAATCCTAATAAGTATCTGATAAATATAATTTATTATCCCTAGAATGGAAATGGAACATATTTTAGCATTTTTATTACCAATTGTTTTTATATGACTCATCAAAAATCACCTAAACATCTTTATTAATTATGTGATTGGATAAATCTATTTAAATTCTTACATAATACTTGGTTTTATATGAGAAAATATTATATAATGTGATTTATTGAGACATTATGCTATGTATTTCTAGGTTGAACATTATTTCATCAATTTTTTATGTTTTTTGTATATAATGGAATATTTTGAAATTTTGTGTGAATGGTGGGGTGAAAAATTATATATCTCCTCAATGAACCGGTAGGTCTCATGATACAACTATGACAGGGTAATGAGAGAGTCGTTACCCTATATTTATGATATCTTGGTACGTGGCCTTGAAATAATTTTTATCATGGGTTGAATTATGCATTTCCATTATTTCTATAATTATGAGATCATATAATTATATATATGTGATAATTTATTTCTTTGTTCATAAATGGATTTTGTTATACTTATGTATTCATTGATATGGAATAATCTTTTTATCTATTTATGCTATAATCTTCATTCAATTATTATGCCATGTTAGATTCCATTGTACACAATCCATTAATATTTATTTATGATCACCCTTTCCTTATGTTTCCAATTTCCCTAGGTAAAGAAGTGGAATAATATGTATTACTGGATTTATAGCTAATAGTAGAAAAAATGATTTGTTTTCAAATGATGTAATATGTAATCTTACAATTTAATGTTTATTTATCTTGGCTCTTAATGAAAACTATACCTTGATATTGGGAATCTAATATTATCTAATCTAAATAACATGTATTAAATAACCTAATAACTCTGTTTTAACGTGGATACTGGTGATATATAAAATAAATTTGAAGATAAGAGAGCTGTCTATACTTGTTTATATTCATTTAAAGGATAAAAATAATTGTGAATGGACCTAGGATAATCGATGTTCATTCAAAACGATAGACAATTTGAATATTTTGAAGAATATTAAAGGAAGCGTTAATAGAATAGTTATGTTTGGATATGATGGAGCTCTAAATATCAAAGTTGTAAAACTCACTTTGTTTAGAGATGAATTGAAAATTAATGAATTTCTCTATATAGATGGAACACAACACAATTATTTTACGTGTGAGTCAATTATGTGACTTAGTATTGGAAGTTGTACTAAGATAAAAAGGATATTACATGAAGGGAAATACTATAAATTCATTAATGGAATTATGAATAATTAATGAGAATATTTATTATGTATATAACTAAAAGAAAAATTTACTCCTTACTATAGAATAAGAAAACAATCTGTGGCACCATAGGCTTGGACACATTTATTATATGAGTATGGAGAATTTATTAAAGTTGAATGTTTCATTTTATATTCCTTGTTGGGAGAGAAATAAAGAAAATAAATATGTTTAATTCTTAAGGTAAGTGATGGTGAGACAACCTTACCATTGAAATAATAAGTGAGCATCAAATCTATTAGATTTAGTCTCCACTACTCTTTGTGGACCAATCAATCAATTCATAACTGAAAGCGAAACATATTTTATCTTGTTTTTTGGTGAATTTAGTAGAATGAGATCTACAATATTTATACAATCTAAAAGGTAAGTGTTGGATTAAATAAAAATATTTTTAATAATATTAGAAAATGAAATTGAAAGTATAATAAATATGATATAGTAAAATAGTGAACTAAATAGACCGTAATATATGTGGAAAAAATTTTTGAAACAAGGAACAAAACATGTTTTGTCTTTTGTAAGGACTCATAAAAAAACTGTGTTTTAAGAATGATAATTTATATAGTTAAAAATACAGGTATTATCATACTAATTAAGTGTGTTTTCTCTAAAAATTACTGGAAATAGGTAGTTCAAGTGTTCGTGTATACTCAATATTGGGGACCATATAGCCTTAGATTATAAAAGATGCCATATGAATTATAGTTGGGTAGAAAAATCATTTTGAAGAATTTAAATGTTTTCAAAAGAAATTGATTCATCTAAAATATAGAATTAAACCACATTGAATTATGGAGATATAATAGATGGAGGTTTATTTTACGTATAGTCATCCAATAGCAAAGCCTATAATTTTTTCAACTAAAGGATCAATAATATTATTGAATGAAGCAATACGGAGGTAGTTAAAAATGAATCTAATTAAACTTTTAGAGGCAATGTCCTTATTGAAATTTGTGAAGGGGGATAATATGTTGACTTAGATAGTATAGTGCTAAAAAATTATTCAAATAATGATAATTCTCAAGTTGAATAGGAGGACGAGATTAGTTTATAAGGAAGTCAATATATGACTCAATAAAGAATAAATATAGTTTTAGTTGACACACGAAATAGTATTAGAGACAAATATACTCCAAAATAGACTTGGAGAAAGAAAATAAAGGGGTATAGTTCTCTATTATGATAAGTGTAACAAGAAATTTTTTATGGGGAAATAAAGGATAAATCTTGGGTTAAATTAATGAATGAAAAATTGTACGAGATTGAAATGAATATTATATGAGAACTTCTGGGTAGACATGAAAATCATAATTATTGGTCTAATGTCCGTGTTTAAAAATAAATACGATTAAAATGGAAGAGTGATCAAGAATAAGTAAAGGCTACTATATAAGGGTATATCTAGATTAAATGAGTTGAGACAAGGAAAAATTTATACTAGTACAAATAATGAAAAATCTCAAACATTATTTATAAATGGTTTTTTAAAGAAATTTTAAAGTTAATATAATTGATGTGAATATGACATTTTATAATGTAGTACAGAAGGAAGATGTTTACATCAAAAAAATGATAGGTTTTATTATTGGAGATGATTATACAAAAGAATAGAAACTGAATAAGGATTTATATGGGTTAATGTTAGAACCACATGCTTCTTATGCAAAAATGGACACATATATAAGAAAGTTTGAGTTTGAAAGAGGAATATTTTATCATTAAATTTATATGATGATATAATATGATGAATAATTTAGGGTGATCATGTATGTGTATGATATTATCCATGATAGTAATAAGAAGAAATATGCTTAAAGGTTTTAATGTTAAATGCGTTCATAATTTGTGATGCTAATGATTAAAAAGAGAACTTACTTTCTTGAGAAAACATTATATCAAAAGGGATGAAACTCATTTATCTCACAGATTATCTTGGAAAGATAATTATTATAGATGTTTTGAATAAAAGTATACATTCCAATTTCAACTCTAATATCAGTTGGAACAAAACTAGTAAATCACGAGGATAAAATGATAGTAGACTCGACACTATTTATAATAATTATAGTGATTTTATTTTATCTCATTATAATAAGACTGTTTATATTTTATTCTACATGTTTTGAAACAAAATTTCATATTTTTTTGAAGGAAGAGAACCTTATAATTGTAAATTGAATAATGAGATACATCTAGGGAATATTTAATAATTCATTGGTTTTCAATATAGTATAAGATTATTATTTAGTTTCTTACTCAATTGATAAATAGGCTAGAGATGCAGTGTTTCCAAATTATACTAGTGAAAGATCATTCTTTACTAGAAGAAATTTTTTTGGTTGACTATAAAAATTGTAGGAATGTAAATCCTTCAGTATATTGGAGGTAGAGTATATTTCATTTATCAAGGTATTCAAATAGTTTATGTGGATAATTAAGTAGTTATAAGGTATTGGAGAAGTTGACTGATAGTCTAAATTGATTCTATGCGATAATAAGAGTTACATCATGTTAACAAAAAAACTTTTAAAACATTCTCTCACCAAACACATTAAAATACATTACCATTTTACAAAGGAGAATTTTGAGAAGAGAATTGTAAAGTTGGAGTTTTTTGGTACTCAATATCAAGTGGACGATGTATTTAAAAATCCTCTAAATTCATGAGTGTTCAAATATAATCTATTCAATCCCAATGTTTAACAAATTTTCTCAAAATAAAGAGGTTTGAAATTCACCCCACTTCCAAATGAATATGTTGTTCTATTTATCTATGTGACATTTGCATGAAATTTATTTGAGAGAACTATACAGACACATGGGGAGAAATGATCCATGTGGTACTATTTGGGGAAGAAATGTTAAATAGAGTAAGAATTAAATATATAGACAATAGTATTTTAGTTAACATTTTTTTTGTTTCATACACTAAGCTATGACTCATGTTGGAGAATTTATTAGTGAGTCTTTTCCATGTTATTCCAATAGATGATTAAAGAAGGAAATTAATTTCTATTGTTGGTTTTGTAATATTTATTTCTAGAGGTAGCTTTCAGGATAATCTTCTATGATCAAATCTATAGGTGAAGATACTTTTAACATTATTATTAATGATAAAGATTAGTTATATTCATGTTTTTGGTGAGTAAGTTGATATTAATGATTGATTAAATGGAGTGATATAGGAATATATTATGGCTAGAAGTGGGGAATGAATTTAAAATTTCTATATAAATTTATAAATGATTTTAATATAAAATAAAAATGGGTATAATTTCACAATTGAATGTTTTAATGTTAAGTTTTTATCAGTTGAAGTCATTTTGGAGTTGGTAGTTTGAGTTACGGTAGATGTATATGTTTAATGTAGGTTTTAATTATTTTTGTGGATATGATATTATTCAAAATGAAAGTGTGATGGTCATCCCATGAAGTAATGGTTAAGTAAGAATAAATAGTAATTTTTGAAGATGCGTATATGTAAAATAGTCGGTATGTGAAATTAATTTGGGAAATTTTGATGCTGCATTAGAGTCATTCATGTCAAAACTTATTATTCACAACATAATTGAATTTCATGATATTAAACTAGATATTTTTTCATAATAGTAATAAAAAAATGTTAGGAGTCTTAAATTTTTGATATATAATTAAGGGATATTTCATCACACCACAATTTATGTATTTTTACATGATTGGAGAGATAATGATGTAATGAATAGATCTTGAAAATAACGTGAGATGCTATTTATAGACCAAGGGAAACCTGCACCATGAAACCACATGTCATGCCAGACTATATTTCATTCAAGGAAAAGTCTGAACATATTGGTAATGTCAGGAAAATATTTATTAAGGATGTTTTTTTTTAAAAATGGATCATATAAAAAAAATTTAATCCTAAGACAATACATCTTATAATTGAATAAAAGTAATAGAGGAACTTGTTTGTTTTTCTGGATGGGAAGTATCCACATCCTAATTTCTCAAAAACTCAAGAATTTAAAGAGATATAATGACTTAGATTTGGAAATAAGTGTTGGTGCTTTTTAGTACAATCACTAACTATATACATGATGATTCATGGTGGATTTTTACCTTGAGATTATGTAATAGATGAATTTTAAATAGCATTTTTCAAGTTATTTAGGAATGATGAGGGATATAAACGAAATACACAATACAAAAAAAGAAAAATATATCTGAGATACATAGAATTTCAAAAGGAAGAAAAGAATATGAGAGTGATCAGTTACGTTTTTTTTGAAAATATGTAACTTAAAGAGTGAGTTTTTACTTGATTTCAAATCATTATAAACCAGTATTGGAAGAGGAGTTTATTGCACATAAGTATGAAGATCAGGTGGTAAAGATAATATCATCATGGAGAACAACCTTTTTTGGTTGGTGTTATTTATTTTACTTGTGTTATCATGAGTTTTAGAAGAGTGTTGATATAGTTATTTTCTTGTAACCCTCTTATATATAAGTGAATAGAAAAGATGAACAGGTTATAGAACATGGATGAGTAGTGATATGTTTCTAATTTTTGTAACCACAAATGGGTGGGCTAATGATTTTTTTCCATAACAACCCATCTTTTTTTACATGCTCATTGGATATCGGCCAAAGCTAGTGAACTAACTAAAATATGTGTTCCTATGATATTTATATTTTTTCATTTTGTTGTGTAAATTAAGTGATTATTGTGATAGGAACAAAGTATCTTTTCAAGTAAAGAGAAAAGATGCATTTTTATTTAAATAAAATAATAAATTTCCAAACACCATACTTTACCATTTCTCTTAGGTTGAATATCAGGACCAAATGATACAATAAACCCTCAAAACCTTGTATTTTTTCAATACTCTATACTATAGTATCTAGAAGAATATAACATGAAGGTGATACTTTTCATTTATTGGGAGAATTATATAGTTCATGGATGTTTATGGATGAAAGATTCTATTAGATAATTCTTAGTGATCACCATCAATATCATGCCACAGACTATAGATAGACTAAATTGAAAGAGATATGGTACACCATTATTTATTTATTCAATTCATACCCAATTAAATGAGTTATTGTGTGCTATAAATTGGTTTTATTTAAATTTTTTAAATGAATATGGATAAACATTTTCCATTTCAAAAACAAAATAGTGGAATCAAAGTCACATAAATTTTCTTTGGATTGAGATATTAGTTATAATAAGAAATTATAAAAATACATTTTCTGAGAATTATGATTTATTTTGATAAAAGTAGTCATTTTTCATGATGTTTTTCAAACCACAATAATGTTTTGGGGAAAAAATATGCTTTTTTATAAATTTTATAAAACCACATTGTGGTTTATGAAAAAATGGATAATAAACAGTTTAATGAAAAACTTATAAATGTAAATACAACATCATTTCATCATGGTTGAATAGGATAAATAATAATGGTTTTTATAAAAATGTTATTTCATCAAAACAACCACAATGTAGTGGGATAAATCTACATAGTGGTTTCATAAGTATGGATTTAGAAGGATCTTGTTCAACAAAACTTATACTAGGAAATAGTCATAGGTTTCCATGTAAGTTGTTTTCTTGGTGGATAAACCATGATGTGTTTTATATAAACAATAAATATGGCTTTTAATATTTTAGTGAAAATTATATATATTTTAAATTCTTAAATGCTTTCATTAATGTGAGCCCCTATACCCATTCCCTACCAGAGTGGTAGAATTACCCTGAAAAAAATGTTTTGGTGCATATGATTTAGGTTTAAAGTGTATTTAAATGGAAGATTAATATTTAAAGTGTTTATAAATTATAACATAAGTGCAAATATAAAGGTGTTTTTATTGATTTATGAATATCCCTTAAATGATTATATAAAATGTTTATATTTAATGAACTTATTTGGAAACTTGTCTAAACCATTCCAAAAGAAGATTTAGTTGATTTTATTTATGGTTTAAGTAAATTAAAATATGTGATATTTGTTATATGTGAAGTGATTACATAAAATAAGAAATTTTTACATGATTTTAAAAGTTTTCACAAAATGTATATATCTTGAAATATAAATGATTTCATATTAAAATCAATATTACTTGTAAATATGAAATATTTAAATTTGTGATATAGATATAAAGTGATTATATTTATATATTTATATGATGTCAATAAATAATATTTACATTATAAAGTGTTTATAATTTCTTATATATAAAGTGTTTATAAATTGTTATCTCATGTCTAAATTTATGAATAGTTTATTTATTTTATTATTCCATGATTTATTATTCATGAATAAAATTTTATATTATAAATATATATACACTTTAATTTAAAGTGTTAAATTACTTCTCATAATTTTATTTGCATTCATATAAGGAGTTACATGCTAGGTGTGATATTTAAGGATGTTGACTATGATTTTTTAAGATTTATCAAATTAAAAGTAAAGGCCTGATATGGTTTATTCATATTAGGTGTTAAGATTTTGCATGAATTGGGGTATGTATTGAGTAATGTTATATGGTTATTGGGGCTTTATATTGGACTACTAAATGGAATTGGGGAATAGGCTCTATCAAGAAAAGTGGGGTTCAATACATATTTTAGTATGCTTTATCTTATAAGGATTTTTGTTTTGTATTATTATAATACATTACATGAAATGGTTTCACATGTGTTATGAAAACGATGCATTCACATACACATGATTATAATTGAGTTTTATTTTTGGTTAAGTAACACAAATAAGGAGTTGTATAAAGATATACACAATAACATGTTTGGAATATATAAATTTTCTTGAAGGTATATGATACTAAAAAAAATTATTATAAGAATGTACATATAAATGGAATATATGAAATAATATGGCAAGGTTATGATCCCATTAAAAATACTAACATTTAGATTCATTCTAAAGCAAATATTTCTCAAAAACTCAATCATCCTATTTTGTAGTTTTAATCTATATTTGGCTTCCATGGATTATCATATAAAAGGAATGAAAGTTATCGGTCACCATAATTGGATTAGGATTACATATTTGAAATAATATTTGCCTTAAACATATCTAGTAAACCCTAAAATTATGAATAACAAATAAATAGAGATTAATTTATACATATAATGGATTAGGGGAATGATTAATCTCTTTAATATCCAATATTAGTATAAGAAATGGTTGACATGATAGTCTACATTAATAGATAATATATAGATGAAAGATAATGTAGTTTAAAATTATAGTAGAATATTGATCTATTATCATCAATGGAAATAATATAAATTTAAATGGTATCATCTTTTAAATGGGATCAAATTTAATAATTTTTTATATTAAATAACTATAATAAATGATAATTATTTGATACAAATTACAATTATGGATAAAAGAACATCATCATCATAAAACATGACATTGAGATCAATTATATAGAAATAAAATATGGATAAATAAAATTTATATAAAGGTGTCAGAACTTCAGAATATTTCTTAAGAAAGAATGAAAATTCTATGTTTTAGATGAAAAATGATATATAAAAAATAATGATGGTAAAAAAAGTCAAGTAGAGAAATAATCTTATTATATTAATAATAAGAATTATCTAGATGTATCTATATTTATGCATGAATTATTTTTTTCTAAATATTTAAAAATAACATGAGAATATGGATTATTTTTCTCTGATAGAAAACCTAAACAAACTTTATCATAAATTAACTGAATATGAGACATATAATGTTTCAAATGCACCCTTATGATATAATAAATAAGTGGGTACTTCAATGTAGACTCATATTTATTATACGATGAGAAAACCACTTAGGTATTGTTTTATTAATATTCTTAAAATATTTTAATAATATAAGATTTATTATTTAATACAAAAGGTTGTTTCCAATTCATCATTATTTCACCTAGGTTGTATATATCCATGACATTAAAAGATATTTGATCTCCAAAAGCAGGACTTTGAGTTATCCCTGATTTATGGTCATGAGAATATATTATAGGTTATAATAACCTGTTATGATTAGTATGGGTTGGGAATTGTATAGGGATTTATAATTCACTCATGAGGCACATATGAAGTTGTGTGTGTATATTCATTCACAATGTATACCATATAAAGTATCACACATGATTTATTATTTATACAAGGGGTATACATTTCATTTTGAATCGCTGTAACTGAGGTTGAAAAGATACTCATCATGATAACCTTAATAATTTAAAACATTTATTACACAAAACATGAGGCTAAAATATATATGGGTGCTTGGGTATGTTTTTGATCATGTCATTGGTTGATGTTTAACCATGATGATATTTTTACTCTTAAATGATGTGTATGAAATTTGGGTCCTCAATTGAGTTAGACTATGGAATTTTATGGAAATTCCAAGATTGTGTATATATGATTTGATTATCTATTTGGTTGATTTTAATGCGTTGCACTCATCCTCTTTGGATGAATGACATCTGGCATGTTTATTCATCTAATTAATATGTACATAAATAATTAATAATTTATGAGTTTTCGACATGATATTTAGATATTCCATTTCTTTTGGTCACTTGATGGCTTGGAAAAATGTATTATTTGATTATACATTCTTTTATATGATGAAAATTATGAAAAAATGTATATTTATACTTGTGTTTAATTGAGATAATGATAAATCAATTTATATTTTGAATAACATTGTCACATTACTAAAGGTTACTCCTTATTTTAATTATAAATTAAGTAATTCACAATTTTTGTCAATACTAGAAAATTTTTTGGGGTCACAGTTAGTGTTTGTGAGAATGTAGATTTTTAAAAAAAAATTAATATTATAAAAATTCAGATACACCCTAAAAGTGTTTTAGAGGATATAAAAAACGTGTTTTAGAAATATTTTAACTTACTGTTATATATGGTGTAATTTTTGGTGAAAAAGAATGATAATATTAAAAAAAATATTTTAGATTTCATCCAAAAGTTTATTTAAATATGGTTTTAGAAATTGATACATATGACGTGACACAAGGTTAAAATATGGTAATTTTATGTGGATTTAGTAAAAGTAATAATTTTTTTGAAATATACACTAATGACTAAAAAATGATGTGGTGTTATAAACCATTTTATTGATTTAGATAGTGTAAAACAAAATGTATTTATGGTTTATAAAATATGTTTTAGTTCATGGAAATGTATGTGTTATATTATAATGATTTAAATTTTCTATTATCTCATATAAGTTATCTAGATAGGTTCAAATAATTATGTTATAATGATTGAAGAGTTTTTATATCCAAATTATTTTTTTGAATTTTAAGTAATTATTCAAAATGTTGAGTGGAGAGTTACAAAAACTGTAACTTATGAAATGTATCATTAAATAATCATAAAATTTAAAGAACATTTTCAATTATTAGAGGAAAATATAAATATGTTCAATGTTTTAGAATTGGTGTGAATTTTTAATTTGAATTCTGTGAAAACACTTTCAATCATAATCCTCTTTATCTCTCATATTTTTCATGTCTTTTAACTAATTGTTCTAGGAGATTGTGGGTCGAAGAAGATCGTTCCTAGGAATTGGGAGATCCACATAGTCTATGGATACCAATTAGAAAATACCAGGTTTTTTATTTATCATTGACCTCTATAAATCTTGTGGAAAGGATATTGGACATGTTGGATTGATAGAGAAATGAAAACTATTGATATGTTTTTATTTTTATTTTAACTAAATATAATGATACTGTTTCTTGAATCTATTTTTGTTGATGTTTTGCAACATTTTTAGACAAGAATTTAACCCACTAAAATGCTTCACAATATAATTTTGACAACACATTATGTATTATTTAATTGATTGTAGTTAAAAATTTTAGTTGAAATATAGAAAGGAATTTAATATATCTATTGTCTTAAGTGTACAAATGTTTTATGGATCATAATATTAGTGTAAGTGTATAAAATGATTATAGGTAATATCCTAGGTTTCTATATGAAAAATACACTCTTATAAATATATTTCTCTTAGTAAAATTGTTTCCTTATGAAATTAAAGTGTAATAATACAAAATAAATAAATCATGTGCACCATATAACAAAAAACATCATTTTATTTCATAAAATAACATTATAAATTATGTAAGAATACATTAAAAAAGATTTATTAGTGTTTTTTGTGGCCTTATGCATTACAAGATCAAGGATATTTGATAGGGGACTTACAACCCACTCATGTATAGTTTGGGATGTTTTGTTCCCATGATTCACGTATCCCACATTTGGGTATATAAGGATTTTAGTTACCTGTTAATAAGGGTGGAGATTATATCTTGTCAGAAGTGATTTTATAGTGGTGGGTGACTTCCCAAGGGAAAACAAAACAATGTGGTGGGATAAGAAGGTGGAAAATATCATACAATAATTTTATTTGGAAATGTTTATAAATTTATATACATGTAATCAGAGTGATGAAATGGATTTTTATTTATTAAGAATGTGTTGAGAGGATGATTGGGGTGACCTTATGTGGTATACACCCAATGATTTGTGAAAGGAGATAAATTTTCCTCCCATCAATAGTTATAGATGTGTTGTACCAATGATTTATGGGTCTCACATTAGGGTGTGAGAGGATTTTAGTGCACTAGATAATTAGTGCGGAAATTATCTCTAGTCATGAGGCCCATTCCAGTGATGGGTGAGTGCCTTCAGAGAAACAAATTCATGTGGTGGGATTCCAAAGGGGTCAATATTGTGTAAGTGTATTGGTTGAAAAAAATACATATTTACATATGATTTTTAACCCATTAGTGTTGTATATAATTTGTTTTCAATAATAATTGATGTCAATATGTGTTGGGAAGATATTCTTGGAAGGATTTTGAAGTACATAAGAATTTGTATTGATAATATGAGGAGTAAAGTACCAGTTAAAGGTGTGTATATAGTCTATATAGTGAACATAACATTAATATGGAATAACAACTTAGAGATTATAGCTTCGATTTCCCTAAAGACTATATATCATACTAAATTAAAGTTTCAATTAAATGGGAAAATAGATGTAAGGTGATTCCAATAATCATAATATTAAAATTTTTATATATTTATTAATGGTTGATAAAAATAATTTAAGTGTAAGAATATTGTTTCTTGATACTTTTTGTGATGATTCTATTAATAGGTAGAAGAAGTTGACTAGAGTTTTTTTCACTGTTCGTATGGAAAATGAGATTAATAGTGAGATGATGCCTTTAAGGACCCATCCTTAAACATTACATAATCTTGAACTAAATGAATAATTCACATTGAGTATCTTTTCAGGTTTAGAGTTTTAGAGAATTAGGCCATAACTATTACATTAAAACTTGAATATTACAAGTAGACACCACTACTCAGTATCCATTTTATCATAAAATAAATACTCTTGAAAAGAAATATGTCTAGTTCCAAGTTTTAGATAGCATGAATTTTCCATTATGCCATCCTTGGCCCTATTCATCTTTAAGTCCTATAGAAAACATTTCAAAAAACTTGGAATGAAAATAAAAATCTCAGTAAGGGTTATAAAATAAGGAAGGAAAACATTAGCCCATCAATAAAAACAAATCCATGAAACAATACTTTTCAATCATAACATACCTTATGAAATCATATGATTTATGAATAACAGAAACAATCATAAATCATAAAGATTACTTATGGAATCAATATAAATAATACATTTTAGCTGTCACAGCTACGTAGGGAGTTTCACTTGGAATACCCATCACAGTTTATTCCCTAAATCTCTAAGGAGAAACAACACGTTTACCTCATTCATGTTACCCAATGCATTGGAGACCTATCTTAGGCTCACCCGCCCTAGGATTATCACGGAACCAACCGTATACGTAAAAAAGGCCCAATAACCATAACATAATCATAAAATATAACACATGTATAAAGGAATGATAACATTTCCACATTCCAATATATCAAATCAAGACAATGTTTTATAAAACCATTTTCAAAACCATTGAAAAGATATTTTTGAATGAAAGTGTCCCATACCACATGATAATTTTAAATAAAGTATCGTTTGAAAACATTAATTTCCATATAAACAAATCCTAAAACCCATTTTGAAAACATGGACATTAAGGAGAGATATTTAGAAGAATAAATCATTAAAACATTTAAAACAATATTTTAGTTAACGAGTTTTTAACAAAAAGAGAGGCACTCGAATAAAAATAATTGAAGAATAACATTTCATCAGAACATTATAATATCATGAGAATAAAGTTATTCATGATATATTATTTCAAAGGATAGTATATACACCATATAAGAGTGAATTTTGTGCATAAGAACAATGAAGTCTAAGTGGAAATGTAAATTGGGATGAAATCTCTTATAAAGATGGTATCCTTAAATTAAGGATAAATCAATAACATAATTATGTGTGAGAAATATAAATACACCCAATATAAGTGGATATTAAGGGTAAAACAATCATAGTTTATTCACACATATTTATAGGATGACATGTTCATGAAGTACAAGTTGATCTCAAAGAATTGAATTTGGGTTAAGAAGTCCCCTTGTAAAAAGTTGACAGCCTAACATCGTCACATTAAAATTCATAAAATGAGTGGATAAGATAAAAAGGGTTTCTCATAACTTAGACATAAATTTTCCATCAATGGGGATATAAAATAACATATCCCAACATAATAAGATGTAAATTAAAAGACATAATAAAAAGAAGTCTTTTAGATAGAGGAGGGTGAAAGGTTCCCTTACCGATTTGGTAACGTACAAAACATAGGCCACATGAAGAAGGATCATAAAATGAAGATGTAAATACTCATAAATGAATTTATATTACACAAATAGTACAATCATGGGCAGTACAAACACCACAAAAAAGTAAATAGTGGCAAATATAGCAGGAATCTCACGGGAATAAAAAGTGAGATGAAAAACTCTTACATCATTTTAATCAAATCGATTCATATGAAAATAAGTTAATGAACACAAACATAATAACATAATACCATTAATATAAATATAATCTTCATAATATATATCAATGGAATTACACATTACACCACATGTAACAAATAAGTGGCGAACAATGGAAATCTCACGGAATTAAAACTGAGTTAAGAAATCACTTACCTTGTGTCCGACTTGACTCAATCATTCTTTAATATTCTGAATAATAAAATAAAGTAAATATATACATTCTTAATAACTTTTCAAAGTTTATTATTCCTTTTATATCACTTATTACCATGTTATAAACATTATGTAATCATTTAACTTAATAACGTCCATTTCGTCGATATTTGTTACTTGAGTAAAAAATGAAAACATTATATTTACAATTTGTCCATGTTGTCAATATTACCTTATATCCAGAATTATATTCATTATTTAGATATCATATATATCATATATAACCAGTTTATACATTTATTTATAATATTACATAACATTTAGAGGTAAGAAATGAAATGCACCGTTCATGGAGACGGTAAGCCGTACTTACGCAAGAACGCTACTTTCATTTTAATTTATTATTGTAATGAAATTAAAACATAATTATACATATTTATATTATAATTACAGGATAATATCATATATAATATCAATAAATCTATCATTTATACATCCCACATAAGGCATTAATGAGTCACATCACTTTGAGGGGGCGGTAGTCCGCACTTCCTCAAATGAGATTATCGTATTTACCCACAATGGAAACCATAATGGCGTGATATAAATGGAAAATACAGAAGCATAAAAAAACAATAAATATAATATATATCATATATAAATACAGTTACATCATAATGGCCACCATGAGAGGCGGTAAGACATAATTGAACAATCATCGTTTCGTGAGGCGTTAGTTTTCCATCTAGAGAAAGATTATCTTCTTCACCCATTAGATGAAGGTGTGTTTAAGTGTAGTTCAAATCCTTATCATAACACAATACTCGTATATTGAGGGTACTGGTTTTGTTACAAAATAAAGGAATAAAAAGAGTTTAGGGGTTGGAGAAGTAAAATAAAAGAAAACAAATTAAGAGAAACTATTACCTTTAATTTGGGTAACTCCCTTTGGTTTGAACCAAATGACTTCTTGAAGTGCCTTCATCCGAAGTTAACGCTTCTAGGTGGAGGATAGGGATGTAGGGAGATTAATTGGGCAGTGTTTGGATGAGCCAAAAGGCTTGATAGGTGTGATTAATTGGTTAGAAGTGGTCTCCATTTATAAGGAAGAGGAGGGGCTCTTTAGGAAAGTGTGAAAATATGTTTTTTATTATAAAGTTATATTTGGTTTAAAAAGGTCAAAAAATCAGTAGAGTTTATGATAAGATGACTCATGGTCGAAATAAAATCATCCAATAAGAAATGGACAAGTTTTGGATGCTATTTTAATATTTATAATCTTATTTATTTAAATGATTTATTAATGAGGTAAACACTGCATAATTATTGTGTCATGAATAATTTAATTTATTTGATGTCTACAAATTATAAAAAAATACAATCAAGTAGGAAATATTTTTATCTTTACAATGAATATTTATAGTCAAAAATATTCTTTATATAACACTATAAAAATTCATTTACTAAAAGAATTTTGTTTTTGTAATTCTTTCCTTTACATTAAATTAATTAATCTAATGTGTCATTATATTTCATAAGTGGATCCATTAGAGGAACAAAATAGACCAAAATATGACCATGGTCTTCCATTACACATAAATATGTTTTTGGACAAGTTTTATGGTAATTTGGAATTATTTTAATATTATTTTTATCTAGAATTACATTATTTACCTTTAACCGCGGCAAATAAAAGTCAAAAGTTACTATTCACCAAAAATAATTTTCATTTTAATGAATCACATTTTACTTCTTGATAACAACCATGTATGTAGGATTCTTGAAATTAAATTCACATAAGTGGTAAAATTTCATTTAAATGAAAAGGTCAGTTTTTTTAACTACGACTATGTGGTTTCACAATTCATCAAAAATTGATGTTTTTCAGAAAAATTCAAAACATTAAGCCTAAGCTATATATGATATTCAAAATTCAAAATGATGTCTATTTTAACAAATTGAAAACATAAAATTGTAATTAATTAATTTTAAAATTAATTCCTATTGTTAAAACAAATAGCGTGTTTTTAAGAAACAATAACTATCAAAAGATTGACACTTGTTTATGTCCAATTTCAAAGTGAAATTAATTCCAATGACCAATATTTAATTAAATGGTAAAAATATATTCTAATTAAACTTTAAAACTAATTGAAAAGATAATATAACCATATAAATAAATTATATTAAAACATAGTTTTGAATTAAAATACAATATTTACACTATTCATCAAATAATAAACTTTTTCGGAAAAATTCCAAAAATTTAAACAAAGTAATTTTTTATGTCCCCATTCTAAAGAAGGATTTTATTTAGTCATATAAGATGTATTAAAGTAAGAAAATATATATTTAAAGAGGGTTCTCCATTAAAAGGCGGTAAATCGACCTTTTAATGTAAATTATGCTTAAAATTAGATTCATTCACATTTTAAGCCTCTAAAATTTCTTGGATAAATGTAATTAAATTTAACAAACATGTATAATCATATTGTAGTAAGTTTTGTTCATTTCTTCCAATACAATGGCTCTGAGTTAACTACCATTTAAAATAACAATATTATATTATTAGTGTGCAATGTAAGATTTCAAAGAAATCTGTTGTTGCGTATCGGGTACGCTATCGATCATAGAAACCCTTTTATAGTAAAATTAATATTTAATTGAAAAATAATAATAAATATTAAAATGTCTTACTCATTATTTACCTGGGATGTTACATCCTTCCCCCCTTATGGAAATTGCGTCATCGCAATTTTAAAACTGGGCTTGGAAACTTCATTAAAAGTCCCACATTGGAGAAGAGTCAATAAAACTGTTACTTTAAAAGAATGAAATAGATGTACAAAGGTCACCTAAGATAATAAATTCAAATATTCCATGAAAATATGGATATGGAAGAGAATCTAACTCTCATAGATTAATAGAGGGTGATAGAGAACTTGATCACAGAACGTTAACCACCACAATACCATAAATTTGGGGTTGGGTAAAAGTTTGATGATAAAAGAGGGATTATCATTTTTGCTTCAAGATCCTTTTCATATAGTTGAAGAATTTTATTAATAACAAGACTAATATCATAAGGAAATATACTTACTCGTCATGTAGAGTGTCATCCTTTAATAAAATTATACCATAAACTCATCTTTTCTCCAAACGGTAAGTATTCATGATGACTTGTTCACATTGAAATCAATATAATCAATTTCTAGAGAATAACATGATCTACAAAATAGGAACTATATATTTTCCCTATCTCTATACATTAACCAAAACCAACATTGGTTAGTAGAAGATCAGATAATCCCCCAAAACTATAATCTTTTACAAAAAGAAAAACTTCTTTTAATCTCCAAAATTTGTCAAACAATACCCAAAGTTCAACCAAGACCATTCAATAAATAATTTTCCATAAAATTCATCAAGGTAATCCAAACTATTATGGAAACCCAAATCTCAAAAACATATAATCACATAGTCTTCCAAGACAAATATTAACATTTATCTCCAAATAACATCAGTTACTCTTAAAGTCTCATTTTTAATAGTAATTAACCTAATCACATATCCTCCATGATAGGTTAATAATTTCCAATGATAATCCAAAATAGACCTCTTCTTTATTCATAAAATCATATAACTAAAAAGAATTAGTCATAAAAACCAAGTACTTCATGTAGTCCAGTGGTAGGCAATAAATACCAGTCACACTTTGGTTGTTGGTTCGATTCTTGCAGCTTTGTCCGACGCGACGGGTTGTCACACAGTCGGCATGTTTTCCTTTTTTCAAAAAGTATATAATTTTATAGCATTCCATAAAAAAGATAAATTTATCAAAAATAACCATAACATAATTTAACCACGATGTTTTTCTAATAACTTTCATTTTTCATCCCAAAAATGTATTAACCTATAATCTCCTCAAATTCAAGGATCATATAAACCCAAATGGTTCATTATAACTATATCCACAAAAGAAAATATAATTACTCCTTGAATAAAATTTTCAAATATCAAACTTCAGGGTTACACATACTATAAAAAGTATTCTAATTTAATTCCCATCATCAAAAGAGCCTTAATACTTTTAAGCATTTCACCATATTAAAATCTACCATAACACTTGAATCCCATATATGTTGACTTCTTACTCATTCAAAATTCTTCATGATCCATTAAACATTACTTTCCAAATTATTATGAAATAATTCTTCCCTACAAACAAAATCACAAATCATATCCTAAAATTCAATAAAGTCAAAACCTATGTTAATAAATAATCCATACCTTTAATTGGTCATTGTCAGTTTCTTCATATTCAATCGGAATGGAATTAGGTATTGGTAAACAAATATTTGTATGATATTGGTGATCCCATTCCCAAAACTTCTTCATAGGACATGTGATTTTATGATGACCATGCACACCACATTTAAAACATTCAATTGATCCCTTAGGAAGAACTTCTTTCCCTTTCCTCGAGTCAACTGGATGCTTCCTTTTTCCATGGAAGATTCTTGCTTTATTACCTTCATTTCCACATCTATAACATCTTCTTGTCCCTTTGAATCATTTTCCTAGGTGTTTATTTACACATCCTTGACAAAAAGGTTTTTGAACATACTTACCTTTATGATTATTATATGAAATTATGTAGGGATTTGTTTCTCGCATATACAACGCCTTATAAAAATCACCAAGGTTAAAGTTTTCAGTCATTACTCCAAATAGTTGGTTAATAATAACAAAAAGAGTTATCATTGCAGCTCCCATTTCATTCAATTTATCATTCAGAAAATCGTCATAGTTTTCTTCACATCCATTGTTACTTTTATGCCTGCTAGATCCAACCATTAACAAAAACCAAAATGGTAAGTGTGAGTACATCAATAAAATCATCTTATAATATCTTATGAGGATGGTAAATACTAAGATATACTTATTCATGTTATCTTAAATTCATTAACTTTATCTAAAAAAACTATGACACTTTCTGAAATCCTAACCATTATGGTAATGTCACTTATGCTTAAAGAATACCCTAACCTCTAATGTTATCTAAACCGACCTTTGATACCAACTTTAAGGAAACGGCCTTAAACATTACATTATCATGAATTAAATGAATAATTCACATTGAGGATATTTTCAGGTTTAGAGTTTTAGAGAATTAGGCCATAACTATTACATTAAAACATGAATATTACAAGTACACTCTACTACCCAGTATCCATTTTTTCATAAAATAAATACTCTTAAAAAGAAACATGTTTATTTCCACGTTTTAGATAGCATGACTTTTCCTTGATCCAATCCTTGACTCTATTCATCTTTAAGTCTTGTGGAAAACATTTCAAAAACTTTGGATGAGCATAAAAAGCTCAGTAAGGGTTATAAAATACAGAAGGAAAACATTATCCCATCAATAAATAAAAATCCATGAAACCATACTTTTCAATCATGACATACCTTATGAAATCATAAGATTTATGAATAACACAAAAAAATCATAAATCATAAAGGTTACTTATGGAATCCATATCAAATATACATTGTAGTTGTCATAGCTATGTAGGGAGTTTCACTTGGAATACCCAACACAATATATTCCCTAAATCTCTTAGGAGAAAACCACGTTTATGTCCATCACGTTACCCAATGCATTGGAAAGCTATCTCGGGCTCACCTTCCCTAGGTTTATCACGAAACCACTCGTATACGTAAAAAACGCCCAATAACCATAACATAATCATAAAATATAACACCTGTATAAAGGAAAGATAACTTTTCCACATTCCAATATATCAAATCAAGACAATGTATTATCAAATCATTTTTAAAACCTTTTAAAAGAGATTTTTGAATCAAAGTGTCCCATACCACTTGAATATTTTAAATAAAGTATAATTTTAAAACATTAATGTCCAAATAAACAAATCCTAAAACCCATTTTTAAAACATGTATACTAATGAGAAATATTTAAAAGAATAAATCATTAAAACATTTAAAACAATATTTTAGATAACGAGTTTTTAACAAAGAGAGGCCCTTGAATACAAATAATTGAAGAATAAATTTTAATCAGAACATTATAATATCATGAGAATAAAGGGATTCAGGATATAATATTTCAAATGATAGTATATACACCATATAAGAGTGAATTTGTGCATAACAACAATGAAGTCTTAGTGGAAATGTAAATGGGGATGCCATCTCTTATAAAGATGGTATCCTAAAATTAAGGATAAATCAATCACATAATTATGAGTGAGAAATATAAATACACCCAATATAAGTGGATATTAAGTATAAAACAATCATAGTTCATTCACACATATTCATAGGATGACATGTTCAAGAAGTACAAGTTGAACCCAAAGTATTGAAATTGGGTTATGAAGTCCCCTAGTAAAAATTTGATAGCCTAACGACGTCACATTAAAATTCAGAAAATGAGTTGATAAGATAAAAATGGTATATCATAACTTATAAATAATGTTTACATCAATGGGGATATAAAAGAACATATCCCAACATAATAATATGTAAATTAAAAGACATAATAAAAAGAAGTCTTTTAAATAGAGGAGGGTGAAAGGTTCTCCTACCAATTTGGTAACATAAAGAACACATGCCACATGAAGAAGGATAGTT
Source organism: Viscum album (assembly GCA_963277665.1). Taxonomy (NCBI): domain Eukaryota; kingdom Viridiplantae; phylum Streptophyta; class Magnoliopsida; order Santalales; family Viscaceae; genus Viscum; species Viscum album. The sequence goes on from OY728157.1 coordinate 918,076,109, forward strand.
AAATTAATATGTAAATACTCATAAATAAAAGTATATTAAACAAATAGTAGAATCATGGGTAGTAAAAACACCACACAAAAGGAAATAGTGGAAAATATAGCATGAATCTCACGGGAATAAAAAGTGAGATGAAAAAATCTTACTTCATTGTAATCCAATCGAGTCATATGACCAAAAGTTAATGACAAAAGAATTAACCACATAATACCATGAATATAAAGATAATAATCATAATATATATCAATGTCAGTACACATTACACCACATGCAATAAATAAGTGGCGGAAAATAGTAATCTCATGGAATTAAAAGTGAGATAAGAAATCCCTTACCTTGTGTCTGACTTGACTCGGTTATTCTTTAATCTCCTTAATAATAAAATTAAGTTAATTTATACTTTATTAATAACTTTTTCAAGATTATTATTCCTTTTATATCACTTATTACCTTTTTATAGACATTATGTAATCATTTAAGTTAATAACGTCCATTTTGTTGATATTTGGTACTTGAGTAAAAAATGAACACATTATATTTACAATTTGTCCATGTCATTAACATTCCATTATATCCATAATTATATTCATTATTTAAATATCATATATATCATATATATATAGTTTATACATGTATTTATAATAGTACATAACATTTAGAGGTAAGAAATGAAATGCACCGTTCAGGGAGACGGTAAGCCATACGTACGCATGAACACTACTTTCATTTTTATTTATTATTTTAATGGAATTAAAACATAATGATACATAGTTATATGATAATTAAAGTATAATTTCATATATAATATCAATAAATCTATCCTTTATACATCCCACATAATGCATTAACGAGTCATATCACTTTGAGGGGGCGGTAGTTCGCACTTCCTCAAATGAGATTATCGTATTTACCCACTATGGAAACCATAATGGCGTGATATAATTGGAAAATACAGAAGCATAAAGAAAACATAAACATAATATATATCATATATAAATACAGTTCCATCATAATGGCCACCATGAGAGGTGGTAAGAGGTAATTGAACAATCATCGTTTCGTGAGGCGTTAGTTTTCCATCCATAAAAACATTATATTCTTCACCCATTATATGGAGGTGTGTGTAAGTGTAGTTCTAATCCTTATAATAAAAACATCCTAGTATATTTATAATTCTGGTGTGGTTACAAAACAAAGGAATAAAAAGAGTTTAGGGGTTGGAGAAGTAAAATAAAAGAAAACAAATTAAGAGAAATTGTTACCTTTAATTTGGGTAAATCCCATGGGTTTGAACCAAAGGACTTCTTGAAGTGACTTTTTACTAAGTTAAGGCTTCTAGGTGGAGGACAAGGATTTAGGGAGATTAATTGGCTAGATTTTTGACTATCTAAATGGCTTTATATGTGTGATTAATAGGTTAGAAGTGGTCTTCTTTTATAAGGAAGAGGAGGGGCTCTTTAGGAAAGTGTGAAAATATTATGTTATTATAAAGTTTTATTCTGTTTTAAAAGGTCCAAAAATAGTTAGAGTCAATGATAATATTATTCATGGTAGAAATAAAATCATCAAATAAGAATTGGACAATTTTTCATTGCTATTTTAATATTTATAATCTTATTTATTTAGAAGATTTATTAATGAGGTAAACACTACATAATTATTGTGTCATGAATAATTTAATTTATTCGATGTATAAAAATTCTAAAAAATAATATCATTTAGGAAATATTTTTATCTTTCCAATGAATATTTATAGTATAAAATATTCAATATATAACAATATAAAAATTCTTCTACTAATAGAATTTTTTTTTCCTTTTTTCCTTTACACTAAATTAATTAATCTAATGTGTCATTATCTTTCATAAGTGGCTCCATGGGGTCCCAAAATACACCCAAATATGACCATTGTAGGAAATTACACATCCAATAAATATTGTACAAGTGTTAATGTAATTTTTAATTATAATAATATTCTTTTTATGTTGAATTACCTTATTTACCTTTAACCGCGGTAAATTAAAGTCAAAAGCTACTATTCACCAATAATTATTTTCATCTTAATGAAACACATTTTAATTTGTGATAACAACCGTGTATGTCTGATTTTTGAGATTAAATTCAAAAAAGTGGTAAAATTTCATTTAAATGAAAAGGTCAGTTTTTTTAACAACGACTAAGTGGTTTCACAATTCATCAAAAATTGATGTTTTTTAGAAAAATACAAAAAATTCAGCCTAAGATATATATGATATTCCAAATTCAAAAATGATGTATATTTTACAAAATTAAAAACATAAAAGTGACATTAATTAATTTTAAAATTAATTCCCATTGTTAAAACAAATAGCGTGTTTCTAAGAAACAATAACTATCAAAAGATTGACACATGTTTATGTCCAATTTCAATGTGAAATTAATTACAATGACCAAAATATAATTAAATGGTAAAAATATATTCTAATTACACTTTAAAACCAATTTAAAATATAATCTAACCATATAAATAAATTACATTAAAACATAGTTTTGAATTAAAATACAATATTTACACTATTCATAAAAAATGATCTTTTTCGGAAAAATTCCAAAAATTTACAAGAAGTAAATTTTTACATCCCCATTATAAAGAAGGATTTTATTTAGTCATAAATAATTTATTAAAGTGACCAAAACTATATTTAAATAGGGTTCTCTATTAAAATGTGGTAAATCGACTTTTTAATGTAAATTATGCTTAAAATTAGATTCATTCAAATTTTAAGCCTCTAACATTTATTGGATAAATTTAATTACATTAAACAAACATGAATAATCATATTGCAGTTAGTTTTGTTCATTCATTCCAATAAAATGGCTAGGAGTTAACTACCAATTAAAATAACTATATTATATTATTAGTGTCCAACGTAAGATTTCAAAGAAATCCGTTGTTGCGTATCGGGTACACTATCGAACATAGAAACTCTTTTAATGTAAAATTAATATTTAATTGAAAAATATTAATTAATATTAAAATTTCTTACTCATTATTTTCCTGTGATGTTACAATGCCAATGTTTATATTATAATGAAATTAGTCATCTATTATTGATGAAATAATATTGTTGGAGTTTAAGGGTTTTTCTAGTTGTTATTTCAAAAGAACTATTTATAGAAAGATAAATTATTTTAAGAGATGATTAATGCTTTTCATGTGATAAATATGACTATATAATTTTGTGACCATAAAGAAATTTTTTTGATTCTTGTTATGGAAATATAAATTGGATATTTATTGAAATAAATTGAGTGTGAGAATATTTTTTGTGATATGTTCAATATTTATTAGTGATTAATTAATGAATTATTATTGAGAAGTGTTGTGAAATTATTTAGAAAGATTTATTAACAAACACAATGATATTTTTTACAAAGGTTTGATAATTTTTTGAGGTGATTTAATGTAATTTGAGATGGTTGAGATGTGTAGAAATGTTTGTTTAATGCATCTTGAGTTAATTTGAGAGAGATAAAATTCATACATATTATCCTTGAGTATGAATAAAATAGAAGATACATCTATAAGATCTCATGGATACAAATTTCAGATATGTATTTGAGAGGTCCCATTGTGATATGTAAGAACTAATCTTTATAAAAAGGACTGGTTACACTATGATGCATAACATCTTCATGAGGATATATGATATCTATCAGATCATATTTAATATTCATATTGAATATCTAATAAATACGTGATACTCATTTTTAGATAGAAAAGATTAATTTGGGGGAATAAAAGATAAAATAATAGTTTCTCAGAGAATACGAATTTTTTTAACTCATGTAATAATTACTCAAAATATAGGGTTGATTAAACTGAAGATTCCAAGTGTCACAAAAGATTAAAGATATGTTTAAAAATAAATTTTAACGATTAATTAATATGATTCTATGTTTTTACCTCAAGGATTCAAATTTATAGATTCTTATCTAATCATTATTCAGGTGAAGTAATTTTCTAGTTGAGAAGGTGTTTTTGTTTTGATTTAATTATTCAAAATACAATATAATTTCATGCATGAAAGAATAAACACATGGAAAGAAAAAAATTTTGAAGATTTTTTTAGAAAATAAAGCCCAGTATTATGGAAGAATTAAATGAGGAGATTCATTAAAAAATAATGATAAGGATTTATAGATAATTAAAGGATAAATTTTAGTAACAAATTGAATGAGAATTAAATGAGATGATATTCGTGTAAAAAATATTAATTTTAAAATTTGATATTTAAATTCATTTTTAAAGATAAAAAATAGGATTATTTATGTAAGAAATTAAATAAAAAATAGAGGTAAGAATTTAAATTAATATCATGAGGTATTTTAAATGAGAAGTAAAATTAAGTTTCAAAGATAATATCATGAGAAAGAGACCAAACAATGTTTTACATATTCAAAATATTAGAATTTTTCTTATAATTTCATGATCCAATTTATATACAGTATGTAAATTGAAGAAAAGAAGATACCAAGAGTGCCCAACTTGTATTAAATGTATATCTTATAGATTTAAAGTATAAAATGATGTGAGAGATACACTTAATTTTTTTTCTATATAATACATTGCGATTTGATGTGGAAATAAAGAAAAGGGATAGAGAGACGTTGATATTCCTTCCATATGTTCAATATTATTCTATTTTTATTGAAGGAATAAGAATACAATATCTAAAAATTATGATATTGATTATTTTTTTAGTTTATAAGTACCTAAATAAAAGGGAGTGTGGTATCCATGAATATTTCTACATAAATGAGAAGTGGAAACCATTTGAGATTACTAGAGCTGGGGTTGGAGATAATTTTTTTTAGTATAGTGGATACTTTAACATACTTTTATGATCGAAATTCAAGGAGTATCCATATGAATATTGTCATTTCAATATAGGGACCAATTTTTTCTAGTACCTAATAATAAATAAAGTGAGTGACTTCAATTAATAATTGTTGTTGTGATTTTTTTTGGTTCTAGATAACAGGGTTTAAGGATATCTATTTTCTATTGGTTGATTATTGGTAATACAAGATTAGCTATGTGTTCATAGGATAATAAACACCATCAATAGTACACTAGGTCACACATTGTGAATAAATATTTTAAAAATTAGTGTTCCTTTTTCTTGTTTTTTTATATTTCATGCATGCAGGCCAAGTGAGATAAGAGAGACTGAGAACCATTCACTCCAATAGTTTGAGATGTAACTTTTAAAAGTCTGATACCATGATTCACCGATAATTTTTTGGATGGATCATTCATATGAGAACATAAATTGGTTTCATATCTTGACATTAAACCACATATTTTATTCTCTATATTCAATTATTTAATGTTTTATGTTTGAATTTGAAAGGAAACAAGAATTAAAGACATTGAGAAGATGCATAAATGGAATATATGAACTCTATATATTCAAATAAATTTAATAATAGTAAGGTGAAAGAGATGATGAATATTAATAAATAAACCATTATATGAAAATAGGGAGAAAAAATTACTTCCAGATGTTGTAATTATGAAAAAATTATACCTAGCATGAATGGAGAATATTTTGGGGAAAAATACACCATTGAGAAGATGATAAATAATTCTACATCTGAAGGATGAAATAAATAACATGAAAATGTGCTATTTTTTTTTCATACAATGATTATCTCAGGGATAAGATAAGCACAAATGGGGAAGATCATGAATTAAAGGAATTATATGATGATTCAGGTTTGTAGATGAATGGAAGCCTACAAAATCTCTCTAAAGATGTTTTCACTTTTATTTGATGCTAGTTTAGAGACCTATAGGACGATATCAGCAAACATTAAGAATATGATAAGAAAATAGAAGAATCCATGTCTCAAAAAGAGTTTATATGTTTAAATATAACCAAACAAGTTGAGGGTAAATGTGCAAGGCATATGAATCTTAAGTAAAAGTTCCCCAAAACTAAGAAGGAACTGCTTAAATAAATCTAGAAGAAATATATATCCTTGAAAGGGTTTCTCGGGAAGTTATATAATTTTGATGAAAAAAAGGATAACATTTATTTCATGAAATGTTAACTTAGTAATAAATAAATAAGATAATGGACCTTAAAAATTTATTGAAATAAAAGAATAAAATGAATACAGAACATGATAAAATGATTATATTATTATAAGATATTGTGAAGATAGATTAAATTATATTTATTATTAGAAAAATACTCTAAATATAAAGTGTCTTGGTGTCGAATTCAAATTGATAAATATTTGAAAGACACTACTATGTTCTTCACATAAATATTAGAAAAGTGTTTCTTCCATATATTTTGTTAAGGTGGATCTTTGTGCTCTAATACCTCTATCATAAGGAACGAATAAATTTGGAACATCTAAAGATTAATATATTGTTGGTTCAAATAAAAAGGTACAATTATTTAAAAAACAATGTATTTTTTCTTATATTTTTTTCATAAAACGTTCAGGTTAAAATGAAAAACAATGATAAATATGTATAGATAAAATTAATGAGAAAAATACCTCCACATTAAAAGTGGATAGAATAAGGGTAAAGATATTTCCCAATAAAAGTAATCTCAGTGGAAGGATAAAAATTCATAAAAGTACCAAGTTATTTATGCTATCTAAATTGTATTTAAAATAAATATAATACTAATTTTTGGTGACTACTAGTATAATGAAATATTTCCCCATGAGTATATTGATTGATAATATAACATGTCAAATAAGTGAAGAAAACTAATTCCTATATGATGGGGGGATGCAATGTTTATAAAAAATATACATAAGAATGGTAAAAAAATATGTCAAACATTTGATTTTTTTTGGTAATTTCAAAAATAAGTGGTCATAGTGATGATGAATGAATGTCTAAATCAACCAAACATGCGCAAATATAAATTGTTGAAAGGGTATGAAAAATATGAGATAAAATCAAAAAATTATAGAAAATGAGGTTACCATAATATAAAATAAAATGAATAATGGTAAAAAAATATTCATAAGAAGGATAAAGAGGATTATATACTATGAATAAGAATCCACTTCAATTATGAGAGAAACTAAAAAGAAAAAAAATATTCTAATAAAGCCATGGATATTATATTTTATAGTTTAAATCTAAATTAACAAAGAAAATAATTAGTCCAAGAGGGAAATAAGAGGATTGGTTTGGTAGAAACAATAAAAAAATAAATAAGAAATCAAATTTCATGAGAGGTTATCTAAATATGAGGATCCAAGAGTTCTCAAGAATCAATGTGGAAGGTGAGATAAAGCTATAAATGTCTTATAATTTTATTTAATCATATTACCAGTTCAATAAAATATACTAAATAAAGTTAATATAGAACAAAAAATCTATTGTACTTCAATGGACGAAGTAAATGAGGTAATTACACAAAAATATAAAGCAAAGAACGAAATGTAGGATATGATTCCCATGGATTCTACTGGTTTGAAAAATAAAGAAGAATGTATAAATATACTTATCATGGATGGATTTGAAAATAAAATAGTTTCTTGGCTAAGAATAAATTTCAATCCTTGGTATTTATATAATGTAATGAACCACATCATTACATGCTGAGAAAAACCAGGTAAAATTATTATTTTTGTTAATTAGTGGTTTTAAGGGAAAAATAGAAATTTATCCTATATTATGATCTTAGATATTTTTTCTGATTACTTTTTGGGTCATAAAATCGGATGTTTACCCTAGAGCATGAGTTTGGTGGAATTCTGAGTCATTATTATTATCACCTAATATTTAATGTTTAATTAATTAAATATTAATTATTTGTTTGTTTTCAACTAGTGATATATTTTTAATAGATAATTAGATTCGAATTTCAACTTAGCAGTTGATTTAGAAATGTTGGTTTCTTATCTGGCACAATGTAACCTCACATTGGGCACCGTGTATAGGGTTGGGACCCTATTCCTTGTATTTTTTCTTCTATTTACCTTTTTAACTTATCTTTCCTCTTTCTCTAGTATTATCAAAAATGAGACTCCCCCCATTTTTAGTTCTCGGATGAGAGAGAAGAGTGGGTGAGAGATAGGGTATCATAATCATGGAGTCAGTCAATAGTTAAATTGGCGTTTAGTGATGATATCTCATATATCTAAGATCAAATAATAAAAATTTTAATCCCAATGGTAGGCCCTATTTAATGTTTTAGTAACAAATACACACAATGTAGTTTATTTTGTTTAATGTTTTCTTCTGGTCTATTGGGGACCATAACGAGGTAATATCTAGTGTTATTAGGATAATAGAGGATTTTTGTGGCTTTATAATGGGATTCCCTTGTGGGAAACATAATAAAAGGACATGTATTTAATGTAAACATGTCATGTGTTCTTCATGTTTGGAGAAGTATTGAAGAAAATGGTCAAATAGTGTGCATGTGTGTGTTTGGGACATGCCATGTAGATCCACTTGAGGTATAGAAGGGGACTTGACTAGACACCCTATTTACAAGGTAACGTGGATATGTAATGTATATAACTCGATTTTATGTTTACTAAATAATAATATTCCTTGTCTGGTACATGGCCCAACTCCATGTAGGGTGTATGGCTAGGTACCCAGCATGGATTGCAGTCTATGTGCATTCAGTTCATGAAATATAGTCAGGGTTAGTGCATGATGAGTGGGGATATGGTAAATGAAAAGGGCCCACCTGTAGGGTACATTCCATGTACGAGGGATGAAAACTGTGATTTTTTAAAAGAAAATTCAAAGTGGGTTATGGAAACGCCCAAGGTTGATGTTTTCAGGAACACACTGTGTACTAGAGGTACATGTCATGTACTTCTCCTTTGGATTTTCTTTGATTATTTTCTATTCCTGACATATGAGTAGTCAATTCTAGGTGTTTTCCGATATATATATATAATTATATTAGAATACTTTCATCCTGGAGAGTCATTCAGGATGATGTTTTGGATGGTGTGGGGTTTAATAGGAGGAATCCATACTGGTTGTTATTCTATAATCCCTCGAGGGTTGAATCTAGTGTGAAAATTGGGTAATGGTTGTGTGTTTTTTGATCTCCTTGGATAAATGAATCCAAGGGGTTTAGTTAGTGGTTCTTTTAGACATTTTCTAAATGGCTAGATCATTTGGTTTCTTAGAAGAGTTTATCTAGGAGGTTTCTTGAGGATTGTCTCACTTAGTACCTTTGGACTCAAGTGGAACCATGTGTTTCCAAGAATGTATCGGATCCATTGAAAAGAGAATGAGTTAGTTTTGAGATACTTGTTGAGGATTCCATTATCAGTGTGGTTCCCTTTTAGGTAACCCAAATTCTCTTAGTGTTACTCGAGGATAAGTTGTGTGCCGGGAGGTTGACTGAGGATTTTCTTAAAATAGTATTGGCCCAAATTTCTTCTTGTGTAAGAGTAGCCTCTCATAGGGTGTCATGTTCCTATTACTGTTTAGAGTAACACAATGGGTTCCTCATGAGATACTGACCCTGGGAGGGCCAATATTGGTTTAAACATTATAGATGTTGGGTATGGGATTTGCCTACCCATGTTTCTTTATGGCTTGTGGTTATGAATGATTGAGGTAGTTCTTATTTAGGTTTTAGAAGTTAGAGTAGACCGTTTAGATATTTATAGGTAGGGATTCATCTCTATGATTGATTTTATGGTGTTAGGAAAGTCTAGGGAGCTAATGGACTATTTTCACTACTTGAAAAATTACCTATAGTCATGGTTATGAACTGTAGATATAGTCCTCAAAATCATGAATATAGGTAATATCCATAGTTTCATTGGATATGGTTGATAATTTCATTGCTATATAGAAAAGCCTATATCCATGGTTTTGAACTATGTCAATAGGACTATATCCACTGTTGGAACTATGCCTATATGGATATTTCCATGGTTTAAACTATGTAAATAGGTTTATTTCCAAGGTTTTGAACTATGATATTAGATAATTATACTTAGATTTGTTTCCATAGTCTGTAATTGTGGTACTAAACTAATATCCATGGTTCAAACCATTGTAGTAGGTCTACTACCATGGTTAAAAACCATATATATAACATTCATTTTATATAAAAACAACATAAACTTATATTTAAGTGATTTTAAACTATGGATTATCCTCTAGATTCAATAAAAAACATCCTGCACTGCACACCTACTGTACCCCCACTACATTTCATTAAACCCCTAAAACACCCCATGCCACTGCATACCCCTACAACATCACACTGTACAACATTGTATACCCCTACAATAAGACACTCCACTTCATACACCTACACACCACACCCACTATACTGCACATCACGCCTACAACACCCCCTCCTCCCCACCCCACTGCATACCCTTACAACACTTCCTTGCACCCCACTAAATACTCATACACCCCATAAAACACCTTTCACTGCACCGATACTGCACCACACTAAAATTCACTACACCCCTATAACTCAATACTACATACCCCTATATCATCGCATTGCACCCCAATACATACTCATATACTCTACTACATATTTCTACTATACCAAACATCACCACACATGAATGAAACAAAACCACACAAGGTGAATTGTATAATAAACTATAGACCGGAAACTAAATTAAAGGTTAAATAGAGACTAAGGGAAAAAATATGAAAACTATAGTGGAATAATGAATGTGTTGAATGAGACTCTAACCAAACATACCTCCAACACCAATACCACATGAAATTTGAATAGCTAATCACATACAAAATCCTATCTAACCAACACAACATCCCACATATTATCATATACCAATCATGCCTAATGTGCTGCAAGTAGATATACATTTCAACTGTAATAATTGATTGACAACATATGCATAAGAGAAAAAACATTAAGGCCACTGAATACACTTGAAAATTCACAATTTCGTAGACTAAACACAATGTGAAGTGGAAAACATCACCACTAAATTGAACAATATCACGATATTATATCACTTACAACGAAAAAAAACATTTATTTGGTTGAGTTTCATATTATAGATGCCCACTATAGTGCATTCATGATATTGTTTCCCATGTCAATTTACTATATATCCCACATATCTAAGGTTTTATTCACTCGCAACCTTAACATCTATGGATTACTAGGACTGTCTCAATGAATGGGGTTTGTGAAGCGTAAGAAAAGATATAGGTGGAATTTGTGTAAAACCTCACTCAAGGATAATTAAGGGGAAGAATAATTATTATGGATAATGTTTTGAGAAGACATGTGGTTAGAGGATGTTCTATAGAATGGAATGAGTGATGGTTTGGTAGGACTGGTCTTTCACACATTGTGTGTTTAACAAGAATATTTTTGGTTTGTTGGAGGTGGTGCTCATTTTCCTTTTTATTGGTGTTCAACTTGTTTTCTATGATCCATGTAGAGTTTATAGCATGAGATATTATACAGGGGTTTGGGAAAAGGTTATTGGAATTTATTTGTGTTTTAGAATGGAGGTAATGGTTTGGGGGGGATATTGGGGGTTTTGGGGTGTTGGTTGGGATATTAGGCAATAAATGGATGTGAAGATATGCAAAGAAGGATATCAATCAACTGAAGTAGAGTTTATAGGGGTTACTTAGTTGATTCAATGTCTTAGTGGTTTATTTGTGGGAGGATTGGGTGGCTTGGAGGTAGAACCATGACATGGGGAGGGGATAGAGCTCAAGATGAAAACTAAGAATTATTTTGGTTATTTAAAGGCATTAAAAATGTTATTATGGGACACTATTGGATATGATATAAATTTATTTAATTTCTAGATCCATTAATTTTAAAAAATTATTTTCCCTAAAGTGTTTCTTTGTGGTATGATCCATAACATGGTAACATTAACAAATAATTTTTCCACTTTAAATCTTATGGGAAGTGTTGTAGCATGGAGTGACCCTATTAATGTTTGATGACATTATGTTTATGTTCAATATTTTTGATTGTAACATGACCTATAACACTACAACAAGATTTATCATGGAACAATCAAATAGTGTTCCACAAGGTGATACTGTACATTGAGCTCCTCCCTATAAAAATGTATTGTTCCAATGTTTTTCATGAAATTGATTTTTTTGGAGTGATTGTAAATGGTGGACCATTATCCATTATTCACTTCCTATGGTTGATGTTATGGGTTTCATTATATTTATCATAGTTTCAAGTCCTTTAATTATTGGTACTCCTCTAATTATATACACTTTCAATTATAATATATGGTCCACATGTCAATTAATGTACACATGAAACATGAAAGAGTAAAACATAGTATGATAAAAAAAATATTACCCTTATATAAACCATAATATACTATTGTATTCATGAGAAAATTAATAATATTGTAACATGAAAATTATTGAATTAATTTCATTTTATCATGAAGTAACCTGATTACCTGGAATCAAAACCCTACAATGTTTGATCATTAGTGGTTAAGTGTTGCTGTTTAATGAAGAACATACCATAGACTAAAATGGTGTAACGGTTAAACAAATACTTTATCATATTTATATAATACTACGGATTCCTTATGATACTATAAATATATCTAAGAAATATACTAGAAATGAGTATTGTTAATAGAATAGGTCTATCTAATCCATACACTGGAATGGATTTATTATTACACTATTTGTACACTGAATCCTTTTAGTAGAATGGATTCATTATAAAAAACTATTCTATATAATTGATGGACTATAATTTATTATTGGTTACACAACCCATTTATCTAAGATATAAACTGGAAATGATACCCAACATAGTATTGGTATATCCAATCCTCTTTTATAGAGAAATACATAGGAGATGAATCATGGAAAATCCCCCAAAGGAGATATATTGTGTCCCCTTAGTTTTCCATTGGGTTCCTCGTAGGTGAATCACAATCAAAATATCTGCATCATTTAAAAATAATGTTATATAACAACATCATTAAGAATGTAATTAAAATAACATATGTCATATAGAGCCTAATCCCAGTACTCTACTAGTTTATGGAATATCCCTCATATAAGAATCCGGAATGACATATATCTAGTAAATTTCATTCAATAATGTCACACATTAATAATAATAATATAACTTATCACCCAATAATCATTATAGGCTAACCCTTAGATACCATGCTTTGATATATAAGACATTTTAAAGTGAATAGATTGTCTATCACAGTTCGTACATGGGAAGTTATCACACTTTGTTCCACATGATATATTTAGATTCCATACCTATTAAACCAGACACATTTCCATCTCATCCTTGATTATTATATAGACTATAGTACATACCCATTTTCATCTCAAGAGAACTACCGATTTCCCAATCTTAATGTCATAAATTCAGTACTACTTCTGTAGTGGTTAAAACTAGAAGTTATTTTCCCAAAATAAGCTCATTCACCTATGAATTTTAGCGATTCCATCAATAAAACAACCCCTCAGCACACCATTAGGATAATTAATAACCCATTTTAACTACGACACTAAAGGATTCCACTCACTTTTTATACTTTAATGGTAATTATATCTTTCTCAATTGAGATAACATCTACCAAGAATCACATTATTTCAAGATGATATTTTTTATTCTACAAGGTGATTCCATTTGATGAAATTAGAGGATAGATAGTGAGGAAAAACCATAGTCTAGTCTATTTCACAATCAATTCTACACCCTTTGAACCCTATTACTTTATCACCTAAACATTCAACCTTCAATCGAGTGGAAAAATAGAACCTATAAATGTTATTCTAGAAGTTTAATTAAAAATTATTTCATACATACTAAGTAGTGAATTATTCATGGTATAGTATTCAATTTTATCTTGTTCAATTTCATAGTAACATTACTAAATAAAGTGTCAAAATATTGAGGATGATTATTTGTATTGTATGAAAATACAGAAAAAATATTTATGTTTTGTATTTTAATATTAATGTGCAATTTAAATTTTCTAAAAATGAGGATACTATCATCTTTAAAGTGAGGGAAATTTCATTTTATACTATTGAGTTGGATGAAATTTTCTACTAATCACATGAAGGGAGATTCAATTTTATCCCTAAGATAGATAATGATGAGTTTTTTATTCTATAGAATGCTAAAATCAATCCATTTATATCCTATACAATTATAAACATTATAGTAATGAACCTAGAAAAATAATAAAAGGTCCTTGTTATATTAATTTTGGAAGGGATTCATCAAAGGGTAGGGTATTTAAAAAAAATTAATAGTTAAAGACATGTGATAGGGATGTGGGATAATATGATATGAAGGGTTTATTTGATAGGGAAGATTGGGGTTTCTTTTTAATATTAGGGGGCATAGTTGTAAATACCTCAATTAGGTGGGTAGTTTTTGGTCTGTGTATAGGTTCCAATTTTATGGAAATTAATGATCAATGGCTCTTTAGGTTACTAGATGATATTTTATAGAATATTATAGGTATTAAATTACCCTTTAAAGATGATAGGGTTATGTATAGAATTGGGGACATAATATTGAGCATTCAGTTTAGCTGAATTGGAGGGGGGAGCAGCCCTGGGCTTATAAGGAGTGGTGCCTCTGGGAGATTTTCTTTTATCTTCCCTTATTAAATTTATTACACCATTTTACTATAATTCTTACACTAATTTTACTAGAATATCAATAGATTTATCAATTTTACTACCTTCCCGATCCAAAATACTATCACATGGTGCTCATTTTGAGAGATCTCTTAATGCTATTGAAAGACAGGAGAAAAGATGAGGATGATTAGATCTTACGAAATATTGTATGCCCACAAGTATGGGAAGGTTTGTATTTGTAATTGAATCAGTGATCCCAGGGCTGAAGAATGATCACCTGCAATGGGAGGTGAGGAAACTTTGATGAGATGAATCTCAGTAAGAATAAGAGAATTCTATTTAGCATCTGGATATTCAGGTATGCGAGTTGATGAATAATATTTCTCTGTTGGTTCTAATCATGGAGGAATGATCATATATAGATGATGGAAAAGGAAAGGGTGAAAAAGATAATGGAGGAATTAGTGTTAGATTGAAGGTTGAGGCCAAGGAACATGGATGGAATGAGTCGAAACCTAGAAGGAGGAGGCCAAAACCACCAAATGAGATGTATCATGAGTTGACTAGATCTATTGAGATGACCTTATTTTCTAGTGAGGATCTAGTTTCATTGATTGTAAGTGCTGAGATGTATTTTTAAACTATTATGTCTGTGAGGATATGATGTTCCAACTTATATAATTGTGTATATAGGGCCTAGATAAATATTGGATCATTTATTTATGTTCTGTCATTTCGAAAATAACCTAGGCACAAATTAAGGATGAGGTACTTAGAAGATATGGTAATATAAAATAGGAATATCCAGTGATTTTTTTGAAGATTTTGCAATAGTCTTGGGATATAGATGAATATATTGAAAACTTCATGAACATGAAAATACATATATCAGACTTTTTAGAGAGATGGTATATTATCATGTTTATTAGTGTATTGAAGATTGAAATTGGAAGGATTGTTATAACTCATGTTCCATAGGGAAAAGTGTGTCTTCTGACCTTGTTCAGTAGAATTGTGAAAAAACACAAGGAGAAGGGAATTATCCAACAAATGGAATCACCTATAAAACCTAATGCGACACATGGAAATAAAGGGAATTTGAGTCTGAGACTGGCGAATTTTATTTCACCCACCATTGGGAATGAAATGGAGAGGATCATGGAAAAAATACCCCAATGTAAGGGAGTTAAGAATACATCTAAAGAATACTTTTAGGAGAAAAATTTCAAAGTCATGTGCTATACATGTAGCCAGAAATTTACTCATGACATAAATTTCTAGAAAAAAGGATTAAATTGATGTCTTGGGAAAATGTTGATCCGAATAGTTTTGATGAACTTAAACTAGAAGTGGTTAGAGAAAAGGAAGTGATAACATCAAATTCATAAAATTTTCCACCTTGAAGACAATGTGTATTTTCAAGATGGTGAAAATGATTATGATGTGGGCTACAATGATCTGACATGCTGTGTTGATGGGGTATGTAAGGGATTTATATTACTGCCATATGGAATATTTATAAATACCTTAGTTTGGTGGGTAGTTCATTGTTTAGTGTAAAAGTTCTTACTGTATGGAAATTAATAAGTACCATATGTGTAGGTTACAATTAGGGATTTTCAAGAATATTCTTGGTAATAATTTTCTCATCAAGGATGGAAGGTGGGAAGGAAATAAGTGGAGGAATTAATGTAGATCATCTAATTGGCTAAATTTGTGGGGGGCAACAACTTTAGTCTTCCAAAGAGTGGAATCTTCCAGAATATTTTCTTTTATCTTCCCATTATTCTTTATTTTCTTCTACTCTTTTATTATATTTATTACACTAATTTTAAATGAATATCATTAGAATTATTATTTTTCTATCCTATCCTATTCATAATCCTATCAAAATGTATTTTCCTATTCATTTTCTAATAAAAGATGGTAAAGAAAAATTGAATAGATATATGTTGAGATACATGAGTCATTTCTCTCATAAATTATTAATTTTTTTATCCTTATGGTCAGATTCTAATCCTTCTATTTGAAAAGCTAGATGTATATTCAAATCATATATTAGAATGTCATCATAGTTTCATTTTATTAGCTGATAAACAGAAAATATTTATATTCTTCTTAAATTCTTCCTAGAAAAATCTAGTGGTTATTAGTAAGAAATCATAATAGGAAGAAAATGATGATGAAGTCCCAATATATTCTTAGGGGAAGCATCATAGAGAAGATCATTTAGTCCCTATATTATTGATAGTAGTTGAGGTAGAGAGACCAACCACACCTATTGATGATGTCAGATATGATGGGTTTAAAACATTTTTCTCATGAGGAGAGACCTACTATAAATGTTGAGATTTGGGCTCCTGTAATTATAGCCAATGATATTTAGAGGATAGACAGTGAGGAAGAATGGATGTCCTGTCTCATCAGGAGGTGATGAATGATTCTATTTAAAATTTTAGAAATAAAGAGGATGAGGTTCAAGTAGAAGGAGTTTTTTATGTGCATAGTCTTATTATTTATCTTGTATAAAATCAAAGAGAAGATATAAGTATTTTGAGATTTGGGATGATGAGCTTCCATTAATAATAAAGAATGATGTAGTTTGGGATAAAAATACCCCTTCTATTGTTGTTGATGAAAGTGAAGAAGATGCACCTTCTATTAATAGAAATGAAAGTAGTTTAGATACTAAGGAATAGGATTGGATACTCAGCTAGAAACCATTCAATGTTGAAGGCTTATGAAAATCACGTAAAATAGGTGAAAAATACATTTCAATGAGACACAACCAATTTTCATAGCATATACAGATTATAAAATAATAAAATCATGTTTTTAAAATAATCAAGAAATTTGAATTAGAAATTAAATTCTTAGGCATAGATAACCTACCTAAACCTCAAGGCACACTGCTTTTGAAGACTACAACTCGAATATTTATTTTTCTCACTTTCTTGTATACTCACCTTCACATATATACAAGGAAACCGACCTCTACGTAAATATTTTCATGTACAAATATGCAAAGGGGGGGGGGGGTTCCTTATATATATGTTTATAGTTTGATATACACCTTTTCACTTACACACATATGAATTTTTCATATATATTTATATAAGAACACATAGCCCCAATATATATATTCATACTGACAGGAATGGATATATATAAAGTGGGAACTCATATATACATATTCCTACCTATGAATACCCTTGTAAGCCACCTTTGAAAATGGCGGCTCGAATCCACCTCAATGGGATCCAAATCACACTACAAAAATATAGGGAACCTAAAAATCATAAAATCCATTACTAACATTGGTCCAAATATTAAAAAAAGGAAGAAACCTTACCCAAATTTGATGTCAGACTCACTATATTCTATGGTGTTGGATAAAGCCAACCTCAACATAAGAAACCACTTGTAAGGTAATAATGGTAAAATAAGTGAGATATAATGACTTATTGTATATATGTGATCTGTGTGTCAATTGTACGTGAAAAATGATACATGAATCTATAAAAAACAATGAAAAATGAATATTTATAATGATACATCCATATCAATATTAAATAACTCGATCATTAGTAAAGGATTTTTGTTCGAATTATATCCAATTTCATTCGATACATACACCGCAGAGTGGTATTAGAAATCACCAAATAGCACAAAACAACAACATGATGGATTTTACTAAATTATACCTTATACTTTAGTTCATATTTAAAATAATCTACCACTTTCACATATGAATCATGGTTTTTATTCAAATCATTGAAAATAATTATGAAATGATTCAAACTCTTATAGAGTGAGTCATAGAAATCATAATAAGTGGTGACAAGGATATTAAACATGGAAATCCACTAGATGGTGTTTAATGGATTTTGTGGATGAAAAACCCAGTAGAAGAGGTGAGTGACATAGAAAACATGAGTATGTTGGCTTAAAATACTATTTCATACATACATCTACAACTCAGTAGGTTTTTTTCTTCCAATCAATACAAAGTGTAGAATCCACTAATTGAAATTACTAGATGTATGATATTATGAATCTATATATAAGAAGTTTGGGACCTCATAAGATGAATGATCTAAGTGTAAGAGATAGGTGTTATTGAACTATGTCACCTATAAGATATTTGAGGCACACATAAGACATTTGAGTTAATTTCAAGATATATTGTCTCTATATAGGATAATTCTCATAAGTATAAGATATTTTAAGTCTATATATAATAATTGTAGTTCATAATATCTTTTCAATGGATTTTAGAAAATGAAAAAGAAAATATATTATGCACATAAGATATTCTGATTAGTGAAAAATAAAAAAATTCCAGAATCATAATATTATGAAGAGGGAGATATCTGATGAGGATAAAATAGTTCATTTTAATTCAATACATCACGAGTCTTTGTAAATCCTTGAACTATACTGAATAATATAATATTTATAGATGTGATAAATAGGATCATACTTTGGTAGAATGTAAGAAAAATTAAAATACCATAAGTGAAATTGTTCTATTTTTTAAGAATAATAAAGTGGATAATGCATAGATGCTCTAGTTTTACATAAGTTATTAAACACCATAAGAATAATTATTACTCGATCCTGAGAAGAAGAGTTTGAGGCTCGGTAGATTGCTGAAAATATATAGAACTTTAATTGAAAAATTAAGTAGAAAATGAGAAATCTCCACTTGTAGTGATACTGCTAATATATTCTACAAGCCTAGAATAATATTAAATGTGGATATCTTTTTGGAAGAGTTTGTGGAAGAAGGTATACAATACTACCATAGGAATGAAAAATATAATTATTCAACTAGGTGAGGTGTAATAACAAATGATATTTTTGGAATAACCTTGAGTTGAAAAATAATATCATGGTAACCTAAATATTGGAATTTTATATTCATACATTTCATCCAGAAATGAGGTTTCTTATTTCAATACCCCATTTTTGGATACTGAAAATGTAAGATGATATTTAATATAAATACTTAATCATGTGATATTTAGGATATCAATTAGGAAGGAAATAATAAAATATGGTGGGTATATTATTGCTATCATTGTTACTGCTGAGTTGCCTAAGAGATGTAGTGAAGCTCTCAAAGGAAGAATAAAAGGGAGGTGAATCTGAGAGAAAAAAAGTCTCAATAAAGAAAAATTGAAGAGATATATAACCTCAATAAGGGAATAAATATATTGGGTTTTGAAAAGGAAGAATACAAGAGATCCATCTTACCTAATTTGTTTCTATAGGATAAACCTAGTAGAGTATGAAGAGAGAAGAAGAATTAATACTAAATTTTAGGTTTAATGACTTGTCATAAACTTTTACACCCAAGATTTTAGGGTTGATATTACTAGTAGAGAAAGAAATCAATTGGTTTTAAGAGAATCTAGGAGGTGTGTAGTGGAACAAATCTCGAGATTCAAGTTTTTTCATTTAATTAATTTTGGTAGAGGAAGTATCTATGTATTTGTGTTAGAAGATAAGACCTTATGGGTGAAGAGGAATCCATTGATAGATTATTATATATATATGTAGGGGTAGAGAGATTGTTATAACTGGAAGTGAGAATCATCAAAGTCTAGTGGGATGCTATAAATTTTTAACATAGTGGGGTGAAATGTTAGTGTGGGATGCACCATGTTAGGAAAAATCATCCAACAACCCCACTTTTAGTTATAATAAAACATTATTGGAGAATATGTTACATAGACTTTCTAATAATAAAAAGGATTTGAAATCCATATAGGGGATGAACATTGTAATAATAATTTTTCCATTTAATTGTAAATTTTCTTTGAATATTGGTGCATTATTGGTTAAATAATACAAGAATATATAGTCTTAACTAACCATATAGGGGCATGTCTATAAGGGTTTTAAATAATTAAATAATAAATAAGAAGTCCATAAAATCATATAACAAATGGTTCACCTTCCCACCCAGGGTGTGTTCAAATGGTCCCGTGGGACTATAAATTGGTATCAGATCATAGGGTCCCTCTAATTATGATATACTATTCTATTACTACTGAAATCAGAGCATAATGTTCTATCATTGGTTGAATTAAAATTTTTTCCTTCCTATTTTTTTACTTGAGTATAAATGAAGTGGAGATATGAAGTTTCTCAAAGGAGAGTTTGGTAGTGAATCATATGGAAGAATCTACATGTATTCATGTAAATACAAATTTGGGGAAGTCGTAAAACACTTTGAGAAATAAGATGGAAAAAGTAGACAACAAGATAATTAATGCTTTAAATTAGGAAGAGTATAAACCACCAGCTATATGTATCCATAGTGATAAAAATATTAAGGAATCTATTGATCATTATTCCTCAATTGAAGGAAGTTTATGATATTATAATGGATGCATTGAATCTTCTAAAGTATCTACCTTGAAGTTAAGGAAAATAAGATGAGTATTCATATTGATTTGGTGACCTATTTAATAAAATTTATTAAGGGAATACATGATTAGAGGTCATAGATTGAAGTGGAATCAAGTGAAATGAAAGAAAAATTTGAAAAAAACTTGACTACCTACAACACTATTAAAAACTATTTAAATTTAAGGAAGAAACCGCCGTACATTGAAATGAAACATTGTATATGGTTGATGAATTTTTTTAAATAGTTTTTTTTGTTAGAAAGAAGTATTTTAAAAGCTTATAATTGAAGTATTTGAAAAGGTAGTTAATGAATAGTCCCTCTACCAAGAGGAACATCCTATCTAGATTCTAAATTCACTTATTAATAACTCACAAATTATTTTAAAATGTATTTCCTTCATCAAATATTCTACGGAGAGATACTATTTGATTTTTTTTTAAACATGATATTCTATCCTACTAAAAAATTATATTTTTAAAAATACCCAACAACCATAACCTACCTATACATGTAGAAATTCATGGACTGTTAAAAAAGTAATAATATTATTATAATAATTTATATTTTTTTTGAATCTATACAAAAAATAGATAGTATATTATTTCACATGAATTTTTAATTATACTCTACTTAGTTTTAGATAAATAATAAAATTGAAATTAAATTACCACTAAAGAATTATCCAATAATACAATATAGACAATCAATACATCATCACAACCTAAATTATTCCGGAAGAGTGAGTTCAGTAGAATCATTTGACTTATATTTTTTCATCATATTAAATGTGTCATCCAATTATGTACATAAAAAAACCAGCTTAATTGGATTGAATTTTCTAGGGAAAATAAATAGTAGTCATGCTAAAATGAAATCTATTGTCAAATATTCAAATTGGATTATAAACTATGAAGTAATTACTAGTGGAAGAGAATGCTCATTATAAAATGTTCTAGTTGGGGTTAGAAATAGAAATAAGGATAAGAAAAGGAAGAAGAATTATATTAATGGAAAATATAAAATATAAATTTTAACATTAGGGAATGAAGCATTAAGACATATGCTGAAAAATAGTAGAAGTGGTAATGGTAGTCTGGTTAATTCAGTATTCACATTATATTGAAATAATAATATCATTGAGGTGGGTTATTCAGGATAAATGTACTCAGTATACAATTTTCATATTTTTAATATGAAAAATACACTTCCAATGCATATTTATTATTCAAAAAATAATAATTAAAAAATATATGTTTATTTTGATTTTTTTTGCAATATTATTTATTTTATAATGGGTTTTTACAATATATAAACATTATTCTACATGCACTTTAATTTTGAATATTTAATCCTTATTTAATGTATTTATGATTATTCATCATCTATATAATTGTTTTTCATTATGTTTCTATAATAAATGTAAAAAAACATCTATAACCATCTAATATATCACTAAAGAAATATCAAATCACTATTCTAATGTTTTTATTCTGTTTCTTTTCTATATGTATTGAAATTCAGTTTCTGTGACATTGGTTCCATCAGTATCGAAATGTAATATTATAAAAAATAAAAAATACTACATTTTAAAGTGAATCTAACTGAGAATAAATAAATTTATAATGATTTATCCTTATTATT
This sequence comes from Viscum album, assembly GCA_963277665.1. Lineage (NCBI taxonomy): Eukaryota > Viridiplantae > Streptophyta > Magnoliopsida > Santalales > Viscaceae > Viscum > Viscum album. The sequence continues at coordinate 918,098,800 of OY728157.1, forward strand.
TTTATATAATATATGTATAATAACTTCTATAACTTTAGTATATATTACTAAAAAATATCATCTCCTTTTTCAAATGTCTGCACTCTATTTCTTCTATATTTGAATCAAAATTTAGAAAATATAAACATGGTTTCTATAATCAAGACATTTAATCCAGCAAATAAAAATTCTAATTTTTAATGTAAATCTAATTTAGAATATACAACACTAATATAAAAAACAAATTTCAGTGGTAAAACCATAGACATGAGTTCACTAGTGAAACACACAAAACAATGAAGTATTCAGTTGAAAAAAATTAAAATCAATAATATACAGATACTTTCTTCAAAATTAATATCTTTCTAAAATATATAACCATTATAGGTTTATTCAATATATTATTGGATTCTTAAATATAAAATCAACAGTATACAAATGAAAAATATTTTTATTTTTATGTATTTTTTAATTGGTTTCTATAATATATAACAATTATTCATTGTGTATTTTAATATGGAATATGTGTTTTCTATTAGTTTTAGATTTGGATCCCTGGTGAAGAAAAAACAAACTAACAATTTTATTAGAGATGAAAAAATAAAGCAATAAATTTCCAAACAAAATAAGTGACATAACCTAAAGAAGTAGGGAAAATAGGAAAACATTTCAAATTTCTGGGCACATCATGATGTGTTTCTCCTATATAATATTTGAGTGACATCAATAAAACAATGAAATTTTTAATAATTTATTCTCTCTCAAGTCAAAATAAAATAAAATAACGAAATTTAATAAAAATGCTATTAAAAATATTGATAAAAAAGATCAAAGAATAAAATTTAGAATCAAAAAATAAAATTGGTCTATTTCAACTTGAGTGACATTTCAAAGTCAGTTCTTAAATTTCACAATATAAAACATTCTAATAATTTTTATAAAAATAATTATAAGGATTGGTAATTCCACTTGAGTATCTGTATTGAGAAGAGATAAAACCATAAATCCTAGAGGGTAGAACACATCCATGTATATAAATTTCAATCAAAACTCTTTGATAGCCCATATTTCCAGTTAGTTTAGAGTTGATAAATAATGAATATAGACATTTTATTAAAATCATGGGGCTTTTCAACTTTTTTTTAATAAAATAAGAAATAAAAAATTAATAGGAGACACAATAGTCTTATATATAAAAATTAATATTAACACACAACAAAATAAATGACAATTACAGAAGGAAATTTAAAACTAAATGAAAAATAATGTATATAAATGAATAATTTGAATAATTAAAACTAAAAATTGTATATTTCGTAAATGAAATAAATTGAATATGATTTTGAAAAAAGAAAAAATTAAATAAATATAATATAATTTTGAAACGTTTTCTGATTTCAATGGATAAAATTTCAATAAATATAAATTGAAAATTTAAAAATGATCGAACTACACACCTTTTATACAATTCTACCACCGAAACCCTTTCTAAAGAACATTGAAAAATCATTTTCAACACTTTTCCAATGATACTGACCTAAAAGAATAAATCAAATTAATGAAACGATAACACTACCAAGTGGTTAATTGATGGAAAAAGTAAACAAATGAATTTTGATCTTGCAAATAAAACAATGTTTCAATTTTAGTCATTAAAATGCCAATGATGTTGGAAGATGAAGTAGCTGTAGTTAAACTATAGATTCCACACCAACATTGAAAAAATTTAACCACCAAACATGAAACCAGACCATACTATGGAAATGTGAGCAAAGGGCATGAGTAGCTAATTCTAAATGAAGAACAATCTAGTCTTGAAATAAAAAATACATCACTTGTGACTTAGAATGTAGATTTTTATAATTTTTTGACCTCCATCAGAGGGAAATAAAAGTCCCTGAACAATTTTAAAAATTTATTTATTGTGATCGATTAAATTAAAATAAATATTAATTGAAAATTTTAAAATGATTTAAAAGAACCACTTTTTTACAATTTTTACCACCCAACCCTTCACTAAGGAACATTGAAAAACTATTGTAAATACTCTTGCCAGTGATGATTAACCTAAAATAATAAATAACATTAATGAAATTATAAAAATAATAAGTGGTTCATTGATAAAAAAATTAAACATAATAATTTTAATCTAGAAAATAAAATTATATCACGATTTCAATATTTATAATTCCATTGAAATTGGATGACGAAGTACTGTCAGCTAAACTTAGGATTCCACCCCTATAAAGAAAATATTAAATATCCAAACATCAAACCCCAACATATACTGAAAATTTGATCAAGTATAATGAGTAAATAATTCTAAATAGATCATAATTCAAGATTGAAATGAAAAATGCTTCACCTATCACTCAGAATGTGGGTTTTATAAAATTTTAACATTCATCAAAGAAAAATCAATATAGAAAAACCATTTGAAACTGAAATCAAATATAAAGATAACATATAATAATTAAATTATTCCAGACAAATTAAAATTTTAAAAAATCCCAACAAAAGAAAATTAGAGAAGCTATGAGGCAAGTAACTCTGACAAACATGCCCAAGATGATGGGAACTAGAGGTAGAGATTAAAATCGAGAACTCATGAAATCCTACAATATGAATGAAATATGGGGGAGAACAAGGTGGAGTAGAAAGATGCAGAGCAGCCAAAGGCATAGAGTTAGAGGTAGAGCAGGATAAGGGTTATTGAGGTGGACAAGGTGGAGGTGGAGCAGACGGAGGCAGAGAATATGAAGGGAGAGGAGATAAAGGCAGAGTAGGCGGGTGAGAAGAGGTAAAAGGAGGATTAATAGAAGGCGAAGTTGTTATAGGATGATGAGATAATGCTAGAGTGTGTGGAGGAGTGAAAACCGAAGGCAGTACAGTTGGAGGCAGTGTCGTCAGTGGCGGAGGAGGATGGTGGGAGGTTAGTTGACAACGTCCGGGGAGAATTCTCACAAGGGTAGTTAGGATGAGAAAGCTACGTGAGGATCACCCGAGGGAGAAGAGATCATCAGAGGAGGTTTTTCTAGGGGTATTTCAGTTTGGAGAGGAATTTCATGAGAGATAAGATAAATATGATACCCTATTGCCACAAACAATTTATACACATGGATATTTATATTATAAATCAAATTTTTTTAAAAAAAAACGTGGCTATATTAAAAATTATTACCACAAAACAATTAAACTATGTATATAGGTATGTGGTTATAAGTAATATTTCTATTAGTGTTGGATGAGTGAACCCCCTTCTAGTTGAGTAGTAAACCATGGCTAGAGGGTCTCCTAGATCCTGAGTCACTAAGGCACTAACTCAATGGGTTATGTGCTTATGGAATGAAAATTCTCTTTGGGTGACCCATTTATGAACCTATAAACTGATGTTTAGTAATAATATGAGGATGTTTAGTTTAATTGGACTTCTGATAGTTGACAAGTTCTTTTGTTGTGTCAACATATAGATTTATATTATAGTTATAAATGTTATATTAGAGTTCTAGATCATGGAATATGAGATTCATTATTTTAGATGTATATTATGAGTTCTTAGGGTATGAAATTTGTAACATCTTATTATTTTATAAGTATTCCTTGGAAATAAATATCAAATTATTTGATAACTTTATTTACACAATACCCTAAGTCTAAATGAACCATGTTATATTGTAAAATTTAAAAGTTATCCATTGGATTGGTGGGTATGAAGAGTATTTAAAACATTATGATATATATATATATCAATGTTTACCTTAATTCAAATTTATTGATTAATTATTAACAAATAATCATTAAATATTTAATAAAATCATTGCATGGTTAGAAGACAAACTTTTCTAAAGAAATGCAATTTTATAGGTGTTATAATGTTTTATATAAATACATATATTTATCACTATTATAAAATTATTTTAATGAAATGTATTTTAATTTTATAAATAATATTTCATACATTATTTATCTAATGTTTATGAATGAATATAAAATCATTTGAAGGTAAAAATAGTAATTTTTCAGAAAACTATTTTTATATGAACAATGTGGTTTATATAAATAAATTAAATAAATTATTATTGATAAATGATGGTAATGAAAAATTTATATTATATATTTAATAAAATATTTTAATATTAATATCATTTTTTTACTAGGTAATTAATGAATTTATATCCAGTTTTATGCTTGCAAATATATATTTTTTTCTTTTGAAAATGGGTTTCATTGCACTTTGGGAACTCATTTTAAAGTTAATTTCTTCCACTTATATAAATTTAATTTGATAAAAACGATTCCATATTTAGAATAATTATGGTCAAATTTAAAATTATATGACTATTTTTTCACAATTAATAGTAAAACCAATTAATTTTTTTACCCTAGTTATGGTTAAAAGTGTTTTACTAAGGGGTGTGGGGAGATGTGTTGAAATAAGGGTTAAATATAAATATTAATGTTAAAAATTTCAAAATCAGATTGTTTGGGGATATTTAGACCTTTTTTTATCTTTCCATAAAATTATTTTCCATTTTTTGAACATTAACAAGAAAGTGACATTATATTTTTTAAATCATTTAAGTAATTCCATGTGTATCCCTCCCCTCACTTATAAAAGGGAACATATTATCCTCCCTAAATTAAAAAAAATGAGGCCTATATCTTAAAAAATACCTACCCAAAAAATTCCTAGATTCCTTTAATTCATTCATGAGCTCTTAGTCTTACCATATGACCATCCTATGAATGCATAAGGAGTAAGCCAAAAGAGGCCTCTCAATAAAGTGGTAATCATATTTACTAACTCTTTCAAAGTTTATTTCTTACTCTACTTCCACTAAAAATGATTTATATATAATTAAATAATTAATATATTATTATAAATATACTAATATTTTATTATGATAATGGGATAACCATTTTCCATCTCCTTTCCAAGAAATGACAAATAAAAGTATTGCTTGGGAATACCTGTGGACTACCACCTCCATGTATTGATATGATTCATTTGAAATCACCACCTAATATTTATGGATATAATAATGGATATAATAAATATATAATATATTAATGACATAATTATGATTATGGAATGATAGTATATTATTTACAATTATTTTACTCTTTTAGACAGAAAATGTAATCAATAATCATGTGTGTGTACAGACAACCATCTCCATGAAGTGTGTAATTAATTTTTCTATATATATAATATATGTATGGTTATAAATTTTTATATAATGATTATATATTATATTTAAATAATTATTAACATTATGGAGATTATGTAAGTGTGATCAAGATTCAAGGACCATAACCGCTGAAACAAAACATACATGAAAAAAATAGTTATCACCGATAAAAATGATATTAATAAATAATTGTTAATTAATGAGTGATAAGATGTTATAAGTGAACAATATATTGTATTTTAGGTACTAATAGGGTTCCCTAATAAAAGGATAATAAATTTTAATTTTATATACTAGAGGATATAGTGATTATGATTAAATTCAAACTTGAGGTATGATTTTTATGTTTCAATATCGTTATTTTCAAGGATTGTTTACAATTAAGTTTCCATTAATAAAATTATATGATATATATCAAAAAATAATATTTTTTTTTATTAATATATGGTTATTTTTAGAAATTAATTTTTTCATTTAATTTTTCTCCCTCTACGTATTAAAAAATTAGAAAGTATGTTTTTATGGAAAACCAAAATTTGTTTCTAATAGGTCAGAAATATTTTTATTCAATGTATATATTTTATTTAAATTTATTTAGAGTACTTTTACTGTTATAAAATTATTGATAAAATAATTTTTCCCATGTGCTACTTTTTATAAAATGGTTGAAAATGAATCATTTTATCATTTTCCTAATGAGTAACTTTTTTCCAAAGGTGTCAGTGAAATATTTTTTATATATTCCATATAAATAAAACCTCCCATTATCATGAATATTAATTTCTCTAAAGATTCATTTTAAATTTTCCATGGATTTTTTCAATGAACTTTTTTTCCTATCATTCAAGAAATATTTAGATTTTAACTAATTGATATAAAAACGAAAATGGTGTTCTCATAAATAAATGTTCTAGTGAAATTTTAAAGGTATTTATATCCATGAAAACATCCATTGATGTTAATTATTCTTCCATGGGTACATAATCAAATGATACCATATTTATTCATTCTCTAGATTGTTTTTGATTGTGATGATTATATATTGATCAATTCAGTTTTCTTTTCCATGGGTTATGATATGGTGAAATGCTAAATGTTTTCCTGATCTCATTACATACATATTAATTGATTATGATTATGGGATGGGTTGGTCCATTATATCCCTCTAATTCATAGGGTAATTTCAAATGTTTATGAGCTAAAGGGTTTTATAATAGGTTATCCCAAGCTAAAAAAATGCTATATAGGGGGTTATCCCAAGAATAAAGTAGGAAACCAGTTGGTTATCCCAAACATAACATGTGACGAATGTCTTGGTTGGTATCCCTAACATATTATTTCTATGATTATGATTATTACACACATTATATACCAATCTCTATGAAGAGTTAATAGGATTATCATATAATCTAATGGATCATGATCTCTGATTATTCTATGAATTATGTCTTACGATCTGCTATAGCCTCATGTCATGATTATGATGTTTGAATTATTAGGTTTATATTTCAAATTTTATTCTCATATTCTCATACCATTATTCTAATAACATGATTACATATGATCACCGATTGATTTCTCCCATGTTTACCCTTACTAGGATTTTGATCTCACCATTTCTTTTGTTTCCTATCCCTAGGCTATGACTGAAGGTTTTTAGTGGGGTATGACTAAGAAGGTTATTATTTGAGGTAAACTTTGTGGGATATGTTGAACATAATTAATGAAATATGATGATTATGTGTCTATTATTCAAATATATAAACCTATATGGTTCTATAGTGTATTATTATAAGATGTATTGAATATTCATCTAAAATGATACAATATTTGTGTATGTATTGTTTGGTTCTCATTGATGGGTATCAAATAAGGATTTAGTAAATTTTGGATATTAGGATTAGATAATTTTTTTGATAACCCCATGGATAATTATAAGTATAGGATAACAACTCGAAACTTGGGTAAAGTAGGGATTATGTGATTTTCCTAGAAAAAGTCACCCCTGACTAAATATTGGAAAGTGGTGTAGTTGTGGCACATATCCTCTTAAGGGTAGATACTCAAAAAGGGTAATATTGGGTATTAAATCAATCCTTAGTAGTGCAAAATTAGTGGGCACAATACTGTACACTAAGATAGAAACTCCCAGGTTAAATTCCTGGGTTAATCCACATTTTATTTATAAATTATTATGAAGGATTTGAATTGATAATAATAATAGATAGAATAGGCTAAATATAAGGTTCTATAGATTGAAACAAGGTTGTAATGATTTATACATCCGATGAATATTTTTTCATCACTATATGATTACTCACTATGATTATTGTTTCTCACACTATGTTTTTTAGTTTTAGTTAATGGTTTTAACTTAGAGGAATTTTGTTAAATATAAATGTGATGGAGAATGAAATTATTTTACTCCCAATTAACTGAATTTTATTAGAGATAGAATACAAAATCTTTTTGTTGTGCTTATGAAACATTCTAAAGACATAAATCATACTGATCTTCGAAATGAGAAAAGGAGGGAAAAATATACTATTGATTCTTTATTTGGAAACATCCACCTTCTTTTATTGGTTCCACTAATCCACTAATTATTGAGAAATGGATTAGTACCAATAAATAGAAAAATTAAATTCTCTAGTACTCATAGTATGGATAATTTATTTTTTATATTTATCATTTTTAAAGTGAAGTATATCAATGGTGGAATCTTATAAAAAAAGAGGTAATAAGAAGAAATTTAATCCCTCGAGTGGGATGATTTTAGAGGTTAATTTTCATTAAGAATTTTTCTCTTATAATTTTAATGAAAACAGAGACGTAATTCTTTGATCTAAAGAATAAGGATGATGAATCCATTAGTACCGATGATGAAAATTTTACAAGACAAGTGAGGTAAACTTATGGTATTATCATTACACCTAAAATTAAGATTTACTGATTATTTTTTGTCTTAAAAATAGTCTACGAAGGTTGTTATCCATAATAGACTTTAGTAACTATGATTGAATCAATCATTGTACTATCAAGGTAGAAATATATATCAGTGTTCACCCATCAATATATTTGGTTTGATATGAAAATAAATACAAAATTCATATGAAATTATAATAATAAAAAATATATAGGGAATTAAACAAGTCTTCATTTATTCTAGAAGCATGAAAAGAAACATGGAGTAAATTGTATTAAGGTACTATTAAATGATTCAAATTTGGAAAGGAAAGTCATCAGGTGATCAAATGTCATAGTGATGGTAAGAAGATAGATAATGGTTAAAGTGGAGAGAAAGAACCACTAAATGTAATACCCAAAATCTAGTATCTCAAATGCAAGGATTATGGGAATTATACTATCCAATGCTCTAATATGAGGGTTAATAACAATGATCAATGTCAAAAGCCTCTTAATCTCCATGAAAAAGGAAAGTATCACGCGATCACTATTGCCGATGTGGGTTCTGAGAATGATATATTGAAATATAAAATTATCATTCACTATAGAATAGATAATATATTTTTTATTATGGTTCTCCCCACTATTATATATATATGAATAATTTTATATGGGTAACCCAATACCACATAAATTATTAGATGTTAAATTTTTAGTGAAAACTCATAATGATATGATGATCACTTATCAAATATTTGATTCTTCTCTGGTTAATGTTTGTGGGAATGTTCTTAATCTAAATCATACAATTCTCTATTTAGTTGAATTTGATGTGATTTCGGGCATGAATTGACTTTATTTATATAGAGATCATATCAATTTATAATTAATGGAATTCATATTTTATATCCCAAATGGACATGTGATCATTTAACATTGTGTGAATAAATAAAAGCTTCTAATGAAAATTACATCCAATTTATGGGTCTTGATTCTTATTGATAAGGGTTATTTATCTTTGATGATTGGGGAGAAACTCAAAATTGAAGATATTATATTCTAAGGTATTTTTTATGTCTTTATAGAAGAGTTACCTAGTCTATATTGAAATTATGAAGTGGTGTTATCAATAGTACTCATAGCTAGTTCTAAAAAAATTTCAAGGACTCCATATAGAATGTACCTGATTTAGTTTTTTGAATTGAAGATGAAACTAGAGGGGAATTTTGATATGGGATTCATTCAACCAAGTGTGTCACCATGATGTTAACCTTCTATTTTGTTTAATAAAAATATTGATCAATGTTACTCTGCATTGATTATCTCAAAATTGAAAAGAACATGATCAAGAACAAGTATCCTCCACCCTGTATTGATTATTTATTAGATCAATTATGAAAATCTCAAAACATTTTAAAGATTAATCTTTATTTTGAATACTATCAATTGATGTTCAAAAGTGAATACAAACAATAAATAACCTTCCAAACTAAGCATGGACAATATGAATTTATTAATACCAATTTTCATTACTAATAACCCCATTATATATATGTATTCAATGTATATATTCTGTATAGATTACCTCGATCAATTTGTGGTAGTTTTTATGCAGGATATTCTTATATTCCCTAAGAGTAAGGGATGATCATGAAGCTAATTTTAGAATCATTTTGTATACCCTAAAAAAGGTGGCACTATATTCCAAATTAAGAAAGTGTGAATTCTGGTTATAGAAGTTATCATTTTCGAGTCATGTGATCACAATCAAAGGTATATCAGTTGATACTTATAAGATGGTTGTTGTTGAACATTGGAATAGAACAACCACTAGGACTGAGATTTATTATTTTATTTAATTGGGCAGATAATATAGATTCTTTAAGAATAATTTTCCATATCTATATAATATAATTACTAATTTAATATAGAAGGGATTCAAGTTACTTTGGAATAATGAATGTGATGAAAATTTCAAGGAGCTGAAGAGAAGGCTGAATATTGCACCTATACTCACATTAACCTATAATGGAGAAGGGTTTGTGATTTTATATGATTTTTTGAAGAAGGAATTGGGATTTTTCCTTATGCATAATGACTTGGTGATATAATATACATCTCATCAATTAAATGTTTATGAGTATAATTAATCAACCTATGAATTGATGTTAGAAACAATAATCTGTTCATTGAAGATATAGTATAATTATATTAATGGGAAACAATGTTACATATATACTGATCCTAAAAGTTTAAATTATATATATTCATATGGAAAGAGTAAAATATACACTATAGAATATGGTTATAGTTGATTAATGATTAAGATTTTTCAATACACTATTTGAATTTGAGGATTTACCCATTCCACTATACTAATAGCTTACTAGAAATTTTCATACACAGTCATAGAGAGTATCCTATACCAAACATTTCCAAAAACCATTTGAATAGTGTATCTTCTAAAAATGGGTTTTAAAAAACTATTGGTATAACAATTGGACATAAGCTACACCACCTCCCATCCTCCCTTAGCTACCCACAATCTATAATCCTCCCTACCCCGAGTGGAATACTCCCATCTCTTATCCCCTACTGATCTCTACTAATTCATTTAATTTTTGATTCCTTTATTCTTCAATATCAAATTAGTGAGTTCCAAATACATCATCCTTTTTTTGAATCAGTTTTTCAATTTTAACTATATATCAAAACATAACTGAGATGCCGTTAGGTCTTGATACTACCTGATTCCTTGAAAAAAGGTTCTTTTAGATTATTTTTGTTATATTATTTCATAATAAATGTAATTTTAGTGTGTGTATATATATATATATATGTTTTTTAATTTATTTATTTATTATTTTTAGATAAATCCAATATAATGTTTTTCTGTGTAATATGTATTGAAATTTATATATTAAATTATTATAGTAATTTGTCTTTATTTTTAATGTATTAGGTGGTTATGAAATAATTCATTTAATTGTTTTATTTTCATAATTTTATATTAATTTTTTTTCACAATTAATTTCAATCTAATAGTATGTATTAGATATTTCTTATTCCATTTGTTATACTTTGTTTGGGTCATTGCTAGTATATATCTATTATAGAATATATCTCCTCTTATTCTTTGTATAGATACAAACAAGTATGGTTCGATGAATTTCATATTAAAATTGGTATTTATATTACCTTATCAGAAATGATCTACTGATATGTGATACTAAATCATATATTAATGATATTATGAATTCTTACCTGATAAAAAAAGTGTATTAATGATAAGAGCTTTGTTGTTGGGTGAGACCTTACTGCTATTATTGAGGAAATGTTTTCCATGATAAAAAAATATGTATTTAATTGGATTTATGTTATATTAATAATGAAGAAGTTGTTTTAAAAACAATTATTTTATAAATACATATGTATCTAATTGGATTATTTAATATTTTCTTCCAATTCCATGTCTTATTCATTTTCTGGTTCGTTATTGTATGAATCAGGTATAGAATATACCATTTCTCTTAATTTTTTCGGATAGATACCAGTATACTTTACTTAATTTCATAATATAATTGAAAATTTTATTATCTTATTGGATGTTTTCCACAGTCATGTGATAGTAAATGACATCATGAAGGTATTATAAATTTTTCTTAGAAAAAAAACAAGTATAGAAGAAAATATTTTTCATTTTGGGTGGGAAATTATTATGTGATTGAATACGTGAGGAGAAAATTGCCACATTAAAAAACTAGTGATAAATGATTAAGGTCTTGAACATGATTGGATTTAATATAAATCTACTTTTTTGTGTCATATATTTATATTATTTAACTATTAATTATTCTAGTACATTCATTTTAAATGTATTAAGGTGTTATAGAATTATTCATTTCAATATTTTTTCTTAATATTTGAATGACCAAATTTTTGTTTAATTAATTTAAATTTAATATGGTGTGAAACTTTTGAATATTCATTTTGATAATGAATAAACGTATGTTAAATATCTAGTCACTACCTATACCTTATATAAATGTACATACATCTTCTTCCATGCATTCAAAATAATATTGGTTGTAATGAAGTTATTAATTATTTTTTATTATTTTTATATTAATATTTTTTTCCTGTAATTTAATTAACAGAAGATGGATGTATCAAACTAATATGATGTCAACCGAGTTTCTAATGAATTTTGATTTTGTTTTGATTTTTCATTTAATAATTCTTTAGATAGAGGTCTTATACATTTTATATGTTCTAATTTGGTTCTCAGACCTTAGTTAAGTTGGGAATAAGTTGTATACCATATAAGAAAATTGGATATCAAATAAAATATTTTTTTTGGTATAATAAAAGAGAGATGACACAATATTATCTTATTCAGAAAAAATGGAAGGAGTTAAATAAATAATTTTATAGTTGATCATATTCTATTCAAACATCATCCTGGGAAAGATAGTATGCCAATGTAGGAAGACAATAATATCAATAAAAATGATTAAATTACCAAATATAGTAATTTCGAGAGAGTAGTGAAAAAATTAATGGATTATTATAGGACTCCTATATATCAAGAATGTACTAAAATGAAAAAATTTGAATTTTTAATGCCAATATATCATAGAAAAAACAAGTATGAAATTTCTAATACCTCTATTGACTATATTCTAACATTTTTTATGGAATTAATTCCTGATAATATAGATATTCCCTCAAAGAATTATATGACCTAGAATATAATTAACCATAACGTATTTTATATTAATAAAATTAAAGCTTTCATACATGATTTTATATTATTATGGGAGTAAATATCAGATCTAAATGATTATAAATCATGTGTTATATCTCAATGGTATCCAACTACAAATGGAACACCATCTCATATGCCCCAAAAAGACATGTGGCACATTCCATTTATTACTAGACTTTATAATCTATTTGTGTCTGCAGAAATATAAAAAAATATTAGATGGAGTAATGGTGAGATAATTAAAGACAATGATAAGATGGGTCATTTTGTAGATGTATTATCATGGAATAAATTTTATGCATGACATATTGATTTTTGAGATGAGGCACAAAATGTTACATTGGATCTTTCCTGTGATACTTAAAATCTGTTTTATTAGGTTCTTTCTTCTCACAACACATGGATATTTTTATTCACATTTATACTATTCCTCTTTGGATGTGTATTAAAAACCAATCAATTTCTTGATTATAAAATTTTTTTACCTTCTGATCCTATTAATGATATTTATGTATACATTAAACCTTTCATAGAAGAGTTGAAGAAACATTAGGATGGTTTTTTATTCCCATTCATGCTTCTTTAAAAAATATATTTAAGATTCATTCTATGATTTTATGGACTGTTAATAATTTCCCTATTTAGGATATTTTTTATGGTTAGATCATGAAGCGAAAACAATCATGTCTAATTTCCATAAAGAAATCACGATCCATAAGACTTAAATAATTTCATAATTTTAGTTTCATTGGGAATTAAGGATTTTTTCCAATGGATCATACATATAACATGAATTATATATTCCCATTACTTGATATTAGTTACTTCTTTAACCTTGTTTTACTTCATCTTTAGTTGTTTTATGTATTTGGATGTTTTGGGATAAATTTGGATACATTTGGGTATCTTTTTGGGTAGTGCATTGTTGGAACATAGTTTTCCAAAATCATCCTTACCCTAGTGAAAAACATGCACAGAAACAATAGGGGGTTCATGAATGGATCATGGTTTCCTAGACCTTGCAACAAACTGGTGGAAACCAAGGCCCCCAAATAGTTTGGGTGTAGGTTTGGAAGAATGCTTCGTTTAACAATGCACCCCTCCAAGAAAATTATCCATGCATGAATTTAATCCCACAAAAATTATTTTAAATCTAGAGACACCATAGTTTAACCTCTAATCAAAATAATTTTTACATTAATCTAATTCTGTGGTCCTTGAAGTCTCCTAGAGGTGGAATTGACTTCTCTATCTTCTACTCTTTGTGAATTTAAGTGTTAGGGATCTCATTAGATCTCATATTGGTAAGTGGATATGGTATCTTTTGGACTCTTTTGATCTACTATTATCTACAAATTACAGATTGATATATGATCATGTTATTAATGGATCTAATCTCATTATTTCTAGAAATTTATTCTAGGTTTGATTTCATGATCAATGACACCTTTGTTCTTCATTATCATTCGTACAACAAGTATTGCTTTGTTTCCATGATTAATGTCATGTGGTTCCATTAATATTTACCATTAAATTTAAACATTTATTTTCATAATTGATTTTAATATTGTTTATAAATTTTTATAAAACCCATATTTGTGATTAATGATTTTTGATTCTGAAAAGGGCATTTAATTTGTAAAAAACCTCCAATTTCAATAAAATTGAAATTTTTGGGTGGATTTGAGAAAAATTGATGGATTAATTTGGAAATTGATTTGATAATGAACCTTGAGATATATGGATTAAATAGAAACAATATTCAAAAATAAATTAATTGATGAAAACCTATTATTTGGTTTTGAATTAAGGAAGGCTTGTTGAAAAATGATATTTGGAAATTTTATTTTTAATTGATTTGAATTGATTTGAAATGATTGATTTTCCTATTATTGATTAATTTATTAATTGAATAACTTGTGAGCGATTGTAGTTAGTGGTTTATTAAGATAAGAATTCTAGGATCTTAACCCTAGTAATATATTGATGATGAAAACATTGATATAATCCTTCTACGCTTGAATTACCATATGGGGCATTGAGTCCCAACAACTTGAGCCGAGGTACATGTGCAATGATTGAGATGAGTTCATTGATTTAGTATTATGGGGTTCCTATTACCAAAACTACCATATCGTGGTGATTAGTACATAGTGCTATGAAATGTTTTGATTTTATTTTTTCATTCCATTGATTAAAGAACTATTTTATTCATGATAATTTATTTTCATAATTTTTTATATAAAATAATCATTTAAGCCTATTTTCATATATCTACCATATTATTGAATTGAAAGCACATTTTTGTGAAAATACATAAATTCCATACCATGACTTGTTTAATTTAAATAAAATTCATAAATGGTTTATTGTTTATGTTACAGTTTTGGAGACCCTACTCAGATATTTAGATCACTACCTATGTTTATTTACGAGTGTTTGTAGATTATATTTTTCCAGGTCTAGGAAAATGGAAGCAAACACTTGGAGGTAGTGGATGTTCTTGTTTCCTGGGACTCAGATTGATGGTAGTGGTCAGTAGAGATGTTATATGCATATTACATGGTACGTATGAGATATTATCTTGGATGATGTTGGGTCGTGGATGATGCACTATTTTGGCTTTTTTACCAATTGTATTTTGGTACTTTATCCTTTAGGTGTGTTGGTCATACTTACTTGTGTCTATTTTCTTCAACTATTTTGTGAAAAAATCATTCCCTTGTGATTCTTTTGTGATACCAGGTGATAGTCATCAACCCATAGGGATCTATAATTACCTTTGGGATATGTTAGGACCGGTTTAGGTATTAGTGTACTAGGGTTTCCAGGTTGGTTCATGAAAAAGTGTTAAAAAAGGCTAGGTATATCATATGTTCTTGATGTTGGTTTTCTATTTGGGTTTTATTGGTAGAAAAGAGGTTGGATTATATAGAATTAAAAATAATTTGAGATTAAGTGACTAACCATAGGTCATTATAACATGTCTTAAGTCACCATGGATGTTGGTAAAAAATTCATTAAGGAATGTTTTTATCTGATTCTAGTATTTTAAAAACCATTGAATGGAGTTTTTGGAAATCCCAATCTTGAATTCTTCCTGATGGAATTGACTATTCATATATGTTTGATCATTGTATCATTGATATGTGTATCCTTACTGATGTTTCAGTGTTATTTGTTGATGTTGTTTAGCATCATTCATCCAAGAAGACATTTGAATTAACTGTAGGAGGAAGATGATAGTGAACCATAATTAGAGATTCCTCTAGTGGATTATAATATTTTTGAGATAATGGTTGATGCTATCCAATTTTTGGGATAGGTACTTGCATCCATTTTCGTTTAGGCTCTGGTAGTAGAACCTCGAGGGGATGAATCTCAGAATCATGCTGAAGAGTTTCTTTACCAAAAACCACTAGATTAATGAGGCTCAAATGGCCATTAAGAGGATAATTATTTTTTGAAAAATATTAATCTTCATTTTGAGTTCTTGGAAATTAGTTATTTGATTAAATTGAAGTGTGTTACCTTCAAGCTTGATGGACATAGTGAGATATATTTGGATTCTATGGTGATAGCATTGAAACATGAGATTATTGAGTGAAAAAATTATAAATTTCATTTCAAATTTCATTTTAATGAAGAATCTATGGTCTTAGTAAAATCCATGGAGTTTCTTAATCTCCAACATCATGAAAAGATCATGACATAGTATGAAAACCGTTTTGGTGAGCTTGTTCAAATTGCTATAGATGTGGGGATGAATTATAAACGGACCGATTTATGTTTTGAGATGGGTCATTGATCCAATATTTGATTCTAGGTTCCGTGATGAATCTTACCTCTTATTCTGACATGATAGAAAGATGAGTCTTTAGGAATATACAATATGAGTCTACAACTGTTATTGGTACCATAACTATAGCTTCATATTTATTTTTTTAATAATGGTGCTTCTCACCAATTCATACCAACTCATGTAATTTATTTTTTAAATCATTCCATGGTTATTTTTTCCCATGTGATAAATATTACTACACCCCTCAGAATGAAGAGAGAGTATGGTCTCTTCTATCACACTTTTTTATTCTCTTTATCAGATATTGATCTTACTTGTAATTTTCTAGTTCTTGACATGAAAAATCTTATGATTATTTTTGAAATAGATTGGATGATCACTGAAAAGGCCAGAGTTGACTATTATCTTCGACAATTCTCCTTTAATGTTCACGATTGGGTATTTCTTATTTTTTGGGGAGAATGGGGGCTAAGATCCAATGAATCTATATCTTAATTTCAAGGGTTTGGATGGGTAATATTGGTCTTTTAATTTTACTTAGAAAAATAATCTATGATTTGTGATCTCCTTCTAGTTGTCATTGATTTTCTTGACATGTTTCCTTCTAATTCATCCGGTTTTACACCATAAAGAGATGTGGATTTCTCAATTGATTTAGTACCAGGTAATCATCCAGTGTCTCTTCCTTCTTACTGTATGGAACCAATAATGTTGAAATAGTTAATGTCTCATTTGGATGATCTACTACAGAAAATATTTATTCTTCAGAGTGTGTCACCTTGGTAATCACTTATTATCTTTATGAATAATGATGATGGAACACTTCTCATATGTATTCCTGACCAAAAAGTCAATCGAGTTACAAGAAATAAAAAGCATTTATTTCAACTTATTTATGATTTTTTAAAATAATTGAAAGGTGAAAAGTGGATCTTAATAATTTATCTTTGGTTAAGTTCTCACCAATTTATAATTAAGGAATATTCCATTAAAAAATAAACCTTTTGTAGTATGTATGGCCATTATGAGTATCTTATTATACCTTCTGGTCTAAAAAAATACTCCTACAATTTTTTGAATTTGATGAACAAATTACTCCATGATTATCTTGATTCATCCATGGTTGTTTTTATTGACAACATATTGATTTAATCTAAATATGAGTAGGATAATATGCATTATCTGAGAGTGGTTATTGAAGTCTTGAGAGATCATAGAAATTATGAAAATATTTCAAAGTGTGATTTCTGGATTCGAGAAGTGAAGTCCTTGGGATACATGGTCTCAGACCATTTTATTTTAGTTGATATTGAGAAGGTGAAGGTTGTTTTGACATGGGAGCAATCACATAATGTTTTTGAGATATAGAGAATCTTGGGATTGGTAGGGTGTTATTGTAGGATTGTTAATGATTTCTCAAATATGGATTAAATAATGACTGCTCTCACTTAGAAGGGGTAAAGTTTGTGGGGGATGAGCAATTTTAGAGATATTTTTTCATGTTGGAACATATTATGAATTCTGTATTAATTTTGAATATTTTAGATGCTGGGAAAGGCTATGCAGTATTTTTTGATGCATCAGTTTCAGATTTGGGATGTGTCCTTATGTCGGGTGATAATTTCATAGCATATAGTTGGATATAGATCAGACCACATGAGAAAAATTTTCTTACACATGACCTCAAACTCGCAACTGTGATGCATTATTAGAATTGTAGGAGGTAATAAATTTTTGGATAAAGGTTTACTATTTAATATGACCACACAATATTTAGTTATATCTTCTCATAAAAATATTTGAATTTTTGAAAAAGGAATTGGGTGGAGTGACAACAATCCTTTGATTTTGACATTTACTACCCCTCGGGAAAGGGGAATGTTTTCATTGATTCATTGAGTAGGATGCTTCCAAAATAGGACGTGAAAGAATCATATAAAGAGTGGAATTTTATGGATCCCATTCATTAGTTTAATTCTAGAGTCTAGGAGGATGTGACTAAGTCTGTGTTGACAAGTGTAAAGTTTACCTAAACCCT
Source organism: Viscum album (assembly GCA_963277665.1). NCBI lineage: Eukaryota > Viridiplantae > Streptophyta > Magnoliopsida > Santalales > Viscaceae > Viscum > Viscum album. The sequence goes on from OY728157.1 coordinate 918,117,486, forward strand.
TCTCAAGATGATTATTCATGAGTAGCAGCTTGATGATGAATTCAATTGAATAAGGGGATCTCTTAATGATGTGAAGACCATTGGTGAGTGGTCATTATTTTCTCTGGGTATCTTGTGTTTCCAGAACCATTATTACACGCCTTTTCCAGTGAGAAAGTTCATGATAGACTAATTCTATAATATCTAAAGGCCAATGCACCTTATACCACAAAGATGTTCTATGATATGTGGTGATGATTCTGGTGGCCTTGTATGTGATGGTACATCACTTAATTTGTTTCTCATTTATATACCAACAAACATGTTTAATATGAGAACTAGAGACCTTTGGGATTTCTTTAGTTGGTTCCAATATAGAATCAGATGTGGGTTGAGATCTCAATGGGTTTTTTGGTTGGGTTTCTTTATACCCCTCTAGGTACAAATACAATATGGGTTGTGATCAATAAGATAATCATATTATATCACTTTATAACCATTTGAAATATAATCAAAGATAAGGATTTGGGAGGTATCTATATGAGAGAGATTTTTCGTTTTTATATATTTCCTTATATTATAGTCTCTTATAGGGATCCCCATTTTTCTTCCCTCTTTTGGAGAGTCCTCTATGAGACAATGAGATCCCAAGTGAATTTGAGTATGGTATATCATCTATAGAAGGATGGAAAAATATAACTAGGTAAAAAAATTAATGAATACATATTACATATATTCGGTCTATAATTTGGTGGATCTTGGGATGTCTACTTAGGACTGGATGAGTTTTATTATAGCTTTAGTTACATGCCCATAATTCAGTCATCACCTTTTGAGGACATTCAAAGAGAATTTTGTAAATAGATATTATACTTGTTAGAGATTGGTAAATATTCATTGGTTGTAATGAGCTTAGTCCAAGATATGATAATAAATATTCCATTGATTCATTAGAGAATGGTGATGGTACATAGATGATATAAATTATATGATCCATCATCAATAACCATTGGAGTTTTCTTTTGGCGACTAGGTGTTCTTGATATTTTCACCTCGGTTGGGCCACTGATGTTTTTATAGGTAGGTAAAAATTACATTTAGTTATATGGTTCCTTTTGATATTGTAGAGAAAGTTGGAAAATGTATTAATTATTGGAACTTACACCATAGTTAGCTTCAATCTAACAAATGTTTCATGTATCACAGATTAGGAAGTATTCTGGACCTATACATGTCCTACACTATGTGGATCTTGATGTTGATCCTAATTTCCCTATAATTGAGTATCTAGATATGCTTTTTTATTCTGATACAAAGGTTATTCATGAGAATATGATTCATTTAGTCCATGTGTTATGAGGGTATGGTTCTGATTTATATGATTTTTGGGGGCATGAGGCACTAATGATAGATCAGTGAACTCATATATTTTACAAGGAATGTTCTTAATAAGATTTATTGGGACCGATAGTTTTTATGGTGGGGAGATTTTAACATTTAATTACTTTAATTTTGGTACTTATTGAACCTTTTTTTATTCCCTTTTGGTTGGGTCTATCCTCAGGGAATTTTGTGGTAAATTAGGAAAATTTTTTGAATACTTTTTGGGTAGTGTAAAATTAATGCACAATTATCTCAAACCATGTGTACCCCTAGTGAAAACTTATCACCTCAAATAGTAGGGGCTGTGTGGTTTCTCAAAAAGTATTCCTACTTAAGGGAAACCATTATACCTAAATAGTAGGTGTTGTGAACTAGCCTTGGTACCCTAGTAACCTAATATCCAAGGTGACCATGACATAGCCTGAAGGGCATTCCTGATCCCCATGGGTCGGCGAGTAGCACCTAGAATCATAAAAACTGAAAATGGGAATGATTTTTCTACTAAAAATGTGGAATTTAAAGACGCAAAAACATATTGATAACAAAATAAACTCCATTGGAAGTAATATTCCAGAATTCAACAATGAACAAACAAGATCAAAGTACTACAACCCAAGTATCAAATTAAGAAAAAAATCCCAAGCCCCAAAGGATACAACTCATCAAATCCGAGGTTCAAAATCTAGATCCACCTCCAAGAGATCCTTTCCCCTTGCTCGAACCTGGAAGGAGATAATCTACAAACCCCTGAAGGAACAAGTAGGGTGTGAGATAAAAATCCCAGTGGGGTAACAAGTAATCAATAATAGATTCCAATAGTAGATTAACCAAAGTATTGATTTCAATTTTAAAATAAATAGGGTTGTATTTTAAAGCATAGTTTAGAAAAATCATATCATACAGTTCAATTTATGGAAAATAAATTAAGAAAAGGATTTACAAGAGATTTAATATTTCAAAAACAATAGATTAAATTAAATAATTTATATAAAATAGTTTATATAAATTCAAAAGGAAATGTAAAAAAATTTAACAACATTCGAATAAATTTATATCAAAAATATAAATAAGTGAGCAACATTGTCATTTTCTAAATAGGTATGAACATTACAAGAAATTGGACTCCACATTCTCTAAGTGATCACAAGAATATGTGTACACACACATCCTCTAGACACTAGTTAGAGAGGGATCATCACCATCACCTAAGGATGTGATTTACTGCATTTAGGTTTTAGAATTCTATATAATTGTCGTCTGAATCTAAATAACACACAATATACCTAAGGCTTCCCTGTTCTCTTACAAAATAAATGATGGGGAATTTATTTTTAGTTATCTTAAAATAAAATTAATCTCATTCCCCCATTCAAATTCCATTTCCATTTAAAACCAAAACAAGTTTTAATCAAAATCTTGCATTTTTAAGAGGATAAAAACATTGGGTATTTATCCCAACATTTTAATCCATTTTCCGAATTTAAAAACTTCCATCAATTCTGTTTCAATAATTAAATTTAAAAATTCAAATAAAAACTATTTCCATCTATTTGAAAACACACCCAAATTTAATGGAATTGAGGTTTCCCCCCAATTTCTTGCAAGAACCATAAAAAAACACCCAATTCACTGGAATTTTGTTTTCATAAAAAACAATTTATTTCTTTTCAAACAATTGAATTTAAATAAAAAACTGAAGTAAATCAAGAAATAGTAAAGTTAATCTGTTTGGAAAAGAAATACTAAATCACCTACCTTTTCTATAAAACACAACATCTACAAAAAAACCCTCCAATGAGAAATAAGGTACAGAAGTCCTCAAAACTAAACCTAGAAATGAGATACCACAATGAAAAGCAAAGATAAATCAATTTCAAGATGAAATATTGAACCCTAATGATGAGAAAGAGAAAGAGATGAATAAAAAGGAAGAATGCTCACGGGAGAATTTACGCCACACATGCAACAATGATCGAACGCCAATCAAAATCACCCAGAAGGGTTCGAGGGATACAAGATCACCTAGGATATGAATTAGGTCTAGAGAAAAGAATGTATAGAGGAGGAAAAGTGGGGTTTTTACCCATGTTTCTTTCATATAATTAGGACACGAGGAATTTCATGACGTATAATCCCATTACACACCGTGATTCTGTTAAATTCCATAACTATCGGAAAACCCATCACTTTGAATTAAAAACGATCCTTAATTAACTTACTATGTGTAAAAACTAATCACATCGTGTAACTTTCATAGTGTGAACCCTTCTCACGATATGCACCCAACACCCATTACACACCACGTAACCTAGTTACCCAATGTGAAAACCTCCGGCATGCTGTAGAAATGACCAGTTAAATTTCATATTCCAAAAAATATATAACATCACCATTATAGATATAATCTCAATTCATTATCAACCCAACCTAGTAAAAAAGGAAAAACCTTGACTAGCTTAATGACGTACCTATCAGATCAATAACAGGATGTCACAACCTCCCCACCATAAAAATTTTCATTCCACAGAAATTTATAAAGAAGACTTCATTCTAAAAAATATGAGTACACCTCTCTCTCATTAGTGCCTAGTGTTCCCACATAACATGATTATTTGACCCATGATACATAGCACTCGAAAAAAAGGTGTCATCCTCCCATGATGTTCCTTGGTATCATAATCAACTATCCTGACTGGCCGTTTAGTCAAAGATAAACTGGATCCTATCTCAAGATCACTCTAGAGAAAAATATGAGATATACCAGAGATGTAATTTCTCAAATTTGATACATGGAACATTTTATGTATTGAAACCAAAAATGGTGGAAGTTATAAAATGAATGAATCTTTTCCCACCTACTCAACAACCTAAAAAGGTCCCAAAAAATGAGGAGTAATGTTCCCTTGCTTCTGTAGCTATTGATGAAGCAACCAGGGTGATACATTCAAGAACACCTAGTCACCAATTGAAGAATACAAGGGTCTATGGTGATGATCAACAAAAGAATTATATTGTATATGGGCCATAATCATTCTCTAAAGAAATAACTGAATTTTTACTATCATATCTTTCACCAAACATGGCCCTTTTAATGAACATTCACCCATATATGACCAACAAAATAAAAATTTAGAAGGATGACCTTATAGGGACTCAAAATGATCTATTCTGATTGTAGACTGGTAACTATTATTTTAAAAAAACACAACAAACCCCAAATTATAATCCCAATCCCTAAGAAAGTTAAGAACACAGGTGCAATGAATATCCTCAAGAATATATATATCTCTCTTTATAGACATCTGACTATGGATGGTAGGTCATGCTCAAACGGACCTAAGATCCTAGGGATTTTTGAAGGCCTTTACCAAAGCGATAAGTGAACCAATTATCCCTATAAGAAACCATAGTAGATGAAATTCCATGAAAACATAAAATATATTTCACATAGAGATTTCCCAACTCCTCAACATTGGCTGAATCAGGAATGGGTATTAAGTGTGCCAACTTGGTTATCCTTTTGATCACAACTGATATTACATTCTTCCTTCATTGGGATTGAGGCAACCCTACCATAAATTCCATAGAGATCTTATTCCTCTAATACGTAGGGAATGGAAGTGGCTGAAGTAAAACCGAAGGTTTATGATTCTCAGATTTAACATGTTGAAATGTGTAGTAGTGTGAAACAAATTAAACAATTCCCCAGATCATACTACACCAATATAACTACTTACTAATGTCATAGAACATCATATTGGATTCTGGTTGCACATACCACTATAAATTCAAACAACCCCCATCACTACCTTGTTGCTAACGACACAACGTATTGATTCCTATAACATACAACACCCTCTTTGGAGAATGACCTTTGGAAACTATCTCCCCAACATAAAGAGATTATAAAATGATATGAAATCCATTATCAAGATACTGATCCCAAAGAATAATATCTTGAAGAGTGAATCTCAATTGGATTATGGATAAAGATACTTCATCCACCTTATCCTATACTCTAATATGAAACTATTTAAAGAGAGCCATCAAGTCCACTCTTTTGAATATTCTTTCACTGCCTAGGTTGGAATTTTCATTCTCAATACATCTGCAATGATATTCTATTTCCTTGTGGTGTAGGGGATTCCAATGTCCAAATATTGCAGGCACTCCACCTAATGCCTCTGGTGAAGGTTCAAATCATTTCGAGAGAAGATATAACTCAACATCTTGTGGTATTAATACATTATAAACAATTCTCCATAATGGTAAGGCTGCTGAATCTTATGAATGAGAATTACAGCTACAAGTTCAAGGTTTTGTGTAGGATAATTCTTCTCATGAGGCCTATGCAGAAGAGATCCATAGATAAAGACATGATTAAATTATATAAGAATACTACCCAAGCCTAAACATGTTGCATCACAAAAGACCACATAGCCCTGCCTGGCCTCTTGAAGAGTCCACACTAGGTCAATAGTCAAAATACATTTTAGTTCAACAAAATAACTTTGAAAATTATCATTCCAGTCAAACTTCACTCTGTTATGAGTTAGAGTATTCATATAAGAAGCCAAATTTGAGAAGTCCTTCATGAACCGATGATAATATCTAGCTTATCCCAAGAAGTTCTGAATCTCTAAGATGTTTCATGGTTATTCCAATGTCATAACAACTTTCAACTTCTCAGGGTTAATGGATATTCATTATCCCCTCACCATATATCCGGATAATTTTAGTTCCTGATTCTAGAAAACACAATTTGAATTCTTGGCATAATTTAGGTGATTTATTAACAAACTTATAACTATTCTCAGATGATGTAAATGATCCTCCATAGACATGGAGTAAACAAGGATGTTATCCAAAAATACTACCAAAAATATATCTGAATATTAATGGAAAATACTCTTCATTAAAACCCCAAAGATTACAGATTTATTTTTTAGAAAAAAGGGAATAAAATAGTACTCTTAATGGTCAAACTTTCTAGGAAAGGTCATTTTTTGAATATTAGCTTATTTTATCCTCAATTGATGGTAATCAGATCAAAGGCCGACCTTTAAAAGAAACTTATCTCTTTTCAACTGATCAAATAGATCATCAATTTATGTAAATAGAATTGTTTTTATTCACCACAACTCAATTGAGATTTTGTTGATAAAAAAATAAAGTGAAGAGAAACATCAACTTTTTTATCAATGAGAAACAATGCCACCCAAGGTGACACACTCAGGCATATAAATCCTCTCTCATGAAGATTGTCAAAATGGGAATTCATATCTTCTAGTTTAGCTAGTTCCATTTAATAAGAGGGAATAGAAATCAGTTGAGTAGTAATCCTTAAGTCAATATAACTCTCAACCTCCCTTATTTCATGAAAAATAAGGAATTCATGATGAAATACATTGGGAAAATTGACAACAATTGGAGGGAGAACACCATTCAAATATTCCCACTCTAGATCAAAATAAAACACTGATATTAATTTCCCCAACTCCAGATAATAATGTACATAACTAACCGACTTTGGGTCCCATTCTCCATAAAATACATGACACACACCACTATGAGTATTAAAGGTGACCTGTCAATGACAAAAATCAATATGGGCTTTATTGGAAATGAGCCAATCCATCCTGAATATAATGTTATGAATTTTCATGTTAAGAACCCAAAAAGTCTTATCTATATCAACATAAGATAATGATAAAACACAATCAAGAATACATATACTATGCTCTCCCTTCAAAGCAAGGGGTGAATTAATATCAATTGTACAAGATAAATTTTCCATAGAAAGATTTATTACATTAACAATATAGGATATAATAAATGAATAAGATGCACCGGTATCAAATAGAGTAGTCACTAATGATGAATCAATATTAATGGTACCTCTTGCCGTCACTGGACCAGTGTCCACTTCCTCTGGAGACGCTTCCACTATGTGAAGTAGCATCATTCTAGATGACTGTGGATTGAACCCTTTTATAAGTGAAGCATATGATTGCCTCAACGTTTTAGATGGAGATGATGATCCTATTCTAATATTTGGAGTAGAAAAGATATGGAAGAATATTTTTTAAGTTCCATGAATGTCTTCAAGATCCAAATTTCATGGGTTCCTTAGTGCAAACCCTCTTTGAATGTTTTGGCCTTCCACACTGATAGAAAATTGAAGGGCTTACTCCGAGCACTGTAGAAGGTCTGGAATGACCCTTCCATCAAGAATCATCACGGTTCCATTTTCCTTTGATGGAACTCATGTTGCGCTTGGGAGAAGAAGGTTCTCCTTCCAACCCTGACTTACCAGCGAGGTATATCTCAACCATCATCACCATATCCAGCACATCAACATAATTGGAAATATTCAATAATAAAACCTAAGAACAAATATATAATCAAATTCCCAACTCAAACTGTCAAGACTTCATCCTCTCATTAGATACAATCTCAAGGGAAATTTTCATGAGTTTAGAAAAGTGATTACAATGCTCATTCACAGTTCAATTAGCCTTCTCTAGCTTGAAAAAATTCATAGCCTTGGACCACACCATTTAATTTGGATATAATAGTTCAGTGAAAATAACCTTGATGTCATTCCACTCTAAGCCCTCATATTTTATTGTTGTTACCATCACGAACCACCATCTCCTGCTCAGTCCATCTAGCATGAAGATGGAACACTTCACACTGATCATATATGGTGTCTCAAAGAACTCAAGGATACATTCTATCCTACCCAACCATTTATCATAATGTTGAGGATCAGTAGATACTATTAAAACCTGTGGCATATAGAAAAGTCACTTTTGAGAAGGATTTCTAAGAACCCCGCCCTGAGGTTCTATAGATGATTCCCGAACGAGGACTAGTGGTGGTGCCTATCAAAAATTTTGTATAGTTCACATGTTCACCTCAACCAGATTCGAATCTACAATAGGATTCTCTCATTGACGTTCAGTAGCCGCCTCTTACTAGATCAAATTATCACTTATTCTCAAAGGAATAATGGTACACAACATCATCAGACAAAAATTATGTAATTAGATAACATTCAAATAGAGCTACAAGGGAGATTAATCCTAATGGATAGAACAAAAGGATTTAGATTTCACTTTATCCAAATCAAAATAGGGAAAAAACTAGAACTAATCCTCAAGAAATATTTTCCTAACTAACTTTAGTAACTTATGGTTCATTGAATTGAGAGATGTATAGACACTCAATCACAACTACCTCCTAAGTCCTGATAAGAATTCACAATGCATACTAAATTCTAGAAAAGAAGCTCAACCTGAAAACCCAATGATATTAATTTTCCATGAACTATCCCTGACACCTTGGTAATTTGATAACCAAGCTAGCCCTAACATACCCTGAAATGGAATTCCTAATCCCCACAGGTTGGTGGCTAGCGCATAGAGTCATAAAAATTGAAAGTGGGAACGTTTTTTACATTAACAATGTGGAATTAAATAAAGAAATAAATTATTCATAAAAAATAAACCCCATTGGGAGTAATATTCCAGAAGTCAACAAGGCCTAAAAAAGCCCAAATTACTACAAGACGAGTATAAAAATCGAGTAAAAAATCCCATGTAACTATGGGAAAAACTCATCAAATCCAAGGTTTAACAACTGGATCCACCTCCATGACATCCTTTCCCTTTACTCAAACCTATAAGGAGATAATCTAAAACCACCATAAGGCACTATTATGGTGTAAACTAAAAATCCGAGTTGGGTCTCACCAATGATTCCATAATATATGAAAATAATAAATTAACCAATGGAATGATTTCAATTTTAAAATAAGTAGGTTTTTAATTTTAAAGAGTATTTTAAAAAATCATGATATATAGTTCAAATGATGGAAAATTATTTAAGAAAAGAATTTTCAAGGATGGGAACATTTCAAAAAAAGTTTCTTAAATAAAACATTTTTATAAAATAGTTCGTATAAACTCATAAGGGTATGTAATTTTTTTAACAACATTAGCATACATTAATATATCAAATATAAAAAAGTGAGCAACATGGTCATCTACTAAATAGGAAAATAAGTTACAGGCTATATGACTCCACACTCTCTAAGTAATCATGATAATATGTGTACACACACATCCTCTGGACACTGGTCATAGAGCACTCGTCACCATATGCCAAGGGTTGTGACCAATAGTATTTATGTTTTAGAATGTTTTATAATAATATAGTGTGTCCAAATAACTCAAAATATACCTAAGGATTTCATGTTCTATTACATAATCAATGATGATAAATTTATTTTAAGACTATTTAGAATACAATTAAATCCTATTTCCCCATTTCAAAAGACAATTGTCCATTTAAAATAAAAACAATTTTTAATAAAAACATTCATTTTTAAAAAGATAAAACCACTATGTTTCTATAAATAAAATTTACACAATTTTCAAAACTTAAAAAAATCCATCAATTAAATTTCAATAAATAAATTACAAAATTAAATTAAAATAATTTTCATCCATTTTCAAACACACCTCAATTCAAAAAAAATGGGAGGTTTTCCCAAATTCTTGATTTTCTTTTTCAAAACTCTCAATTCACTGGATTTGGGTTTTAATAAAAACCAATTAAATTTAAATCAAACACTGAAATAAATCAATCAATTTTATGGATAATGAATTTGGAAAAGAGGGATAGAATCATGAACCTTTTCCCTAAAACTCAATGCCTGTAACAAAACCCACCAATGAGAATGAAAGAACAAGAGGCATTGAAACTCAAATTAAAAATGATATCCAACAACATGGAGCATAGAACCATTAGTTTTAGGATGATTTATTGAACCCCAATGTGAAGAAATAAAAATAGATGAATAAAAAAAGGAATAACTCTCACCAAGGAATTCACACCATAAGTGTAATGAAGATCAAACACCAAACAAAAGGACCTAGAAGGGATGGAGAGGTCCAAGATCACCTGGGATGGGATTTATATTGAGAGAAAAGAATTTGGAGAGAAGAAAAAGTGGGATGTTCAGCCATTTTACCTGTATATAATTGGCTTGTGGGTAATTACATGATGTGTAATCCAATTACAAGTCATGAAATAGTCAAATTTCATAACCTCTGAAAACCCCATCGCTTTGTATTAAAAAATAATCTTTAATTAGCTCATGATGTCTAAAAGCTTTTCACATCATGTAACTTTCATGGTGTGAACCCTTCTCATGATATGAACCCAATACCAATTACACATCATGTAACCTAGTTACATGTCATGAAAACATCCTATAGCCTGCACAAATAACCAGTTAAATTAGAGTGTCCAACAAATCTCTAACTTCACCATCATAGGTATGCTACAAATTCATTCTCAAACATACCTATAAAACAGAAAGAAAAATCCATGACATGTTTAAATACATACCTATAATATTGGTAACAAGATGTTATAGTATGTGAATATGTTTAGGTAACCCATTTTTTTTAATGGTGCACCCCCTCCCGCAAAATATACATTCAAGAATTAAAGACGTAGAAAAGTATTTTAAATGCTTGAGACACCACCATTTAACCCCTATTTACCCTATATTGACTCTTATCTGATTCCATAGTTCTTTATGTTTCTTAAGATGTGGAACTAACTTTTCTAACCTCTTCTCCTTTGAAATTGAAGTGTCAGAGATCTCATTGGATCTCCTTTCAGAAAGTGGATCTCCTATCTTTTTGTATATTTTAATATCCTTTTCTATCATAATTAAATATTGATAGATCATCATGTTATTTATGGATATAATCTTCATTTATATGGATATTAATTCTAGGTTTTATTTCAAAATATCCATTACCTTCATTCTTTTTTTTCATTCCAACTACGAGTGTTGTTTTATTTATGTTATTAAAGGTAGATGGTCATATAATTATTTACCATTCAATTAAAACCTTTATTTTCTTGATTTATCTGAAATGATATTTTAAATGATTTAAAGACCCATATTTTATATAATTAGTGTTTTTTAAAATGAAAATAGAAATTATGAAAAACACCCCATTTCAATAAAATTATAATTATTGGGTGGACTTGAGAAAAATTGATGGGATTGTGATAGGAATTGATTTGATAACAAACATTGAGATATATTTATTAAATTGAAGGATTATTTAAAATGTAATTAATTGATGAAAACCTCTTACATGATTTTGAAATAAGAGAGGCATGTTGAAAATTGATATAGGGATATTATATTTTGAAATGATATAAAGTGATGTATTTTACCATGATAAATTGATTGATTGATTAAAGTTCATGTGAGATTTGGTAGTTAGTGGGTAATATAGAGAATAATGTTAGGATCTAACCCCTTGTAATGTATTGATGATGATAATACTAACATAAACTTATTGTGGCATGATTTCTCCTATGGGGAGTTGAGACCTAATATACTCTGTCGAGTGATGTGTGCACACATTGAGTCAAGATCACTGATTGAGTACTTTGAGGATCCTATTTCTAAAACTATGATTCCATAGTCCATAGTACATGGTTCCATGACATGTTTTATTTTTACAATTAAATTCCCTTTATTATGGAACTATTTTATTCATTACAATTTATTTTCATAAATTTTTTATATAAAATTTTCTTTTAAGAATATTTTGATTCATATTACATCCTTTTGAATTGAAATCATGTTTTGATGAAAATATGTAAATTCCATCACATGCCTTATTTTATTTAAATAGAAATAATAAGTTGTTTATTGTTATGGTATTGCCTATTGAACACTTGGTAAGACCCAACTAAGTTGTTTAGCTCACACCCTACCTTTACCTTCAGGTGTTTATAAATTATACTTTTTTTGGTATAAGAAAAGGTAAATTTACACTTATAGGTTGTGGATATTCTTGATCCTTGGGACCCAAAGAGATGGTGGTGAATGATGGATATGTTATCTAGGATTGTTCATGACAAGAATTGCTAAAGGTTTTATAGTACTGTAAACACTGAAAATCCACCTCAATGTATATCAATAAGTGATATGATTAATTAATTCAATGATGTTAGTTTTTCATTAGGGAAATGCCTAATAAAACATAAAAAGAGTGAGAATATTGTAACTGAATCCCACTCATTTGAAAAAATAATGGTATCTTTTTTGAATTATCATATTGGTCAAATAATTAATGACATCATTGTTTGAATATATTTAGAATTTTGAAAAATTTATATTAAATGATTATTTCAATTATTCTTAATATCCCTAGGAAGACAATAGATAACTTAGAATCTCAGCATGGCTCATTGGATTGAGGTATTATACAAGAACTACATCCTATGTGTATCAGATAAAATAAGTGAAAAGTTCCCTACATTTCTTAAATGATGAAACATTTTGATAAAAATAAATTTCTATAAGTATTAGAGAATATCAAGGTTCCTAATGACTATAAAATAAACATATCTTAAGGTTCAATAGAGGGTAGTTGAATCTAACTCCCTAAAAACTCATTATTATCACATCCCTCATTTTTAATTGATTCTAATAAAAATAAGTCATTTACTATGAAATAATGTATGGGTTTCATCAATTATATTGTTTAATTTTCATAAAGGCCATGGTGTTAAAATTTTATAAATGCATTTCTAGAAAAAAACAATAAAGAGGCTATATTACTTTTTCTTATGTTAGAGAAAATTTTTCCTCTATCATTTTCACCTGAATTCCATAGCTAACAATATGTATTAAAACTAAATAAAACATAGGTGACCCATTTATTTTATATAGATGTATCTAAATAAAGAAAATATTCTCACAATTATTTGTTATGTCTGAAATAAGAATCATCCACAAGGTTCCATTTTTAGTGGTTATCTAGATAAAGAATGTACATATTTTTTTCAATGTATTTTATTGATGTGAGAGAAGGAAATTACATATTAATGGGAAATGAATAAAATTAATATGGTGAAATTAAACACATATTTCTACATCTTCCCCAAATTTAAATAATTAATAGGTTATATACATCTATAACATTAATCCTTCAATATCAAGATATGGAACATCATACAGTCTTGTTTAACTACGATTTATTTGATGGATATATCAATTAAGTAATTTTAATATGTATACAATATCTCATAATATATATTTTGAAACATAAATTAACATATTGTTATCATTTAAGTTGGGAACATAATTTTTTTCAATTAGAGTTCATCATTAATTACTTTTGAGAAGGGGAAGACATTTCATTGAAAAGTTTTTCCTGCTTGATTGAAACCAAAGCTAAGACTATTATTTTAATAAAATTAAAAAATATATATTCATTTAATTATATTATTAGTAAATATTTTAGGAATTGAGTTTACCAATTGACTATGTCTCATAAGAATTAAGACCCTTGGAATTTGGATCCAATTCCATGGTTCATGAATGAAAAAATTTAATAATCAATCAGTAAAAATTTGTTACAAATGATAAAGGAGTAAAATGATAACACAACATGATGGAATTATGTTAAATAGAATAAAGAACATTAATAATCATGCATTAATAGTAGGATTCAATATGAAAAATTTCTTATTGTAGATTTTATGAGAAAATATTTTTAATAGATTACTAATCTCATGGTCAAGTCACTATGATAAAATGTAAATTTTTTGATTCAATGAAATGACATGGTGCATTTATTTATGATAGAGAATTTAAAGTATTTGACATGACTCTCTTACTAGATACTAATAAACCAAATATTTTGGTATCAAAGGAAAAAAGTGTTTTATGTAAATAATAATGTAATAGAGTATTATTAAGTCATTATTAGAAAATCCCAATAAATAATTTTTATAATGGAAGGGATGAAATTGAAACTATTGATTCCCACATTGGTGCTGAACAAAATATTTCATTTAATGACTCAAATTCTCCAACTTTCCGAATTAATGTTAAACCTGGTGTATTGGTGGGTAATATATATAAACAATCATATATGTTGTAAATTTATTTATTTTAGCTTGATGTGTGTTTCTCAAGTTGGTACTATTATAATTAATTTAATTTTGGTTTTGTTTTGAATGGTTTTTTATTTTTGTTTTGTTTTTTTCATTTAATTTAATTACATTTATTTCATTTCAAAAAACTAGGATTAAAAATGTTTTTAAAAATTTCAATAACATGGATTTAAATTATAGTTTCTAGAACATGTTATAAATAAAAATAATGAAATTTGTTTTTAAAATTTTTAAAATTTTTTTTTAAAAAACTGAATCAAACTGGGTTTTTAAAACTCTTTTAAACTTGTTTTATACAGTATGATTTTATGATTTTACTTGTGTCTTGTTTGAATATTAATTTTTATGAATAATATTTAAAAACAGTTTTGAAAAAATGTACATTTCATTATTTTTAATATTATGAATGATAATTAAGAAATTCTATGGAATAATTTTTTTGATAATGAATTTTAACAATGTGACCTACGACTTACTCATCTAGTTCTGTTATTGAGTATAATAATTGTAATATTTTCCCTCTCAATAACTTTTAATTTAATGGTTTTATTATTATATAAATTTATTTTAGAAACATTAATATGAACCATAGTTGGCCTCTACTCATCCAACTACTTTGGGTTAGTAGCACGACCAACCGATCATGGTTACTACTAGAGTTACATGGACTACCTATTGTACCAGTTCAAATCCAGACCTACCGACAAACAGCCCATCGTCCACACCTTTTCAACCTACCCTTGATATCCCAAGTATGTTTTTACCTATGCATCCATCATATTGGTTTTAGGATCTAATTTTCATATACCATTTACATATCTTATGATTTATCCTCATCCCTTATATCCTTAGCCTACCATGTCTACATTGCCTCAATTTCGTACTCCAATCCATCATGGATGTGATGATTGTGATCCTTAATCTTCTACTCCATAACATATAGATATCCCGTAGAATTCACTGTAATAGGAACATCCTTTATAAGATACCAATATAGAATAAACCCTAGGTCCATCAGATCATAATTATTGGCCTTTATTAGGTTTATATTTTAAAGATGTTAAATTATATAACATCATTTTTTTAGTTACAATGTGTATTAATTCTACATTTTCCTTTTATGTTATTAATTGGGATATTTTTATAGGATATGTCGAAGAACCTTTATGCATGCAGTCTGTAACTTTCAAACACAAATAATTGGAGATTATAGTGATGATAACAAGATGATAGATAAAAAATTCTAGACAATGTATTTGTTTAATAGAAACATTATCCATGTATATATGTATATATATATCATTCTAGTTCAACCAAAATCATAGCGGCATCTCAACAATGAAATTAAGGAGAATACATGGGATGAGATATGGGTATGAAAATTTGTTCAATTTATGTTTATATTATTATTTTATTTATATGATTTAATATGTTCATAATAGTGTCAATTTAACATTCTCAATGGACATACTGTAAAGGTTCATAATTGATAGAACTTAGTGTATTGTGGCGATCATATAAACATGATCTATATATTGGTTGGAAGATTAGAGTTGGCACTAAGTTAGAGGGTGTAACAATCAACATGGATTTTATGACTATATAATACCATGAAAAGATAACTTTATTTGAAGAGTAATGAGTTTAAATTATTCTTTAACTTTAATGGTTTTTATTGAAAATACAGTTATTATTATTTTGATTAAAATTCTGTTTTCATGATTCCGTAGAAAGAAACCCAAATAAAAAGGGTCCTATGAAGCACATGAAAAATTTGGGGAGTGATAAAATATATGATAAAGAGATATATAATATAATTTTTATGAAAAATTGAGTTTCACTATGAACTAACACAACCGAATGAAACCAAATATTTTTTGAAATGAAATAAATAGAATTTAGTCGAATTAAATAGAATAGAATAAAATATTACATAACCAACTAAACCATCCAATGAATAAAAGAATAATACCCACTAAAACCAAATAAAATATATATATTTTAGAGTAAATAAGCCTTATATGACAAAATTGATGCAATCCTATCCAATTAAACCAAACCTAAATGAAATGAGAAAAAAAAACGAAATAAAATAAAATAATATTCAACCAACCTAAATAGATATTAATCAATTTAAATGGATTAAAACCAAAATAGAGAAAAAAAATTTATGATCCTTTTACTAATAAAAAATACCTACTCAAACAAAATGGGCCAAATTGATATGAACTAAACATATCAAAACTACGTCAAACTAATCTGACATAATATAGCCTACCACAAACAGAATCAAAAAAACTAAAACTTTATTTATATGATCTGAATGAATGTGAAAAAATATAAAATATATTGATTAAAACAAAAATAATAAAAAATTATATGAATTTAATCACTATGAATATAATGAAAAGAAAATGAACTAGGTCACATAGAGTATATGGCATGAAAAGAACATTGAATAGATTTGGGCAATACTAACAGGATGAAAATATATGCAAAAGAACTAACTCAAACCCCAAAAAACTATAAAAATATGACTAAATTAAAATAAAAATAAATGAAATTGATTCAAATAAAATAAAATTGAATTAAATTTAAGTGAACCCAATTAACATATAAAAATTATAACCGAATAAACCCAAGTGAAATTGTATTTAATTGAATTAAGATGAAACAAAATAACCTATAATGACATATATTAAACAATAATGATTATATTAGAACCATAATAAATTCATTAAGATATAAAAGTGTGAAATGATCCTAAAAATGTTTATTTAAAATAAAATAACACAAATATAGTCAAATTAATAAACAATGAATGGAAATGATTAAATTTAAATCAAATATCCAATATAGTATGACTAAAAAAACTTAGTAAAACTAGTATAAATATACCTAAACCAAAGTAATAAAATTTTATTGAAATATAATCAATTTTTTTTTGTTTTTATTAGTAAAATAATGGTTTGAATGAGTTAATTTTTTTTTATCAATTTCATATTATGGAATAATGTATTATTATATTAATCAATGACATTTGAGCAAGCCCCACTGAGCATCGATGGTCATGTGCCAGAATAATTTTTTTTGATTGAGTAGGAGGAAAAATATAGAAGTATTATAAATGAAAAAACATAAGAAAATATTTAAGTCTTATTATTGTTACGTAAAATTTTTATACCTATTTAATAATTACATATCTTATTTGTGTTTTCAATAGTGTTCCCTAGAGGCTCTCGATGAGAAAGAAGACATCAATTTCCATCCAAATGATCATTTAAGATAGGTATTAGGTGATGATCAGTAGGGGAAAATATAATGTTGATATGAGAAGATTATAACTCCCATTAGGTGTTGGACCTCATTGAGAGCATCATAGAGCTCTGGCAACATTGAACTGAAAAATGCTCATGAAAACGGTGCTAATGAAATAAATTTCTATACAAGTGTGTGAAAGATTTAAAATGGTCACCAAGTAGTTCCTTAAATATATAAGAACTTTATTTCATTCACATAAGTTAGAGGTTTCTATTATTTTTTATTCATGTATTTCAACAGTTCTGTATTTATATGATTCATCATGTGGTGAAAATAATGATCTTAGTGGAGATATTGGTGATGACACTCTTGGTGATGCTGATAATGTTGAATATGATGTCTCCGTTGAGGATGTCTATGAAGAGAGTGATGATTAGGATGATAGTGGTAGTGATGAGGGAGGTATTGATCCCCTCTATTTTTCTCTAACTATAAAGAGAAAATTGTTTGATAATATTTAATGAAAAACATTGATTGATTAAGTGAATATTAAATGTATGTTATGTATTTTTAATGTTTTGAAAATTATTTATATATTTATTAATTTTTAAAGTGCTAAATATAAAATATATTTTCTATATGGAATGTTTATTGTTATTGGATTTTTTATAGGTTTTTTTTTGATTTTGAGGAGCTACTAGTTGGGTTTATGGGGTTGTGTGAGTAGAAAAAAAATATACTGATGGTTTAATTAAACCATCGGTATTCATCTATACCCATGGTTTACACTGAACCATTGATATTCAAAATACCTCATTGTCTATACCAATGTTTTTAATGAAAACCATTGGTATAACCATATAGAAATGGATAACGACACCATAGTTCATTGAATCCTTGAAATACCCTGTACCAATGGTTCTATAGAATATACCAAGGGTTTAAAACCATTGATATTGGTTAATTTTCAAGTAGTGATATGATACCACCATGTGAAGGTGAATATGGTGGATGATGATTTGAGTTGAATATATCTTGATAGCTTATTTATGATAATTATTACAAAAGATCCAATATTTATATATATTTTAAAGGATTTTCCTTGATATTATAATGGAAGGAGATAAATCTTATCTTTCCCAAATTAACATCCTACTCTCAATCTATGTAATGATTATAGAGGAGTAAAATAAATATATAGAATAACAAAATATGGTGATAAATATTACAAAGTTCATCCTTGATTGTGATGGAATAATAAGGTTCATGAAAAAAGTGTGTGTCCTTGTTATACCAAAATTGAATCAAAATCTATCAGTTGAGCCAATATCTCATCATTATCTATTAATATTGGAAGTAAAAAGACGTATAGATCCCTTAAAGATCATTTTTGACCAGATTACTTGAAGAGAGTTATTTAAAATTATATATCTCATTTATTGATATGCCAACAAGTTAAGGTATTATAGTTTAATTCTAAGTAGATATTACAATAATTATCCATACATGAATGGAAATAAGAAATAATCACCATGGATTTCATCATAGGTCTCCCGAAGATATATAACAGACATAATTTTATTTTGGTTGTAGTTAATCTCCTTATGAAGTCCAAACATTACAATTCTATTAGATAAGATTTACCTCTTGATGAAATTTCCTAGATATACAATAAGTAAGTGGTAAGGTTACATGGTTTACCACATTCTATATTATCTGATCAAGATCCGAGTCTTACCATAATGTTTTGGAGAATCCTTCCATAAGCTATGGATATTGTTTATAATGATAATAGATTTTAATAAATCATTCAGATGGATCCTTATGAAGCCCTATATAAAAACTGATGAAGAAATCTAACATGTTTGAATTATGTTGGAGAATGAAATATATTAAGACCTGTGCTATCTAAGGAAATGGAATATAATTTAATATCTACTTAACATCACATATATTCATCATAGAGTCTATAAAAATAGTAACGCTACTAATCATCAATGAAATATATAATTTAAGGTTGGTGCGATGGTTTTCCAATAAATTTATCTATAGGAAAATGTTATGAGATTTGGAACGAAATATATGCTGAGCTATATGAATATTAACCCCTTTAAGATTCTTTATAAATTAGGGATGGTAGATTTTCACTTGGCACTTCCACCGAACCTCTATCATGTTCAGGATATGCTCCATGTATCTATTTTGATGAAGTGTATACCTGATCCTTTATATGTAAGGAACATAGAGGTTCTACCATTGGAGAATGATATTTCTTATTAAGATCAATTGATAAAAATATTCACTCATAGAGATAATGTTATATAAAACAAAACCCCTCCCCTTGTTAATATAATTAAGATAAATTAGACATTTGGGGAATCTATAAGAGAACCCAAGGATTTGATGAAGCAGAAGTATCCTCCTTTTTTTGTTAGAGTGATGTAATTTTGAGGGTGAAATTAATTTTAATGGGGGAAGACTGTATCAACCCATGATTTTATATGTATTCTTTTGAAATAAATTTTAAGAATTCAATCCCCTTACTTTACACACAACCTTGAGTCAAAATGGATTGTGATATATTATATCATTTAAATCCTAAACGTCAGATTGATGAGTATTTGTAATATTAAAAAAATTATGATATACAAATATAAAAGTTTACTAAATTCAAATTTATTTGTTAATGCAAAAATAAGTAATCATTAAATTTCTAATAAAATAATTTCATGATTAAAAGACCTAATTTTTTAATAAGTGAATTTTTATATGTGTTATGATATTTTATATAAAAAATATTGATCACTATTAAAAAATTATTTTAATTATATGTGCTGGTAATGTGTGAAAAATAAATCATTCACTAGTTATTAAATAAATATAAATGAAGAAAAAACCATCAGAAGGTAAAAATAATTATTTTTCATAAAACTATATTTATATAAGAAATTTGGGTTTATATTAAAAAATTATATAAATGTCTACTGATTAATGATTATAAGGAAATATATTGATTCTATATACCAAAAAAATATGTTAAAACTCAACTAAACATTTTTACATGGAGATTAATTAAATTAAATATAGTTTTATACTGTAAAATACATTTGTCTAAAAATTATTTTCATTGTATTTTAAAAACTAATTTTAAACATAATTAACACCACTCATAGAAATTGAATTTGATAAATAGGGTTACGTATTTAGATATTGAATGTATAATTTTTTATGGAGTACATTTTTATTTTTTTTCATAATGAATATTCAAAACTATATCAATTTGGTACCTTGGTTAGGTTTAAAACGGGTTTACTACTGGGTGTTAAACTAAGTGATATTGCTAAAAAGTATTCTTAAACTTGTATAAATATTATTGTTTGAATATATTTTGACCTTATCTTATCTTATCATCAAGGTATTTTTCATTTTTTTCCGCATTGACATGAATGTGACTTTATATTATTTAAATAATTTACGTAATTAATTGTGTCACTCCCCTCACTTATGAAAGGGATCCAATTATCCCCCCTTATTCACAAGATTTTATCACTATATCCCCAAAAATACCTTCCCAAAAACCATTATATATTCATTACCATTATTCGTTATCTACCAGTTTTTAATACTCTTATATTTTATGAAATATTTTTTTAAATAAATTAAAAGTCTTTGATTGCTTGTGTTACATGAAACATTAAGTTTAAATAAACCATGATATACTATTAAATTATAGTTATCACATAGAATTTGGAATGGTGGTTGTGAAGAGGATAAAATAAATTTCTAAAAATATATGGTTACATATGTATAAATCAATTATTTAGGTATCAATTAATTAGAAATTAAAATAAAAAAATTTGAAAGAAAAAACCAATTTTTCTAAAAAACAATTTCTATGGTAACCATGTATTTTATTATAAATTAATTAATTTACTCACTATTTTTGAATTATTTTAATTAAATATATATATATTAAATATAATGTTTTAAAATTAATTTAATAATTGTTTTATAGGCATGTGATAATAACAAACAATGTTTTATGCTTAAAAATGCATTCTTTCTAAAAAGCAGTTTTCATCACGTCTTACACGGAGATCAATACCATTTTAAGATTGATCTTCATTATAATTATTATAAATTTAGGGTAAATATATTTCATATACCCATGATGGAATTACATGCAAGGAATATACACTATAAATATATAGTAATGCCATTTGATCACACTAATTACCCTGCTATCTTTGTTGATTTAATGAATTGAGTCTTTAGAGTTTACCAAGATCAATTTGGGGTCACATTCATAGATAATATTCTTAGATATTAAAATATAAACTAATACCATCAATATAAATTGAGAATTTTGATAAGTCCACTATGTAAGTAGAATATTTATGAAAAATTTAATATTTTTGAGTATTATATTTGGAAAGATTGATTCTTATGTCATATTTCCCCCCTTATAAGGGTATCTCAGAAGTTCCTTCAAAGAGAAAATTTATTGAAAATTGGTAAAGACTAACCACTAGGTATAATATCAATAGTTTTATTTTTTTAGCCTTGGTATTATCAATTTTTTTGAATAATTTGTCTCTACTGTGTAATCCACTCTACAGGCTAACTCATAAGGAAGCTATGTTCCTTTGGATAGATGAATATGGAGAATATTCTAAGGAAATGAAGATAAGGTTAGTTATTGAACCGATTATTACTTTACCCTATAGTGGATAAGAGTTATATATAGAAAATTATGCATAAAAGAATGTATTGGGACATATTATTTGGTAAAATGATATAGTTATAGCTTATTCCTCATGCCAATTGAAGGTTCATGAGAATAATTACCGAACTCATGATTCAGAGTTAACTACGGTACTTTTTTAATTAATGATGCATAGGTATTATCTTTATGGATAAAGGTATAATATGTATATATATATATATCATAAAAGTATAAATAATATTTTCAAATAGAAATATTTCAATATGTGCCGTAGAATATGGTTTGAGATGATTAAATATTATGAATTCTAAATACAGTAACACCCTTGGAAATCAAAATACCATGGAAGATGATCAAATTCAAAAGGATCAGGTTAGTTTATCTATGATGAGTATCACAAAAGATATAATATTTCAACATTTACAATGTATGTATCTCTAAATATTTATGGAATGAGAGAAATATTATATTTCTCAAATGAGTGTTAAACTATCTATCCAAGTGATGATTAAAGAGGAACAAAAGGAAGATGTAGAGATGTCGATTAAGGTAAGAATTTTTTTTAGTTTAATCTTGATTTTTATTGTTTAATAAGTTTCATGATTTCTATATGTTTTCCATGTGTACCAAATTTGAATAATGAGTTATTGGATGAGGCTCATAGTTCATCATTGTCTATCATCCGAGAATCACAATGATATATGTAGATTTGAAAGAGTATTTTTGGTTGGAAAACAAAAATAGAGATATTTTATAACATGTTTCTTGGTTCATGGTATATCAACAGGTTTATAATAAGAGACATAGGTAAAAGTGGATGTTATAACTATTAACCATACCACAAGGGAAATAACAAAACCTCACCAGACTCCCCAAAAAATAAAAAGGAACAATGGTAAATGGGTTATAGTCGATCACATTATAAATCCATAAAACATAATTTACATTATATAATACTAATATTTGGGTCTTCTTACTAAAATTTACATTAAGTAAGTGTTAATGTCTCTTGGAATATATTATTCTATTGTTTCTAATCATGATCTGAGGTTTACCTCAAAGTTATGGTGAAGTATTCCATAAGACCTGGATATAGAATTATGTTTTAGTCTGGTGTATCATCCTTATAAAGATGGTCAATCTGAGATAAAAATTCAAAACCCAAGATTCTAATCTATTTTTTAATGTATTTCAAAGATGGCTAGGATAAAAAACTTTTCATAATTTTTGTTTTCCTTCAATAATACCTTTCACATGAGCATTCAAATGGATCACTATAGAGCCCTTTATATAAAGAAGTGTAGAAATACATTTTTCTTGGATTATATTAGAGAAACAAATTATTGGTACCTAAGATAGATGAGTAAATGACAGATAAATCAGATATATTCAACAAAATATCAATGAAGTGCAGATTTAAAAAAACTTTTAACCTGACAATCACCGATGTGACTAAGAATTCGAAGTTAGTTAGAAAGTTTCACAATACATTTCTCAATGGAAAAAGATTATGGGATTAATAAAGAATATAAATCTAAACCCTCAGTATATTTACCATTTCTAGATTTCTGATTGAGTAGGGATGATAGCCTATCACTTTTAACTTCCACTGAATCTCTATCATGTTCGTGATGTATACCTTATATCTCTCCCGACGAAGTACATACCTAATCCTTCACATGTACTAAAATCATATTGTTTACCATTGTAGAATAATCTCTCATATCAAGAACAGATAGTAGATGACTAGGATAATAGAGATAAATTTCTATGGAAAAGGACTACTCACCTGTTAAAACATCTATGGAGAAATTGTAAGAACCCGGGTTTTTTAGAACAGGTCAAATCCCCCACCTGTTTGATCTATTTGACTGGTTTTTGAGACATCTGGAAAATATGGGCAGTTCTGGAAATTTCTAGACTACATGCCATGTATTTAAGTACACGTCGTGTTTTTATTAACTGAGTGACCGGCCGTGTGCTCACCGAGTACATGCCGTGTGATGATAGTGTAGAAAATTCTTACTACACGACATGTATTTATAGAGACACCGTGTACCCTTACTATTGCGAGGCCAAGTACATGCCGTGTGGTTTCCAGGTGAAATTTTCCATCTACACGGTGTGTATTCTTCCTTGACACACCATGTAACCATGTCTCGTGTAGTGGCTGAGTCCCTAGCCGTGTTTTGACCATGTACTCAGCCCAAATCATGTGCTCGACTCCGTTTAAGTCGGATTATGGAAACCCATCTACACAGCGCGTAATTTTTAAAATACAAGCCATGTACTTTTATTTTTATTTGATCATCTGAGACGTCGTCGCATCTTACTTTTAGAAAACTCTTCTTCTTCCCCGTTCGACGAACCCTTGGTCCGAAAACCTCCGAAAAAAATAAATCCTCCTAGATCCGCCATACGACCTTCATTCTTCGATCCATTGGTGGCAGTGGGACTGCATCACAAAGTCTAACCCCGCACACCCTTTTTCGTCCTTGATCCCTCACCTATTTCTCTGCAGATTCCATCCGAATGGAATTTCCAGGATTTGACAGAAACACAGATCTACCACGATTCAGATCAAATCAGAGGCTGGTATCAATGGAGTTTCATCATACGAGTACGAGGTGGGTGGTGCATACCTTCTATCTTGTTTTCGTAGACTTTGGGGGTTGCGACCTTCGGGCGCAACATTGGGTATTGAGAGAAACCCTTGTTTATTTATCTTTAATAGTTTATCTACATTTTTGGATGCCTCTGGGTATTCCCTGACCCTTTTTGTGCTTGAGTGACGCCAGGTGAGAGGTCATAGCTAATTTGGGGCAATTCCGCCAGGGGTGCAGAAATACTGATGTTTTGGACCTATATTTAAACTGCTTAATTTTAGACTGCTTTTGATGTTGTTGGATTAAACATCTATGTTTGATTTGTTAAAGCATGTTATTAATTTTTTAATACATTTATGACCTTAGGTGATGGTATGGATTAACACAAGTTAGTGGAATTTTTCTGTTTAGTAATTGCCTATTTAAAGTGTTACTTCCAAGTATGAATATGAAATGTGTGATATTGCCTGTGTTGAAATACTAATTGTGTTGGGAGTGGCCCAGATATATTTTTGAGTGATGGGGATCACAGTTTGGGTCTTTGGCTTGAGTTACGTTGGGTGGTTTCTACTACGAGATTGGGCGTCATGGACGTCGGTTGAGGTAGTTGGACTGTCGGGTTGGGCTTGGCCCGGGTTACTTGGATAGTGAGGCCATCAGACTTGACCGACAGGTTCGCAGGGGCACGAGGTGTCATATGTGTTGTGTATTGAGGACATACTAAGGTGATTACCGCTCACATGGTACTTTTGAGTAGTGTGCACACAGATAGACTCCGAGATGAGGTGGTACAACCACTCGCTGGGTAGAGGCCCCCGGTAGATGTGGTTAGGTATTTTTGGTTTGGGGGTGCTTGCCATAGGAATCCATGTGAATGGTGAGGAGACTTCCGGATACAACTTTGAGGTGGTCAGGTTGGGGATAGAGGCTCGTCGTGATTTGATGGCAGACATCACTGTCCCTGTGGTTATCTTTTGAGGGCAGGTATCGTTGTTCCTCTGGATGTTGTGCCATGGATAAGTTGAGCTTCCGAGATGAGTTATGATTGTTGGGCGTGCCTTCGGGATGTCGGTACTTGAGACACATGGTGTTAGGTGGCACATGGTTCCAGGTTACATCCAGAGATTTCGACGCAGGCTGAAGACGGTGACACTTCCTGGTGGCTACTGAGCACCAGTAAAGTTTGTGTTTACTAATGGGAATTGTACTGTTTTCTATTTTTCTTATATAAGCATTTCTGACCAAAAAAATATATTAGGTACGCACCATTGGGTGGTATCCTACTGAGACTTGTCTGACACCCTACACGGGCCCTTCGGGATGTGTGTAGACTTTATGAAATTGTGTGCAGGTAAAGGGCCAACCTCCGAAGATGGTCTTTAGTGCTGTTGGCATGGGGACTGGTATGGACCTTGTGGTCTTGCCTTACTGGAGTTTCTTTGATTACTTTTCCCTTTTTTATCATCATGATTACCTTAGCAATGGTTGGTTAGCCATTGGCACCATTATATATTGAACTATATGACTTCTTTCCGATGCATTCCTTGTTTGGTCGTAGTAGTAGTTTCTTGTATTCTTCAGCATGTTGCTCTGTTTACTTTTCGCTTATGTTGTTTATATATTGCTTCCGCTGGTTTATTGTTATTGGATATGCTTCCGCTCTACGGGTCTGGTTCGAGTCTACTGAGTCATTTATTTCTGATGAATATTTTATTTTTATACTCGAACTAGTACAATTTTATTCCTCTGAGAGGGTATATCCTTCCCACTATACCTAATCAGATCCTCGCTACTAATCAGAAGCCTTTCGCGTTCAGGGGAGGTGTGCCTAAGGCTGTGACACCCGACATGTTTGGCACTGTTCGGGTGGCTGACAGGGTCCGTGTCATTACAAAGTGATATCAAAGGGGTTCTTGACAGGGATTTAGTAGCAGTGTTTTCTGGATACTAATGTGTTTGAGACTCCTCTTTTTAATTCTGCTTGTTTTACTATTTGGGATATGGTAGACTAGAGATAGGTTGTTGTTGGAACTGGATTTTGAACTAATGCTTGAGTACCTGCAGCCTCATCTACGAGGGATGGATTGAGTTCCCGTGGGTGGGAATTGCTGTTTTCTTTTTTCTCAGATTACAATTGATATGATTTCCACCTCGGTGGCTCACTTGTTGTGTGATGTTATTGATTATGATATGAAAACCTTGGCCGGTACGACAAGGCTTGTTTGTTTGGATTTGATAGGCACATTTTAGGATATTTCAATATCATAACTACATGTATGCCTTGTGAAGTGATAATACCATGTGAACAAAATCAATTTCCATTCTTTGTGTGCTCTGAAATGTGAATAGGTGAAACTCCTGATAGAATTGATTATTTATTTCAATGTGTATTCCATGCTTTGTATTTTGTAGAATTGCATGTGCATGATATTTGGGTCTGGATCTTATGAGATTAGGCAGGTACTACAGGTGAGGCAGTGTAACGGTTAGGATTGGGCGACTCAGTCATTGGGTTTGAGGCAATGTTGGTTGTCAGGACAGGCTTGGCTCGAGCTACTATTGATACTTGGCTCTGTTGAGGGCAGGTAAGAAGGCCGTGAGGTCGAGATGCCAAGGGCATGGGTTGCGATAGGGGAGAGTAAGGGTAGTTGTTATACACTGCATTTTTACTACTTTCCTTATCTGCGTAGAATATATTGTCATATATATATATATATGGGCTGTATGACCATTAATGGTATTCATAGGGTTACTCCTTCACCACTCAATGGAGCGTCAGACATGAGATGATATGGTATGCAGGATCAGGTTCAGAATCCAGTGCAAGAAGAGCATGAGCCGCAGGAACAGGCTCAGGGACAGTATCAGGTTCAGGATCCAGTCCAAGCAGGGCAGCAGCTAGGTTTGGCAGCATTCGGACCGTGGCTTGATGAGCTGCTCTGTGCTAGCCTGGTACGTGTCTTTCCGGGGATTGACAGAGGCACGCAGGGTGCAGAGCATTCTATGGAATATCTGATGCGGGAGTTCTAGTCGCATCTCCCTCCACTTTTTCATGGTTAGGGTGGTCTGCAGGCAGTTGAAAACTGGATAGAGAGTATGCAGAAGATCTTAGAGTAGCTCGAGATGCCTCCAGGGCGGAGGGACAAGCTGGTGATGTACATGGTGAGAGGACCGACGAAGCGTTGGTAGGATTACAGGTTCAGGCCTGTAGGCACGGGGGAATGTCATGGAAGGAATTAGAGGATAGGTTCTTCGAGCACTTTTATCCAGAGACGTTGAGGACAGAGAGAGCTTGGGAGTTATTGAGTCTTCAGCAGGGAGATATGTCTGTCATGGACTGCGCGGCTACCTTCACAGAGTTATCTCGTTTTGCACCTGGTATGGTGAGTGATGACACAACTAGGGTTAGGCGCTTCGAGGATGGCTTACGACACACCATTCGGGTTTATGTAAACATCTTCAGACTGGGTTCCTTCTCCGAGGTGGTGAACCAGGCTCTTATTGCAGAGGGCAACCAGAGGGATATGCCCCAGAGTGGCAGGGCCACAGTTCTAGGTGATGGTTTGGATAGCAGTAAGTGAGGCAGAGATGAGTTCCAGCAGGGCGGGCAGGCCAAGGACCCAGCTAGACCACCTCGTGTCAGTTCAGTGGTGGTTTTCTTTTAGTGCGGACAGCCGTGACATGTTCAGGCTCAATGCGATAGGCCCCCGAAGGAGTGCCAGGCATGTGGAAAGGTCATTCATCTAGAGAGGTTTTTCTATAAACCTTCTTAGAAAACCGGCAGGTAGGGACTAGGACAGACTGTGGTGTGAGGTGTTGGATCAGGTTCGGTACCAGGAGAGGGTAGTCGAGGTCCAGCTGCACGTGGAGGACGTGACAGGGATAACGGGATCCGGCTGAGGGATCAGTGGCTAGTGACTAGAGCAGCATCGCATGGAGGTTAGGCATTGGGTAGTCGTGCTTCAGGCCAGGTGCACACTATGGAGCAGCCAGGGATTGATAAGGCTGGTGAGCTGAGGATGGTGGCAGGTACACCACAGGTGTGGCTATGATTTTTCCTTACTTTATTTTGGGATGGCCTATTGAGGCTTGTCTGGTTGAGTGCACGAGCTGCACAGGGTACTTGTGGACTGACTAGATGCTAGTTAGTGGGATTATCATCATATCAGATGCGTTATATATTTTATTTATATATTTGAGATGCGTGAAATTAGGAGCATCATGGATTCAGGTTACATGAGGTGTTTTGGGCATCGGTCCATCGTGGATACGTGTTACTTGAGGTGCATGGCCCTAGGTTTGATTTGATAATATATTAGATTCAGGTCCTCAATGAGGCGGAAACCGATGCGGTGAGGGTTACGTTGGGTGTCGGAAGCGACACGTGAGAACCGATGAGGTGCAGGGGTGACGATGCGTCACGGGAGGACCATGGGTCTGGGAAATAGATCGTTGTGCCATTCATGTTTGTTTGGTTTGCTTTGAGATTTGTTCGGGTTGAGGCCGAGTAGGCAATTCCTAAGGTGGCGAGCCCTTTTTGGAATTTATCCAGGACTTTGAAACTGGGGTAGTCTGAGTTGTTTAACTGGGATGGGTGTGTTCGGTGCCATCTCCTGGTTTCGTTCGGTAGCTCAGGGATGAGCTACATTAAGGTGGGGAGTTTATAAGAACCCGGGATTTTAGAACGGGTCAAATCCCACCCCTTTTTGAACCTTTTGACTAGTTTCTGAGATGTTTGGAAAATCCGGGCAGTTCTGGAAATTTACAGCCTACATGCTGTGTACATTAATTACACGCTGTGCATGTGTTAACTGAGTGACCATCCATGTGCTCACCGAGTACATGCCGTGTGATGACTGTGTAGAAAATTCTTACTACACTGTGTGTATTTATAGACACACTGTGTATCCTTACCCGTGCAAGGCCAAGTATATGCCGTGTGGTTCCCAGGTGAAAATTTCCATCTACACGGTGTGTAGTCTTCCTTGACACACCGTGTAACCATGTTCCGTGTAGTGGATGGGTCCCTGGCCATGTGTTGACCGTGTACTCAGTCCAAACCGTGTGGTGGACTCCACTTAAGTCGGAGTATGGAAACCCATCTACACGGCGTGTACTTTGAAAAATCACGTTGTGTACTTTTATTTTTATTTGATCATCCGAGATGCCAGCGCGTCTTATTTCCAGAAAACACTTCTTCTTCCCCATTGAACGAACCCTTCATCCGAATACCTCAAAAACAGAAAGCCTCCTAGATCTACCATACGACCTCCATTCTTCAATCCCTCGGTGGTAGCGGGACCACATCAGAAAGGCTAACCTCACGTACCCTTCTTCATCCTTGATCCCTCACCTGTTTCTCCACAGATTCCATCCGAACAGAATTGCCTAGATTTGACGAAAACACAGATCTACCACGATTCAGACGGAATCAGAGGCTGATATCAAAGGAGTGTCATCGTACGAGTATGAGGTGGGTGGTGCATACATTCTTTCATGTTTTCGTAGACTTTGGGGGTTACGACCTTCGGGTGTAATGTTGGGTATTGAGTGAAACCCTTGTTTATTTATATTTAATAGTTTATATTCATCGTGGGATACCTCTGGGTATTCCCTAACCCTTTTTGTGCTTGAGTGAGGCCGGGTGAGAGGTCATAGCACGTCTGGGGAAATTCGGACATGGGTGCCGAAATGCGTATGTTTTGGACCAGTATTTAAAATGGTGAATTTTAGACTACTTTTGATTATGTTGGATTAAACTACTGAGTTTGACTTGTTAAAGCATGTTAGTAAGTTGTTTAAGGTATTTAAGACCTTAGGTGCTGGTATGGATTAGCACAAGTTAGTTCAATTTGACTGTTTAGTAATTGCATGTTTAAAGTGTTGCTTCCAAGTATGAATATGAAATGTGTGATATTGCCTATGTTGAACTTATTGTTGTGTTGGGAGTGGCCCAGATATATTGTTGAGTGATGGGGATCACAGGTTGGGGCTTTGGATCAGGTTACTTTGGGAGGTTGTTACCACAGGATTGGGCGTCATGGATGTCGGTTGAGGCATTTGGACTGTCGGGTTGGGCTTGGCCCTGGTTACATGGATGACGAGGCCATCAGACTTGAGCGACAGGTTCGCAGGGGCACGAGCTGTCAGATGTGTTGTGTCTTGGGGACATACTATGGTTATTACCGCTCACCAGGTAATTTTGAGTCGTGTGTACACAGATAGACTCCTAGATGATGTGGTACGACCAATCGCTGGGTAGAGGCCCCCGGTAGATGCAGTTAGGTATTTTTGGTTTGGGGGTGCTTGCCATAGGAATCCACATGTAATGTGAGGAGCCTTCAAGAGACAAATTTTAGGTTTTCAGGTTAGGGGCAGAGGCTCGTCATGATTGGGGGGCAAACATCATTGTCCGCCGATTATCTTTTGACGGCAGGTATCGCTGTTTCTCTTGATGTTGTTCCATGAGAAGGTTGAGCTTCCGAGCTGAGTTATGATTGTTGGGTGTTCATTTGGGATGTCGGTACTTTAGACACATGGTGTCCAGTGGCATGTGGTGCTGGGTTACATCCAGAGATTTCGGCACTGGCCGAAGAAGGTGACACTTCCTGGTGGCTACAGAGCACCAGTAAAGTATGTGTGTACTTTTGGGCAATGTATTGTTTAATGTTTTTCTTATATAAGCATGTCTGCCTAAATACTTATATTAGGTACACACCCTTGGGTGGTATCCTACTGAGACTTGTCTCACACCCCACACATGGCCTTTGGGATGCGTGTAGACTTTATGAAATTGCGTGTAGGTAAAGGGTCAGCCCCCAGAGCTAGACTTTAGTGCTGTTGGAATGGGGACTAGTATGGACCTTGAGGTCGTGCCTTTCTGGAGATTCTTTGTTTACTTTTCCCTTTTTTATCTGCATGTTTACCTTATTATGTAGCAACTGCTGGTTATCCATTGGCGCCATTATATATTGAGCTGTATGACTTGTTTTTGATGCATTCCTTGTTTGGTCGCAGTAGTAGTTTCTTGTATTCTTCAGCATGTTGTTTTGTTTACTTTCTGTTTCTGTTGTTTCTATATTGCATCTGTTGGTTTATTGTTATTGGATATTCTTCCGCTCTATGGGTCTGGTTTGAGTCTGCTGAGTCATTTATTTCCACTGCATATTTTAGTTTTATACTCGGACCAGTACCATTTTATTTCTCCAAGAGGGAATAGCCTCCCCACTATACCTAATCAGACCCTCGTTGCTAGTAAGCAGCCTTTGGCGTTCAGGGGAGGTGCACCTAAGGTAGTGACACCCGACCCGTTTGGCACTGTTCGGGTGGCAGGCCGGGTCTGGGTCGTTATAGAAATCACAATTTTGACAAAGATACACTAGAAATCTAGAATGTAAATATACAAAGATATCCTATTTTTTTATATGAATGAATAATTTTGAGTGAGAAATTCATTTAAAGAGGGTTTGAATTTAACACCTAGAAATTTTATGATTCTTTTCAAATAAATTTAAGTTCATCGATAGCTTTTGGTACACGCAACACCATGTTTAGATGAACTACTATATACTATTAAATTATAGTTATCACATAGCCATTGGATTTTTGGATATAAAGAGAAATAATTAAATAATTAAAATTTATTTTTATATATGTACAAATGAATTATTTTGGTATCAATTAATTATAAATAAGAATAAAAATCATTTTAGAGTAAAAGATACATTTTTTTATGAAAAACTATTTTTATGGGAACATATTTTTATCTTAATAAATTAAATTAATCAATATGGATGAATAATTTTAATGAAATTTTATTATATTATATTAAATAAAATCTTTTAGTATTACCTTAATGTTATTTTCTAGGAATGAGATAAAAATAAACAAAGTTTTACGCTTAAAACTCTATTTTTATAAAGAGTATTTTTCATCGCATGTTTCTCAATTATTGTAAAATTAATTAATGCGGATTGTAGAAATTTAATTTGATAAAATAGATTCCATATTTGGAATCAGAATG
This sequence comes from Viscum album, assembly GCA_963277665.1. Lineage (NCBI taxonomy): Eukaryota > Viridiplantae > Streptophyta > Magnoliopsida > Santalales > Viscaceae > Viscum > Viscum album. The sequence continues at coordinate 918,150,472 of OY728157.1, forward strand.
TAAAATTTATAAATGTTACCCATTAATTCTTTTTCAACATGAATAATAACCACGGTAAATCTTATCACCTCAGTAAAGGGTAAATCAGGTTAGTCTAGGTTAAAACTAAGTGATAAGGCCATAATTTATCATCTTGATTATTATTTACTAATGTTAATATAAAATTTATTATCTTAGGATATTAATTGAGTTGATTAATGGAATCCCATCCATGAAAATGAACTCTATAATATTTAAATAAAAATGTTACAAAATGTCGCTCTATTTGGTTTAAATATATCACATGTGTAAACATAGGGACAAATGAAATTTATGAGAAATATTAGTGCTTATTTTGAGATTAATGATGTTATTTTCATCATATAAATTTATATATGATTTTTATTAATTATAAAATGACCTTAAATTCTTATGCAACACAGAAGAGTATTTCTCCAATTAATAAAAAAAATATAAAATTATTACACAATATTAAAAGTAATATAATGTTAGTTAGTGAATGTGGTACATGAATTTTTTAGATGAATATGACATATTAATGTTATTTTAAATAAATATATTCAAATTAAATCTTTTAATTTATTTATTTTAATTCAAAAAATGAATAGTGTTTATATTGGAAATAATGAAATTTTATCAGAAGAATATTTTATAAAATTACATAAAAATCAAAAAAATATTAAAACAGAACAATAGAGATAATTTATGGTCTAAAATTTAACAACTTTCCCATTTATATCCCATCTAGAATCATTTTTCTCCAGAATGAAATTTTTATTTTCAATTATTTAAGAAATTCTAATGGTGACCCTACCTTCAATTATAAAAGGGAACCCATCCTTTCTATACTTCACACCACTTTGAGATTTCTGGATAAAAAAACTAATCCATGTTCTATTCTACACTCATATATCCACATATTACAGGTAGTGACCAGACTTGGATGCCACTAATTCGGTGCTACGACCTGGTTCGCCGCATGTCCTCAAGCACATCTACCTATACGCCACTGGCTACTGACTAATAGTGAGGGTTTAAGGTGGTATAGTGGGGAGATAATACCCTAATGACAAAGTATAAAAAATACAGATATATCAAAGTATCATACATATAAGTAAATAAATGATGTCCAGAAGTAGTAAATAAATTGAAATGGAACATGCTATAATAATAAATGAAAAATCTATAAAAGCTCGAACCAATATGTCATACATACAACACTGGTCACACACTAGAAAAAATATAGATATAAGAATAGAAAAATAAACTAAAATAAAGATATAAGGTTCTACTACTAACTCTAAGACAAACCACATACCTGGTCTCTAGACACTATTGAACTATACGAGCCTGATTAGAATAACCAAATGAGAAACTCGACTCCACCATGAACCATTGGGCCTTATCCCTATACATTATGAAATATATGCTCAACCTGGAAGGTATAGAGAAGGTATGTACACACACTAAGGTAAATGTAAAAGGGTGATAATATAATATCATTTGGACACCCCAATGATGAATCTATTAATATACTGTCATAAGTGAATGAAAATGAAATATTATTAGCCTGTTAAAGACTCAACTATAAAGATAAGTAAAGACAATAATGTGAGGAAAATGTTGACCCACGGGTTTATAAGCCCAGTCAATTGGGAAAAGTTCCTACATGGATGTCCATACTTATATGTGGATATATTTATAGTACCATACCTATATATATATATAAATAAATATTAATATATGCGTGTAAGGTGAATTAAATAACATAAAAACCATCAGCATTTGAACCTTGGGTACATAATCATGATCTCTTGGACATCATATGCAAAAGGGAATGGATCTAGACACTGTGTGACTCAAGACGTATATCCTTATATTGATCTCTAGGTCCATAATTCCAATTAAATATACCTACTTCATCAAATACAAAAAATGTATCTGAGTAAGCTACATCACCACATGGGGATACTTGTACTATCCTTTGGTTTACCTGTACTCACCTAAAATCACTAAAAAATGGATTCCAAGGAAGTGAGTCTAGATATCCTATAAATGACCAAGAGATAAACAACATGTTACTCATTCATGTCAATATAGTCAAATGTATCATCCCTAGGCCCCATTCCATCAGCTTTCATGACATTGAGACTCAACTAAAACCTAAGGGTATGACGCCTAGTGTATCTATAAGGGGAGTTTTCTAGTAAGACTCCATGCCCACCCCTTGAGATCTATGATTTGCACGTCATTCCCAATGCTAATCATAGGTGTGAGGTTCCATGATCAACCACCCTGATAAAGATAAAGGTCTCATAAGGATGTTAATAGGGAGAATGTTTGGAGATCCTTGTCATATGAAAAATCAAGGAGAGTGTAGTCATTCTCCATAGTCCACTGGTCGAGGATAACGTAATAATACTCTATAGACCCCAAGTCGAGGAAAGAATAATCATCCACCAACAACCAATGGTTGAGGAGAGTGTAATCATCCTCACTTAACCAACAATATGAGGAGAGAATAATCTTCCTCATCATATGAAATCTCGAGGAGAGAGGAAGCATTATCATCATTCAGGAGAGAAGAATCAATCACATGTATCACTAATAGGGACACCATGCCCATATATCACAGAAGTAGGCTCAACAGCCAGATTCTAGAAGTACCTCTAGAAATAAAAATAATTTAATAATCAAATAACCATTCCCAAAAACCAAGTGCCAAGTAGTACCTATCGGTATTCCAGTAATAATAAGAAATAAAATGGCGTAGAGTCCGCATTATGGGATGAAAGTCTAGGAATCCCAAAGATAAATAATGATGTTTCACATTAGTCTCATCAAACACTAACCAAGAAACGCATCTGGATAACATATATACATAATAAATAACCAAGTGAATTTATAAAAAAATGAATTGAGGACCATCAAATGCCTAAACCCACCACTACTATCACATCTCCTTGGATTGTAAGTTCGATTTGGTCTTTAAGGTGACACGCACTACAATCTTTATCCAAATTTTACATACTAGATTTGGGTCAGTCAAACATCAGGACTCCCACTATTTCCCTTAAGTAAAACACATAGAGAAACCCTACTTGGGATCCTCTATGTAAACACATAAGGGAAGGTATCCTACTCAGGATCCGGAGTTGGAAAGGCATGTGAGGAATCCTAAATAGGACCCTTAAAAGAAAATTCAATAGAGGCATCCTATAAGTGATCCACAGAATTGTACAAATGTAAAGGAATCCTATTAAGGATTCCATATGTCAACATGTGATAAAATTCATCACATAGGGGACCCTTCTAATAGGATGAAGATAGATTCATCCTATATAGGATCCTAATAGTCAAAACGTAACTAGAGTATTCCTACAAGGGATCTTAAGAAAAAACTGGACTCATGATCTCCTAGGCAAGAAGGACACATATTAAAAGAGATAAATCCCCAAAGGAAGAGATACAAGGAATTGGTCTACGAATATGGCTCATGGACCATCTTAGATCAAGGTCTCACTGTCATTAGATAACTGGATTCATTTACTATAGGTCTAACCTCTTCATTAAAAAGATTCCATAAATACCACTTAGGATTCCTCAAATCACCTCAAGTGTTTCACCATCATGACATAAGTGAAAAGATACTCATAATGGTCTAATCAAGGGTATAATTATGAATTGTGGGAGAAAAGACATGAATAACCCTCAAAATGGTATTAAGGGAGGAGTATATGGCATGTGTACCCTTGAAACTCCACCTGGGTGTGTAACACTTCCTATACATGGTATGTAAAATCCAAAGTACATGAAATGTTGGACCTTTAAAATACATTTACCCTACATGGGGTACCTACCTATGTACCTTACATTTCCTGGCCAAGTATATTGCCTGGCCATGTACATCTACATGGTATGTGACCCACATGTGGTCTACTTGTGTAATCTACATGGCATGTTCCCCTTACAAAAGCTGCCTGGATTGATACTCGACTAAACGACTGAGTTCTATTACATGTTTTTATACCCTATACATGATGTATAATTTGAAAAAGTCATTTTCCCTGAACAGGAAGAATAGATGACATGTGTTCCCTAAACCACCAGCCATGTAGATGAGTTTTCTTTAATAGAAAACCCTTTGAAATGCTTGAATCCAGTTTTTTCTCCCCCCAAACAACAAATCAGGCACATATGGTCATAAGAAATCATAAAAGGGGATTTAAATAAAAAATATATCGAGTTATATGGAAAAAATATAAAAAAAAGTATACCTTTGAGTGGAATCTGCTGAAGCTTCACCCATTACCTTGGTCCATGGTTACTGCACAATAATTTAGCTTATTCTGATCTCTATAGTGGAACTTACATATCCCTTATCTCTATCTTCCTCTTCCAATCTCCCTTAGGTCATGAAGAAGGAGAAACATGGGGGAATATGAATGAATATAGAGGGTAGAAAGAAAAGAAAAGAAAATAATTAAAGAAAAAGGATGAAAAAAGAAAAAGAAAAAGGGGTCCGGGTTGGCTCCAATGCCCAAATCAAGTTTATGACCCGCCTAGTAAAAAAATACATATTCCTAAATCCATAGAAGAAATGAAATCTCAATCGGACACTCCAGTAAAAATAAATTACAAAAACAACCTACACGAATGTATTAATTTTTAATTTATTAAATTTTTAATATTTATTATTCTATTAAAATGTGAAAGGAATGAATTTCCAACAAAATCTGATCTTAGGGTAAAAACACTATTCTGAGAAAAAAAGTGGTCAAAAAATTATTTGTGTGCATATTATAAGGGAAAATTCTATTTTACCCCTTATAAGAGTCAGAAAGAAATTCAATTTTCTGCTCCAAATTCGATTTTATAAAAATACGTGACCTTACAATCTCACCACCATAATCCTTCTCATACTAGAGAATCTTGGTAATTAGAGTAACAACCATGATATCAACTCAAGAATATACACAATAAGCTATCTTGAATATCTAATGACTAATCTCATAGAATTAACAACTATCTTCTACATGGTAGACAATAACTATGATCGATATGGTACTCCTCACCAAATTAACACCCTCATAATTTTCATAAACCAATATTTGGGTCCAATAACCAATGTAAAACACCATATTTCAATTGAAAAAAGGGTCACTACCCTGAAATAGACATTGTTGAACTCCCCACCATAATTCATACCTTATACCACTACTTGAGTTCCACCTCAATAGGTCCATTTTCCAAACAATGAAATACATTTAGAATGAAATGAAGATCGACGTAGAGCCGATGCTCTAATAGAATACTCAAGATGATTTCTAGATAGAGTAGGATCGTATCTAAAAATGAGTACACTAGGATCTCATAAAAAGTTTTTTTTACAACTCTCTCTAATTCACGCTCATAAAAAATAGGCGTCTCCGACCTTTAACCAACACTTGACACCACGTCTCCCAATAACGTGTGTCCAGGTTCAGCCACGAGTCAACTATATTATGGTACCCCATTCATTCTGATGCCACCCCCACTATGGAGGGAAATATTTCATCTAACCAAAACTCCTAGGAATGAATTCGCACAATAATTCATGAAAACTTTAGACCATGTATCGCACCTGAACACTCACTAATTTACAATTTAATGACACTAAAAACAACCGATTTATACCTTTATCACCCAAATCATACTACAGTGAGTTTTCCAACACATGGGTAAGATGACTGTGATACATGACATTCTAGTTTCATTAAGCCAAAAGCTCTATAGAAACCCATCTTTAAAAACAAGCACATCACATGTTCCATGATTTATTCCAAGAATTCCCATCACCGGACGCCGTTCCATTCATGAGAATCAGCCTTCAATATGACTAGATTAAAAATAGAGGAGACACTAATTGACATGGCCTGACACCTAAGTATTCCGGTCCATCGAAGCCAGTATAGATACGAAAGTACACTAAGTGCTTATCAAAATCATAAGGTATCAAAAGACTATATCACAACAAAAGCACATGTCATGCATCATTACCATAATGAGTGTATAACCAAGATCACTGCCTAAGAAGAAATTTATAAACCTAGGAAAATATCTCTCGTGTAGTTTCCCAAAAAAATATGCATCGAACTACCAGGGTCTGATTCTAAATAAGAACCTCTAGGTCTCCAACATAGCCATACAAATCATGTCTCACAACTAGGTCACAAGGTCTAACCACCTAGCCCAAAAGATCAAACCTCCCTACGAAAGGTACAGATCATGATGAACTACAAGGGCCAAAAATGAAAAGCTGGATTTCAAGGGAATCATCTTCACTTAGTATCCTCAAAAGGAACTATTCCTTGGAGGTTATGATACCAGTATAAAAGAGAGACTGAAATGAAACTCACCAGATTCTATATACCGTAATACCCCCTTGATGTACAAATCAAAAAATAGTATTAATATCCATTGACATCATACTTACTGATCTGAAAAGATAATAGCATCCTGAAAAAAAAAACCACACAAGGGGTAAAAAAGGGAATCAATTGCCATATCCAACTAATAGGTTCACTCCACCACACGTGCATGAGGACTGAGTCATCAACCTCACTACAAAATTTCTAAATAGAGATCCACATTACCTACCATTAGAAGGTAATATATAATCATGTCGGCTAAATTGAGTATAATTCCCCCAAACAACTATACATAAAAACACCATTTAGGTTTTCATTGACACTTTATGCAATTGGAAAACTATCATCAGTAGTAGTAACACACTTGAATTCCTATATGATGTGAATCCTATGTGTGAAATATGATGCATGATATGCCTCTTTCCATTGCTGGACAAGAGTCGAAATCTATACTTGGCCTCTTTCCAATTGGTCAAGTTCCATAAATCCACAATACAACATAAAATCAACACAACATGTGCATCTTTCAAGGGGAAATCATATATATCTATAACATCGTAGATCAGAACAACAATCCCATACCACTAGAAACTATGACTTCTTACCAGAACATGTATTCTGGACGCCCCAGTCTGATGTACTTGACATATTCTTACACATTCCTAATACTCATCTGTACCATATCCTAAATAGTAAAGATCAGGAAATGAACGATCTGATACCACTTTGTAATGACCCAACCCGAATGACACAAATTTGCTGCTCTGAGCTAGTTCGCCAAGAGGCCTTAATCATTCCTCCCCATATTATAGAGGATTTCAACTACCGGCGAGGGTCTGAGGTGATACCCTGGGGAGAATATACCCTCATATCATTATAATAAAACAACTTAAATAGTTAATTATCATACATAATATTAACTAAATAAAGTGAGGAAGCAGTTGATAACCTTAAATAGAACATGTTGTAATAATAAAAGAAAATAATATAAATTCCAAAAAAACTATGTCATACTTACAACACTGGTCACCTACTAGGATGACCATATAGATACATGAATAAAAAAAGAAACTAAAATAAAGGTAAAACTATATACTACTATCTACCATCCAAAACACATTCACAGTATCCAAAAAAATGTTGAAATACACTAGATGGATTAGAAGAACACACATGAGCAGATCTTCTTGACTATGCAGCACTGTGCCATGGCCCTATCCACTATTAAATCTTTTCTTAAACTAAAAATCTTACATAAGGTCTATACTCACACTGAGGTGCATGTACATGGCTGAGAATATAATCACAGTAGGTCACCATAATGACGAATCTATAAAATTTTTCATCATAAGTGAATGTAAATGAATTTTTCCCGTCATAGTTGAGACTCAACTATAAATTTAAGTAAAGACAATAATGTGAGGCCACAGTCGACCCTCATCTCTGTAATCCTAGTCAAATGGATAACATGACATCATGGATGACCATAACTATATGTGTACATATTTATAGTGTCAAACCTATAAATGTAGACATAAATATGAATATTTATGTATAAGGTGACTGAAATAACATAAAAACCATCAAAAGATGATCCTTGTCTTCATAATTCCAGTCATATGGACATCCTATGAAAAATGGAATTGATCTGGACATCGTTCCACTCAAGTCATGTATGATTAAGTCAATATCAATGCCCGTAATCCCAATCAATAAAAAACTACTTTGTCCAACACTAGGAATTTCTCAATGAAAGCTATGCCTCCAAAGGGCGATACACATCCTAACCATGGGTTCACCCATACTCTCCTACAATCACTATAACAATAGATTCCAGGGAAGCATGTCTATAGTGTCTATAAATAGAAAATATCTAGATGCCATGATACTCATTCCATGTAAATCCAATCCAATGTCTCAACCCTAGGTTCTAGTCTATAGGCTGTCAGGACATTGAGACATAGATGAACCCTAAGGGTCTAACCCTCAAGTGATCTATAAGGAGAGATAACTGGTGAGATGTCATTACCACCCCTCAAGGTCCCTGGTGTGGATTTCAGGCCCAACATCAATCATAGGTGTGAGATTCCATGCTCAACCACAGTGATAAAGAAATAGGGATCATAAGCTTGACCATAGAGATAACATATAGAGATACTCATTATATGAAAAATCTAGGAGAGCATAGTCATACTTCATATGCCACATGTCAAGGAGAGCATAACCATCTTATATAGACCAAAATTTACAGAGAGCATAATCATCCACGGATATCCCCAAGGCGGGGAGAGTGCCGTCATCCTCATTTAGCCCATGACAACAGGAGATCATAATCATACTCAACATATACTAATTCTTGGATAAGGGAATCATACTCATAATTTGGGAGAGCATAATCATCCACAAGTATCATTACTAGTTACACCATTCTAGTATATCATAGTAATTGGTCCAATTGTTAGATTCTAGGAATAAAATATAGATATACCAAAAATCTAATAATCAAATATAATAGATGAAAAACCATATCCTAGGTAGTACATCTTGGTATACCAATAAATAGAAGAAATATCAATTATCAAAATCTGTATAACAGGAAGTACATTCGGACATCCCAAAGAGAAAGAAAGATTCTATGCATTAGTATCATCATCTACCAAATAGGAATAACCTAGTTCTATCATCAATGCATCAACAATAACCATGTGAAACTATAAAAATACTAGTGAGGGTGGATGAATGCCTAAACCCACCACTACATTCACAACCCCAAGACTTTCAAGTTCAACATGGGTTCTAAGGCGAGACCTGCTACCATCTATACCAAAACCTGAAGTAATAGCTCATGGTCAGTCAATAATTGGGGCCCCAACTCGGCCCGTTAATTTAAACATTGAGAGGCATGATACTTGTAATCCTTCAGGTATACACATAAGTGAATGAATTTTACTCATTATCCTCAGCTGTAATTGTAAGGGAGGAATCCTACTTTGGATAATCAAACAACAAGTCAACAGAGACATTATAAAAAGGTTTCTTAGAACTATAAAAAGATAAATTAATCCTACATGGGATTCCCTAGGTCATCCTATAAGAAAAGTTATCTCATAGGGGACTCCTTGTAATATGAAGAAGATAGAGGCATCCTATACATAATCATCTAGGTTGAAACGTAAGAAGAGGAATCCAATAATGGACACTGTGGAACAACTGGTGTAATGGAATCCATGTCCAGAATGGAACATCTTGCAAGAGAGACATTGTACAAGGAATTGGTCCTGGAATATTTTTTATGGACCATCTTAGATCAAGGTCTCACTCTCAGGAGACAACTGAATTCAATTATCAGAGATGGAACCTATTCATTAAGAAAACTCCAAACGCACCACGTAGGAATACTCAAATCACCTCAAGGGTTTCAAAAATGTGATCAACATGAAAAGATATTAATAATGGAATACTGATGGGTATAATTTTTACTCCTAGGTGAAAAGCCATAGAAACCCATTGAAATGGTGGTAAGGGAGAATTACATGGGATGTGTACCATGGTACATGATGAGTTCCCTCGAAACTACACCTGGGTCTTTAACGCTTCCTATAAATGGCATGAAAAATAATAAGTGCATGGTGTGTACCATATATGGAGTACCCTCCCATATACCTAATAGAGCCTGGGCAAGTATATCACCTCGCTATGTACATCAAATGGCATGAGACCCACACGAGGTCTAGTCATGCATGCTAGAAAACATGTTCCCCTTACATGGGATGCCTAATTGAGGATTCTTCTACCCAATTGAGTACCAGTACATGGTGTGTATTCCAAAAATGGAATCCTCCATGAAAAGGAGAAACTATTGCATGTGTTCCCTAAACCACACACCGTGTAGATGAGTTTTCCTAAACAAGAAAACCCGTCAAAATTCTCAATAAAACTATTTAATACCCACAAACAATAGATCATACCAGAAGGGTTCATAAGTAAGCATAAAATGGGTTAAACTAGAAAATAGTAAATATATGGGGTTATACATTAAAAACATAAAATGACCTACCTTTGGGTGGAAACCTCTGAATATTCTCCCATTTCTTTTGTCCATGGTTTTTGCACGATAATTTAGTGCGTTGCAAGCTCCACGGAGATATCTCTTTCTCTCCCACCTCTCCCAATCTACCTCTCCCTTTCTTCATTAGGTTGAAAAGAGGAGATCTCACAGGGTTGTATAACATAAGATAATGTGGAGAATGAAAATAAAATAAAAGTAGAAAAGAAAAATAAAGAAAATTAAAATAAAAACAAAAAGAAAAACAAAAAGAAAAGGGGGCCTAGGATAACCATAATGCCTAACTTGAGTTTATGCCCCTAGACAAAACTACTCTTTCCCAACTCAATGGTAGAGATGAAATATCAATCCAAAACTCCATTATAAATATATTTCTAAATGAACATGTGAGAATAAATTAATATTTAATATAGTAAATACCAAATATTAATTATTCCACTAAACATTGAATGGATTTTATTTCCTCAAAACTCTGATCCTTGGGTTGACACCATATTAAAAGACCAATATAGTGGTTGGAAAAAGTATCCAAGATCATCTGCTAAGGAAAAATACCATTTTAATCATCACTATATTCTGAAATTAAAAATTCAAATTTCTCTTCAAAATTACAGTTCTAAAAAACATGGGACCTTAAACTACATGATCTAGTCCTCCTAAAAGACTAAACCTAGATCACTTAAGAGGATATCTAAGGGAGTTATTTCGAATAAGAGGTAATCACCTTAATCGATAACATTCTTTTTTATTATTATTTTACCACTTATAAATTAATTTTATTCTTCATAAAATAATAATTGATGAATCATTAATATAATTAAATTTCATTATGATTATAAAACCACATTTATTTACCCTCTTTCCATTAAATGGGAATTTAAAATATCGCTATTGCTTGCCTACATCTTACCGTCTCCATGTAGAGATACAATTCATTCCCAATAACAAATTTTTTGAATGGGTATTATGATGGATTTAATAATTATACATGATAAATAATAATTAATTATAATATTTAATGATAATATAATATATACCTTCTTACCTTCCAAATCATTAGAAAACGATAAGGTTGATCATCCGTACTTGTGGACTACCTCCTCCATGAAGTGATGTGATTTTTTTCCATTTATGTTTGACATGGATGGTAATAAGGATATATTTAATGAATATATATGATGTAATAATTATTTTTTAAATGTGGGGTATTATTTACCTTTATTTAATTCCATCTATCAAAAATTGAAAACTATATTCAGGCTTATGTATGTTCTAATGTGTCAATGAATAGTGTTGTTAATTTATATATATATACTTTTATACATGAATAAAAACATATATTTAAATAATATTTAAGATATTTATATCAATACTAATATTTCGGAGATGATGTAACCATGATCAAAATACATGGACAAAGAACCGGTGAACCAAAAAATACGGGAAAAATTGAAGAAGATATCACCTGAAACAATGATTTTAATACAGAATTGTTAATAAATGAGTGATAAAATTTTTTAAGTAAATAATAAATGTTATAATATATATTATTATGGTTCCATAGTATATTTATAATAAATCTATATTTATTATAAATTATATTTCATTGTGTACAAATGAAGTTGTACCTAATGTAATGGATTTTTATCTCACTTTTATTTCATTGAGACACATGCCATTTTCACAAATTATTCATTTATGTGGTCTATATAATTCCCTTGAATTTATTTTATGATTCTTATTATAAATTTTATGGGTATTTATATATCCATATTAGGTTATTTATTTTATGGGGCTTATGATTCAAATGTTACTAAAGCAATAAATAGGGATTGTTACAATCTAAATGTTTATTGGGATTGTTTAGGATTATGTTTCCAACAATGAATTATTTTGATATAAATCTTATGAAACTCATTAAATTTATTCTCTAATAGATTTATTTTAAAAATTATTGTTTTCCTTTAATTTTCATTACATTAAATACTCATGATACTAAAAATATTTTTTAAGGAAAATCGTTCTTATTCTTATCTTGAGTCGAACAACCTTATTCTTATATATATCTATGTTTTTTAAAATAATTTTTTGGATTTTTTTTAATATTCTCCTATGAATTTTTAATTCACTTTTAACATGTTTTGATTTTTTAAAAATGTTTTTGAAAGGATTATTATTCATATTTTCAAAATGAGGTGTAATTTGGTCTCTTACAAAAATTTCAAAGGAATGATTTTTTAACTGATAAAACAAGAATTTAATTTTACACTATCATGACTGATAAATGATTTAAGGATTACTTTTCATGTTTATATGGTTATTTTCAATGAATCTTTCCCTAATATTTACTATGTTTTTAAATTTTTAATGATTAATTTCAAAATTAATAGGATGTTTTCATCAATAATGTTTCAATGATCTTTTAATGGTATTTTTATTCTTAAAATAAAACAAACATTGATATCAATTATGATTTACTATGGATATAATCCAAGTATACCATCCTTTTTATTTTATGGATTATTTATTTTTATAATGCCAAGATGTTTATGAATTATATTCTTTTTCCACTAGTTATACTATGATGAAATGATGATACATTTATGCAACAAGTTCCTCTTCCATAGGTTATGCTATAATGAAATGTTTATGGAACTCATTTATTTTCATGGGTTATAATTATATAAATGTTTTATGATCGTTTGGCAGACTTATGTATGATTTTTGATATATGATGGGTGGGACCTATATCTCCATCCATTGAATTTGGAAAAGGTTGATATATCATGAGATAAATAAGACTAAAATGGGGAGTGAATGAAGTCCAATAAGTGAATCTATAAACTATTATAGTCTTGGGAGTGATCCTTGACTACTATGATGGTTTGGGGAGTTATCCCATTCTACCATGATAGTCTTGGAAATGATCCTTAAATACTATGGAAATGATTTTCTATTCTTATGTGTATGCCACAAACATATGTATTATAACTATATTAAGCTCTCATGGATAATGATATTTTATTCCTCTATGATTAATTTTTTATGAACTAACAATTTTTATATCATAATGTAAGATTACGATCAATGATATGCAATGTATAAATTTTTAATGTTAATATCATGTTCTCATACCTTATTCTGATGTTATGCTTACATGATCATTGATATCTCCTTTCATACCCTTATTATGCATTTGATCCCACCCTTAACCATTTTTCATTTCCACAAGTTACGATGAATGGTTTTAGGAATGATATTTATATTATGGAATCTAGAGAAGAAGAACAGAATGGGAGACTCTTGTGAACCTATTGTTTATGTGTCAAAGTTTCCAAAGATACTAGACCTATATGATTCTTATGTTGATCTTTATATTATAAAATTAATATTCATCATTTAATATGTATTATCTATGTTATAAAATCCAGAGTCGTTATATGGTTTACCTTAATACCATCCTAATAAGTCTTAATGTGTAAGCTAGAGGAGGTCTCTCAAAGAAGAGGTAATCATCTTTACCAATTATCTGGATGTTTATTTCGTGTTATAATTCATATAAATATATTATATCTATCATAAAATAATAAATCAAGTATCATACATATATTTATATGTTATCACTATTATATCACAACCATTTTCCACATATTTTCTATCAAATGGGAAATGAAAGTATCAGTCATGTGTACGTCTGGACTACCACATCCACATAGTGATACAAATAATTCTACATTACTGCCTCAAATTAATGGATATATTGATAGATTTTATAAATACATATTATATTTATGATATAATTATGATTCCATAATATTAAAATATTATTTATCTTTCGTTTCTTATATTCATTAGAAAATGGAATCAATGTTCATGCATATGTAAAAACGACCCTCTCTATAAATAGTGTAACTCATTTCACTCTTTTTACATTTTTATGAAATGTTATAAGTATTTACATAATTAATTTAAATTATATTTATATCATGATTAAAATTTTGGATATTATAGAACTGTGATCAAAATGGAAGGGTTGTAACATCTGAATTGAAACATAAATGAAAAATGAAAGAGTTATCACCCAAAATAGTGATTTTAATAAGGGGTTTTTAAATACTGATTGATATTATATTCTAAGTAAACCACATATTTTATAATATGTATGAATTTGGGTAGGGTATAAAAGTATGACAAATATAAATTTATTATACATGAGGTTATATCACTTACGAATAATGTCAAACTTGAGGTAAGGAATTTACATTACAATATCCCTTTTTACCGGGCTTGTTTATGCTTAAATTTATGATTATAAATTTATATGATCAATCTCACTAAAAATTTAGATATTTTATTATTATTTATTTATTTAATTAAAATAAATTTATTTAGTTAGTTTTGCACTCTATAAGTACTCAAAATTTTGATAGAATGTTTTTATGGAATACTTACTTTATTTTTCTGTTCGCTCGGGAATATTTTGGTATTATATCCATAATTTATATAAAACATTTCCATGAACGTTATTAATATTCACCAATGATATATTTAATTAATTTTTATCCATTTTTAAAATTCATAAACATGTTTAAATGGAATATTCTTTTACTTTTCTGAATAAGGTATTTTCTACCGAAGGTGTGGAAGAAATCATTGTTTTAATGTATACCGCATGAATTTATTCTCCAACAATTATGAATATTCTATTAATTTATGTTTAAATTACATGCATACATGTTTCTTTTTATATAATTTTTTTTCATAATATTCGAGAGATTTTTGGATTCTAAATAAGTGATTTTAAAAAGAAAATGGTATTTTCATCATGAAATGTTCTGGTGATCTTGTAAAGGTATTTTCATCTCTGAAAATTTACATTTGTGATACTTATTATTCACTGGTGATATGATCTAAGAATACCAAATTTATTCATTCTATTTATGGTTTATGATTTTTATGAGGAGATATTGATGAAACCAATTTTTTTTATTAGATAATATATGATGAAATGATAAATATTTTCATTATACTATGGTATACATATGTTGTGATTATGATTTTGGGATGAGTGGGGGATTTATGGACCTATAATTATTTTATTAATGTTTTATTTTTATGATCTCAAAGGGTACATGAGAGGTTATCCCAGTCCTGATAAGGGTTATACAATAGGTTATCCTAAGCCTAAAGAAGTTACACAGGTGGTTAGCCCAAACCAAACATGAGATGTATGCCTTGTTTGGTAGCCTTGACATATGATTTTTACGATGATAATTATGAATAATTTTTTATGACACTCTGTATGATATGTTCTTATACTTATTAATTGATATCATTTCTCATGAACTATGAATCATCGATGATTCAGGTCTTATGATCTGATAAATCCCTATGACATGATTACAATCTTTGAATTATTATGTATGATTTTAAAATAACTATATCATGTTCTAATACACTTATTACAATGATATACTTACATTTGATCATTGATGGATATCTCCCATGTTTACCCTTACTAGTCATCTGAGATGACCCTTTCTTATTTTTCATTTCAATTGGTAAGGAGGATGATTTTTAAATAGGGCATGACTAGGAAGTGTAATATGTGAGAAACAATTCATGGGAGATGGTGAAGATATTTCATGAAATAATATCAATATATATCAAGTATTCAAAGACACTAATCATATATAGTTTTAGGGTGTATATTATTATTATATGTATTAAACATTCATCTAAAATAATGTAATATATATATATATATATATATAATGTTTTTGACACTTAAAAACTCATACATATTGAAACATTCAACATATGTAGATCATCTTTGATATGGTGGATATTTTTTATGTTATATATACTAGTTAGACACATGCTATAGTTTCTATATATTTCTCCAATTCAATTTTAGATTTACCATTAGTGTTGGGATAGAAGTTAAGGTTTTCTATTTTTAATATTTTGTTTATATTTGATGATGTATTATATATATATATTATTATTATAATAGTTTTTTTTGAATATGATGGGTATATTATGTATTACATGCACATGTTGTGACAATAGATGTTAGTACAACAATTGGGGGTGGCCTATTGAGATTTATATCCCACCTCTATAAATGTAATATGGTGTGAGTGCATACCTTATATATTCTTTTAGGTTGAGAAAAGTACACAGTGGATGTGGTAGAGAAACACAACTGCATGATCAAGTGGAATTACATGTCTAGAGTGTGGGGTTTGACCAGAATCATTTCAATATCTCTTGAATCCTAGTATGTGGTGTGTCTTTGGTATTGAATAAAAGAATTTTATTTTAGTTTGTGTAGTCGGTGTGTGTGGTCTTCCCAATGGGTGATTAGTTGTTGTATGTTATCTTGACAATGATTCTGTTAGATTAATATCATTTCTAATATCATTACATTGTTTATGTTATGTATTTATGAATACCATGCTGTATATTAATGGATGTGTATATGATTGGTTTCTTTACCAAACTATTATAATATGATCTGAGAGTATAGCCTCCCCACTACCTATCTTTTAACCTTTTTCACTAGTCAGCATACTATGGTGTATAGTAAGGCACACTTGAGGCCTTATATCAAGCTAGATCGACTGAAAAGTTAGGTCAATTAGGATGGGTCATGACGAAATGGTATAATTTTTTTTCCATGTCTTATTATTTTATTAGTTGATAGAAAAGAGATTGAAAATGTTCCAAACCTTGTGATGTATATTAGGGTACTATGTTATGAACACCTTTTCCCATCATAATTCTAGCTTATTTGGGGAATGGGATTGCTAATATTGGTTTCAGTTTTTATAGTATATCTTTTTTACCTTAAGTGATGTACTTATATTTTTGAATTTATAGATGAATTATTTATGTTTTTTTGGATCTTGACCTATTGGAAATATTTCTGTGTACATGTATCATGCAAGACATGTATCATTCACAAGAAATATTCCTATTTGTGAGTGAATTCACTAATTATGATGGTCCAATTGCTAAAAGCGTCAACAAAAACATATATGGAATTTTCCTATGTGTGTAAATTAAATGATGGTTCTACTATTTTCCACTTTTGAGGGTGTGTTGGGAGCATGTTTCAGATCCTAGAGTTTTTTATTTATTACTAAGGTAAGGTTGGTAATGTGATTGATCTTAGCATGATGGATATGACTAAATTATGAAAAGGAGTACGATGGGTGCTTTGGTTTGTTGGAACTGGCCTGTGTGAGGAGTAAGGTTAGTGTTTTTAGGCCAATTATCCTAGGTTCAATGGTTCATGGATCATCTTAGTGTGATATACTATAAGTGGTTCTTGGAGAATCACTCTATCATGATGAGGATAGTGGTGATTGGTGTGGTTTTTGGGATAATCCTTATTTCATGAGGATAACCCCATGGTGGGGAGTATCTTTTCATGAGTGAGTGAGTGGAACTCATGTTAGGAGAGATATAGTAAATTTTTTGAACACTAGTAAATGTGTATAGTGTTTTTGGATGCACCAGTGCTCCTAGTGTAGCATATTGGTATGATTACCACTGAGTATTCTAGGGTATTTGAAGCATGGTGGTGGAGATTTTGTAATAATCCTTGTCATTGCGGGTTGAAACAAATCAAGGGAAATTTTTATTTACATTATTAGATATTTATGAGGGAAAATTGATAATTTATCCCATCATAAGAACTCATATAAATGTTTTACATCACTTTTGGTTATGGAACTGGGTGTTTTCCCTAGGGTAGGAGTGTTGGGGAATTCTAAGCCATTTATATTTTCAAGAAATATTTAACATCTGATTAATTTAATTCCTTATGTGTGTTTTAATGGTGATGTCTTTTTAATATATCATTATATTTTAATTCTAATTTTGGGGTAAATTCTATAATAATGAGTTTTTACAAGGTGATGAATAACCTCACATCGGTAGGCCTAGAGTGACTTTTCCAATCCCGTTCTTTCTCTTTTTTCATTCCATTAAGTTTTTCTTTTTCATTCCTCATTCCCTTGGATTCTTGAGTGCGTGGATCACCCATATGGGTTTCACTAATTCAAGAGAGAATAGAAGTATAGGGACAAGGTATAATATTTGGAGAGTTTATTTGAAGGTATATTGGGGTTTTTTGGCTGTATCTCGTAGACTGGTTATCAAAGTATCAGTGTGTTGATCCCAAAGGTAGGAGTAATTATGTTTTAGCTATAAATCCCCATAGTGTAGTTGTTTTTTGTTTTAAATTTTTTCGGTGGTATGGGACACCTATAGGGTTTATATATATAATTTTGGGTGATTAGAGGGTTTCAAGACTTCACAAAAGAATTTGGGTTTGGGAAACCCAACCAAACAATGTGTAGTTTGATGAAAACATATTGAGTATTCTTCTTGTCCTCATAAGAGTTTAATAAATGGGTTACATGGAATGTGGGTTTGAGTTATGTTTTTTAGTGTGGTCGGGGGCTAATACAACCACCCTTTGTACTGGGGATGATGAACATGTAACATATAGATCCAGAACCCATGTGCAGTGTACAACTGGAGGCTGTATATGGTACTTTGTTTAACCCCCTATTGGGTAGGTGTCCAGGTACCCAATGTAGAATTTAAACTATGTGTTTTGGTAAATGGATTGTAGTTAGGGTTAGTTCATTTAGACTGGGGTTGTGGTACATGCCTTGGAACCCCTTGTAGGGTACACACTATGTACAAGATATGAATGCCATAGAAATTGAAAATACCTGCCAAGTGGGCTATGGTACACACCAACATGTGATATTTTGGGATACACATTGTGTACATAAGGTATACCCTGTGTACCATCCATTTGGTTGTGTTTTTCCTATTTTCTTACCCTAGTGTCAAAATTGGACATGTGAGTCATCTATTATAATTTTGTTTCTACATAAATCATTATTGTAGAATCCTGTTGGCATTAAGAGGTCATATGGATGTTATTTTCGATTATTTGGGGGTTTAGGATGATTCCTTTAATGTTTTTGTTTTAGAATCATCTCAAGGGATGAGTCTTTCATGAATCTTCGGTAAGGGTTGGGTATTCATTGATCACCTCATCTTGGGGATGCTATGTGGTTTAGTTAGAGATTCATTTATATGATTTCAATAAGGTGGGATCATATTGTTTCTTGGATGGGTTTTTCTAGGCAGTTGCTCAAGGTTTATATCTCTTAGAGCCTTTGGACTAGGGTGGAAACATGGGGTTTTAGGTACTACTGTGTGTCATTGAGCATAGTTTGAGTTATGTATGAGTGACCTATGGAGGATTATATTGTGTGTTTGGTTATCTTTGAGGTTTATCTTTTGATATTGGTATGGTTTTAGGATACATTGTGTGTCGATAGGCTAGCTGAGTTTTTTTATTATAGTGGGATTTCCCTAAGGTTCTGCTTGATCTAGAGGATCCTCTCATATTGAATCTTATTCCATTTATAGTTCAGATGTCCATTGAGGGTAGCTTATGAGATATTTAACAAAGGATATTTAGTGCTTGTTTTATAGTTTTGTATATGGGTTCAGGGAATTGGCTAACCCAGGTATCATTTTTCCTCATGGATAAAAATGTTTGAGGTAGTTTCTATTCAGGTTTTTAATGTGAGAGGAGATATTTGGGATATTGATGGATTGGGTATTGGCACTAATGTTAGTATTATTCTATCATTTATTGGTTGAATGATGTTATGTGGTTTTATGGAGATAATGGATGATCATGATGAGTGAATCCCACTAGTAGTTGATTAGTAAACCCTATTTGTTATAGTTTTGGGATTATGAGATGTTAATGCACTCACAATGTGGGTTATGATTAAAATGTATGCATATTCTCCCGGAGAGACAAAATTTAGAAATTATATACTAATAGCGGGTCTTGATATTATCCCAACTAGTTCTAAATTACTTCTTAGAAATTGCTGTAGCTAACAGAAGCATCTATCTTAGAAGTGATTTTAGATATAATGATGTTTATTTGGTAAGGATATCATCTTTATTGAAAAAGTTATTAAATTATACCCACTGGGCAGAGGGGTTTAGATAAAAATTCAAAACATTGTTATTTTTGTTGAATTTGATTTTTTTTAGAAAGTGATTGAAGGTATCACGGACGAGGTTTTTTTTCTCATTCTATCACACATATTATAAAATTATCAATAATAAAGTTAAGATAGAAAATTGTATTAATAAATGATATGTAATATAAAGAGGTTTTTTGTGGAATACATTGCTATAAAAAAACAAGTGTGGGGAAGTTAATTAATATATATTGTCTTCTATAACAAGAATTTCTAAATTAGGATTATATTTGATTAATTAATTTTTCAGGAGCCCCCTATATTGGTACCCTTAATAGGATTATTATTAAAAGATATGATACCCATAAATCTTGACTCTACTGGGCCCTAGCTTGGATACTATCATTGAGGTGATAAAACACATGATAAGAGTAATTGCCCTCATAATGTGGGATAAGGTCAAGAGATAAGACAAGAAATAATGGTTAACAACTCATAATATAAAGTAAACTAATATCCAAATAAAAAAATAAAAAAATAAAAAAATTAATTTCATGTCATCCTAAATGAATATCTAAAAATAATATTCCAAAACAACTCTTAAACTACAACCCCAAATTGTAACTTTTGGTTTAAGCTATCCCTGTCCTACTCAATCATCAAAACACCACCTGGACACCTTAATGATATTTAGGGGTGTTCATAACATGTATACTCAGTAGGATACTCCTCAGGACCTCTCATGTAAATTTATAAAAATAATACTAAATATCCAGTAAGTGGAGAGTAGAAATAAAATGCACCTAATTAGTCATCCAACCTTTCCCATCATCACTAAGTATCACTCTCTATGTGTTTTATTAATTTATAATAAATTAATATATGTAAGATTATAATCATAGGTGTCCCATGACCACTTCCCCACTAGTTTTTCACTCACAAACCCCAACATCAGTCCACCTATGATCCCATACATTCCTACCTAATGTGGGATGAGTCAAAACTCTTTAACCCTAATACTCACATGGTCTAACATATCTAGTAATCATTAAGGGAAAACCCACATATCATTTTTTTAGACCATAACCAAACAACACCTACATCTATCAACTCATAACTTGAGCAGTAAGGTATCATGAACATGAAGGATATCGACCTTGTTCCCCCTCTTCACATACAAGACCCTCACCATATAACTATAAACACATCATGACCACATCATTGGTGAACCACATTACTCTCCAACACCATTCATGATCATACAAAACTAGGGCCATCCCATATGGTCTACTACTAAAGGAATCATAGGGAAGATGGTGTTTTCAACCATCCTCCCTCAACAACGTTTATGTTGGGGAAGAACCTGGAGAAAATATTTTGGTGTTCGTAGCAAATACTCGACTCACATGTGTTTCATTTATAAATAATAATAAAATACATGTAAAGATAGTGTCCCATAGATCATAGCCTATGGGTGCACACAACCAGTCTTAAAATATCTCATTTGTTCAACCATTTCATCACCACTACACATCCACCACCATCACATCTTCTATAACCAAAAAAATATGAAAACCATACAAGAAATATCTATATAACCAACCAGTGGTCCCTTTTTATTCATTTATTTATCAAATTCCAACTCTATATTCATTTAACAATATTAAGTTCATTATGTAAGTTATTTTATAGAATAAATTATAAAATATTAAAATCCTTCACTAACATTTTTTCTGAGAATTTACCTTCCTATTCATACAGTCATTCAATTTAAAAATTAATTGACACATATAAAATTGAATCCCATACCTATTCAATTCAATCCATTATCAATTTAATTTTTTTTAATTAAATCCCCTTCAATTATTTATTCTGTACTCATTTCAGAATATCGAGAATACAAAACACCATCAAATCATTTATCATAGCCACAACCACACATTAATAGGCAATAACCACATGAGAGGCCACATATCAAATTAAAAAAGGACCAAAAGGCATATATTGTGATACCTTATCGAACATGTTTGAGGGAAATAAAATAATCTATAAAGCATTGAATGGAAGTTGTAAATTGTTTTTAAAAACTATAGATATCATTTTACCCATATATCCTCTAACGAGTCAACCAAACTCTAATTTTAATTCACATTAAATTAGTTTCCATTTAATTCCATCGCATGAACCATTTAAAACACTTATAATTTAACAAGATTAATGGTTTTTTCAATATTTACTATAACAAATTTAAATTATATGATTTTTATATATTATTTCCATTAATCTCTATTTAAATAATTTCAGATTTATTAAGGTGGGAAGCAACCAATTTATTCTATATAAAAATGAAAACTCACATGCGAGAGGCAGAATTTGCATAAAATTTGTGTGAGGCCCCAAACATCTCATACATGTGTGTTTCATAATAATAGATGAATTACAATTACATATCACAATGAACCACAATCAAATAATTTTGGTCTAGTTCCTTTGGAAACATAGATACCTAAACAACTTGTTAATAAGTAAACTACATAATCTCCCACTAACTTCTTTATAATGAACACCCTTTTAGACATATCATACATAATACCTTTCTTGATAAACAAGGGAAAAGAAACATAAGAAACTATAATCATCAATTCTCAGTAAGGGTTAATAAGGGATATATCAAGCTAACATGAGTAAAAGGGATTGTGAATAAGAGTTTCATTTGAAAACCATACTCTACATATCATAAAATCATTAACATGAGTCACGGAATAACAATTTGAAGCTCATAAGACATTTATAATAATTTAATCAAAGAATATGATATATGAGAGCATAACATGGGCATAAAAAATATATTTTTGGAATATACATAAGCATAGAAAACTTATTTCCTTAGTTGTCAAGGCCCTTTTCCAAAACTATTATCATATAATGTGTTCAATATCCAAACCATCATAGTAGTCGTGATTCACTTAAGACTATCATAGTGAACAAAATTCTCTTACAGAACTGGGTTCAGCCCTATTCTAGTCTTATTTTTCCCATGTGATACCAATCCTTTCCCAAAGTAATGGAGGGAGATATAGGCCCCAACCAGTCATATAATTAAAACAATACATACATGACCCACAAGATAATAAAACATTCATCATATCAAAACCCATTAAATGAAATGGGTTTCATAAACATTTCATTATATAATAAGTCATGTAAAATGAATGAGTGTCATGAAAATATCATTATTACATAAAATCACAACCTATTGAAAAAGGAAAAGGATTGATGATTTTTTCATTATTTTATCACATCATAATTAATAAAAAATAATGGGTTTCAGAACCATGTTTTAATCATAATCATAAACTATCCAGAGAATGAATAAGGATGGTTCATTAGATTATATACCCAGTGAAGCTTAAGTAAAAGAAAATGATGTCACCTTAGATGAAAAATGATTATTAAAGATCTCATGGAATATGTTTTGAGGAAGATAACCATTCCACTTTGAAAATCACTTTTTGAAAACTAGAATTTCACAAAAGGTTGTGGAAATAATTTTCTTTGAAAATAAAATTTTAAAACTAAAAAGTAATACGTATAACCTTTATTTTTCATGATGGAAAAAATACCATTCATTCCATGTACTTTAAAATGAAGATTCTTTTGTCATTATTAGTTAAATAAAAAAGTTCCTCATTCAGAAAATGAAAAAAATATTCTTTTAAAACAATTTTTTAAAATTTCAATCATGGGTAAACAATTATAGAAAAAATCAATGGATAATAGTAAAAACATAACTTAAAACAATTACATAATACATTGACATGGATGAAAATGGATTTTTGACCGAAGATTGAAAAAAATCTGGTTTTACTTAAATTTTTTTTTTGAACTATTGAGTAAATAAAAATATTAAAATGAATGTAACAAATGTATTTTCAAGAAATAACTAGAGGAGATAAAAATTCTTGTCTTTTTTTGAGAGGTAGATCATGATATCTCATCAATGAAAAAATAATCATAAAAAATACTGATAAACAAATAGATTGTAACAAAAATCTGTTAACACTTTGGAATATTTTGAATCATAATACAATAAAATAATGAATAATTGTTGGATATTTATATCCCATAATTTTCATGAGAAGAATCATAAAATAAATCAATGGGTAGTATGTAAAAAAAGAAATAAGTGGTCTATAAGACATGTGCCTCATTAAAATAAAAGTGAGATGAAAGTCCCTAACCTTATGTCTTGACTTCCTTTATAAGTTGGAATCAAGGAACTTCATAGCTGAAAATGGTGTCCAAATTGTATTTGTTGTCAATAGAGAAAATGTTGATTAGGGATTTTTTAGGTAATGTGGTCTTACCGTACATACTAAAAATAGTGTTGAAGGTGGCATCATTTCCCAGTGTTTTCCATATTTTTGGATCAAAAAAATTGGAGAATTAAGAAAGGTGTTTTTGGAAAAGGTAGTTGCGTGCATAAATTTAGGTGCATCTACATGTTTCCCGCATAGTGTGTTTTAGGATCGACTCATAAAAATACGTAAAAAGAAATAATCACATGCATGATATGTTTTGGCATGGTATAATCTTATGTGCCAAATACAAGGTCAATAGTGAGTTGTGTACGACATGAGTTTTGGGTTTATCACTTAAAAATATTATAATGGAATGGGATCCATGAAATGATATTACACACCATATGTGACGATAAAGATAACCTTATTTACACAGGGGTTGACGTGAAAGACACTTGCATGTAGGGTTGTCCAAGTCTATAAATATACAGCTTCCCCCATTCAATACATATAACTTTTTCAATGAAGATTTTGTGGCTCTTCCTTGTGAACGAGGTTTTCACTGAATACTTATGCATAGAAAATCATTCCCAAAGACTATTCATTTTGTTTCTCAAGATCAATGGAAACATGGGGTGTTGTTTCACTAAAGAGAAGTGATGCATGAAAGATATTTTGCATGATAACCCTAAAACTTGTGTGCAAGTACAAGTGTTGCACACAAGAGATGAGTTGAGTTTCTTTCATGTTTTCAATATCTGGTCTATTTGATTAGTTCTTTTAAGTGAATCAATTCAATATCTCAATGCATGCATAGTCTCATCCTAGATGGGAATAAAGACTTCAATGTCAATTTACTGAAGCGACCTTCAAGTCTATAAACATAGTAAAGATACTCCCAGAGCAGTGAGCTAGGTGGACTTGATATAAGTGTTTTAAGGTAAGCATTGTGATATTATTAAAATATTTTAAAGGTATTTTTCCTGGCATAGAGTGATTATGTTTGAACTTTTTTATTCCACAACTAATGAATATTAGAGGAATTTTTAACGACAGACCCATTATTAGTGTATTCTCCTTAGACTAGACCTTAGTGGAGAAGCAAGTAAAAATACTATGTTGTCTCTAAATATGTGAATTTTTAAGTAATTTATCATTTCTACTATAAACGTTTAATGGGTTCCTACCAACATGCTAATAATATCCCTCACATTTGAAGAAATATTTTACACCAGGATTCACCCATACCCTGTCAGGGTGTTCTAGGTTCCCTCATTGTACACATTTCAATCTATGATATAATAAATATAGATTTATTATAAATCTATTATAGAACTAATAATATATATATATATATATATCATATTATATATGAATTACTTATGAACTTTCATTACCCGTTTGATAACACATCCTTATTAAAATCACATTTTGGGTGACAACATCTTTATTTTTTATATATGTTTTGATTTGGTATTTTTTTTCCATTTATTTTTATAATAGATTAATAATATCCATAATTTTAACCATGATTTAGATATCATATATATTCATTACATATGTAATTATCGTAATCTATAGAAGTTAGATATTAAAAATGAATTATACCGTTCAGGGAGGCTGTTGTCCATAGGTATGCATGGATGATGTTTCTATTTACTCAGTGGAAGGAAGGTAAAACATATATCACATTAATAGAGTCTTTATGATGAAATATATATCCCATAAATTCATTTAATTTATCCTTATTACCTTCCATGTAAAGAGCATGTGAAAAATGAGCCACATCCCTTCGCGAGGCAGTAGTCTACCGTACAAATAAGTGATGTTATCATATTCCCATGGAATGAAATGTAAGAAGGAATATGTGATATTATAACATAAAAAGTATAGTTATTTCATAAAAATTATATATATATATATATATGTTAAATATAAAATTATATCTATCATTTAATGTTGGTGATGGAAATGAAATTACATTGGGTTGTGAGGCAATAGCCCGTCGTAGACACAATCGACAATTTCTTTTACATTTTGAAGGAATATGAGGTGGATATATGTTATCAAATGTACATAATTATTTTTATAATAAGGGATATAATCTTATTATTATTCCATCATAGTAGAAGAATATTTCAAGAATGTGGAGTAAGAAATGAAACCAAAAGATAATTATGTTTATACCTAAAGCATTCATAGGATGGACTAATAATACAACATTGGCCCTTAAGATGTGGGAAGGGATCTAAGGAAGATATTTCATTAGTTATTATCTCAAATTAAATTTTTTGGAGTGTGAATAAGAGAGGATAGGTGGTTTACTTTTATAAGTGGGGAGAGAACACACATGGAATTTTGAAAAGAAAACAGTGAACCCATGTTTTAAACCTGAAACAAGAATATATATGTATAATTTTAGAAACTTTGATTGTATAAGGTCAAAATATGGCCATAAAATAAGAATTTCACTTTTTTTAGATAATTTTAATCATATATTTTTATTACAACACCTAATAAATCTATTTTAACAATAACTTTAGTAATTAATTTTTATTGTTTTTAATTATCATTTTGATCAAAAATTAAGTTGGAATGACTATATAGTATAAATTATTCTGATTATAAATATGGATTTCATTTTCCCATATTAAATCATTAAAATTTATAAAATTTAATTTAATATTAAACCCACAGATGTGATTAAAAAGTTGTTTTCCAAGGAGAAACTTTTAATAAGTATATAATGTTTTAATATCCAAAGTCAATATGAATTTGATTCCACATAAAAAATGTATTTAATGATAACATTATTGAACTAATTTTTCTTTTAAATTTTTTAAACAATATGTAACCTTTTAAATTCTTTAAAAAAATAGCATTTTTAATAAAATTCTGTATCTTTCAATATTCACTATAAAAATAAGTCTTTTCCAAAAATTATCATACATTAACCCTAAGATAATTTTGACATGTTGATTCCAAAATTTAATTTAATTATTTCTAATAAGTTTTAGAGAAATTTTAAAAATTATTTTTATAATTTGTTCAAAAAAATAAATACAAATCATTTTTGAGAAAAAATATTTTTGATGAAAATAATGACTTTACTAAAAAAAAGTATTTATCTATAAATATATTTTATTTATATAAAACATTACTATGTAATATTAAAAATTTGGTTATTTGTATTCATACGTCTAAAATTAACTGATAGGTTATAATGGTAAAATTTAAATAATAATATTTACAGTACATCATGGTTCATTAAAACTCGGTGTTTCATGTAATGCATGCTATTTTCGAAATTAAATTTATTTGAAAAAAAAATACTTTATAAAATCATGGGGTGTAAAATTATACCCACATTAAAATGAATTTTCTCTTAAAAATTCAATAACTTTTCTATAAACAACTAAGGATACTTCTGCCTCATTATATATGTGCCCACATAGATTCCTTTGCCTAGTGATATTGAAATCGAGGCCTATCATAGCTAGAAGCTGGAAATAGAGTCTCAGTTTTGTTTATTGTGAATCCAAACTACGTTGATTAGTGATTTTGAATGCCAAGTTATCTTATAATACAATATGAGTACAATGCTTAATGTGGCATCTTTTCCTAGGGTTTTCTAAATTTTTTGGGCACAAAATCATGAGAAAGGAGCAAGATTTATAAAATTCGGGTTTATATGATTAAATCATCTCAAATATGGTAAAGCCAAAAGATTTTTGATTACTAGGGTTCACAAAATTTTAGTTTTTAAAGATGTGGATCATCATGAATAAGCTTTATGAATTCACGACTGTGTGAGGAAGATTGTACGTGACTATGAGAATCTTCATGAATATGATATGAAATAAAGGTGTTTCTATATGAATACGAGAATCATTATGAACAAGTTAAATTTATCTCATGCTTTACTTAACGAGGAGCTTCATGAATGTGTTTTTTTTTGGTTTAGGGAAATCCCATTGGTGGAATGGGATATTTATGAAGTGATGTTCTTATAAATAGGTGTCTACCCCCCAATTTGTTTTAGACAAAAATAATTGATGAAAATAATGAATCTTTAGGAATTAGTAAAGGATTAGAGATTCACAAATTGAGAATTAGAAGTGATCTTGAGAATCCTAAAAAGACTATATTTTGTTGACCTATTTTTAGTTATCTTGGAAAAAAGAGTTTTTCAATGACTGGGTATTCCACAATAAATTATTATTCCATGAAGTGTGTTTTATTCAAGAAGGTAGTTATATTTGTGAAGGAGCTTTATAAAAGTGTGTGGGTTTACAAAATTTTGAATTTCTTTGAAACATAAAGTGGGTTTATTGAGGTCTAGGAGGTTTTCAAATGATACCGGAGAACATATGTTTTATGTGAACTGTGATTTCAAGTGAATCTACTCAGGTATATGGTGTATATAGAGTCTCATTCTATTCAAGAAAGAAAAATTCTAATATACTTATATGAACATGAAGTCATTAAACAAAGTAATACTTCTCCCAAATCAGTGTGATAGGGTGAGTCGATGGATTTTTTGGAGGGTGGCAGTGTGTTTTTTCTAAAATTTTGTAAGGGATTTGTTCTTGGCATAAATTGAATATGTATGATCTTCTATACTATAAAATAACTATTTAATATTAGTTTATTTAGGTACGACTGACACACTATTAGCATATGACGTTTGGAAAATCCCATTGTACAAAACAATGTAAAAATGTCATGTTGTCTCTCTGAATGTGAATGTTTAATTACTTTGTGATTACATATGATAGGTTTAATAGATTCCCACAAATTTGGTTAAAATATCCTTTAATTTAAAAGGAAAATTTCACACTAGGATTCACCCATCCTCTATCAAGGTGTTCGGGGGTCCTATAGGTGGTTTCACCCTAAAATTTTGACCAAGTATGTTATCTTGTTTTGAATAACATTCTCTATATGATCTTGGATATTCATCAGTTGTTCCTCATAAGTATGATCATGTTCTAGTGGTACAAACTATGGGTTCAGTACATGTGATAAATCATTTATATACTTCCTCGGAAGATATAAATAAAAAACATCGTGAACCAGAGAGTGGTTTGGTGTATGCGACAATTGATAATATTCCATACATATAAAATCAATAATTTCAAAGGAACTGATATACATAGGGATTAGTTTTTCCTTATTTTTAAATATTAGTACCTTCTTCCATTGATATGTTCTTAGAAACATCTATTACTAACATTAAATTACAAAACAAGTCAGTGATTTTTGGAATAATGTTTCTGCTAACTTTGTGATTCTCTTACGAGTAGTTGAATGGATCTAACAATTTCTTCCATTTCTCCCACCAGCTTAGGACATAATATCTTTCTTTATCAGGCTTCATCCTAGTATGTTGTAGTTCTACACTTCTTTCCATATAGGGATTCGTAAAGATCCATCTAAATTATTTAGTGATATATATCATTTTAATAAAACTCATCTATAGTGATATGATGGTCAAAACCACCTTTAAAATACATAGAAAAAGATCTCAATATATCTGGAAGGGTTTAAATTATTCTCTCAGAAATTTCATTTATTTCAGGATGATATGTAGTGCTAAAGCTTAACTCTATATGAAGGGCATACTAAAGACTTCAACAGATCATTGAGGTGAAACTTGTATCCCAATCAGATATAATGGAATATATTCCTCCATGAAACCTTATCACTTAATTTCAATCCTATAAAGATGATCCAAAGATAAATATTCTATGACAGTGATAAAGTGTGCATACTTTGTAAAGCGATCAACTACATCCTATATATTATAATTCTCTTTAAATGTTTTGAGGATTTTGATGAAAAAAATTACAGTGATGTCTTCCCATTTCAATTATGGTATGTTTAATAGTAGTAACATCCCCTTATACTTTTTTCAATCATCCATAACTTTTCAACATACCAATCACTGAGATACAAACTCTAAAATATATATCTATATTACTTCCCAACAAAATAACTATTTCAAATCTCTAAATATCTGTGTACTTCCCAGACAAATAGAGAATAATGAAAAATGGACCTCCTCTATCAACTCCTTCAAATATTCTATGTATAGGACACATACATGATTCCTGAACCTTATCATTCCATAATGATCATGGATAAACACATGAACACTTTTCACCATATTTTATAGATCCATATTATCATTTAATGAATCTTTTATCCTCACATCAATATATGGTGAAATAATTATTTGAGAAAGATAAAATGTATCCCCTTCCTTCAATATTTCAATATATACCCTTTTTAAATACCAAAATATTAAATCATTAATGATCCTCATCATAGAAAAGATACTATAATCTTTTCAGCTCAAATCATCAACCACCTTACCCACTTTCTCAATGTTATAATGTATTGAGATTTTGTACTATTTAATCACCTCAAACCATCTTATCTCACACATATTAAACTACTTCTATGGGAATATATACATTATAATTTTTTTGAACTGTATTTATATGACACATTTCGCTGTAATGATTAATCCTCTATATCTTTAATGTAAAAATTACCATATCTAACTACCAATCATGAGTTGGGTAATTTTTTATGAAGATTTAATTGTATTGAGGAAGAAGCCATCACCATATCATTATACATGGAACACATCCTGATACCTTCTTGGATGCATCCTTATAGATTTTAAACACTTATCCACTATAGGGTAATATAATCACATGTTCACAGACTAATATTCTCTTTAGTTCATGGAAATTATCCCCACATTCAAAATTCTATAGGAATGAGGCTCCTATCTTAGTTAACATGGTGTGTAGAGTATGTATTTGTGACAAATTATCTAGAAACCTTCAAGGATATTTTTTCAAACCAATAAAACATTGTAACACAATTATAGTGGTTGGTCTTGGATAATGATTATAAAACTCCTTATTTGATGGATCCAATGATATACCCCTAATTTATGTTATATTTTCAAAAAATGAAACCTTTTTATATCTAAAATTCACAGTTTTTAATATGTTCCTACAGGTATTCCTTCCATAGGATATTGAGCACAATTATCAAGTTATCTCCATGCACTCAATTTATATTTGAATATATGAGGACATAATCTATAAAGACTTCCAAAAATTGATCTTGGTAATCTCTAAATACTCTATTCATTAAATCTATGAATATAGTCAGTGAATTGGTAAGACCCAATGGTATCACTATATACTCATAATGTACAAACATTTTATTGAATTTTTGTGTGTGTATATCCTCCTTATTTACCACCAAACTCTAGATTTACATAATAAATTTTAATCTTCAAAAA
The DNA here is from genome assembly GCA_963277665.1 of Viscum album. Taxonomy (NCBI): domain Eukaryota; kingdom Viridiplantae; phylum Streptophyta; class Magnoliopsida; order Santalales; family Viscaceae; genus Viscum; species Viscum album. Next base: position 918,182,616 of record OY728157.1, read on the forward strand.
GTATTGATCTCTGCACAGTTGACCAAACAAGTGATAAGTAAAGTGTAGAGGATGCCTATTCTTTATTTTAATCATTTTCAGATCCTGGTATCAATGTAGAGTCACATCAATCCATCTTTCTTTTTAAAAAATAAAATAGGACCACCCCAAGGTGACACACCTGAAAAAATTAATCTCTTTTTAAGACTATCTTAGAGCTGATTATTCAATTACTACAAGTCAATCATGGATATTCTATAGGGTGTCCTTGAAGTATGGTTAACACTTGGTATGATTTCTATTGATAACTAAAAATATCTTTTCGATGGAAACCTAGTTATCTATCCCAGAAAAACATCAACAAACTCACACATATTAGGAATATAATTGATATTGAGTTTCTCCCCAACCACCTGAGATAAGACCCATTTTTAATCACTACTAGAAAAACGGGCTATACCCATGGTTCAAAACAGTGGGTATAGCCCCCAAAACCGTGGGTATAGCTATACCAACGGTTTTGGGAACCGTGGGCTGGAAAGGCATCGTAATAGAAAGGTTAATGTATACCCATGGTTGTATTAAACCATGGGCACATAACTGGACCACGTGGCATAGTGTGTCACACCGCTGCATTCACGGATTTCAAACCGTAGGAAAGAAAATAAAAAATCACACCTTGTGGGATTTGAACCCGCACCTCACGCAACACCGGCGGACGTATCACCTGACAAACTCGGCTAATCATTATATTAGTATTTATATACACGTTTATTTTAATATATTAATATAAATCATTTTATCTATATAAAAGAAGGAATACATGGTTTCGAACACGCAACCTGCTTCAAAGGAGAACCGCAAATTACCAACTATGCTACTCAAATTTTATTTATATCTCCGTATAGTTATTTACTTATATTAATAATACTCGAATATCTGAAAAAGAAAATTACTGGGATTTAAACACTGGCCTTCCTTGTATGAGACAGAGAAGTAAACCAACTATCCCACAAAAATCATTTTACTAAAATATTATATCCATATAATTATATTAATTTCAAGCCATGTTCCCGCCCAAACAATTTCTCTCCCGCAGGATTCCCCCCCGCCATAACACGGAAAAGCTATACCCATGGTTTTCCAAAACCGTGGGTATAGGTCTTGTAAAAAAACCCCTATCTCTATGGTTTTTCAAAACTGGGGGCATAGGTCTCTATAACCATTCTTATACCCATAGTTTTACCAAAACCGTGGGTATAGGTCTTAAAGAATAACCTATACACACAGTTTTACCGAGAACCGTGGGTATAGGTTCCTATAATATCCCTATACCCACGGTTTCCCAAAACCGTTGGTATAGGACACCCCTATTACCATGGTTTTGTGCAGAACTGTGGGTATAGACCCATTTTCTAGTAGTGAATGGAAGTCAATACTCATATAAGGGATGTGATACCTAGAAGAAGTTCATATCTATCATCATAATGATATATGATCATATTTTAGTTTGAAATATCAAAATTTAATCACCTTTTTTGTAAATTGGTGTAGGATTTATGTAGAGAAATCAAATCCATACCCAAGATAACATCATATTCATCTACATGGTGAATTATAAGGTTTTCCTGAATCATATTCCATAGATTTCAACTATAGAGGCACTATAGACTTGAGATACTATCATTGTAAAATTATAGGGTTTCACTTCAAATTCAACATCTAATCATTGGGGTGTCATTTCCACACATTAAGAAAAATATTTCAATATAAAAGATTTGGTATCTCTATAGTAAAATAAGACATTAGTAGATCTAGAATGGATGGTAAGTGTACCTCTCACAATGTCATGATCGGACTCCTCATTAGAAATAGTGATTGAATTATATTTCCCTTTATATATTATCTTAATATGTTGATGAAATTTATAATCATCATTAACCTTTGGATTTTGGATTAGGTTAGTATAATTCACATACCCCTTACATTGGACACACTAGAGTGTGGGTGGAGAATTATGTGGAGAATTATATATATTAATATGATTGGATAACTTTACCAATAACATTAGTAATCAATTGATCGATGACCTTACTTCATACACATAAAATAGTCCACTTAAGAATTTTTTTCTATGTTTCCTTCCACACATTGAGCATGAACGAAAGATCATCTTCTTTTCTCTGTGATTTTTTTGGATTCTATTAAATTCTATCTATATTTTCATATCAAAACCATGTGATTTATGGGTAAACCTAATCTCCATCTGTAACTTGAAAACATAATGGAAAATTCTTTTATAGATAATGAATTCCCTTATGTACAACACCCCTTAGATACATTGATGCAATCTATTAATGAATTGATCAACCTTACGTTCAGTTTGGATGACAATACAAGAAGCGCACCTCTCAAGTCTTGTAAAATTAACCTCATAGATACCAAAATATTCATCATACTTCTAATTTAACTCACGGAATTCCTTATCCCTTTTCATGAGAAGAATATGAGCAAATTAATTATTTAAAAACAATTTCTTAAAATCATTCCGTTATATGGAGTCATTTTTATCTTTTTCAATCATATTTTTAATTAGAGTCCACCATTGATATGATCCATCTTCTAAATGATAGAAAGAAAATAAATTTTTATAATATGTAAATTAGATAATAGAAAATATATTTTCAATAGAACTAATCCATTTTTCAATAACTAGTGGATTAATATAACCACTAAAATAATTTGGATGTTGCCTCAAGAAGGACTCAACAGAATGTTGTTCCATCATTTTCTCATTTTGATGTTCAACATTATTCATAGAATGATAAATTTTCATGAGAATAGAAATAATATTTTCAATTCCAGATACCATTACATTTTTTTCTCAGGAGGAAAATAATTTCATTGTACATCATACTAAATATTATCATAGTTGCTTCATGTTCCATCGATTGAAAAAAAAATTAATTTATGAAACAATAATCATAGTGGGAACCACATAATCCAAAAAAACACGTATAAGTTTTCTAAATCATGAAACCATCTTTTCAATCTATGACACCTAAGGCTCAACCAAGGTAATTCATTGTCCTTTTGAAATCCTTAATTATGGTTCTTAATGAATTTGTGAATTTCTATAGAATATCCCTCAGGAGTGTCAAACAGGGTGCATAGAAAAGCCCATTTTATTGCACCAACTGACGATCGGGTCTATATAAATGCACCCTTTTGGGAATTATTATCCCTAAGATAAACTACAAAAGAGACACATCCACTTGTAGTATACTTGTGTCAATGTAATTTCTTGGAAACCACTCACTCTATCCTTATCAAAAATTCCAAGACAATTTCCTATAGCTGACTTACCATTTGGATTCTCTGTAGGGTTTACACTAATGTTTTCTCATCCTAGTTTCCAAATGTCAACTAAATCCTACTCTAATACCAATATTAAAGAAAAAAATATCCCAATCTTATATATTTTATCTTAATATATGAATATTAATTAAATTTTATAATTTTTTAAACCATAATTATTCATTCCTGTTCTTTTAGAATCATGGATACCAAAACAACTAGTTCATATGTGAACTATTTAATCTCCAAATATTTTTTTCATAACTATCACCCTTATTATAGATAGCATAAAAAATAAATTTCTTCATATCCTGGAGAAAAGGAACATAAAAAGAGTGATCTCAGATGATTGGTAAGGTTAACCAATTGATATATCAATATAGCATGAGATTAATGGTTTAATAACAAGAGAATCATTTGAAAACCTTACCCTGCAAATAATTGAATCATAAACATGAGTCATGGAATAAAACATGCTAGTTAATAAGACATTCATATTAATGGAATCAATGAATATAGGCTATGAGAGAATTAAATTTGAATAATATATAGATTTTTGGAATACCAAAGACATTTAAAATCCTTAGTATTAAAGGCTCATTGACAAAACTATCATAATGAATTGTTTGAACTCTAAAAACCCTCAAAGCAGTCAAGTTTCACTACCAAGATTATCATGGGGGATAAATTCATGTACTGAACTAGGTTTACTCTCTATTCTAGTCTTGTTTATCTCATGAGATATTGATCTTTACCCATTTAATTGGAGGTAGATATATGTCCCACCTATCACATAATACAAATAATACATACTTGTGGAAGAAGATCATAATATATTCATCATTTCAGAACCCATGAAAAGAAAAAGATTTCATAATAATTTTATCATAGAATAACCCATAGAAAAGAAAAAAGTTTCATAAACATTTCATCATATCATAACCCATGAAAAAAGGAACATTTTTAGTAAGCATTTTATCATTTAATCATATTATATGCCATGGAAAAAGTAATGATTTCCATAAAAATATTTTCATCATAAGAATAAAACATATAGGGAAAGAATATATATGATATTATTTTATTATATCCCCAATAAATCCTATATAACCTAAAAGGGTTTCATATTATATAGAAAATGATTTTTAAAGTTATAATGGAACATTTCTAGTGGAAAATAACCTTTCCATTTTGAAAATAGCGTTTTAAAACTATAATATAACAATAAATTGTGGAAATAGTTTTCTTTAAAAATATCTTCATAAACTCATAAATGAATATTTAAAACATTGAGTGTTCATGAAAATGGAAAATACTGCTCATTCCTTACAGGTTAAAATGAATATACCTTTAACATTTTCTATTAAAGTAAAATTACATCATTCAATAAAAGGATAAGAAGATTCATTTAAAACAATTTTATAAAAAGTCAAACATGGGCAATAATTTAATTTAAAAATAATTATATAATATTAGAAACTTTCATTAAAAAAATTTAGAATACATGGACATGAAAGAAAAATTATTGTTGACCAAAGAGAGAAATGAAGTCATTTTTTTAAATATTTTAAAATATTGAGTACATAAAGAGAGGAAAATGAAAGGAAAAAAATATAATTTTATAAAATAATTATTGGATAATAAAATTGAGGTATTTATTGTGATTTAGATAATAATATCTCATCATATGAAGCATAATCATAAATAATCCCGATAAATAATGAAACTGTAACATAAAGTCATTACCACTTTGGAATAATTTGAATAATAAAACCCATGAAAGAAATGAAATTATTTTGATATTTATATTGTATAATTTTCATTAAAACAATTAAAAAATACATTAATTGGGATTATATGAACAAAAAAAAATAAAGAAGTGGTGTATAAGGCCTTTGTCCAACAAAAATAAAAGTGAGATGAAAATACTTTAACCGACGTCTAGATTTCCTTTATACGCATTAGAACATACTTTATAATAAAAATAGTTTTATTATACTTATATTAAATAACCATTATTACATATACCTTACCATATACGATTTACTTATGGGATTTTATTACCTGTTAATTGAAAATTATTTGTTAAAATTATGTTTTGGGTAATAACTACTTTGTATTTCATGTATATTTTCATTTTGTATTTTTGTTCAATTTAATTTTATCATGTTTCAATAATATATAGACTTTATAAATTATGTAAATATCATATATATTAATTAAATTGGTATATATATTAATCCAAAAAATTTAGAGATAGAAAATGAGTTACACTGTTCACGGAGGTGGTAGGTCGTGCGTACACATGAACGTTCTTTCCATTTTATTGATGGAAGGAATGGAAGTAATTAAATTAATATATAACATTTAAATTTAATTATGATGCCATATATATCCCATATATTCATTAAATTTATAATTAGTATCTTCCATGTGATTCTTAAGTGAAAAAATCACATCGTTTTGCGCAGCGGTAATCAACCGTAAACATGAGTAACTTTATCATATTCCCATAGAATGGAAAGTAAGAAGGTATATGTAACATTTTAATTATATAATTATAAAAATTTAATTAATAATACATAAATGTGTTAAATCATCCATTATATCAAACTATGTAATATGTTAATGGAAAATTAATTACATCAGATCATGAAGGGCGTATTCCGTCAAACACTCGATGGACAATTTTGTTTCCCATTTTATGGAAGAGGATGTGAATATAGATTATGAAATTAATATAATAACATGTAAGTATATGATATATACTATTATCATTATATAAAAATTATTTTTAATTATTTTATAGAGGTTGAATACAGAATAAAATAGAAATACATGTTTAGGAATTTTACCTCTTCTTCAGAGAAATTCTTTTGGGTTTTACCTAAATCCTTATTAAGAGGATTTTATAATAGAAATAATGAATCTAGAAATTGGGTAGGGAATTAAGAAAAATATTTTTTTCGGTATTGTGTGATCCAAATGTTTTTGGATTTGTGAAGTAGAGAGAAGATGAGGTTACCATTTATAATCTTGGGAGAGGAAACACATTGAATTTTTGAAAAGAAAAAAGCATAGCCATGTTTTAAAATAGAATATTGTCTCAAAAATGGTTCATTATAGAAATTAATATGAGATAAGGTCAAAATATATCAAGGAGATAGGACTTGGTAATGTTATTTTATTATTTTAATCACTTTATTTTTTGGTTTGATCCTAATGTACACTCATTTTAACCTTAACCTCAGGAATTAATTTTTATTATTAATTTTGAAAAAAATTAAATTTAACTTTTGTATAATATACCTTATTTTTATTCCAAATTTGGAATTTTTATTCAAAAATTATACTAATATAAGTATCAAAATGTAATTTAAAATTAAACCCACAAAGATGACAAAAAAACAGTTTTCCAATGAGAAAAGTTTTAGAAGTATAGGATGTATGAATATAAAAATATGATATGAATTTGATAACAAAGACATAAATTCGATTAATAATAAGACAATTTTACTTATTTTACTTTTATAACATTTTAGAACAGGTTTAAATTGTTTAATTTATTTAAATGAAAATTATTTTTTTAATAAAAGGTAATATTTTTCACTCTTCACCAAAAAAATAATCTTTTTAGAAAATTTTAAAAAACTCACCATAGGAAAATATTGAAATTTTGATTCCCTAAATGAAGTTTTTTTATTCACATAAATTTTATAAAAGTGTAATAAATAATTTTTGCATATTTTAACAATAATAAATATAGATAATATTTTTGGAAAAGACTATTTTTTAAGCATGTAATGACATTACAAAAAATTAAGTACATAATTAGAAATATATTTTATTCAACTAAAATATTAATAAATAATTTAAAAATTGTTTTTTCCTATTAATAGCATAAAATTTAATTTCAAGGTTATAACGATCACATTTAAACACTGATATTAATAGTATACAATGGTTCATTAAAACTATGTGTTGAATATAATGAAATCTATCTATGAAAATAATTTTCTTTTTGAAAAAATATTTTATAAAATTTTAGGTTGTTATATTTTGGTCCAATAACATTATAAATATTGAAATGACCTCCATGTAGCTAACATTCAGATGAGATTTGGAAACATAACTCCAACCACCACTATGAACTCCACCATAACATAGGGAAAAGACCCAATCCATTATGATAAGCCACACTGAAGACCACGGTGTGGAGGACCAATTCCAAACATTCCATCATCCTTCTTGTAAAAAACAATTTCATTTCATATTTTTTTCTTAAATCACTACAATTAACCTAAAAATAGATAAACCCTAGCATTTCACCAGCCCCGGTTTCACAATTGTGGATTATCAATGAAAAATAGTTTATAAAATGATATGTTATACCATTTCACCTACTATGGTGCACTCCGGTATCATGTGGCACCTCTAATAAAGGTAAGTAGTATTACCTTTATGCAACAACAACATTAATTTAGGTAATCCATTTTACCATTACATGGAATATAAGGTTAGAAATCCTAAATGAAATGAGAAGTGCAAACTATAATTATAATGACATGTCCTTAAACATTATGTAATCTAGATATTTCAACTAGATTTAACATCTTTACATTCCAAAAGATATATTCGATTTAGTCTTTTATAAAGATTTGGAACAAGTCATACATATCAACCCAAAATCATAAAAAGTGGGTACCATTAAAACAATATCCATTTCTTCCAAAACATTATTTTTTAATACAAACCAACAACATGATTTCATTGACAAAACATTGTATCATTTGACGTGACTTCCATATTTCTCTTACACAAGCTTATAACCTATGAAAACATTTAAAAATACTGGATGAACATAAAAATCTCAATATGGCATATAAAAATATAGAATGAAACCATTGGTCTATGAATATTTATAAACATATGAAATCATTTCCACAGAGACATACTTCTCAACCATGTAAACTTACTTGTTGAAAAATGAGATTTCTATAAAAAAACTAAAGAACACAAATTAAACCATAAAAGTAAATTTGGTAATAAATTACTTATATTGTAACCATCATGGCTAACTTATGATTTTTAACCCTCATGGATACATTACTATGTTACCCTCATGGCCACATCATGGTGTACCCATCATAGTTACACTTGGAGTAACCATATGACCGACCTAAAACTTACACATACCCAATGTATTCGAGGGAGATATATGTCCCACCCTTCATCATAAAAAATACCATGAACCAGAACATAATCATAACACATGAATAATTTTTTTAAAATATTGCTTTTGATTTATGTGAAATAGAATTTTAAATGAGGTTTTTAAAGGAAATCCCCTAAAAATATCATATAATTAAAGTAAGAATTAATATAATGAATGGATTATGTTTATTCACTATAAATAAAAATAATAAAACATAATATAAAGAAAAAATAATTACATAAATATTATTATTACCATATAATCAATGAAGTGGAAGGATAACCCAATGAATTGAAATTGGGTTAAGAATTCCCTTTACCGTAGGTTTGAATTATTTAAAACTTGTTTAAACATCTTTTATAATGCTTAAAATATTGTTAATAAATTTTAAATAAACATATTCACGTTTATAACACCTTATATGATCATTTTATGACATCATTCGACCCATATATCATTTTTTTTTAATTTCCATGGTTTTGGGTGCATGCTTCACCTGATTTCCATGGTTGGTTCATAATGTATTTTCTTGTAAAATAGAAAAAAAACTCCAGAAGTGGAATGGAATGGTTTTAATATGTTTCTAGAATATTAAATGATTCCATAAATATTTTTGGTTATATGTTATGAAGATGAATCGTTAGACAAATCATTAGTGATACTCATTTATAACATTTTGGCGGTTCTTCAATTATCACGAACTGGTTTCATCATATACCTTTAATATTATTTATATAAGTTAATTATAGAACAAAAGTGTGTTAATAAAATAAAATTTAAAAATGTGTTTAACCATTTAAATTTTTTATAACCAACTTTTATGGATGTAAAGGAAATTGAACACACATCATCCACGGTGTCGGTAAATAGACACATCATGGAAGAAGGTTTTTTATAATACGAGGTAGAGGAGAGGAAGAATGATGATTAATTTTTCCATAATAATGATAAAAATCCAAAATATATATAATATTTTAGATTTCATTCCTATTGAATAAGGGGAGGATAAGATATTATAAGGAAATAAAATAACTAAAAAGAAAACACAAGAAAATGAAAGATGATTTTTACCTCTTGATATATTCTCCTTGAGATCATCTTTAAGGCCTTCGGTTTTGGATTTTTGGTGAGACCAAAAGGTCTTGGACATGGGGAAGATCCTTGGGAAGGTTATTGGGTAGAATTTAGGAAATTCTCAAATCTTGAGAGGTCTGATATGAAGAGGGGGATGTGGGTGGTATTTATAGCGGAGGAGTTTACCATTATTTTAATCATTAGTTTAATATATTTTCTCAAGACTATGAATAGTCTTGATTAATTTGACCCAAAATAGTAATTAAGTCATGTGACTTAGAACCAAGGGTTCATACATCATCTAGGATACCTGGAACAGTGTATTGAAATGATAATGTATAAATATGGTATATTACCGTATTTTACTATTAATAAAAAATTCAACAATTTCCAAAAAATACAAAAAAATTACCCAAACTATTTTTTAATGTGTAGAATTAAAAAATGAACTCCATATTTTGTAAATAATTTTCTAAATTTTATTAATTTAATTTTGAAATAAAATTATAATTTATTCTAAAAATAACAATTTTAAAACTATAACTCATTTTATATCACCTTGAAAAATTAATCAAGATCCTATTATCTTATAACGTTAAGAGAATAAAATAAAAATATGATTTAATATTAATAAGGGACATATTACTATTCATATTATTATTCATAAGGGAATGTTACTATTCACCAAATAACATGTTTGTTCTATAAGAGTCCAAATAAGTTACTGATCACTACCGTAGATGTCTGTTTTTCAAAATTCGAATCATAGAAGAAGAAAAATTATGTTTGATGACTAGTTTATAACTATCTACTTAAAACTATGTTTTATTATTTAGAGATTCAATTTTTCATTCATTTCAATTTATTTTTAAAACCTTGGGGTGTTATATTCTCTCCACCTACTCAAAATTACATCCTCACCATTTTATTTACTTATTTAATATATAAGGGTACCTCTCCCTCATATAATTTTTTGATTCCCATCTTTCTTCTCCAACCATGTGGTTTCTCAAAAAAAAATTTAAATTGATGATTACGTTATTCTGAAATACGTTTTCACTTCAATCATAAATCTGAAAAGGTTTCTCTTTATAAGAAAGGTTCCCTTCCAGCTGAACTGCTTCAAGGATCAAAACATGAGATGAATCTGGAACATACGTTCTCAACATCAAAACCTGAAAAACATTGTGTACCTGAGGTAAACTTGAAGGAAAATATATTCGGTAGGCAACATGCCCAAATTTCTCCAGGATTTCATAAAGTCATATAAACTGTGGTCTTAGCTTTACTTTCTTACAAAAACACATAACACTTTTTCATGGTGAGATTCTAAGAAAAACATGATCACCTACCTCAAAAGAAAAGCATTTCCTCATTAAATCAGCACAAACATTCTTCCTACACTATGTTATCCTTATGTGATGCCAAATTAACTTCACTTTCTCAGCCACTTCATCTACTAATTCTGGTCCCATCAACTTCCTTTCCCCAACATTATCCCAAAATAGTCGATTTCACCACTAATTCGCATATAATGCCTCAAAAGGTTCCATCTGTATAATGTAATGAAAAATGTTATTATATAAATATTAAAATAAAGAAATATATTGATCCCAACTTCCCTGGTAATCCATTGAGCAAGCATGAAGCATATCCTATGATGTTTTAATCGTCCGTTATGACTGCCCATCTGATTGAGGATGGAAAGCTATACAGAAATTTAATTCTATTCCCAATGACTTCTGAAGGCCTTTCCAAAATATAGAAGTGAACATTGGATCATGGTCAGATAAAAATGAAAGAGGAACTCCATGTAACCTGAAAATCACTTTGAAGTATAATCAAGAATGCTAATCTAAATACATAGTATCTCGAATAGAATGGAAATGAGAAGATTTTGTTAGTTGATCAACAATAACCCAGATTTTATTTTTACCTCATGAATAATTTTGTATTACCATAATGAAATCTATGGATATATTTTCCCATTTATACTTTGGCACTAGTGGAGGTTGAATCATCCCCTTCGGTAATTGCTGTTCTTCTTTAACTTGTTCTCATGTCAAAAATTAAACATCAAAATATGCAATATCACTTTTAATTCAATTCAACCAATAATACTCCGGAAGGTCTCTATATATCTTTGTGCTTGTAAGATGAACTGAAAATGAAGAACATTGTGCTTCACACAACAATTAATTATTTAGATAGGGAACATAAGGCACACAAAATCATTTTTCAAATATTAAAACACAATCTTTATCAATGTTAAATTCCAAAAACATTCCCATTTTTACTAATTCTACAATTTTCTATAACTCCTCATCATACTTTTGTGCTTTCTTAATTTTTTATGACAAAGATGACTATAATAAAACCTAAAACAAAATATATTAATTTCCTACCCCAATTACTTCCAATCCAAAATCCATTAAATAAATAATCCAAGGGTCTTGTTCCAGTAATAACATAGTTAATGATGCATGACGTTTTTGACTCAAGGAGTCTAAAACTTTTTTTGATTTTTCTAAAAGGTAATTTATTGTGAAATCATTTCACTTTATCAATTCAATCAACACTCTTTTCCTCTTGTTTCATTTCTTTTGAGTGAATCTATACTTCATACTTTTATTGTTCGTAAATATATCACATTTGGATCCATATAAATGACACCTTGAAATTTTAAAAGAAAAACCAAAAGTACTAATACCAAATCATGTGTGGGATAATTTAACTCGTGAGGTTTTAGTTGTATTGAATCATAAGAAATTACCTAATCACTCTGCATCAGAACACAACCACATACATTTAACGAAGCATCATAGTAGATTACAAAAGCACTATTTCTAGAAGGTTAGTTCATAATTAGAGCATTCAAAAATCATCTTTTATATTCGTGAATACAATCTAAAAATTATTTTTTCCAGATGAATTTAACTTATTTTTGTGCTAACATAGTAAATGGAATAGATAATAAGGAAAATGTTTCAACAATCCTCTAGTAATAGTTAGAATAACCAGGAAAATATGAATCTTTGTTATATTTGTGTGTCTTGAACATTCTTTAATGACATTAATTTTAGAAGAATCAATAGTTATGCCATCTTTAGAAAAAATGAGACCAAGAAATTAAATTTGTTGTAACCAAAATTGAAACTTTCTAAATTTTCCATATAGTTTATTTTCTTTTAAGGGTTTCAATACAACCCATATATGTTTTTCATTCTCCCCTTTAATTATAGAATATACCATAATGTCATCAATTTACATAGCCAAAAAATTATCCAATAAATCAAGAAATATTCTATTCATAAGATCCATTAATGAAATAGGTGAATTAGTTATCCCAAACAACATAATAAAAAATTCATAATGACCATATCTAGTTTAAAAAGATATTTTTGGAATTTCATCATCCTTCACCTTCTGCTGATGGTACCCATATCTCAAGTCAATCATGAGAAAATAACGATCTCCCAAGAGCTGATCAAACAATTCATCAATATGAGGAAAATGATAATTATTCATAACATTAATTTTAATAAAATATCTATAATCAATGAAAAGTATCATTCAATTATCTTTATTTTTAATGAACAAAACTGAAGCTCATCATGGTGATGTTCTAGGATGAATGAATCTTTTATCAACCAACCCATGAAACTAAATTTTTAATTCAAGAAGTTTCATTTGAGAAATTAGATAAGGTGGATTTGAAACCTGATTAGCATTAGGAACTAAGTCAATTGTAAATTCAACTTCCCGATCACTTATAACATTGGGTAACTCATCAGGTAAATCATTAAGATATTCATTTACCACTGGAACATCATTAATCTGAATAGTTCCTTTGTTTTCAACAATATGAACTTGATTACATTCATTTCCTTATTTAAAACATTTATCATCTTCCTGATATGTTATCGATTTTATGGGTTTGTTCTTGTTTAAAAATTGAAACTCTTACTAAAAAAAACTTCCTTATCTCTAAAATCAATTTTATCATGATAAACAGAAATCCAATCTATACATAGAATGACGTTATACTCTACTAAGGGTGATTCAACAAGGTTTTCAGGTAATGTATTTCTATAGATAATAATAGTAAGATTCTTAAAATTCCATTTTTATGTAACATTTCACCTTGGTATTTTAACAATAGGTTCTAGTATCATTTGTTGAGGTGATATATCCAATTTACCAGAAAATTTCCTAGAAATAAAGGAATGTGTAGACCCCGTATCAATCCAGACATTAGAAAAATCTGAGAAAACAAAAAAAAGTACCCTATACCACTTTATTGGATATCCTGACATCTGATAACTTAGTCGCAAAGGATCTCAGTACACCTTTCTTCTTATAGTCTATCTTATTTTCATCATTTGGATCTCTCTTTGGGTAGGATTTTTCATAATGACCCATCTCACCACATTTAAAACACTTTACAGTTTTCTTATTAGGATTAGTCTAAGGATCATTTTCATTACAATATTGGGCCATATTTCCAAAAATATCATATTGAAAACACTTCTCGATTTTTCTAAGGCATTACTCATGGTGTTTTTACTACACATTTCACAAATTGGAAGCTGAACATTCTTACCATAATATTTCTTTGATTGATTATTATCCATTACTTTCCATATGGAAATATTCATAAGTTTTTTTTTCAAGGTAAATTTGGTCATCAGAAAACTCCATTTCTACCCTCTCTGGACATTAGAAAAGTTTCTCATTACTTTTGAACTCATGGGAATCCAATGCCTTCAATATCTTGTCTTCAATCTTGAGTTAAAATGGTTTATTTTTCTATTAATATCCAAAATAATATTTGGAGCATACCTTGCTAATCTGGTGAAGTTTTCTTCATACATAGCTACTTAATCTTCCTCCTTTGGCATAAATTCAAAGAATTTCTTCTCCATCCTATGTCAAACCACCGTAGGAAAATATTTTTCAAGGAAAATACTTTTAAAAACATCCCACTCTAAGGCTTCAATATCCTCTCTATCCATTATATTCTTGACCATTAACCACTAGGATCAGCTTCACCTTAAAAATATTAAATTGAATGACTATCATTTTGATAATATGAACATCCCATAACATCAAATATCTTTTTAAGGGCTTTAATCCATTCTTCAATCACTACTGGGTCAAAAGATCCACTGAAAGTAGGAGGGATTCTTCTAATAAAATGTTCCACATTCATTATATTACTTTGTATTAGCTCTAGTTGTTCTCTTTAATAGATTCCGCTGCTATTTATTTCCTATGTCAGATGAGCCATTACTGTCAAAAACTTCATGGTTCCAATTCCCATCATTCCTGGTTGGAGATTCAAAAATATATCAGCCTCTCAGTTCCTTCGAAAATCTGCTTCCTTGTATCTTCTGCGGAAAACCATTATGAAAAGACATATCTTAGATGAAAAAACATGTTAATCTTTAAATTTTATACCATTTAAACATAAAAATATGGTAAAAATCATTTATGTTAGTCTATTAACATCTTACTAACCTTTAAAGTTATCTAAACCATTCTCTGATACCAACTATAAGGACCAACCCTTAAACATTACATAATCTAGCTAATTCAACTAGATTTCACATCTTTAAATTCCCAAAGATATTTTAATTTTATTGTTTTAGAAAGATACTTCATAACTCATACATATCAACCCTAAAGCATACAATGTGGATACCATTAATATATTATCCATTTATTCTAAAACATAATTTTTTTAATACAAAACAACAACATGATTTCTTCAAAAAAACTTCATAAAATTAAACTTCACTACCTTATTTACCTTAAAAATTCTTATAACCTACGAAAAAAATTAAAAAACATAGAATGAGTATAAAAACCACACTCTGGGGTATAAAAATAAGGAAATAAACCATTAGTCCATGAATACTTATAAACATATAAAATCATTTCCACAAATACATATTTCTCACTCATATATACTTACATTGTGAAACAATAAACTTACATAAAACATTAAAGAAAATATATGAAAACAGAAAGATATCATTGGGAATTACTTACTTTTATTATAACTGTAACAGCCCAAGATTTTATAAAAAAATATTCTTTTTAATTTTATTAATGTCTTGTGTTGTACGCTACACCAAAAGGAGCTTGCACAACACGCATCCTTGTCTTGCCTTGCATTACACGCAATCGCGACCTTCCTCGATAGCGTGTGTAATACGCAATACCGAGTTTCACTAAACAACGATGTGCTATTAAAATATTATTAAAACTAGCCGTTATGAATAGTAATAACCACTTTTTAAAATTCTGTAAATCTTATTTTTCAAAATGAACTTCATTCTTGGATTCGGAGTATCGAATTTAGCCTAAGGTGAAATTTTGGTACTTTTCGGATAACTTTCATATTCTGATGAATAGTGAAAATTACTAAATTATAATTAAAAACAACTTTTTTAATCGAAATAATTAATAGTGATAAATTATTAATTTGAGTGGTTTTAAAGTATATTTAGAATATATTTTTACAATTTAATACAATGTTGGTCATTGGTTGTAATTTCACATTTAAACCAGACATAATCAAGTGTCAATCTTTTGATATATATTGTTTCCTAAAAACACGCTATTTATTTTAACAGCAGGATTTAATTATAAAATTAATTAATGCAACTTCTATGTTATGAATTTGGTAAAAGAGATTTCATTTTTGAATTCGGAATATGAAGTATAGCTTAGGATGAAATTTTGGCATTGTTCTGAAAAACATCAATTTTTGATGAATAGTGAAACTACTAAGTGGTAGTTAAAAAAAACTGAATTTTTCATAAAACTTAATTTTGCCGCTTCTGTGAATGGAATTTCGAAAATCCGAGAGACACGGTTAATATCAAGGACTAAAATGTGGTTCAATGAGATGAAAATAATTTTTTGGTGAATAGTAACTTTTTACTTTTTTTACCGCGGTTAATAGTAAATAGGGTAACTAAGAGTAAATATGATATTACTATTACCCTAACACATGTCCTAATTCTATTGGACAAGTTTAATTCGACCAAAAACAAACTTAGGAATAAGATATGACCATTTAGGCCCACTTGGATTAGATTAGGACATTTATTATTAATTTATTTAAAGAAAGGTTAAAATAGTTAAAATCAAAGTTTAATAAGTAAATCATTTTTAATATGGGGTTATACATAAGATACATTCGATTGTAAATATTCATTAGAAAGATAAAAAGATTTCCTACATGATGGTATTTTATTTGTAATTTGTAGACATCAAATAATTTAATTTATTTATGACACAACGATGATGCAGTAATTATCTTATTAATGAAATATTGACATAATTGATGTTATAAACACCAAAATAAATGTAATTTGAGATTTTTTATGAATTCCACTAATTTTATAGGTTACTATGATATATTAATGTTGATTTAATCAACTTTTTTCGAACATTTAATTCTGTTATGACTTTCACAAAAATCATATATCAAATAGTGTCAAAATTGACACAAAATAGTTTTTAAATCAAATATTATATTATTAATTGTTATTGTATTCCTAAAAATCTAAGGTTCGGCCAAATGACTTAGATAAGGATATATATATTAATAATAAACAATTTGGGGTTCGTTTGGCATGTTATAGTAAGTGTATTAACCATATAGTGAAAGAAAACAAAAAGACATGGTAAAAGTTAAATTATTTAACTTAGAGTTAAATCTAATTGAGAAGGTTAAAATAATATCCTAAACTTGTCTAAATTCTATTGGTTGATAGGATTTCGACCCATCCCCACTTTAGCTTCGAAATAATACCCTTTGGAACCATTATAAACCGATTTTGACTTTAATATAAAATAATATTTTGAGATATTCCTAAGGTGCCCCTCTCCTCCCCTATAAAAGGACACCTCCTCCCTCTCCTCCTCACACCAATTTGAGCACTCAAGCTCGGCCAACCCCTGCCAAAATCTCTTCTCCACTTCCCTAGCAACATCCTAGAGGTTCTGGTCTTCCTCAAAGACCAATTATAGTGCCCTAAGAGGAGGTCTCAAAGAGGCACTTCAAAGAAGAGGTAATTACCGTTACCAATTCTTTCATCTTTATTTCTTCTTCCACTTCTTCTTCTTAGGTTCTTTCATTATGAAGTAATAACATCAGTATCACTCATATACTGATATGTTATTATAAGTATGAAACAAACCTATTTCACCATCTATCCATCCTACGGAAAAAGAAATCATCGCGCGTGCGTACGTACGGAATACCGTCTCCACGCCGTGGTGTAATCTATTTTCCACCACCACCTTACATGGATGGGTATAATGGTGTAAAGAATAACTATACATAGTTATTACAACATCATATTGATTCTTATATATTGTATAATCCACTCCAATTCAATTCAATATTTATAGAAATGATATCATCGCTCGTGCGTACGTACGGACTACCGTCTCCACGACGCGATGAGATTCATTCTCCATGTTAACCATTTAAGAATGATTATAATGTATATATAAGAAATAATAATTAAATATATGACATTATAAATCTACTGTATTTATGTATATATATACATATGTATGTCATCTACTTACTTCCATTTCAAGACAATAAGGAAAGAAAAACAGCGTTCATGCGTACGTACGGACTACCGTCTCCATGAACGGTGTTTTTCATTCTATTATATATATATATACTGAATATATATGATATATAAATCATATTTTATATTCTGGAAGTAAGTAAATCATGATATAAGTAATAATGATGTCAATAACAACAATTCAAAACACCTACGATAAATGAAACGATTTTACCCAAAACGCTTCTTTAACATGGAATTTACAAAAGAACGGGTAATATAATGTCATATCATAACAATGAATATGATTCTGTAATAAGTCAATGACATTATTTAAATCATTATACAGGAGGTTCGGACACATACGAAGCAAATTGGACCTAAGGTAAGGGAAATATCACAATCTCATTTTTATCCGAGATTGTTTATTCGTAAGTATTTACTGGGGTGTATTTTATCATCCACATCCATGTTTCATCAAAATGTAATATTATTTTTATCCACCTACAATTGTTTAAATCCATTTTTACCCTTCGATGAGTTTTTAGTAATATGTATGAAAGGAATCTTTTGTCGTTTTTCGTACGAGGTACTTTTTGACTTTTCCGACAAAAGTACGAAGAATGTTTTTTCTAACTTATACGGCATGAATGAATTTTTAAAACATTATTTCCAAGAAGCTTCCTTTACAAGTTTTCAAGTTTATTTTTAATCAAATTCTTTTATTTTAATGTTGTATGACATGTTATGAAAGGAAAAATGTTTTTGAAGAAGAAAGGATATTTTCCTCAAGAATGGAGTTCAAGTGTTTTATCAAAATTATTTTCCATCTAAGATAATAAAGTGTTCTGTTTTTATCCCTACTATTACATTGATTTGATTATGTTGTGAGGGAATTATTTTTATGAAGTCATTTACCTTATGTGATTTGTTTTATGATGTCATGATGTTTCAAGAATCCCATTTTTGTTACATGTGTTATGAAAAGATGTATGATTTATGATTATGTGGCACACATAAGAAAGGATTCATTATAAGATGGGTGGGACCTATATCTCCCTCCAATGCATTGGGTAAAGATTTTATATCTCATGAGATAGACATGGCTGGAACGGAAGGTTATTTCGGTTCAGTGATACAGGACTGAAACGAGGAGTGAACTCGGTTCAGAAAGGGACTTTGTCCACTAAGATAGTCTTGGCAATGAGTCATGACTAACAAGAAATGATTTTCCATGATTATGTGTGCATGACACAATGTTTCAAGTTTCATGTTATGATTATGGTGATCTCATTTTCACTTCTATGATTTGTTCCATGTTAAGATATTATGATCTCTTTTGCAGGTTATGATTTTCAAAAAGATATGATATGATTTTTATTTCTTTTGTATACCCTTACTGAGCATTTGAGCTCACCCTTTTATGTTTTCTTTTCCCCAGGATATAAATAAAGGTTTTAGGTAAAAAAAAGGGAAGATCTTTATGGGAGATATTGAAGATCTTTCACCACGATTAGAAGATTACGTTCCGAGTTTCCAAAGACACTAAACTATTACGATCCTTTAGTGTGCGTTTTTGTTATATACTAAGTATTCCGCAAAAGTAATGTAATGTCCATGTACGATAAGCTTCGGGTCTCTACAGTTGGTATCAGAGGCAAAGGAGGTAGGAATGTATCCGATCCTTGGGAACTCTCACATGTGAGCGTTGGACGAAGCATGGCTCTCCGCCCAAGGGCTTCATGAGGAAATGGCTGCCACTGGGGATGGTGGTGTGTCCCGCCCAGGGGGTGTAGCCGCCCATGGAGTGCCCTGATAGGTATCAATTGTAGTCCACTGGAAGTAATTCTAGACCGCTACAGTTGGTATCAGAGGAAAGGTTTAGTCAACCTTTGGAAACTAGGATGCCAGAACTTTAGTGAGATCGCTAGAGATATTTATAAGGTATGTCTAGGGATGTCCCTAAAGATAAGTATACGTATAGGATACAGTCCTAGAACTACGGTAATGATCATAGAATTTAACCTAAGATGTTAGATATTGAGGATACTCCACCTTTATTATGCTGTTTTCCCTAGCATGATTTTTGCCTCTCACACTATTCTTTTTGGGTTTTAGAAAATGGCTGTAAACAAGATGATTCACAATAATGGAGGATATGATGGACAATGGAATGATATTCTTCATAATGAAATGTGATTTGGAAGTCCAAACATCATTATTATGCCGAATCAGCAATCTCATAATATGATCAATAAAGTAAAATTTGGTAAGTTTCCTGACTCGGATAATAAGAGAAAGATGGAGTTTCATGATGATCATAGAGGAAAGAAAGTTCAATTTCCCCTATGTAATTCATGTGGGAAGAGGCATCAAGGAGAATGTTTCAAAGGAACTGGAAGATGCTTTGGGTGTGGAAAAGAAGGACACAAAGCAAGTAAGTGCAAAGGAAAAGGTTCAGTTAACACCATGGATGAGGATAATGGTATTTCTACGACATCAACAATGGTTAAATGCTTTAAATGTGGAATGTACGGGCATTATGCAAACCAATTCCCTAAGGGAAAGTCTCATGAAGAGAATCAGTATGGTCGTATGGGAAGTATTTATGTTGATGATGATGAAGAAACTACAAATGATATGTGAGATGAAAGAAATGTTGAAGCTCGATCAATGGTCTAAGAATGTAGTGGAATGATTACATGTTTATCATGTGTAATGTTGTATAAGTAATCTCATGGAATAAGGAGACATCTAAGGATTGTTACACTGTTGTCTTTCCTTAAGTTTTGAAAGTGTATGATGAATGGTACCAGTAACCATGAAAGGTTATTCAGATACTTTTGGAAAGTAGATGATATGTGCATAATGAAAGGATAAGAAGATAATGAGATGTTTGATTGTATTCATGAGCTCATGATTGATATAAGGACTAAGTGATATCATGGTTTGAGTATATAGAATTTTGAGGATTTTGGTATGTGGAAAGTGTTAACTTTTAACTGCATTCAAGTTTTCACTAAGGTTCAATGGGTATTCAAGAGAATACATGATTAAGGCCTTTGAATGTTTGGAATGTGACCAACAAGATATATCTTATGATATATGGGTATCAGCGATGGTATTAATGAGAGTGGACTACAGTATTATGAATAAGCCTAAAGATTGGAATGGATTATGTTGGACATAAGTTATTATTGTTTAAGGATAGAAATTTTTTTTTCGATATTATAGTAATATAGTTTTAGAAAAAGGACAACCTGCAGGACGGGCGACAGCCCATCGCTTCGGACAAGGCTGTAGGAATCGAACCCACAACCGAAGTGCGACTGGCCTTTATCGCCTACCACTGGCCTACAGGAAGTCCCTATTTAGTAGAAACTAGTTTTATTATATTAAGAAGTATGATATATGAAGTATAAGTCCATTTTAGGAACCATATGTGATTAATCTCACTATGGATCGACTTATGTATATAATTTTTGCTAACCTTTTGTTTGAGACAGATGGAATGACCCGTCATTCTATCACATGATCTGCTAACACTCCACGAATAACAAATTCAACTTCATTTATTTAAGAGATGAAGTGGAAAATGTTCAAGGCATGAACAACAGTGAGATTGTACCAAAATAAAGAAAGTATTTATTCTAATTCAAATTTTCAACTTTAGGGAAATGATCTTGAAAACCAAAAATGTTGTCCTAATGATCTTATACCTGGTGAATCGGATGGTACCTTAGATCGTCACAAATTTATGGATTTGTGATTATTGGCTTTTCCATAGCCATGTTCTCTACCACTCTCCATCAGAACATGATGGTTAGATTTCTCTTCCATATCCATATTTTCACCTATGTGGAAACCCAATGATTAGTTTATTTGGGTAACCGTTACGTTTCATACTTTTGTTTTTAAAGATTGGCTTTGATATTCCTTTTTACAATGTGGGTTTTTATTAAAGAAACTTTCGAATAGTAAACAATTTATAACCCCGACGAATTTCGAGGGCGAAATTCATTTTAAGGGGGGTAGAATGTAACAGCCCAAGATTTTATAAAAAAATATTCTTTTTAATTTTATTAATGTCTTGTGTTGTACGCTACACCAAAAGGAGCTTGCACAACACGCATCCTTGTCTTGCCTTGCATTACACGCAATCGCGACCTTCCTCGATAGCGTGTGTAATACGCAATACCGAGTTTCACTAAACAACGATGTGCTATTAAAATATTATTAAAACTAGCCGTTATGAATAGTAATAACCACTTTTTAAAATTCTGTAAATCTTATTTTTCAAAATGAACTTCATTCTTGGATTCGGAGTATCGAATTTAGCCTAAGGTGAAATTTTGGTACTTTTCGGATAACTTTCATATTCTGATGAATAGTGAAAATTACTAAATTATAATTAAAAACAACTTTTTTAATCAAAATAATTAATAGTGATAAATTATTAATTTGAGTGGTTTTAAAGTATATTTAGAATATATTTTTACAATTTAATACAATGTTGGTCATTGGTTGTAATTTCACATTTAAACCAGACATAATCAAGTGTCAATCTTTTGATATATATTGTTTCCTAAAAACATGCTATTTATTTTAACAGCAGGATTTAATTATAAAATTAATTAATGCAACTTCTATGTTATGAATTTGGTAAAAGATATTTCATTTTTGAATTCGGAATATGAAGTATAGCTTAGGATGAAATTTTGGCATTGTTCTGAAAAACATCAATTTTTGATGCATAGTGAAACTACTAAGTGGTAGTTAAAAAAAACTGAATTTTTCATAAAACTTAATTTTGCCGCTTCTGTGAATGGAATTTCGAAAATCCGAGAGACACGGTTAATATCAAGGACTAAAATGTGGTTCAATGAGATGAGAATAATTTTTTGGTGAATAGTAACTTTTTACTTTTTTTACCGCGGTTAATAGTAAATAGGGTAACTAAGAGTAAATATGATATTACTATTACCCTAACACATGTCCTAATTCTATTGGACAAGTGTAATTCGACCAAAAACAAACTTAGGAATAAGATATGACCATTTAGGCCCACTTGGATTAGATTAGGGCATTTATTATTAATTTATTTAAAGAAAGGTTAAAATAGTTAAAATCAAAGTTTAATAAGTAAATCATTTTTAATATGGGGTTATACATAAGATACATTCGATTGTAAATATTCATTAGAAAGCTAAAAAGATTTCCTACATGATGGTATTTTATTTGTAATTTTTAGACATCAAATAATTTAATTTATTTATGACACAACGATGATGCAGTAATTATCTTATTAATGAAATATTGACATAATTGATGTTATAAACACCAAAATAAATGTAATTTGAGATTTTTTATGAATTCCACTAATTTTATAGGTTACTATGATATATTAATGTTGATTTAATCAACTTGGTTCGAACATTTAATTCTGTTATGACTTTCACAAAAATCATATATCAAATAGTGTCAAAATTGACACAAAATAGTTTTTAAATCAAATATTATATTATTAATTGTTATTGTATTCCTAAAAATCTAAGGTTCGGCCAAATGACTTAGATAAGGATATATATATTAATAATAAACAATTTGGGGTTCGTTTGGCATGTTATAGTAAGTGTATTAACCATATAATGAAAGAAAACAAAAAGACATGGTAAAAGTTAAATTATTTAACTTAGAGTTAAATCTAATTGATAAGGTTAAAATAATATCCTAAACTTGTCTAAATTCTATTGGTTGATATGAGTTCGACCCATCCCCACTTTAGCTTCGAAATAATACCCTTTGGAACCATTATAAACCGATTTTGACTTTAATATAAAATAATATTTTGAGATATTC
Organism: Viscum album; assembly: GCA_963277665.1. Lineage (NCBI taxonomy): Eukaryota > Viridiplantae > Streptophyta > Magnoliopsida > Santalales > Viscaceae > Viscum > Viscum album. The sequence goes on from OY728157.1 coordinate 918,206,700, forward strand.
CTAAGGTGCCCCTCTCCTCCCCTATAAAAGGACACCTCCTCCCTCTCCTCCTCACACCAATTTGAGCACTCAAGCTCGGCCAACCCCTGCCAAAATCTCTTCTCCACTTCCCTAGAAACATCCTAGAGGTTCTGGTCTTCCTCAAAGACCAATTATAGTGCCCTAAGAGGAGGTCTCAAAGAGGCACTTCAAAGAAGAGGTAATTACCGTTACCAATTCTTTCATCATTATTTCTTCTTCCACTTCTTCTTCTTAGGTTGTTTCATTATGAAGTAATAACATAAGTATCACTCATATACTGATATGTTATTATAAGTATGAAACAAACCTATTTCACCATCTATCCATCCTACGGAAAAAGAAATCACCGCGCGTGCGTACGTACGGAATACCGTCTCCATGCCGTGGTGTAATCTATTTTCCACCACCACCTTACATGGATGGGTATAATGGTGTAAAGAATAACTATACATAGTTATTACAACATAATATTGATTCTTATATATTGTATAATCCACTCCAATTCAATTCAATATTTATAGAAATGATATCATCGCTCGTGCGTACGTACGGACTACCGTCTCCACGATGCGATGAGATTCATTCTCCATGTTAACCATTTAAGAATGATTATAATGTATATATAAGAAATAATAATGAAATATATGAAATTATAAAGCTACTGTATTTATGTATATATATACATATGTATGTCATCTACTTACTTCCATTTCAAGACAATAAGGAAAGAAAAACAGCGTTCATGCGTACGTACGGACTACCGTCTCCATGAACGGTGTTTTTCATTCTATTATATATATATATATATATACTGAATATATATGATATATAAATCATATTTTATATTCTGGAAGTAAGTAAATCATGATATAAGTAATAATGATGTCAAGAACAACAAGTCAAAACACCTACGATAAATGAAACGATTTTACCCAAAACGCTTCTTTAACATGGAATTTAAAAAAGAACGGGTAATATAATGTCATATCATAACAATGAATATGATTCTGTAATAAGTCAATGACATTATTTAAATCATTATACAGGAGGTTCGGACACATACGAAGCAAATTGGACCTAAGGTAAGGGAAATATCACAATCTCATTTTTATCCGAGATTGTTTATTCGTAAGTATTTACTGGGGTGTATTTTATCATCCACATCCATGTTTCATCAAAATGTAATATTATTTTCATCCACCTACAATTGTTTAAATCCATTTTTACCCTTCGGTGAGTTTTTAGTAATATGTATGAAAGTAATCTTTTTTCGTTTTTCGTACGAGGTACTTTTTGACTTTTCGGACAAAAGTACGAAGAATGTTTTTTTTAACTTATACGGCATGAATGAATTTTTAAAACATTATTTCCAAGAAGCTTCCTTTACAAGTTTTCAAGTTTATTTTTAATCAACTTCTTTTATTTTAATGTTGTATGACATGTTATGAAAGGAAAAATGTTTTTGAAGATGAAAGGATATTTTCCTCAAGAATGGAGTTCAAGTGTTTTATCAAAATTATTTTCCATCTAAGTAAAGTGTTCTGTTTTTATCCCTACTATTACATTGATTTGATTATGTTATGAGGGAATTATTTTTATGAAGTCATTTACCTTATGTGATTTGTTTTATGATGTCATGATGTTTCAAGAATCCCATTTTTGTTACATGTGTTATGAAAAGATGCATGATTTATGATTATGTGGCACACATAAGAAAGGATTCATTATAAGATGGGTGGGACCTATATCTCCCTCCAATGCATTGGGTAAAGATTTTATATCTCATGAGATAGACATGGCTGGAACGGAAGGTTATTTCGGTTCAGTGATACAGGACTGAAACGAGGAGTGAACTCGGTTCAGAAAGGGACTTTGTCCACTAAGATAGTCTTGGCAATGAGTCATGACTAACAAGAAATGATTTTCCATGATTATGTGTGCATGCCACAAAGTTTCAAGTTTCATGTTATGATTATGGTGATCTCATTTTCACTTCTACGATTTGTTCCATGTTAAGATATTATGATCTCTTTTGCAGGTTATGATTTTCAAAAAGATATGATATGATTTTTATTTCTTTTGTATACCCTTACTGAGCATTTGAGCTCACCCTTTTATGTTTTCTTTTCCCCAGGATATAAATAAAGGTTTTAGGTAAAAAAAATGGAAGATCTTTATGGGAGATATTGAAGATCTTTCACCACGATTAGAAGATCACGTTCCGAGTTTCCAAAGACACTAAACTATTACGATCCTTTAGTGTGTGTTTTTGTTATGTACTAAGTATTCCGCAAAAGTAATGTAATGTCCATGTACTATAAGCTTCGGGTCTCTACAATAACCATCACGAATACCTTATTATTTCTAACCCTCACAACTATCTTACAATAGAACCCTCACAGTTACCTTAGTGTGTAACCACCGTAGTTACACATGGAGAAACTATACGACTAACCTCCAACATAAAAAAACCAAGTACATTGGAGGGAGATATAGGTCTCAACCATCCTCATAATCAATTCACAATAACTAGAACATAATCATAAGACATGAATAGTTTCTTAGAAAATTTGTTTTGAATTATGTAAAATAGAATTTTAGAAGAGGATTCTTAATGGAAAGTCCCTTAAGAATGTCATTTAATTAAAGTGATAATTAATATAATAAAAGGATTATGTGTATAAACTATAAATACACATAATAAAACATAATATAAACAAAACATTATTACATAAATATTCATAGTACCAAATAATCAATGAAGTGGTAGGATAACCTAATGAATGGAAATTACTGTAAGAATTCCCTTACATCGGGTTCGTCTAACTTCAAACTTGTTTAAACCACCCATATAATGATTAAAATGGTTATTTTAATATTTTAAAGAAACATATTATTGTTTATAAAACCATATAAGATCATTTCATAGCATCATTATAACCATTTATTGATAACATTTTGTTATTTCCATTGTTTTAGGCATGTGCTTGACATGATTTCCATGGTTAGTTTGTAAAGAATTTTCATATCGAATGGAATAGAAACTCTAGAAGTGGAATTAAATGGTTTTAATTTGTTTCTATAATATTAAATAATTCCCTAAATCATTTTGTTTATATAGTATGAGGATTTATCAATAGATATATCATTAGTGATACTTGTTTAGATAATTTTAGCGGTTCTTTGATTGTCACAATCATGTTTCATTAAATACCATTAATATTATGAATATAAGTTAATTCAATAACATAAAAGTGGTTATGAAATACACTTTACAAACTTTTTAACCATTAAAATGTTTTCACAACCATATTTTAATGGTGTAAACGAAATTGAATACACATCATCCATGATGTCGGTAAATTGACACATCTCAAATGATGTTTTTATTTTTAGAATAAGAGGGATAAAAGAAAAATAATGATGATGAACTTTTCAAAAAAAGAGTTAAAAATAAAAAATATATATAATAATTGATATTTTATTCCTCTTAGATAAGGGGAGGATAAGAGAGTATAATAAAAGAAAATATTTGAAAAGAAAACACAAAAAAATAAAAGAGGATTTTTCCATCCTGATATATTCTCCATGAGATCATCCTTAAGGCATTTGGATTAGCCTTTTGGTGAGAATAGTAGGTCTTGTACATGGGTAAGATACATAGGAAGGGGATTGGGAATAGTTTACACATTCTTAAAAGATTTATTTGTGTGAGAGGAAGAGGGGGGGGGGTATTTATAGTGGAGGATAAGAGGTGTTTACCATTATTTTAATCATCAGTTTAATATTTTTTCTCCGTACAATGAATATTATTGAGTAATGTGACAAAAAATATTAATTAGAGAATATGAATTATAAATAATGGTGCTAAATCAACCATGATGCTAGGAATAGTTTTTTAACAGAAAATGTATATATACGGTATACTACTGTATTTTACTATTAATAAAAAATTCAAGAATTTCAAAAAAAATACCAAAACATTATCCCTAACCATTTTTAGATGTATAGAATTCAAAAATGAACTCCATTTTTTAAAAATAATTTTATAAAAATAAGAAATTTAATTTTTAAATAAAATCATAATTTATTCAAAAAATAACAATTTTAAAACAATAACTCATTTTATATCACCTTAAAAATTTAATCAAGATCTCATTATATTATAACCTTAAGAAAATAAAATAATAATATGATTTAATATTAATAAGTGTCATATTACTAATCATAAGGGTATGTTACTATTCACTAAAAAACAATTTTGTTCTATTAGACTCCAAACAAGTAACTAATCACAATTGTAGATGTCTGTTTTTTGAAATTCAAATAATAAAAGTGGAAAAATTATGTATAACAACTACTTTATAAATATATACTTAAAATAATGTTTCATTATGAAGATACTTAGTGTTTCATGCATTTAATTTTTTTTAAACCATGGGGTGTTACAGAAATGACCACCTATAACTATTTCAATTGCCATGGTATACCAAGCACCACAAGGAAAAGTCTAAATCACCCCCTTTAAAAAGAAAAGAAAAATGAAATTTCCCCACACTCATATCTTCAAGGAACTCAAAATAGTTAGCACACTACCTATTGTAATGATTTGATGCACCTCAGAGAAACAAAAAGGGAGAGATCTGGAATTTGTTTCCATTACATTAGATACCTCTCAAACTATTATCATAACTAAGAATAAAAAATCAAAATTAAAAGAGGAGGCAAGGTATGAACAACCATCCTATGGGACACTTCGATGAGATATAAACACAACTTTAATATGACACTCATTAAAGAAGGTTGAGGCATTGAAAACCTACTATATAAACATCCTCCCATTTCTCCTTGTGAAATACCTCCCAAAAATTTGTTTTTCCAATTATATAAATGATTTTTAAAAGGAATGAAAACCTCAATCATAAAAACACATGAAATAATAGAAATTCAACTATCAATAAAAAACATAGAAAAACATTCAATATAAAAATCATAAAAATCATTTAAAAATGATTCAGGTACACTGTAGAAAACCTGAACACCCTTGAAACTGACCACCCAATTCATCAATACCTAAAACCTACATAAGAAACAAGGCACTCAGACCGTCAGTGACTAATCACACCAAAACCAAATAAAATCAACATACCCAATTAATAACACCAAGAGCCAAATAGATCGCAAATAGTGGGTTGTCCCCATGTCTTGAGAGGTTTCATGGTTTCCTACATCCAATTTTTATAGGATCCATAGTTGTAAGATCTTCCCTAATCCTTCTTATCATGATTCCTCACTCAATGAATGAAATCCTCCTTGACTAAGATAAATAATTCATCCATGGAGACTCCCATAGTTTTACTGTGACCATTATTCCAACATGCCCAAGCTAACCCATAGTGTGTACCCATCACCTAGGAAAATAGAAATTGGTCTGGGATTCTTGTAAACTCGAAATAGACCTCAATCCATTATAGCCATTCATCATCTTCCGGACTCGATGCTATACCAAAGAACGTTAGAACATTCTTCTACTGAAAGAGGACCAACATCTCATCCCATGACACCCACTATAATGACCCGAACATTTATAAATAAAATTCCCCTTTCAATTTAATTAAATTTATTATAATATAACTTGGTCATTGAAAATAAACACATATATTTTGTTTAATATCCAATTAGATTTAAAAGATTATTAAGTATCAGTACCATTGATAATATATCCATTTGATAGTTATCACATGATTAGTATAAAAATAAGGTTTTAACAAATCCAATTGAAATAGAAAAATTTTTGTCCTCAACCATTAGGATGGTACCATATAATGTCTATTCATTAGGGATTACGAGGGAGATATCAAAATTGTGATTTTCCTTTGACCAAGTCCAAGTTGAGATCTAACAACATAATAATGAGTGGAACCATTTATGGGATAATTTCATGGTCATCAAGATAATGACCCAAACCATGTTCGCCGAACCACACCATGAAAGTCCCGCAATCGTACACCTTACCCATAGGACAATAGCTGATGTATTAATGGGATATGTATCATGACTTTAGCAATATGAGCATATACATTATTTTTTATAGAAAAATTAATATATTTTCATCCTAGTATGTTTAGTTTTTAAATAAGAATTAATGGATTTTTTAAATAAATAATCATTTAATAATTTTTTTATTAAATAATTTTTTTATTAACCATAAAGGATCATATTATTTTTATGAAGTCAAATGTAATTTTTATAAGGGATCAAAAACTATTATTGTCAAAAAACCCAAAAATGCACAGTAAATATAGATTAATATTTTTGATGAAAAAATTCACATATTACGAAAATTATATAGATAAAATGATTTTTTTTTGTAATCATAACGTCTATATTATCCAATGGTGAATTTTGCTTAATTTTCATAGATAATTGAGTTTTTTGGGTAAAAATTAAATACCGTATAAATATACTGTGTGTATTATGACATCATAATGAACACAATGTTATGTAATGAATACAATAAAAGTAATAAAAGACCAAATATATTTTTCCATTTAAAATAATGTTATTTTATGTTTATTTTATTAATTTTATGAAGCGTTTCAGAATCCTCCAATACCATTAATATATTTTAAGGTTTTAAAATCATTTCTTTAAGAGTGTGACACAATTACACATAAGTAATGGTATTATTTTATTAATTTCATCTCAAGGAGTTATAAATTAATGAAAAGGTTCCATTTAGCAGAAACCAAGGGAAAAAATTATGTGAAAGTTTTTGGTTTTGGTTCTTTTATTATATAGAGTCCGAAACATAAGTTTGAGAAATAATATTGAATTCCCCACTAATTTTGTATATAAACCCACCAAATATTCCATTTCTCTTCACAAAAAATCCTTTTATCACGTCCTTACTCTTATCTACCATCTCTAGAGTCCTCATAAGATAAACCCAAGCTCCCAAGAAGCCTCTCACAATAATTTGTAGTCACACAGTCAAGTAATGGATCCTCAAATTCTCTTATTTATTCAAGTTTTTTTATTATATTGTACCTTCTATTTACAATTCCTAATGTTGTGATATGTTTTTACATGTCTTTATTACTATAAATTTGTTGTTAAAATGATGATATACACCTTTATCTCTCTTAAAATAATTTTATTATTTTATATGTGATGTCATTATGCTACCAAAATTTCACCACAGTTTTCCATGAAAAAACAATTGTATAGTGAATACCAAACCTATTTCATATCAAGGGTGCTAACCTTTATAAAAATATAATTATTGGAATTGGTACTTACACATATATATTACACACTCCTTAATAGTGTAATAAAATATAATGATGAATTAATCCTTATTGGATGATCTATGTGGCATACATAAGAATGAGAATGAAATGAAAGTGAAAGTCGCAATCGGGATTATATAGCACTCCAATGAATTGGGTAATGTTTAGTCTCATGATACATCATGTTAGGACATAAAGTGAACCTAATTCCTTTATGGGTCTTTTTCCATCATTATTTTTGGAATTTAGCATTAATCTATTTTTAGGATTTAGTGTCTTAAGTTGTTTCCACGTTTCCCATGTTACCTTTATGTTACCATGCTATATCATGTATCATTTTTCATATTTTTGATTATCACTACTTTTATTCCCCATTGATATACATATCATATACCATGTATTACCTTATTCAATTTTTTCCCTTACCAGGATTTATATATCACACATTTCTTATATATATCCAAAGGTTGTCCCATGCAGTTTTATGTACAAAGGAATAATATGAGAATGTTTAGAATGATTTCAATAAAGATGATGTATTACCTAATTTATGTTTTTTTGTAATTTACCTAACTCCCAAAGAAACTATACATATTGATCTTTCGGATTGTATTAAGTGTAATATTATGTAATGAATCATGTACTAATATTTAATAAAGCTAAGGGTTGTTATACCCTCTCCTACCATTGGAACACAATGGTACGGTGATGTTTTATTGACAAATATTTTAAATAATCATCAATAAAATAGAATTATTTAGAATAATAAATTTATACACCACGGTTAAATGAAAACTCAAAACTTATTTGTGAAAAAATATTTCCAATAAAATATAAACGTAGTTATTCAACCTAAAAAATGAGTAAATATTTTATGTTAAGAAATATAAAAAATTAAAACATACTTATTAATACATTTATTTCAAAATCATTCAAATTTACTAAAAAATAATCATCAAGTGGATGATTAAATTGAGAATATTCAAAAAAATCCCTGAAAAATATAATCTTTTAGACATGTCTCATGAAACAATATTAGCATGCAACTCTTATTAAATTAAAATAACATTTTTTTTCAAACATGATTTACAAGTTCATTAATTAACACGTATTTATCCTTAAATTAAAACGATAATGGTATATAATGAATGTTATACTATCCATTATATAATGTAAAGAGTTGTAAGAAATAATATTTTAACTATCATGAAATAATTCAATAAAATTTAATGAAACATATTTATAAGGACTACAAAAAATGAATTAAACATAATACCAAATTGAATTTTAAATTAATTAAATCCAATGAAAATGATGAATAAATACATAGAATTTTAATCACTTTAAGGAATTATTTAATATACCTTAACAAAAAACATCAGTTAGAAAAATGAAAAATCTTCCTTAAACCCCATGCATTAAAAAACTATAAGTAACCAAAAACACATTAATCAATAAATTTTAATAGATTCATTAATTTTTTTAACATCAATACTTAGGATTTTTTTGGATCATGATGATGATAATTTTTCATAAAAAACATTAAACCAGTTATATGATCACTTTAAAAATCACTATAATCATTATTAAAAGGAAACCTATCACCAATTGAAAAAAATAATATCACTGTTTAATGAAATTTAAGAAATCATTAATAATTACTTTAACTAACTACATCAAAATTTTGAATCATTATTTCTTCATGTTAACATAAACCTGCATCAATTCAAGACTATTTAATCCAAATTAACAAATAACATGCCTAAAAACATGTGGTGGAAAATATTTTACATAATTAGGTTTTAAATATGTTACAATTTTCTTAAATAAAATGAAACTATTAGGAAGAGGCCTATATAAACACTACAAAAATTTTAACACTTCAATATACAATTTAATACAGTGGAATGTAATTACTTCATATAAATTTAAGTCACCACCCTATTATACTCCCCACAAAACACACATACATATATCAACATAAACAGAGTTATTAAAAGCATAACAATCAAGAGAACACATCCACCAGACAACGATATTGTCTGTTTTGAGTGGACATGACTCACCCACATAGATTTATAACATGTCATTAAAAGTAAACATCTTGATGGGGGGAGGTGTCCTATCTCTTTATATTCTTGTGTAAAATATATGTTACTATTATAAGATAGATCAATATATTTGGTAGTATGGAATTTGTTTAAATTTATATAATGAAGATAACCTAATTCCCAAAATCATCCCATTAAAATATAAGTACATATAGATATGATGTATGTACCTTTCCTAGGTATCTACCATATATGTAGTACACCTTCACTTGATCGTTTATTAGATTCAGAGTCCTTCTGCCTGGAAATTTTGGGGCCCTAAAACCCTATTTCATAACCCATCTCCCTGGAAAATGACACAAGTAAGGTCAAGTAATACCATTTCCCTACCATCCCATGAAATCCCTATAGTTCCTAACCCAATATCTACCTCATCTACCAACAATCACCATAAATACGATTCTACCATGAAACCCTCTATATGTACCCCTCCTAGGTCTCCAATGAAGAGAATGGGTGACCCCTAATGCAAGCCTCTAACAGGCTCCAGGTTTGTTACTAGCACCGTTGGTATATAACATAGGACAAGAGGCATTACTGTTATAATTTAAGTTAAGTAAAATATATAAAGTTAGAACAAACTTTAATTAAAAAATCATATAAAATTAAACATGATATATAGAAATAAATACAATAGTTCATGTCATGATATATAATATGAATATCCAAAAATAAAATATAATAACAAATCCTAAGTAGCTGCTCCAAATAGAAACTCCAGATCTCAGATATCTTGGCCAAGATCCATCTCCAAAACCCATCCCAAACATCTAAAAGATATATATGAATTATAATAAAATGTATAATCTATATGATCTTCCTTAGGAACTCTTATGAAATTGTGATAAAAACGTACTAATTATCTAGCGAGTAAAGAGTAGAACCAACATGCACTAATTAGGTCAACTACCCATCCCAACCTCAACAAGTCCCACTCACTAAGTATCAGATCAGTGTACAAAAAATAAAAATAAGAATAACATAATTATAGGTCCCCTATAACCACTTCCCCATTTAATTTCTACTTTTACACCCAATTATAAATTTAATTTTCTCCCATACCTTTCCACATAATGTGGGTTGGTTCATAGATCAACATACCCCAATGCTCGCATGCTCGAGCACCACATGTGGTAATCATAGAAATATATATAACATCATCACATAATAAACATGATAGATCCACATCTATAACATTATAACTAAAGTATTGGGGTATATTGAACATGATTTAAATGAACCTCATGCACCCATCGTACCATGAATGGACCCCACCACATAACCATCATCCTATTATCACTACTTCCTTTGTTACCCCACATTCCACCCCCACAACATTCATGATCATACCAAGATCTATCAATCAAATATATTATACTACCAATGGGATATTAGGGAAGAGGAGACAGCTATGCTTCCATCCCCACTATCCTATATATTAAGGAAAACACATAGAACCAAATCATTTAGAATTGTTATAAAATTCTTAACTTAGGTGGGGTGTTTTTAGAAATAATAATAAAAAACATTAATATATACTATCACATAGATACCATCCTTAGGGATCACACAACCCATTTTAAAAGAGATCATTCATAACACCATGTCATCGACAAAATCCATCCACAACCATTGCTACCTCAATAACCCAAACTAGCAAAAAACTGTAGAAATACAACCTCACAACAAAATGGTGTTACAGTTTTAATCATACATTTATATATTTTTTTATTTCCATTCACTATGAAATATTATGTTTTTTATTCAATTTATTTTCTCTATTCAATGAAAAATATTTCATATCCATCACCCACATTTACTCCAATCCATTATCTTCCCATTTATAGCATCCTTCAATTTATAAATTAATTACCACATATGAGGGGAGTGAAGTATTTCACATATAAATATTAATTCATTTTAGATGAATATTAATACATATGATAATTATACATGACCTAATGTCGTAAATGTTTAGTGTATTTGGAGACCAGATACATAATAAAATAATTTCATGAAATATATTAATCATCTTCCACAATGTTCTTCTCACTTTTTACCCTATTTATACATACCCTATTTAAGAAAATTATTTATAAAAAAAGTAAATGGAATCATATGACCGGTTCAGCTCAGATGTCCAGTAACAGTAAATGATAAAAATATCAATTAATGATCTTTAGTGAAAATAATATATTCATAAGGTTATGATAATATGATCATAAATTACAAAATCCATACTAAATCAAGAAATGATAATTAATCATGAGTTATTGGATATGGTTTTTTCATATAATAATTCAAAAGTGATAAGAGTGTAGAATTATTAATGTCACATCCCGGTTCCTGGTGCTGTGAAAAGGTGCCCCAAACCTGGTTGATCACATGGCCTCAAACACATTTCCTCGAATGCCAGAGGATGCCGACTGGCAGTGAGGGCCTTGGGTGTGATAGTGGGGAAACTATTCCCTCATTGGAATAATATGCACAATAGAATAATAAATAATATATTTTCATAGAAGCAATAATACCATACAACATGAAAACAAAAGAAGATTAAAAGTAAATAAACAAATAGAGAACCCGTATAAATGATGCATGTCACATATGACTAAGAAAAAAATCCAAACAAGTCACAATTATATAAATAAAATACTAAACCAAATGAAAAATAAAACAACTAATCTCCAGCAGCATCGCAAGCCTCATCTTGGTTCCTTGCTCTCCAGCTCCATTGAAATCAAGTACCTGATGACAAAGGGTGCTTGCCGTTATCTATTCTAGCAACTATATAATTTTTTTGGTCCAAAATCATGACACAATTAGGGTGTGAGATGAATCCCAGTAGGCAACCATCACATGAATTGTGCCTAAAGGTCAGTGAGTATATATAGAAGGTAATAATGAAAATGTAGGAAAAAAACTAGGATTACACTCAAGTAAACAATCCTTCAATTTCCATTTACATTCATTTGAAGTTAGTGTTTATAATTTAATCATATAAGTATCACAAACAGGTATCTCAATAGACTACCTAGTAGGACCGAATCCAAGCTTGTGCTTTGTCTAGTAAGACACAACATAATCATTAAATATTTTCATTTACCCTTTGAGTAGCTCAAATAGTCTAACCCCTCTGACTATGTGATGTAATAAAAAGGAAAAGACACTATGAGTAAGCACTCACCATAAATTCCCCCTATGGTTCTTCTAGATAACTACAGAATCTATGGGGAATCACTCAATGTCAATTCCCCATGTGATCTCTTAACATACACTATAGAGACTTTGAGGGATCACTCACCATCAATTCCCCATGTGGTGTTGTTTCATGAAATATAATATACACTCTAAGGAAGAACTCAATGTCAATTCCCCTATGGTCTAACTACACCAAGTTCTCACATCACTGGGTAATTCAATTATGTGTAATAAATATCAATAATCCCAAAGTAATCTCAACTACTACATGGATAAAGATTCCAATTCATGTCACAATCATTCAACAAGTAGAAAAATGCAATCAGTTTCACCCGATCACGCAAGGCAAGGATACAAGGTCTACCTCATAGGCAACCTTGACCAAACAACCCTAAACACTTGAACAGGGAAACACACCCAAGGGGTGTTCCATAAACATGAAATTTCACATAATTTCACATCAACAAACACTTAATTCAATAATCAATCTAAGGAAGATAAAATAAGGGTCAATTTCCGCAACCCGAAATACCCAAAACATGGGTAATCTACACTTTGGAATATAAAACTCAATGGAAAACAATTAAAGACAACAAAACACCTACCTCGACATTGTATGATAGATATAGTTGATCCTCAGCCTTTGAATTGACATAGAACATCATAGATCTACAAAAATGTCCAAAACATTCAACCTCGAATAACTAGATAGAGAGAATATATTAGGATGAGAGGCTCTAGAAGAAGGTTGGAATCACTAGTGGGATCCTAACAGACCCATGAGAGATCGAATCGAACCATTCACAGAGAAATAGTGTCTTGGAGATGAATCGTCACCCTCTGTTTTTCATAGATGAACCCATGCCAGAAGAAGATCAATATGACAATTGGACATGACCCTATTCCATTTAATAAAATAAAAGAAAATGTACGTGATGTGTTCATTTAATGTACACACAGTGTACATGTCTCAACTGGCCCCTGATTTAGGTTGTCTCTACGTCATGTCACATGACCATATCTTGACCGTTACATGACCAAGACACGACTCTACGCGGTAACAAGGTACACAACATGTACTCCTAAGTACAGGATTTGTACTTATAAAATGTCCAAATTCTCCCCTTTTTCTAAAAAACACCCGAAAACCTGATCCATACCTAAAAATTAGATTTGGGTTCTTACAAACTCCCCCCCTTAAAGATATTCATCCATAAATTTCCCTAACAGTCTGGTAAGGAAGAATCCATGAACCGCTCAGGCCACTGTGATCGCACATCGATCTCCCTCCCCCAAGTCTCGCCTTACACTCAGCAATGATTCGAAAACACATATTCTAGAGGAACATACCGGCCACAGAGAACCCTCACACTATGATCAACAATCTGGAAAGAATGTACCACGAACGATGCACCCACCTCTAACTCGACCTCCTCAGGTTGAAAAATACGAGACGAGTCTAAGAAGTATCGTTGTATCTGAGAAACATAGAAGGCATTGTGCATACCTTAGTACCTATGAGCCAATTGCAACTGATAGGAAACCGGAAAAAATCTCCCCAAAACTAAAACAACCTGACGTATCTCAGTGAAATCTTTCCATGTCTCTTAATCCCCCTATATCCCAACCTCGGTGTGACAAGTCGGAAACCCCAATCACCGACCTTGAACTCTAGAGGTTGGCTCTGTTGATCAAAATAATAATTTCTCAAAGATTGTGCAGTATCCATATTCTTCCAAATCAACTCCACCTACTCGGTGGTCTCTAGGACAAGATGAGGTCCCAACATAGCTGTCTCTCGTACTTCAAGCCAACATAGGGGTGATCGACATGGCATACCATATAAATTCATAAAAGGTACCATCTAAATTGTCGCATGGAAACTATTATTGTAGTAAAACTCCACCAGAGGTATGTCACTCCCCCAAGAACCTTGAAAATCTAGGATTCATTCTCCATGCATGTCCTCTAATAGATGAATTATACGCTCAGACTGGCCAACTGCCTGGAGATGGTATGTTGTACTCAGTAGTACCCATGTACCCAAATCCCTCTATAGTCTCTGCCAGACACGAGAAGTAAAATAGGCATCTTTGTTAGAAATGATAGAGTGCGGAACCCCATGAAAACATAAAATCTCTCAGATGTATATCCTTCCACGCTCATCAAAACTAAATGTCTCTTTGATTAGTAAAAAGTGTGAAACCTTTGTGAGTCTGTCAATGAAAACCCAATCAACATCATTCCATCAAGATGACCTTGGTAACCCAGTAACCAAATCCAACGCCACATCATTCCACTTCCACTCTAGAATGGGTAACTGCTGTGAAAGCCATGTCAGTCGCTGATGCTCCGTCTTAATCTTATAACAGGTGGAACATCTCATAATAATACCAGAAAAATATCTCTTCATACCTGGCCACCAGTACTGATGGTGTAGATCTCGATACATCTTGGTAACACCAGGATGAACTACCCAAACTGAGGAATTAAAATCCCAAATTAGCTCCTCACATATGTTTTCTGATACCCATACACACCCATGAAAATGAAAGACCTCATCCTCACCTATAGTCCACCCAGAAATAGGGTCCTCTCCTGACACACTCCCCCGTAGGAGTAGGCCATCAGAATCTGATATCTGCCACATTTGAACTCGATCCAAAAAGAGTAGAGGTAACAGATACAGAAGAAAGAAATGTCTACCCTTGTCTATCATGCACCTCTAAATGCATCTCAGAGAATAGAGCCATAATCTACCACTCAATGGTTTCCTCTTGAATTTTCTGTATCAATGTCCTCATTCTTAATGCATCAACAACTGTGTTTCCTTTCCCAGGCATATAGGGAAGCACATAGTTGAAAGACTGAAGGTATTCAACCCACCTTCGTAGTCTCAAATTTAGATCACACTGATTAAAGATACACTTGAGAATTTTGTGGTTAGTGTACACCAAAAAATTATCTACCAATAGATAATGTATCAAACAATTTAAAGCATGAAAAACCACAACTAACTCGAGATCGTGCATCAAGAAATTCCTCTCATGTGGCCTCAACTGCCAAGACATGTACGCAAGGACTCCTTAAAAATTCATAATAACTACACACATACTGATACCTGATGCAACACAGTAAACAATGTAACACTTACTAGGCTCTATTAAGATTAGTATCAGTGCTGATATCAACCTCCCATTTAGCTCCTGAAAGGATGAATCACAAGAATATGTCCACAAGTACTTCACACCCTTTTTATTCAGGCCCATCAGTGGCGCTGCTATGCATGAAATGTATTGTATAAAGAACCTGTAGGAAATAGCCAAACCTAGAAAACTTCGTACCTTAATGATTTTCATCAACCGCTCCCATGAAACTACTTCTCTCACTTTTTATGTGTCTACTGATACTTTTGTCTCTAAGATAACATGACCCAGGTAGTGAATATGGTGCATCCAAAAGTGGTATTTCGAGAGATTAGCTTATAATAGATGCCCTCTCAGTGTACTCAAAATGATCTCATGATGGATAGCATGGTCGCGTTGAGTGTGATAGTGCACCAAGATATTATCCATGAAAACCACTAAAAAGGATTCCATGTAAGGATGGAACAATCTGTTCATCAGTTCCATGAAAACTACCAGTGTGTTCGTGAGACCAAACGACCTAACCACGTACTTGTATAGACCATACGTACTCCGAAAGGTTGTAAGAGTTATATCTGATGGTCTAACATGCAAATGATGACAACCCGATCTCATGTCAATATTCAATAACACTCGGCCCCTCGATGCTGATCAAAGAGATCATCAATCCTTAGTAAGGGGTATTGGTTCTTGACCATCAACTAGTTTAGCTTCCGATAATCCACACAAAGTCTAAGGGTACCATCCACCTTCTTCACAAACACGATTGGAGAACCCCATTGAGAAGTACTGGCTTAGATTAAAACCTTTACCTAAAACTCCTCCAACTACTTCTTGAGTTCCTGTAACTACTATGTTTCCATCCTATAAGGAGGAATAGACACCAGTGCTTCCCCTAGAACATGATAAATAGAAATGTCTACCTCTCAATCTAGAGGCAAACCAAAAAAGATTTCTTTAAAGTCAACCCTGAAATGATCGACCACTGGAGGAAAGTCCATCTCTAAAGTCCCCTGGTCGTCTAGATACAGACTAGCAATCTGGGCTATAACACCTCTCAACCCGTGATGCTCAGGTCCATCTCTTCTCACCTGGGCTTCCCATTTACTCTTATGTAGAAAGAATACTCCCTCTTGTGATGTGAAACCCAACATATGAACATAGAAATAGAAAACAGCTTGGTAGGGAACTAACTAGTCCATTTCGAGAATGACGTTATTTCCCATCATCTCTAAGACATAATAGTCCCACAAGAAGTGATACCAACCAACCTCAAGAGGGAACACATTAAAAATACGTACACTAATCGTTCTAATCCCTAACAGAGTTTCCAACATCATGATATCATAAGAAGTGAAGATACAGAGCCCAAGGATCTCCACAACAGGCAAATATATAAATCTATGGGGATCCCCTTGTATCGAAAATAGAAGAAACTAAAAATTAGGAAACCAAAATTTTACCTATAATGGTAGAGGGTCTAGGATCCTGATCCTACTAGGTCTGCACCAGCCCCAAAGCATGACCTACTCCATGGCCCTGTGAACCTATCTATGATCCCTAAGTAGATCCACCTTCCGGCTATCGAAAAACCTGTGTCTGACCACAATGGCCACGACTACCACCTCATCCTAAATGATCTAAGGAACTCTATCCCCCAGTTTTATGTGGAACGTGGGGTCCTCCTCTGGTATAAGGAGTCGAAACATATCCTCCCTCACTAGCTAATGGAAGGAAGACATTGCGGAAATGCTGAAGACATCCCATCTTACTGCTAGATCGGCACTCAATTGGGTCTCTGAGGCACTGAGGTTTCTTATGTTCTCCCTTCCCGCACTGGTAGGACACCACCTAACCAACAGAAGGAAAACCTCGCATACTCATATATCTACATATAGACTCCCTATGATGATTCCAGAAATTAGTTTAAAGAGTACCAACTTTGGATGCTGAACCGCCATGGCCCACAACTCTAGAATCCCTCAGGTTGCGCTCGGTGATCAGTACCTAGTTGACGATAGAAGATATGGAAGTCATCCTAAATATTTTCACCTAAGATCAGATGTCATGCCTGGGACCATCCTCAAACTTCCTTGCAAAAAATAATTCACCACCCCCAGAAGGAGTGTGAAGCATTGAATCTCTATGAAGAAAGAAGAAAAATCCATGATTGATAGTGTACCCTACTCCAAAATCATAAACTCTCGGGTTTGGTCAGCTTTCATGGACTCTAGGTAGAAGTAGTCATAGAAGGTAAACCGTAACTCATCCCAAGACATAACTCGCTGGAGTCCCACCTGTGATATCACATCCCACCATCTCGTGCAGAATCATGTAGTATATATGTAGAAAGCTTCACCCTCCTATCTAGAGGTGTCTCGAGATAACCAATGATAGAAAACATGGCTTCGAACCATGACTCTAATGCCTGAGGTCCTCCACCCCCTTAGAAAGTGGGATGATGCTACTATTTAGAAACCCACTTCAACTCTGCCATAAACAGGGCAGGATATAGTGCTCACTATAATTCCTACATCATCCTCATGAATCCTTCTTGGAACTATGCAATAGAACCTTTATCTGGAATGACAGCTGGTTTCATGACGGGAATGATGAGAGGGTCTGCTAGTTGCCCTTGGTCCACCGTTTCCAGTGTCTAGAAGTTTCCCTGTATTTGGCGCACAACTAGAGGATGTCTAGGTGGCATGACTCTGCATGGTCAAGAATACACCTCAATTCATGTTTATCATAGACTAGAACATGGTAGTACAAGAAAGGGGTAAGAGAGGAAAACAATCACATTTTTTCACAATAGGATTACATGGTGCGTATTCCCTCCAAACAACATGATCAATTTGGTTTTAACACAAGTGTTTACCTCTACCAACCCTAGCTGTGTAACACCCATACACACAACGAGTTCTCCTTAAGACATGAAGTGTAGTTGATTCTTTCCCTCCTTCCCGAGTTTCTCGACACAGATAAACACAAAGTACTCTATAGGGTAAAACTACACGATGTGTTCACCATAGACACATCATGTAACCCTTAAGTTCTAACCACCTGTGTCATTAGTCACATGGTCAGAGACCCGGTAAACTCTACAAGGCATGTAAGAATGGGACACAACCTATACAACCTACGTTTTATCCTCCCATCTCCTTAGTCACACATATAGATACATGGTCTCTACAACATGATGTGTACTACCAATACACGATGTGTTTCGCCAAACATTTCCCATCCCCGTGTCTCTGCCCAAATAGCCAGTCACACAATTAAGGAATATATAACATGTACATATAGTATAAGGCATGTACTTAATTAAAAAAATTCTTCCTGAACAAAAGGATACATGGTGTGTATTTATCATCACATGTCATGTATTCTAGGTTTTTCCAGACAGTAAGCCTTAGAAACTACTATAAAACCCCATAAAAACACAGAAACAAGAATTAAAGTGCCAAATTCCAATCTATGGGGACCCATACTCCCCACGAATGAAATCTTGGAATCATATACTTGTACATCACAAAGTATAATAGTGGAATATATCACATGATCCACAGAATTCCGATCCATGAGGGCCCATAACACCTCAAGGATCAAAATTTGGTGCCCATAAAAACTAAACGTTACATATCCTGATACCCTATCAAAATAGCATGTATTATATCAAATAATCTATCACAAAATCATGCATCTCTATCACAACATCTATCCCAACAACATTCAATCAATAATGCACCCTAAATGGCATGATAAGAATCCATGATATGTAATCCCTATCAAGTGAAAATATGATGCATGAGATGGAATACCCTCATATCATCGAGTAGAAATGGAAATATAACCTCAATAATATCAATTATATCAAAAAAATACAAGTGAGTCACCCAACAGTGAAATCAAATCAACTGTAAAAATTGAAAAAGCAGAAAACAATTACAATATTCCAGGTAACATGGCTTTTCCATATACATGGGTCAGCTAATCCTAGGCACAAACTATTACCAACTACCTATTCCTTCCTATCCCTATCTATAGGCTCCAAACAGAAAGACAAAAAAGAAAAGAAAATCCTCCTTTGATACAACTTTGTAACATTCTGGTTTCGAGTGGCACCCAAAGGTTCTCCATACCCGGTTGGTCACATGGCCTCAAGCACATTTCCCCAAACTCCAGAGGCTGCTGATAAGCAGAAAGGGCCTTGGGTAATATAGTGGGAAAACTATGACCTCATTGGTTGAGTATGGACAGTGGAATAAAAAATAATAAATTGTAATGAAAGCAATAATACCATACAACAAGAAAACAATGGAAGAAATAAAGTAACTAAACAAATGGAGCACATGTACAAATGATGCATGTCACTTATGTCTAGGAAAAAATCAAAACAAGTCACAATAAATGAAATATAACACTAAAATAAATGAAAAATAAATAAAGTAAACAACAGCAACATC
This sequence comes from Viscum album, assembly GCA_963277665.1. Lineage (NCBI taxonomy): Eukaryota > Viridiplantae > Streptophyta > Magnoliopsida > Santalales > Viscaceae > Viscum > Viscum album. Next base: position 918,226,937 of record OY728157.1, read on the forward strand.
ACAATCCTCAACTTGGTCCCATGCTCTCCAGATCCACACACAATCAAGTACCTAGTGATGAAGGGAGATGTCCCTTATCTACACCTGCAACTATATGAGCTGTTTGAGTCCAAAATCATAACCCAAGCATGGTGTGAGAGGAATCCTAGTAGGACACCACCACAAGATCTATGCATAACTATCAGTGAGTACATATATAGTAAGTAATAATGAAAATGACACAAAGAAACTAGGAGTACACACAAGTATTGAATCCTACAGTTTCCATTCACAATCATTAGAATTTAATGTTCATCATTTAATCAAGTAAGTATCACAAATAAAGTATCTCAGAAGACTACCAAGAAGGACCGAATCCAAGCTTGTTCTTTGTCTTGGAAGACGCGTCACAAAAATTCAAACCCTCTGGGTAGCCCACACAGTCTAACCCTTCTGGACAATTAATCTAATAAAAAGGCTAAGACACTATAAGGAATCACTCACCGTCAATTACCCATATAGTCTATCCAGATAACTACAAACTCTATGGGGAAGTACTCAACATCAGTTCCCCTTATTGTCTCGTAATGTAAACTATAGACACTCTGAGGGAGCACTCACTGTCAATCCCCCCGCTATGGTCTCGTAGTGTGAAATATAACACACACTCTGAGGAAGCACTCAACATCAATTACCCATGTGGTCTAACAACAATTGGTTCTCATAGCCCTGTGTAATTCAATCGTGCATAGATGATATCAAGTAGCCCAAAGTAATCTCAACTATGATAGCTTACAATCCCAATTCATATCCCATGCATTCAAAAATAAGCAAAAGGAAATCAGTTCTATCCTATTAAGAAAGACAAGGAAACAAGGAATTTCTCATAGGCTTCCTGAACCAAACAGACCTCAACACTTAAACAAGGAATCACTACCATGGGGTGTTCTTTAAATATGAAATTTCACATAATGTCACATCAACAGACCCTTGAATCAATAATCAATCTATTGGAGATAAAATAACGTTCAATTTCCTTAACCCAAAATACCGAAAACATGGGTAATCATCAATTTTTCATATAAAACTCAAAGTCAAACAATGAGAGGCTTCAAACCACCTACCTCGACATTGTGTGATCGATATAGTTGAACCTCAGTGTCATGACCTGTCCCCCGGGACCTGTTCTCTGACTACCCCAAGCCCGCCTTCTATAGGCTAGGGGTTGGCGACTTGCACTGGAAATGTGTATCTCTAAAATGGAAAGGCATTGCCTTTAAACCTGTATGAACACATAGTACAATAATACAATGAGATGAAACCACAATGTAATACAGCAGTAGTAAATGTTTTTACTAAAAGTAAAGGGCCTAGAATACAATCCCAACTAAAGGATACAACTACAATAAAAAAATAGAAAATAGCTCCTGAGATAGTCCTTCATGTATCCTACCTAAAGGGTAGGTAGATATCGTCTCCATATCTCTCCATATCAACAATCCACTTTCGTGTACCACCTGGTCCTGGCTTCTATAGTCTCGGCCAAGATGCTCGTCGTCTGCACAAGACCCAACAAGGTGCGGGTGAAGCCCATGCAAGGGTGAGTGTAATAATACCCAGTAGGAACCCTTAGACCCTGAAAGGTCTCTCATAATTCTACAAAGGAAAACCAAAAATCACGATATCAACCATAAATCACAACAGAAAAAACTCATATCAAACCAGGTATAACTTAAGTACAAAAGTAAAGATGACAATTCGTAAATCTAGATCATCTTATTATATCAAGGGTTCTACTACTGATCCCCACATGATCACTCGGTGCCGATCCACACAGGACCACTAGGTGCTGATCCACAGAGGATCGCTATGTTATGATCCTCAATGGATCTCAAGGTGCTAATCTACACAGGATCTCAAGGTGCTGATCCACACATGATCTATAGGTGCTGATCCACCGAGGATCTCTAGGTGCTGATCAACAGAGGATTGCTAGGTGGTGATCCACACAGGACCTCTAGGTGCTGATCCATACATGATATCTAGGTACTGATCCACACATGATTCCTAGGTGCAGATCCACACCAGATCGCTAGGTGCTGATCCACACATGATTGCTATTCATTCTTTTCTTCTCAGCCAACCACTGGAATCCCATATGTAGTGCGATTGATTTTGGGAGGATTTTATCCTCAATCGATCAATCATACATCAACCGGAATGAAGTCCCAAAAAGAATTAACCTAGTGATCCATTGCATCATAAGGGTTCTAATGCAGCAGATGATGCAACAATCAGAAGCGCAGTCTGAGAGTTTTAGGCATTTTAGTACAAAGGGCCCAGCTAGATTCGGGATTGATCCAACCCATCCATACTCCAACTTTACCCAAAACTAAATTGGAGTATCTCAAAAGTACCGTCTCATTCCAAGTATTATATTTCCAAAAAACGGTTCGTCAAACGATCGTCAGGTTTGCGAGATACATAATTTTAAGCTTATGTGGGCCGAAATGGGTCCGGGTCTGGTCAGACCCGGTCGAACCAGCCCGACCCAAACTATCTGGGCTGCAAACTGTTTCGGCCTGAACTGACCGGGGCAGTTCATGACGGGCTCATCCCGCTGGGTAGCGGACTGACCCAACCCACCTCGGGTAGGCACAGCTTGACCCGATGGCCTGTGTGGTCCGCCAACCGTGCGACCGTGTGGGGGTCTCTCCCCCTTCTTAAACAGAAAAGTTGTTTGGGCTGAGTAACTGGTGGCGCCACATGGAACTGCATCAACTAGCAGTGGGACCCGTAGGGCATAGGTCCTCTTTGCTACAGCTTCGAAGCCGCAACCACCACCTGACGCGCGCGACGGTGCGCCGCTCTCCACCAACGCAGCCGGCTGCGAGCCGGCCACCCCCTTCGGTCTGCCGAGGTGCCGCCCTTCCACCGCAGCTGGCGGTTGCCGGCCGCTGCCCTCATTCACCAACACTGTTTGGTTGCTCTTCTTCCACATGGCTTCAAAACTACTCTGAAGACACATTTTCACTTCCTTTTATGCCTACGGGCCTCTTGGGATGTCATCGTCACTACTTGCCTCTTGGTTTCAGGTTCCGTCATGTTAAGAAATTCACCCCCGAAGAATGCAATGATAAATCAAGTGGCAGAGGGTCTGAGCCTTGTTCGTTTGGCTCGTGTTCTCTATGTTAGGATCATAACATGGTTGAGATTAATTCATCTTCAATAACTTATAATTAATCAAGTAAAAACCCATATAATTAATCAAGAAAAAACCCCCAAACTCATAAATGGAGGTGACATCACGGTCATGGATGGGGAAGAGTCCTCACTTGATGAAGTCGTCAGCATTCATCGATCTCAGATTGCTGGTGTCCAAGATTCCAATCTTCGTCAGTGGAAGATGTCACAGTACTTTTCTAGTGGCTCCTCATTTGATGAAGCCATGTAAAAAACCCCAACCCAAGCTCCATTTAAATAGAGGCGGAGGGTGAGTAATGCATCGAAATAATTAAAGAGGTTCATTAATGGGTTTTTAATTATTGAACCTTTTAATTACCAATACTGTGGTTACTCAATTGAGGTGTCAAGCCATTAAGTGACTTGAAAACCCATCGGTCCCATCACCACTGCTCATCAAGATGCAGGATAAGAAAATAAAAAAATTTATGTTATTTTATTAATTCTTTAAAAGTCACAAAAACTAACTTTTTCATCCGACCTACTATAGTAAATGTTATGCCTCACTTAAGTGAATCCCGATGATACAGATTCAACGACGCCCTTAGTTATTTAATCTGAGCACTGGTTCAAAAGATAGAAAATGTCGCCCGTGCGTTTACTGAACGTACCTTAAAAAAGTTCATAAATCCATTCCTGCAACACCGGGCTTCAGAATCCATCGCCGTCAATTTTCACAGACTCGTAATAATCCCAATTATTTTTAAAAAAATTATATGGAATTTCAGGGTCTTTACATTCTTCCCACCTTAGGTATGTTCTTCCCTAAAAGCTACAATAAAACTAGTTGAAAAAATGGGGGTACTGAGCATGTATCTGAGCCTCTAGCTTCCATGTGATCTTCTTGAGGTTCCCGTGTAGCCAACAAACTTGCACTAGAGGAATCAGACACTCAAAAATGACCCACTCTTGTCGATCCCTTATCTCCACCATGAAATCTACAAACAACTCCCCATCGACAATGTCCATCTTGACCCAGTCGATAACATGTGATGGATCATCCACGTACCTACCCAACTACAATACATGGATAAAATTATGCCCTCAGTGCATATGTGGTGGAAGAGATAGATGGTATCCACCATGTATACACTGATGAGGATCTGGAAAGGACCAATGAACCCCAGAGATAGTTTGTCGCCCCGACCAAACCACCTTAATCCTCATCGGGGTGAGACCCATAGAAAGACATGTCCTCCCTCCTCAAACTCCATGGTTCATTGTCTGCTGTTATCATAAGACTTATTCCTGATCTGTGTAGTCTTCATCCTCTTCCGGATGATATGCACCTTCTCTGTGGAAGCCTGTACCAACACTATACCCATAAGTGCTGACTCCCCTGGGTCTATCCAAAATAGATGTGATATGTAGGGTTGCCCGTACAGGGCCTCAAACGGAGCCATTCCAATGGTGGAGTGATAACTGTTGTGGTATGAGAACTCCACTAGTGGAAAGTGGTCCTCCCAAATATGGCCAAAATCAAGGACACAAGCATGAAGCATTTCCTCGAGTTTTTGTATGGTCCGCTCTATCTGACCATATGTTTGAGGATAAAAGGAATTTCTCAAGAAAAGCTAAGTCCCAAATGCCTCCTGGAATCCCTTCCACAAGCCGGATGTAAAATGAGCATCTCAATCTAAAACGATCGTTGATGGAACTCTATGAATTCGTACTATCTCAGGTATGTAGAGGTGTCCCAATCTCTCTACTGATCTCTATTCTAGGATGGGTAGGAAGTAAGACGCTTTGGTGAGTCAGTCAATGATTTCCCAGATGGATTCATGGCCCCTGGATGTACGTGGTAGCCCTAACATGAAGTCCATGGATATACCATCCCACATCCACTCCGGTACCTCAAGTGGATGTGCTAAGCCTGCTGGTACCTGATTCTCAGCATTCACTTGCCGAAAGTGAGGCATTGTGATACGAACTCAACCACCACTTTTTTATCCCTGGCCACTAGTACTGATGCCAGAGGTCATAATACATCTTCACCACACTAGGATGTACCATCAAAGGGGATGTATAGAACTCCCTCAACACCTCCTCTCATAGCATCACCGGTACCATGGTGCATCCTCTGAAGAGGTTGACATGCTCCTTACCTTTAAGAAATCCATCAGGAGCCAGTCCTAAGTATATCTGAGCACGTCGGGCCTCACAGTCAATTTACCCAAATTGTGCCTCCCTAACTCACTGAAGGAGTGGGGAAGTAACCATCATAGACTGGAGGTATGTTTCTCCATCCCTATCCACAAAGGATATCTGCAACACAGCTAGATACTCTGTCGCGTCACTCAACAACTGTAGGTAGACCTCCTGATGAGTGCATCTGCTACAATGTTCCCTTTCCCATGAGTGTAGAATATCAGGAAGTCATAGTCCTGGAGGAACTCCATCCATCACTACGGTCTTAGGTTCAGGTCCTTCTGTGAGAATATATACCTGAGACTATTGTGATCAGAGTAAACATTAAACCATTCACCCATCAAGAAGTGCTTCACATCATCATCACAAAGACCGCTTCTGCTAACATCTAGTCTTGGGTAGTTTAGTTATTCTCAAGTTGTATCAACTTCAATGAGCCGCAGGCGATCACTACTCACTCTTTCAATTGGACACAACCAAGTCCTGTCCGGGATGCATCGTAGTAGACTACATACCCAACACCCTCTTCTGGTAGCTACATGATGGGGGTACTTGTCAGCCTCTAAATCAGTTATTGAAAACTCTGATGGAATATCTCCACCCACACATAGGTATGTCCCTTCTTTTTCAAAGCTGAAAAGGGTGTAGTAACTCTATAAAATTCAAGTACGAATCTCTAGAGGTACCCAACCAATCCCACGATTCTCAGCACCTCTGTCACTATCCTGGGTGGCTCCCAAGAAAGCACTACCTCTATCTTTGATGGGTCCACTAAAACTCCAGCCGCTTAGATAAAGTTCCCTAGGAAGATGAATTTCGGTATCCAAAACTGGCACTTCAAGATCTTTCCATAAAGCTATAGCCCATAGAGTGTATCCGGAATTATCTGTAGGTGCGTGGCGTACTCCTCCTTCGATGCCGAGTATATCAAGATGTCCTCAATGAAGAGTACAACAAAGCGATCTAGGTAAGGTTGGAAGATTATATTTATGAGCCCCATGAACACAGTCAAAGTGTTGGTTTTGTTGAAGGTCATCACTAAGAACTCATAGTGGCCATACCGACATCTGAAGACTATATTCTGTAAATCCTCATCCCGTACCCTGAGCTGATGATAGCCTATTCTGAGGTGTATCTTAAAAAACCATCTATGTATGATCTCAGATATTTTCTTCAGGTATGTTTTTCTTTTATGGTTATTTCTAAGAAAAAGTGGTGTTTTTTGAAATTTCAGGAGTACACGCCATGTACTTTTAAGTACATGCTGTGTACCCAGTTGCCGCTGGTGACCATGTGATGGCTGGGTAACGGCCAAGCACATGGCTGTATGTGGTGAAAAAAAGACCACCTAATGCGGAAGCTGGAAAAATGAAAGTACATGCCATGTAATTCTAATGAACACGTCATGTAATTTTTTTTTTCATTAAACAGACCGGGGTTGTGTCTGACGGACAGAACACACTTCTTCTCGACCTATTTTGTCCAGGAGCATCCATACGGCAACAGATCTTCTCCAAGCCCCAAACTCTCCATCTATTCTCATAATCGACTACTGTCGATTGCGATGGAATCACATCAGCAAGATCTTGTTTCTTCATGAACATCATATTTTGATTTCTTCTCTCTAGCGAGTTATCCTTGGTTGAATGTTTTTAACGTTTTTGTTTATCTACGACGTTTTAGGGAGATTAAAGGCCTGAAGTTCATGTATATCAATTTCACGACGCCGAGGTAGGTGGCTTGTGCCTTTCCGTAGTTAGTCATCGAATTTTATGTGCAAAACTGTCAAATACACAAGAACGAGGTGTTGCGTGTTTATGGTTTTAGCCATATTATTTCATGAAATTCCTTGTTTTTTTGGATAGAGGTTAATTTTAGTGAATAGGTTTAAATTTTCCAGGCTATGGATTTTTGTTCGTGTTTTTTTGACCCTCTGGTCTAGCTTGGCCTATTAGGTTGTAGCTTTCCTTTCCATGCCTAGTATTGTTAGGATGGAGTGATTATTAACTGACATGCTATGATATAATGTAGATTATTTAGACAAGTAGTTCTTGAGGTTTAATTTAGTTTCCATTTACCACTTGTGCATGACTGACTTACATTGGGATGTGGGAACCTGGTGTAGTAGACCATAGGGAGAATTGACATTGAAGTCTTCTCTAGAGTGTCTGTTTACTTTTACGTTGCAAGACCATAGGGGGGATGGATGTAAGTTCTCCCTTAGAGTGTTTGTAGTTTCCTCGATACGATCCACATGGGGAATTGGGCGTTGAGTGCTTCCTCAGAGTTCCAATTAGTTACCGATACAAGACCACATGGGGAATTGATGGTGAGTTCTTCCTCAGTGGGTCTTTGCTAAAGCTGAACCAAAGGGGTTATACTCTATGTATTTCCTAGAGGGTTGCTTGTGTTTATTTTGGTTGAACTAGATGGGTTAGGTTGTGAGTAATTATAAGAGGGTTACCTTCTTTTGATTAGCTACTTACATGATATACGAAAATGAATGCATTTGAAATTGTAGGATTGTTACTATGTGTACTTCCATGTTTACTGCTTTATTTCGTTTATTGCTTGCTAGATATATTCACTAACTATTAGGCACAAGTCTTGGGGTGGTTTTTACTGGGAATAGTCTCACACCCTATTTGGGTCATGCTTTTGGGCCCAAATAGATTATATTGCCGCAGGTATAGATAAGGGAAATCACCCTTCTACTTCAGGTACTTGATTGTTGCGGAGCTGGGGAGCATGAGACCAAGATGAGGTTTGTGATGTTGTGGAGAATTTTATCTGTTTTCTATTGTAATTTGGTTTCGTATTGTATTCCATCATTGTGACTTGTTTGGATACATTCCTAGACATATGTATCATGCATCATATATATATATATATGTGTGTGCTCCAGTTGTTTATTACTTCCAATGCTTACCTATTGCATGTTTTACTTCTTCTTCTACTGATATCTATTTTACTTCCACTCTGTTACTCTTCCAATGAGGGAATAGTTTCCCCACTATCACACCCTAGGACCTCATTGCTAGTCGGAAGACTCTGGCAATCTGAAAAACATGCTTGAGGCCATGTGACCAACTGGGTACGAGGTTCCTCTGGACAACTCCCGGAACTGAGATGTTACAAAGTGGGATTAGAGGAGGTTCTTTTCTTCTTGACATAATATATCGAACCTATAGCTAGGGAAAGATAGGAATAGGTAGTTGGTAATAGGCTATGCTCTAGAGTATCTAACCCGTGTATAGGGAAAGATGCATTGACCTCAGTTTTTGCAATTTTTCTGGTTTTTCAATTTTACAGTTGATATGATTTCACCGTGGGGTGATTCACATGTATTGTACTGTTATAGTTGATATTATGAAGGTCATATTTCTGTTTCAACCTGATAAGATGAGTGTATGCCATATCATGCATCATATCGGAACATTCTAGAGATCACATGTCATGAATTCTTTCTATACCATTTAGGTTGTATTAGCGATTGCATGTTATTGTGATAGATGTTGTGCTAGATATTCATGTTGTTGTGAAAGATTCCTTGATATAATAGATGCTTTTGATAGGGTATTAAATTGTGTAATGTTTTATTTGAATGAACACCAAACTTTGTTTCTTGAGGTGGTATGGGCCCTCATGGACCAGAATTTGGTGGATCATTGTTATGTTATGTTTATATATAACAAACATAAGATTCCAAGAATTTATTCGCAGGGACTATGGACCCTCACAGATCGGAATATGGAACTTTAATGTTCTTTTTAGCGTTTGTATTGGTTACAGAGTAGTTTCTGAGGCTTACTCTCCAGAAGAACCCAGAATACACGGTGTGTAATGATGAATACATGCTATGTGTCATTCTATTCTGGAAGGAACTATCTTTCTTAAGTACACGCCGTGTAGTATCTAACTGTTTCACTGGTTGTGTGGTCAGAGACAGGGGGGTGGGAAATCTTGGTGGGACACGCCGTCTACTAGATGTACACACCATGTTGTGAAAACCATGTGTCCAGCCCTGTGACTAATGACACCAATGGATAAAATGTATGTTATAGAAGATGTGTCATGCATGAACACACCATGTAGTGTAACCCATGTATCCGGCTGTGTAGCGAACAACACGGGATGATGAAATCTTTCTAGTACATGTTGTGTCTGTCATAAATGTGCAGTGTAGAGTCAACCATGTAAAAGCCAGTGTAACTAACTACACAAGTCAGTGAAATCCTTCTAGTACACATCGTGTATGGAACTAACACACCATGTATTCTTGTTTTAGGAGAACCGTGTGGCTTATCCATGTAAGGGAACTCGGTCTTGGGAAGAGGTTTAAAGTACACACCATGTGTTAAGATAACATGCCATGTGTATGGGGTGTTACATGGCCTGTGTTAGAAAAAGTACACACCCATGTGAAGGCGTAAGGGAACACACCATGTAGGCGTGATACCCGTCGTGTACCATTGTTTTGAAAAACAAGAATTATTTCTTTCTCTTGTTCCCTTCTTACGCTTCTATTTTTGAGTCCCAATTAATAATGAACTAAGGTGTGTACTTGACCTTGCAGAGTCATGCCACCGAGATGGCCTCCAGTTATTCTCCAGTTATAGAGTAGTGATCAGACACTAGACATGGCTAGTTGGGGACCACCAAAAGATCCTCCATTTATGCCTGTCTTTGCACCAGCCATAATTCCAGACACAAGTGCTAACACATAGTTCTAAGAAGGCTTTACGAGGTTTATGCAGACTTTCTGAGGAGTACCGCATTCTTCCCTATCTATGGAAGAGTTGACATGGGATTTCTAGTAGCAGCAACCTCCCACCTTCATAGGGGAAGGATGACCACAGCTTGTAGAGTCATGGTAAGAATCCATGCTTTCTATCTTTGAGAATCTAGAGACACCTCCTGAGTGGGGGGTAAATCTCACTACATATATGCTTCGAGATTCTGAAAAGAGATGGTGGGATGTGATCTCACAGGTGGGACACTAGTAGGTTATTTCTTGGGATGAGTTCCAATATGCCTTTTATAAATAATTCAACCCAGAGATATAGAGGGACAATTGATCCCGAGAGTTCATGAGTCTGCTGTAGGGTACTGTTTCTGTTATAGAGTATTCTTAAAACATCACAGAGTTGCAGTGCTTCATGCCTATTCCAGAAGGTGATGAGTTATTTATGGCAAGGAAGTTTGAGTATGGTCTTAGGAACGACATCCAATCTTAGGTGAACATCTTCATATTGACTTCCATCACTTCTATAGTAAACTAGGCACTAATCATAAAGTGAAATCGGTGGAATTATAGAGTGGTGAGCCAGGGCGGTTCAACATCCGGAGTTGGTATCCCTCTTACTGACAGTAGGTAGTTCTGTTGGGAGTCTACCTATGGAGATCGTAGTAGGCGAGATACCTATTTTGGTATCCAATTGATATGCAACTAGTTCAAGAAGAGTAGGCATACATGGCCACATTTCTAAAGAGACCAAGTTGAGTGCTGATATTGCAGCAAGATGGGTCATATTTAGCGTTTCTGTCAGTTTTTCTCACCAGCAGCTGGTGACAGGGGTTCTTCTATGACTCTTTATTCATGAGCAACACCTCTAGTTTCTTATCTTCATTGGAAATGGAGTTCTTCCGATCGTTCAGGTCAAGGTGTAGGTCACGGTCATGGTAGCCATTCGGCATGCTTTTAGTGACAACATGGTGGATCAGCTCAGGGTGGTCAGAGAGGGTTACATGGCCGCGATATATGATAGACTTTTGTAGTGAAGTAGACCCAGCAAGATAAGGATCCTAGACCCTTTACAGTTTTAGGTACGATCCTCGTTTCCCCCATTTTAGCTTATTCCCTTTGCAATATAGGGGCTTCCATTATCTTTACATCTTTGAGGTTTTTTAGATCATTGGGATCTCTATCTTTTCTTATGTTGATATCTTGACACTCAACAGACCATTGGGGAAAATAACAACTAGTGTATGTTAGTGTAAGGAGTTCCCTCTAGAGGTTGGTGGGCGACACTTTTTATGGGACCTTTATGTCATTGAGAAGAAAGGCTATGATTTCATTCTTGGTATGGATTGGTTAGTTTCCTTCCAGGATATTGTGGATTTATATCATCATAGGGTGACTTTAACATCATTGTAGGGTGGATCGATTCTTCATAAGGGTGAATGGGATGTCCAAGCGAGTAGAGTGGGACCTAAGCATCCTGGGTTGGGAGAAGTTATAATCCAGTTTTCTAGTCTATATCTAGATGACTAGGGGACTACACAGATGGAATTTCCTCCAGTGGTGGATCAATTCAGAGATGTCTTTCCAGAGGACTTTTTAGGATTTCATCTGGAGTGAGAGGTGGAGTTTTCTATTGAGCTTGTGCAGGAGTGGCACTGATCTCTATTCCTCTTCACAAGATGGCTACAATAGAGCTGGAGGAGCTCAAGAATTTGTTTGTGGAGTTGCAGGTAATGGGTTTCATCTGACCCAGTACTTATCCTTGGGGTTCTCATGTCTAGTTTGCAAAGAAGGTGGATGGTACCCTTAAAAATTGTGAGGATTATTAGAAGTTGAACCAGTTGACTGTCAAGAACCGATATCCCTTAGCAAGGAATGATGATCTATTTGACCAACTTCGAGGATCCTGGTTGTTCTCAAAGATTTATTTGAGGTCCAAATACCATCAGTTGTGCATTAGACCGTCATATGTACCTATTACATCTTTTTAGAGCAGGTATGGTCTCTACAATAATGTGGTTATGCCGTTCAGTCTCACAAACGTGCCTGCAGTTTTCATTGAACTAATGAACCGAGTGTTCCATCTATACTTGGATTCTTTCATGGTAGTCATTGTGGACGATACCTTGGTGTAATCTCACACTCGACATGAACACGTCACACATCTTGGGATAATTTTGAGTACACTGAGAGAGCATCACATATTTGTTATGTTCTTAGAATTTCACTTTTGGATGAACCAGATTCACTTCTTGGGTCATGTTATCTCAGAGACATGTGTATCAATTGACCTAGAGAAAGTGAGAGTAGTACTTTCTTGAAAGAAGCCGAATAATGTCTTTAAGGTACTGAGTTTTATAGGGCTGTATGGTTACTATAGGTGTTTTATACAGAACTTTTCATGCTTAGCAGCACCACTGATGAGCCAGACTAAGAAAGGTGAAAAATACTTGTGGTCAGAATCTTGCGAGTCAGCCATTCAAGAGTTGAAAGGGAGGTTGACTCCATCATAGATACTAGTATTTCCATAGCCAGACAAGAGCTATATTGTATACTGTGATGCATCAGGTATTAGGTTGGGAGTAGTGCTTTTGCAGGGAGAAGGGTTCGTTGCACATGGTTCTCGGTAGTTGTGGCCAGTTGAGAGGAATTACCTAATGCACGATCTCGAGCTGGCTGTTGTTGTTCATGATTTACGCAGTTGGAGAAATTATCTTCTTGGAGGGAATTTTGTGGTTTTCACCGACCACAAAAGTCTCAAGTATATCTTCATTCAACAAGATCATAATTTTAGATAGTGAAGGTGGGTTGAGTACCTTCAGTCTTTTGAATTTGAGCTTTCCTACATGCCTCATAATGGAAAAAGAGTGGTTGATGTGTTGAGTAGGAGAACTCAGATACAGGCAGTTTAGGAGGCTAGCATTGAGTGGAATCTTATTGAACTGTTCTATGAAATGCATTTGGAGGTTCACGACAGACCGTGGAAAACATTTCTATCTTTTGTAGCTATTACCTCTACTCTTTTTCTTCGACTGAGAATGAGGCAACAATCAGATTCCGAAGACCTAGTACTATTAGAGAGTGTTTCAGGAGAGGACCATATTCTAGGACGGACAGTAGGTGAGGATGAGATCTTTCATTTTCATGGATGTGTGTGGGTGCCCACAAGCATACATGAAGTGCTGATACAAGACATTCATTCCTCAGTTTGGGCAGTTCATCCTGGTGTCACCAAGATGTATCGAGATCTGCACCATTAGTATTGGTGGAAAGGTATGAAGGGGGATGTTGATGGTTTTGTCATGAAGTGTTCCACCTGTCAGCAGGTGAAGGTAGATCATCAGTGACGAGCAGATCTTTTAAAGCAGTTACCCATTCCCGAGTGGAAGTGGAATGATGTCGCGATGGATTTTGTGACAGGTTTCCTGAGGTCACTATGACGGAATGATACCGTTTGTGTTTTCATTGACAGACTCACAAAGGTTTCTCAATTCTTTGCGATCAAAGAGACCATCAGTGTTGATGAGCTGGTAAGGTTATACATCTGAGATATTGTGCATTTACCTGGAGTCTCACACTCCATTGTTTTAGATTGGAATGCTTGTCTTACTTCTCGGGTCTGGCAGGGACTTTAGAGGGATTTGTGTATACAGGTAATTCTGAGTACAACATACCATCCCCAGATAGATGGCCAGTCTAAGCATACAATTCAGGTGCTTGAGGACATGTTTCGAGCAAGTATCCTAGATTTTGGAGGTTCATGGGAGAAGCACATACCTCTTGTGGAGTTTTCTTACAATAAAAGTTTTCAAGCAACTATTCAGTTGGAATCTTATAAAGCCTTGTACGGTAGGCCATGTCGATCACCCTTATTCTGAATGGAGGTAGGAGAGGCATCTTTGTTAGGACTTCCTCTTGTCCAGGATACCACATAGCTGATAGAGTTGATTCGAAAGAGGATGGATACTATACACGCACGACAGAAGTCTTATGTTGATCGACGGAGATGATCTCTGGAGTTCAGGGTCAGAGATCAGATTTTACGGCATTTCACATTGAGGATGGGACACAAGAGGATTAGGAGATAGGGTAAGCTTTCTCCGAGGTACTTCGGTCCATTTGAGGTGTTGGAGAGAGTTTGTACGATTGTGTATTGGCTGCAGTTACCTCAGAGGTACCAAGCTACACACGATGTATTCCATGTTTCTAATCATTGATGTTACTTCTCATAATCATATCATGTTTTCCATCCTGAAGAGGTTGAGTTAGATGTGGTCGCATCCTTTGAGGATCATCCTACCCAGATTGTTGATAGAAGTGAGAAGGTTCTCCGTGGCTGGTTAGTTCCTCTGGTATGAGTGCTATGGCAGCACAGGCGTGTATATGACAAGACTTGGGAGAGGGAGGCCGATGTATAATCACTGTGGCCGAAGATGTTTGAGGTTTTATTCTTCTATGACACCTTGCTTGGGAAATTCAGAGACAAATTTATTTAAGGGGGGGAAGGTTTCAAAAACTGATATATTCATTTCAGTTATGTTTTTCTTTTCTGGTTGTTTTATAGAAAAAGAGAAGTTTCTTGAAATTTTATGAGTATACACCGTGTACTTTTAAGTATACACTGTGTACCTGGTTACCACTGGTGACAGTGTGCTAACCGTGTAACAGCCAAGAACATGGCCATCTGTGGTGACCTGGAGACCACCTAAAGAGGAGGCTAGAAAAGGTAAGTACATGCCATGTACTTCTAATGAACATGTCGTGTACTTTCTTTATTTCTTTAAAACGACCAATGTCACATCTGACAGAAAGAACACACTTCATCTCGACCTATTTCATCTAGGAGTGTCCGTACGACCACAGATCTTCTTTGAGCCCCCAACTCGTTGTCCGTTCTCTGAATAGACTACTATCGATTCCTTTGGAAACACATCGATGAGTTCTCCATTCTTCTTGAACATCAACTCTTGATTTATCCTCTATTGTGAGTTATCCTTGGTTGAACATTTTTAATGTTTTTGTATATATATATGAAATTATATGGAAATTCACGTCCCTAATTTCACGTATATTGATCTCATGCTGCCGAGGTAGGTGGTTTGTTCCTTTTCGTAGTTAGAATTTGAATTTTATGTGTAATAGTGCCCAATACCCATGAACGAGGTATTGCATGTTTATGGTTTTAGTCGTGTTATTACCTGCTATGACTTGTTTGTTTGGATAGAGGTTAATTTTTGTGAATAGGTCTAACATTACTAGGCTATGGATTTTTCCCATGTTTTCTTGTTTTTGTACGCTTGGTTAAGCATTTCCTGTTAGGATGCTGCTTTTATTTCCATGCCTAGTATTGTTAGGATTGAGTGATTATTATCTGACATGCTATGATATACTGTAGATTATTTATCCAAGTATTTCTTGTAGTTTACTATGGCTTCCATGTATCATTTTTGCATTAATGACTTACAAAGGGTTGTGGGAACCTGGTGTAGGTGACCATATGGAGAATTGATGTTGAGGGCTTCTCCAGAGCGACTTTTTACTTTTACGTTGTGAGACAATAGGGGGATGGATGTAAGTCCTCCCTCAGAGTGTATGTAGTTTCCTTGATATAGGCCACAGGGGGAATTGGACGTTGAGTTCTTCCTCAAAATTCCTATTAGTTACCGATACGAGACCACACGGGGAATTGGGGGTGAGTGCTTCCTCATAGTGTCTTTATTAAAGTTGAATGAGAGGGGTTAGACTATGTGTACTTACCAAAGGGTTTCCTGTGTTTGTTTTGGTTGAACCAAAGGGGTTAGTCTATGAGTACATTCCCTATGGTTGCCTTATTTTTATTAGCTGCTTAGTTGATATATGATAATGAATTCTTTTGAAATTGTAGGATTGTTACTATGTGAACTTCCTTGTTTACTGCTTCATTTTAATTATTGTCGGCTATATATATTCACTGACTATTTGGCACAGATCATTGGGTGGTTGCCTAGTGGGATTAGTCTGAAACCCTATTTGGGTCATGTTTCTGGGCCCAAATATATTATATTGCTGGAGGTATAGATAAGGGAAATCACCTTTCTACTTCAGGTACTTGATTGCTACGGAGTTGGGGAGCATGAGACCAAGTTGAGGCTTGGGATGCTGTGGATAATTTTATCTGTTTTATATTGTACTTTTCTATAGTATTTTATTACAACATAGTGAGTTGTCTGGATGATTTCCTAGACATACTTATCAGGCATCATATATATGTGTGTGTTCTCCAATTGTTTAATACTTCTCATGTTTACCTATTGCATGCTTTACTACTTCACCTATTGCTATCTGTTTTACTTCGATTGTGTTACTCTACCGATGAGGGAATTGTCTTCCCAATACCATACCCAAGGCCCTCACTGCTTGTCGGAAGCCTTGGGAATTCAGGGAAGTTCTCTTGAGGCCATGTGACCAACCGCGTACAGGGAACCTTTGGGCAGCTCCCGGAACTGGGACGTTACAATCGATCTACCTTCAGCTGGTCGAAGAGATCATCAATCCTTGAGAGTGGATAATTTTTCTTCACAATCTCTTTGTTTAGAAGCTGATAGTACACAAAAATCCTCAGACTCCCATCCACCTTCTTTGAAAACAAAATAATGGATGCCCATGGAGAAACACTGGGCCTTATGAACCCCTTCCTCTACAATTCCTCTACTATACCGACAACTCACATAGATCCTTGGGAGTCATCCAATATAATGGAGTAGATATCAGTGTCATCTCGGGGTACATGGCGATGTATAAGTATACCTCTATACTAGGAGGTAGTCTCAGAACATCATCATTAAAGACATCAACACACTGGTCCACCACTACAGGATTACTCGGACTCTTCAAATCAACTGCTCCATGGGTAAGGCTATCCAACTGATTAGTGATCAGCTGAAAACTCCTCAACTAAATTCCATCCTGAGCTACAAAGTTTCCATTCTCACCATTTAATAAAAACCTGATACCATCCTCACGAACACATGAAACTTTTCTCCTAAAACCTTCAATCTAAGAATAGAATGTGGATAGCCATTCCATACCGAAGATGACATCGTATGGCATCGATGCTGCTACTAGGAGATCCTAGATAAATCTATTGCTTCATAATGTGAGCTCTCACTGTCAGCACCATTGTATAATCATCAAATCATCTCTCGTTGGAGTATCTAATCCCAATGATCGATCCAACAGATCCATCAGAATCTATAAGCTCCGAATGAGTGTCATGAAAATAAAAACGTTACTGGTACCTATGTCTATAATAACTGTAGATATGGTGGAATAGACATAGATCATACTTATAATCATCTCTGGAGTACCATGGTCATAGGCCTCTTCCACCTGAAGCTGAGCTCACCCCTGTCGACCTTCTCCCTGTGGTTGGGGTGGATCACCTGGGGGGTGGTTGTATAACCTCAAATTGTCTTTCCCCACCTACTGCATAACCTGCTCCTCTACCATGTATACCTCCCAATAGACCCCCTCATTTGAACCTCATCCATTTCCTAATCAGTCCCTTGGTCATCTGATGATTGTCGATGTGGGGAGTTGGACCGTCGCGATCCATGTGTCCCTATCCGCCACTAGAGTTACATGATATAATCCTCAGAAAACCTCCTCTAACTCGTGATCTCTACACCTCCAAACCTATGAATTGGGGGCATCCACCAGAAGGTCTGGCTTTCTTGGACCTCTATGTTATCTGCACACTGCCTACTACAGATGACTCAAATACCTATTTCCTGGTGGTGGCTCTCACCATTGGTGCCTACTAAGCTAAAAATATCTCCACCAATAATGCTCTCTCGATCACTCTAGCCTACGTCGGGATATGTAGTGGTATCATCGATGATCTGGTCTCTTGTTGGAGCCCCTACTCAAAGATCTAGGTCCGGAAGAATGGGTCCCTTACCATGTCGGTAGAGTAGTGTGAGAGTTCAGTGAATCATTCTAAGTATTGAGCCACTGATAGGTTGCACTACTGTAAGTGCAGATGCTCCTGGATACGCACAAATAAAAAATTCACTGGTAGAAACATTTCCCAGAAGAGGGTTCCAAAGAGAAAATAAGAGAGTGTTGTCTCCTCTTGCATTTGCAGTGTCAAACTCCACCATCTCCCTACTGTGCCCTAGAATATACTAGAATCAAGGATCACCATCTGCCATGCTGGAATCTCAACTAAGTGAAAACCCCATACCCTAGAATCCAACCAGTCCTCAGTTTCTTGGGGATATGTCTCACCTCAAAACCTCATAGGCCTCTATCTCTGGAACTCGGAAAAAATGCTCAGTCAGCGTGCATGGCCTGCCAGTGGGGATCGTGGAAACTACTACCCTTCGAGTGGTGTTACTGTTGGTACACCACCTAAAGGTTCTGACATATTAAGAGGGCCCTACAGTAAATCTTTATCACTCAGTGGGCCCTCATTGTGTACTCTCTCTAGAATCCGGGATGGTTTTCTATGCAGTGACATCCTGAAGAAACAGATATTCCATGGTCAATAAGTTATACCTGGTGAGCTGACATAAAAGAGATCAAAAGGTAAAATATTTCCAAAACACATGCAATTAGTGTTTTCGTGCACCGAGTTGGAAATCAGAATTCAGGGTCTTGGTGTATGGACACATTGACCACTGCACCAACACTGGACTCCCTGAACTAAAAAGCACCCATAAAACACTTAACACTATTTCTCCATTGGAAAGATCAGAGTCCAATTTCTTCGGTAGAATCGACTCCTCAGATACCACTTTATCACGACCTCTCCCCCGGGGCCTATGACGTGACTACCCCAAGCCTGCCATCCATATGTCAAGGGTTGGATATTTTCACCAGAATGGTATATCCCTAAAACAGGAAGGCATTGCCTTGAAACATGTATGAAAATATAGTTCCAGAACAAAACTAAATGAAACCACGGAGCAAAACTGCAGTAGTAAATGTGGGTACTGAAAGTAAATGGTCCAGAATAAAATCCCAACTGAATGATACAACTACAACTGAAAACTTGAAAACAAATCTTGAGATCTTCAACCATGTATCCTTTCTGAAGGGTAGGACAACTCATCTTTACAACTCTCAATGTCAACCAGTCACCTTTGTGTACCGCCTGGTCTTGGCTCTTATAGTCTCAGTTGAGCTTCTCATCATCTGCACAGTACAAAATAAGGTGCGGGCAAAGCCCGTGCAAGGGTGAGTATAATAATACCTAGTAGGGACCCCAAGACCCCCTAAGGTCTCTCATAATTCCACAAAGGAAAACCAAAAATCATGATCTCAATCACAAAGCCCAAAGAAAAAGACTCATCTCAATATAGATTTAACGTAAGTATAGAAATACAGATGATTAGTCATAAATCTTGATCATATTATTTTTTCAAGGGTAATGTTGGTGATCTACATAGTATCCCTTGGTGCAGATCCACACAGGATCGCTAGTTGTTGATCCACAGAAGATCGTTAAGTGATAATCCCCCCTAGATCGCTAGGTTATGATCCACACAGGATCGCTAGGTGCTGATCCACACAGGATCACAAGGTGCTGATCCACGCAGTATCGTTATGTGTTGATCGACACAGGATCTCTAGGTTCTGATCCACACAGGAGCGCTAGGTGTTGATCCACACAGGATCACTATTCATTCTTCACATCTCAGATAACCACTAGATTCTCGAACGTAGTATGATTGATTATGGGAGTATCCACTCCTCCAGCCAACAACCGTACATCAAAGAGAACTAAGTTCAACGAATAAGTAACCCAATGATCCATCATGTATTAAGGGTTCTAACGTAGTAGACGACACATCAATCAGACGCTCGGTCTGAGATTTATAGGCATTTTAGTGATGGGGGTCCATTTGGATTCAGGTACAATCCAACCCGACCATAATCCAACTTTCTCTATAACATAGGTGGAGTGTCTCAAAAGTACCATCTCATTACAAGTACTCCAGTGCCATAGACGGTTCGTCAAATGGATGTTTGGTTTGTGAGATATGACCTTTTAAGCATATCTAGGCCAAAATGGGTCAAATTATAGACCGACCGGGCCTGGCCGACCCGACCTCGTTCCGGACGACCCAACCGAGTCCGACCTGAACTGATTGGGTTAGCCCTTGGCGAGCTAGGCCCACTGGGCAACAGACCGGCTCGACCCTCCTCGGCTAAGTGCGGTCCTCCAGCCGGGAGACTGCGTATGGGTCACTCCCCCTTCCTGAACAAAAAAGATATTCGATATGAGTAACTGGTGGCACCAACTCGGCTGGCAACGGGACCTGCGGGGTATGGGTCCCCTTCATCGTGCCTTCGATGCGATGACCACCACCACAACATGCGACGACGCTCTGCTCTATCCCAACGCGGCCAAACGAGAGCCGGCCGCCCCCTTCGGTCTGCCTCAACACTATGTGACATCACCCTTCCACAACGGCAAGTGGTTTCCAGCCGCCACCCTCATCCTCCAGCAGTCGGTGCCATCACATCTTCCATGGGGCTCCGATGATGCTCCAGAGCTCTGTTTCCACTTCCGTTTGTGCCTATGGGCCTCCCGAGATGCCATCGTCGTTGCGTGCTACTCGGTTTCATGGTTATGTAATGTTCATAAATATTCCCTTGAAAACATAATGATAAATCAAACGGCTGAGGGCTGGGCCTTGTTCATTTGGCCCGCGCCCTCCTCGTTATCATCATAACATGGCTGAGATTAATTCATCTTCAAACACTTAGAATTAATCAAGAAAAAACCCACAGAATTAATGAAGACAAAACCCCCTACATCGTAAATGGAGGTGACATCATGGTCATGGAGGGAGAAGAGTCCTAACTTGATGAAGCCACCGACATTCATCAATCCCAGATCATTGTTGTCCATGGTTCCGTTCTTCATTGGTGGAAGATTCCATAGTACTTTTCCAGAGGTTCCTCGTTTGATGAAACTCTGTCAAAACCCCCCAACCTGATCTATTTTTAAATAGAGGGGGATACTGATTAACACATCAAAATAATTAATGAGGTTCATTAATGAGTTTTTAATTAATGAAATTCTTAATTCCCAACCGTGTGGTTACTCAACTGAAGAGTCAAGACATTAGATGGCTTGACAACCCATCGGTCCCACCACCACGGCTAAAAAGATGGTAGGATAATAAAATAATAATTTTTTTTATTTTATTATTTCTTTAAAAGTCACAAAAACTAACTTTTTCTCTCGACCTACTACTTTCAAAATTAAACTTCCCTTAAGAGAATTTTGGCACTGTGGATTCAATGGTTCCCTCAAATTTTCAACCTGAGCACCGGTTCAAAAGATAAAAAACACTTCCCACACATTTACTAAATGTACCTTAAAAAAGTTGAAAATTCTATTCTGGGCACACTGGGCCTTGGAATCAAGTGCTGTCAATTTTTACAGACTTGTAATAATCCAAAATAATTTAAAAGAAAATTATATTGAATTTTCATTTCTTTACACTCATCCTTTTTATCGACCTAGAATGTCATAGATCTACAAAAAAGTAAAAAATTTACAACCTCAAATAACTCGAGAGAGAGATAGAGAGAGAGAGAGAGAGATAGAGAGAAGAAATCCGGAAGAGGGGCTCTAGAAGAAGGATGGGCTCACCACTGGGATTCCAACACACCCACCGGAGATCGAATCTGACCTTGCATGGATAAATGGTGGCTCAGAGAAGAATCATCACACTAGGTCACTCATGGAAGAACCAAGGCGAGAAGAAGATGAATATGGAGATTATACACGAACCTGGTCCATTTAATCAAATAAAAAAAGTACACAATGTTTTCATTTAATGTATATACCATGTACATTCCAAAAACATCCCCCGCTTTAGGCGGTCTCTAGGTCACCTCACATGACCATGTCTCGGTTGTTACATTCCCAAGACACGGCTGTACACAGTAATAGGGATCACAACGTGTACTCCTAGGTACACATCATGTACTTATAAAATGTTGAAATTCTCCCCTTTTTCTAATAAACACTAAAAAACAAGATCCATACCTGAAAAGAATATCTGGATTCTTACTATTAATAATCAATCATGATCCATGATAAAATATAAAAATCATAAGACTTGCGTTTGTGGTATCCACAGAGGGATATAAAATTAATTTTTATAGTAACATATCACTATAAACACTATATTATTGGAAATATTACCATATTGGATTGGGTTCACTCCCCATTGAATTATTTTCTTTTTCAACGATCACTACCATGATTATCATAGTGGATATAGTCCCTTGATAAACTTGGTTCACTCCCTATTATACTTCATATAATCTCATTAGATAACATAATTTACAAAATTAATTAGAAGAATATACATTTTAAATCCCACATAACACAAAATGGAAAACATACATCATTTTTATATAATATAAAAAAAATAGTAATCATAGAAAAACATAGGGAAATGTAATTGGTTTCAAACAAATATCATCATTACTTAATTAACCCATGTCAAAGTGATTTTATTTATTGAATAATCATCAAAACAACATCATTGTAATCCATCCAAAGAGAGAACCTAGATGGTTTCATTAAAAATTATCTCTTATGGAGTATAAGTTGTATCAAAGGATATTTTCAAAGTTTAAAAGAACCTTTAAATTATAATTGAAAATTTCTTTTAAAATGAAGTAAAATAATCATTTTCTTTTGCATCTTTAAAAACTAAGAGTTTACCTAATATAGTGAAAAATATTTTCACTAATAATAACCATGAAAACTTGTAATAGAATCTTAAAATAAATTAGTGGTCATGATGGTGGTTAAATATATTCATATAGGAAATATTTAAACAAATATTCATTTCAAACTTTTTAAAAAAAGTCAAATATAGATTATTGAGAAAAAAATATAAAAATATCTTTTTGAAAACATTGATGAGAAAGTAAAATAATGTCAAATTTCAATTTTAAAAATAACTAGATCATATAAAAACATAATTGGAATAAATTTTAAATATCAAGGATGTGGGAAAAAATTGCAGTCACCAAAGTGGATAAATATGCTCACATTTTCTTAAAACAATTCTCGATTATTGTATGTACCCACGACAGGTTAATGAAAGGAAAAAATTAAAACCATAGAAATAACTATAGGGTAGGAAAATATATGGGGTTTTAATGATAAGGATAATTTAATTTTCCTTAATGGAAATTTAATATAGACAATCCCATAAAGAAATTCGATTGTGGTATAAACACTTACCGCTTTGGTAACTTTTGAATCACAAACACCAAGAAAGAATGAAATTTTATTGGAAAAATAATTATAATTAATATAAATAGACTAATAATAAGATATATCATAGATGGATTATTTTCACCATATAAACACAAATAGGTTCATAATATGGAACATGTTTCAACAGAACAATATTTAAAAGAAGAACCCTTACCCCAACTCTTGACATTATTTGTGAACACTCATAGCCTACTGTATAAAAAATTATATATATTATAAATCTTTTAAAAAAATATTAATGATTATATTAGTATATAAAGTTGAATTATAATTTATAATTACCCATGCATTAATAATTCTTCAATAAAATTGTTATTTGGGTGAAACATGATTTGTTTTCCATGCATGCTTCAGTTTGATAGTTCTAGTCCTTGTAAATTGGTAATGGATTCATCATATCAAAAATATAAATCATGATTTAAATAACATATTTAATCATTATAATTAATTTTAAAACCATAAATATAGTTTGGGGATGAGAAATGAATTATATCACTTCGTAGAGATGGTAGTTCATACATGTAGAGAAATAATGTTTCTTTTTTTAAATGATTGGAGTAAAAGAAAGATAAATAATAATTAAAAATTTTAGAATAAAAATTATATCATAAACATCATATATATTAATTAAAAATATATATATCTCTATCTGTGTTAATTTTAAATGAAAAATGAATCACATCGCTTTGTGGAGGTGGTAGGAATGCATACAAAGGAGTAATGTTACCATTTCTAATGGACGAGAGAGTAAGAATATAGAAAATAATTTTTCCATTAAATGATAATAAATATTTTATATGAATAATATATATATATATATTAAATAAATTTTAATAACCATGCATTAGAGACACCGATGGAAAATGAAACACATCGCTTTGTGGAAGTGGAAGTCCACATTGACACCGAAGAGATGATTTCATTTCCCATAGGATGAAAAAGGAGAAACAAATGGGTGAACCTAAATATTAATACCAATTTTCATTTTTAATTTAATTATGATATTATAAAACTATTTTTATGAAAGGTTTCAATGAGGTAAAAGTATAAATAAAGTTGAAATAACTCGGTTAAGAGTTATACATCTTCTTTGGAAAACCTCATTTGGCATACACCTTAAGACTTATACGTTTGTATTTTGGTGAGACTAAGAACTCCAGGTTGTGGGGATTATGGTTTATATGTTATTTTTATTTATATTTGTTGATATAAAGGTTTCATGTGGTGTGTAGAAGTGACAAGAGGTGTTTCCTTTTATAAGAGATGGGAGTAACATACTTGTAATTATTCTTAACATTTAAATTTTATAAATGTCTTAATCTAGGTACAGTTGAATTAAAAAATTTAAAATTAGAAGATAATTTGATAAATTTAAAAATAAAAAAATCTAATTAGAATTAATATATGAATTTGTGACCTTTTCAAAAATGTTTAACCCTAATTAACCTATTTTACCCTTTTATTATAGTGAAAACATTTTTAATAAGGTTACTATCCATAATGACCAAAAATGAAATTGAAAACATTAATAAATTTTCATATAAAGATTAAAAATATGAAATCAATTATTCATGATTAAATTAATATAATTTAAGAAATTAATTCCTAAATAATTTCACAAAAGATGATGAAAAACATTAAAAATTTTATTCTCAAGAATAAAAAATGAGCGTATGTCGAGATAATATAAAATAATGATTCTAATGGAATTAATTAGATTATGTAAAATAAAATTAATCTAATTTTACCTTAAAACAAATATAAATTTTATAATACAATTTCAATTACCCTTTTTAATGAAATCAAATGGATTTTTTTTTTGTAAAAATCCGTATTTTTACTATTTGTTCCAAAATCATTCTTTTCAGAAAAATCAAAAAAATAAATAAATAAAAGATAATTTTGAAATGATGATGTAAAAACATATAAGTATATTTAAAATAAAAAGTTTATAAGATTCAATAATTAATTATCAAATCATCACTTAGAATTTATTCGAAACATTTTTTTAGGAAAATTATTTTTTGAAGCATAAAATAACTTATTATAATTCCACAATTAGTAACCACAATTAAATGAATTATAATAAATTTTTATAGATATAATATATTATTTTAATTAGAATCACTTATGAATAGTCATTTTTTAATCTATTAACATTGACATATATTATGAACATAAAATTATATTGAGGAATAATACCTCTGTTACCTTTAGAATAATTTTTCTTCATTTCTAACCAATTGATAATAAATATAGATTTGAGTATTTATTCTATTTGGGAAAATATTACTCCATATATTTAAATAGTATACCGTGGTTTTTCTATGTTCATGTTCGCATATAAATCTAGATTTCAAACACCTTGAATTTTAAGAAATAAATATATGTTAAAAAAAATTAAGGTGTTACATTCTACACCCTTATAAGAATTTCAATGTTTAACTATTGTTGCTCTGATATAAAATGATGAGAATACTTCTACCTCATCACATCCTCATGTTCCCATGTATGTAACTCATATTTATGGTTTGACTATAAATGTTTGACCAAGTGAGTAATCTTGTTTCATATAACATTCTCTCTTCGAACAATAATATCCATTATTTGTTCCTGATAAGAAAGATCATGCTCTAGTATTTTGACCTCTTTGTTTATTAAATTTTAAATTTCAAGTATCTACTTACTCAATAGTGATACATGGAACACATAAATATCTTAAGTGATATTCAGTGGAAGTGCTATGTGGTAATCCACTATCATGTAACTATTAATAATTTCATAAGGGAATATATATCTAGGGTCAAACATTCCATTATTTAGAAATATCAAAACCTTATTATAAGGTTATATTTATTAGAATTCCTCATCACCTACATTGATCTCTAGATTGTTGAGTCAATAAGGTTTTTCTTAAATCTTTTCCATTCCCTCATACACAGGGGAGATTGTCGAGTCAATAAAATTTGCTTATGACATTACCATTCCTTCTTGTTTTTAAAATCACAAAGACATTATATTAAGGAAAATTTCATTCTACCCTGTGTTTTACTTTTATAAGTAATATTTTCCTTCCCTATAGAAATTTATCCTTACCATGTTTTTCATTTTTTCTAAGAATAAAATTCGGTTTAGTATTTGAAACCTCAGAATCGTATAATAATTTTATATAGAGCATTATATTTTCAGGATCCAAATTCAGGTTTTGAGTTCTCTGAATTCAAACTTCGAACTCATCTGAGTTCTAACTCTGAGTTCTTTGAATTCAGACTCTGATCTCTTCTGAATTCTGACTATGAGTTCTCTGAATTCAGACTCCAAACTCTTTTGAGTTTTGACTCCGAGTTCTCTAAAGTCAGACTCTGAAGTCTTCTAAATTCTGAATTCGAGTTATCTAAATTTAGAATCTGAACTTTTCTGAGTTCTGAATCCAAGTTCTCCGAATTGAGACTCTGAACTCTTATGAGTTCTGACTACATGTTTTCGGAATTCAGACTCTGAACTCTTATGAGTTCTGACTTCGAAATCTCTGAATTCATACTCTAAACTCATATGAGTTGAGACTCCATATTCTTATGAATCCCGATTCCAAATTTCCATGACATTCAGACTCCAGAATTCTATAGAATTCAGGTTCTGAATTCCATGGAAAACAAAATCAGAATATCCTTGTATTATAGATATAGAATGTATTTTTTGTTAGACTCCAAACATTTTTTTTCTTACCCTCTGAAAAATGAATTTTCTTAAGTAAAGATATTTTTTCTTACTCATGTTTTGATTATAAAATGATATTGTGAATTCAGTTACAAACTAACTATTGTTTGAGTGACACATTTACATGTCCCTCTGAAATTCGAGGAAAAATATGATTGTTTGAGGAGGGATCTGACCATTGAAGTCGTGCCCATAATTAAGAGCTCTTTTGAATGAGCTCAAAACTTTTGAAGAACTTTGACAACATTTCTTACATTCTATTGAAGGTACTTCTAGAGAGCGGCTCTTATAAACTCTTAGGATTCGTGAAAAAAGTTAGAATGGCTTGTTCAAACTTTTCTTTGTGCATATTTTCTTTTTGTAGAGGTGCGATTTCCTTGAAATCAGAGACTTCAGTATGTGAAGTCAGAGGTGCCAATTTCCTTACAAATCGAGGGCTTGTGGGGATAGCAATACATATACTGATCTTTAGATTGAGAGCATACCTGGGTTTGGGTAAGATATAATTTCTTGAAAGTATAAATCAAGGGACCTTTATCAAGGGTCGTTGGATACCCTTCTCTTTGGGTTAAAAGAGTTACTACTTGTTTCTTGTTGTGTTTCAATTTTTTTTCCTACTGTAATTTTAGTTGTTGAGGAAAGTATAACTTTCTTATACTTCCTTAAACTTGTACTCTGATTATAAAGGATTATATAAGCATTAAGGTAGAATCTTAGTCATTGTAAAAAAAATTTGATTTTCATTTCTGGAATCACTTTTCTGGAATCAAGCAAGTCATTAGAGCATAGAGGTGTTGTGAATTTTGTTTATGTAGAATTTCCTTAAGGATTTTTAAAGTATACAATTTACCCCCCTCTTGTATATTGAGTATCTACATCATAGTTTGATACTATAATTAGTATCATATATATCACACTATCAATCCAACAATTGGTATCAGAGGAGGTGACCATGAATCCTGGACCAATCTAACAATTGGCTTCAGAGTTTTGGTCAAATCTGGATTAATCTCACAATAAGATTTAGAAGAGAAATCCTCTTAATCACTTTTTCAGAATCATATTTTCGGACTCATAATGTTCAGATTCATTTTTTCTTTGAGACACTTTATTTCTATTTTCCTTGCTTAGGATATTTTCTTTTTTTATAAACTTATATTACTAACAAGTTTGTGTGACATGAATTTCCTTAAGATGACATGTTTAAATGTTGGTTCTATCGACAATCTAAATCTTATCAAACCTCTTATTTTTTATGGAAATGATTATGAGTATTGGAGAGATAGGATGGATACTTTTGTTATGAACACTGGAGTTGATAACTACCTAATGATGACAGGAGACTATAATATTCCTAATAAGGAATTGAGAACTTTTACTAATTAGCAGAAATCAGAATATCAAGAAATTTCAAAGTCATAAATACATTGCTATGTTCCATGAATAAGAAAATCTATAGTCAAATATCTTCATGTGAAGCTGAAAAAAATATTTGGAATAAACTTGAAGTTACACATTTTGGTACTTCCAAAGTTATAGAGATAAGAAGAGATATTTTGAGAGATGAATACCATGGCTTTAAATTTCCTTATAGAGAACCTATAAGCAAAGTTTAGTAAAGTTTTATGACTATCATGAATAACTTATAGTCTATGGGAGAAAATGGTTTGGATGATGATGCCATTTTAGATAAGATCATTGATATCATTCCAAATGAGTGGGATTCCAAGAGGACAACAACTGATGAGAACAAAAAGGTTACCCAGATTTCCTTAGATGAGCTGTTTGGAGCTCTTCTTCAGCATAAGACTAGAATGAAGAGAGATACTAATAATGTTAAAAAGAATAATGGGAATGGGGGAGTTTCCTTTACAACTACTTCTAAACATATGAAATCCAAGACTCCAGAAAGATTAAGTAGACTAACTTCAAAGAAAGTTAGTATTCAGTCAGAATCTAGTGATACAGAAAAGTCAGAAAATGAATTAGCTAATCTTGCTCAGAGAATGAACAAGATAGTAGTTAAAAAAATATCAAAATAAGTACAAGAAGAGAGAATAAAAAGATAAGAAATATGGTGACGTTACTTGTTATGAATGTAGAAGAATAGGTCATATTATACCTAATTTACCTTTATTAAAACAGAAAAAAATAGAAGGAAATGAATTCAGAAAGAAACAAGAAGAAGTTCTATCGGTCGAAGCACAAGAAAAGTCTTAAAGAAAATTAAATTTGGAGTGATAGATGTGGAGACTCTTTGGGAAGTGTATCTTCTGAATATGAATCATCATTACAAAAAAATATTCTTTTCATTTCTATTACTTCTTTCCCTAATACATGTCTTATGGCCAAGGTACGCTCTACCGAAGCTTTAAAAAATATATCTTGTGATAAGAATTACTATTCTGGAGATATTACTTCTAATGAAGATACTTGATCTTCAGATAATGAAGAAATACCTTCTTATGAAGAAGTATCTATATTTTCCAAGTTGTTAGAAGAAAAGAATTGTAAAATTTTTAAGAAATTGGGCAAGGAAAATACTAGAGAAGACGTTCTTACAAAAGTGATTTTAGACCTCTCTAGAGATCTTAAAGATAATGATGAGCTTTTAGAAAAACAATATAAAGACCTTACGGAAGTAGAATTTGAAAACTAAAAACTTTCTAAATATCTTAAGAATGCCATTTAAAAATTAAATGTTTTTGAGGAAAAATATAACTCTAAGGAAATAATTCCTAAGGATAGGAATTTAGTCATCAGACTAAAATCTAAAATATATTCCCTTAAGGAACATCTTGCAAACTTTACCTCTAGTAAGGAAAATTTTAACAATATGTATTCTCAAATCAAACCTCAAGGAAATACTACTGGAGTAGGTTATACTCACCAAAAAACTGTTTTCAAATACAACTATTTTGTTCCTTTGAGAGCCCCTTTTTGTACTAAATGTCAAAGTGGTAGGCATTGGAAGAAAAGTTTCTCTTGGAATAATGTTCAATCTTCTGGGTTTCATAAACCTTGTTTTTCTAAAAAAATCTAGATACCCAATTATTTGTTGTCTAACAGTTCCGAATCCAAGGAATTTTGGATTCGAAAAGTATAACGTTCTTATTTTCTGGAAAATAAAGAAGGTACCAACAACAGTACTTAGTACATGGATAGTGGATGTTCTCAACATATGTCTGGTAACAAAATCTTCTTGGAAAAGATTATCAAGACGAAAGGATGAAAAGTATCTTTTGAAGATAATTATAAGGGAGTGATTATTGGTATAGGTAACATTGTTCTTCTTGAAAGAACTTTGATTTAAAATGTTTTATTTGTTAAGGGTCTTATGCACAACCTCATTAGCATAAGTAAATTATGTGATGAAGGTTAACTTGTGAATTTTATGAATGAAAAGTGCTTAGTACACAATTCCAAGGAAGTGTTTATTCTTTCTGCTAATAGGAAAGAGAATGTTTACACACTAAACTTAGAAGACCATAGGAGCCAAGATCTACCGTTCCTCTGTGAAATGAAACATCATTCTTGGTTACGACATAGAAGGTTAGGTCACTATAACCATAGGAACCTATTTAAACATTCTAAGAAAATACTAGTTAAGGATCTACCAGAGCTTAGATTTTATTCTTCACCAGTTTGTGATCCTTGTCAATAGGGAAAGAAATATAAATCAAGTTTTAAATCAGTCGGTGAAGTCTCAACCACTAATGAATTACAGTTGGTGCATATTGATCTTTTTGGTCCAACAGAAACTAGAAGCATTGGAGGTAAATATTATGTATTTTTCTTAGTTGATGATTACACTATATTTACATGGGTCTATTTTCTAGCAATGAAATTTGAATCTTTTTTTATTTCAAAAGTTTTAGAGCCCATGTTAAAAATTTGAAAACCCATCCTATGATAACTATTTATAGTGATCATGGAGGAGAATTTAAAAATTATAATTTTGAAACATTTTATAGTAGAAAAGGCACTACTCATAACTTCTCAGCACACAGAACACCTCAACAAATTGGTGTTGTTGAAAGAAGAAATAGAATTCTTAATGAGATAACAAGAACCTTGTTGATTGAATATTCTATAGCCAAAATCTTTTGGGCTGAAGCTGTTCGTACTGCTTGTTATACTATAAATCGTGTTTTGATTAGATATTTTCTTAATAAAACTCCTTTTGAGTTGTGGAATGGTAGAAAACCTAGACTTTCCTACTTCAAGGATTTTGGTTTCAAGGTATTCATTTTGAATTATAATGATAACTTACACAAATTCACACCAAAATCTGATGAAGGTATTTTCTTAGGCTACTGCACAACTTCTAAGGCTTATAGAGTTTTTGATAAAAACACTTGTACTGTTGAAGAAACTATACATGTTAAATTTGTTGAAACTGATCCCTTTGTTTTTAAGCATCCCCAACATACATCTTCATATTTGTTTTCAAAAAATAATTATCAAACTTTTTTAGAAGATCCTTCAGATAAGGAACATTTCCAAGAATATGCATCTGAAGGACTCACCCCCAGAAGATTTCCTACCCTATGTTGATGAACATGTTTTAAAAATCCCAAATCAGTTGTTTCTTAAGAATCATCCTAGTGATAGTATCATTGGTGATGTAAATCAACCTGGAAGTACTAGAAGTTCCTTAAGAAATGCAGTAAAACATCTAGCATTTCTTTCCCAATTAGAACCAAAAATCACTGATGAATCTATAGGTGATGATGATTGGATAAAATCTAAGCAAGATGAACTAAATGAATTCTAAAAGAATAAAGTTTGGATCTTGGTTGAAAGACCTAAGGAAACTTCTGTTATTAAAGTAAAATGGGTCCTCTAAAATAAGTGTGATGAAAATGGAATCATAGTAAGAAATAAAGATAGATTGGTTGCTTAAGGATATAATAAACAAGAGAGAATAGACTATGATGAAACCCATGCACCAGTTTACAGATATAAATCTATTCGTATTTAACTTTCCTTTTAAGAATTCTTCAACTTCAATATTTTTCAAATGGATGTGAAATGTGGTTTCCTTATTGGTTTTGTACAATAGGAAGTTTTTGTTTAAAAAACTCCGGGTTTTAAAGATAAAAAACATCCTTAACAAGTTTATAAACTTACCAAAGTTTTGTATGGAATTAAGAAAGCTCCTCTAGCTTGGTATGATAGACTTACTGGAGTTTTGCTTCAAAATAATTACTTTAAAGGAAAATCAGATCCAACCCTTTTTATAACGAGAGATAAGAAACATGTTTTGATTGTTCAAATTTATGTTGATGGAATTATATTTGGTTCTACTTAGCCATATTTAACTGATTCCTTTGCGGATCTAATGAAATCTGAGTTTGAAATGAGTATGATGAGTGAGTTATCATTTTTCCTTGGTTTTCAAATTTCTCAAAAACCAGTAGGAATCCATATATCCCAACATAAGTATATTAAATATCTTCTTAAATTTTTTGGATATGAAAAAACTAAGAGTATTAGTACTCCCATTGGTACCTCAAAAACACATGATTTTGATGAACCTATGAAACCAGTAGATCAAACATCTTTTAGTGGTATGATAGGAAGCTTACACTACTTGACTGCTCGTCATACAGACATAATTTTTTTGAGAATGATTATGTGCAAGATATCAATCCCACACTAAGGAATCTTATTTAAAGGTAGTGAAAATAATTTTTCGCTACTTAAAAGGAACCAAGGATTTAAGACTCTTTTATACTTTTGGGAATGGTTTTATATTGAAATGTTTTTCCGATGCTGACTTTTGTGGATGTATAATGGATAGAAAGAGTACATCCAGAATGTCTCAATTTTTAGGAGATTCATTAGTTTCTTGGTCATGCAAAAAAGAAACACTCTGTATCACTTTCCACTACTAAAGCTGAATATGTAGTAGCTGGATGTTGTTGTGCTCAATTATTGTGGCTGCAACACACACTCACAGACTATGGTATGAGTTTTAGAAAAACAAAAATTTTGTGCGATAGTACTAGTGCCATTTCTCTTAGTAAAAACCCTTAATATCACTCTTGTGCAAAGCACATAGATATTTGGCATCGCTTTTATAGGGATCACACACGAAAAGGGGAAATCATTCTTCAATATATCATAATGCAAGATCAAATTGCTAATATTTTCACAAAATATTTACCTTCCAATATATTTGAGTACATAAATAATAAGTTAGGAATGATAACGATAAGGAAATATTTCTTGTTATCTTTCTGTTGAAACCAATCAACTTATATTAATAAACTCATTTTCATAGGGGGAGTACGTTTTCTTGTTAGTTAGATAAAAAAAAATTTATAGAATATTTTCATAGTCTGATTATTCAAATCTTTCATAATGAAAGTATTCGTAGTCAGATTTTTCAAATCTTTTATAATGAAAATATTCGTAGTCAGATTTTTTCAAAACTTTCATAATGAAAATTTTCAGTCAGTTTTTTTTCAAATCTTTCGTAATGAAAATTTTCATAGTCAGTTTTGAAAAAATTTCGCAAAGAAGTTTTCAAAATTTTTCGTAATGTTGTTTTCAAAAAATTTCATACTGAAGTTTTCAAAAAAGTTTGTAATGAAGTTTTCAAAATTTTTCGTAATGATGTTTTCAAAATTTTCATAATCAATTTTTTTTCGGAATGTAACGTTTTTCAAGAAATTTTTTCCCTCAATACAAATAATGTTCTTGGAAATCTGAAAGGTATGTTTCCCTTCTCAAATTTTCATAATCATCATTTATTTGATGGTATTTTATTTTGGTTTTAAATAATTTTCGGAATCTTGTTTCCTTAAATCTGAATGTTTTTCTTTAAAAACCTCTAAAAATCAGATTCTACAAAGATTTCCTTGCGGCTATCATATCAACCGTCAGATCTGATCAGAAGGATTTTCAGCAATTGGATTGAGTTTGGAAGTTGAATCCTCACTTCCAATGCCTATATAAAGCAACCCCAAAGGGTTGTCCCACATCGATCTCAAGATCTCATGTGCTAATGTTCCGAACCTCTAATTGAGCTCATTCCAAATTTCTTAGAGTTTCTCAATTCTGAATGTCTATAGAAGAATCCTCTAAAAAAGATATATCTACTATCAAACCAATTCTAGAGGGTCTGGTATATAGAGATAGGTTGGTACATCTGAACTTCTTCAACAAGTATGATTCTACTATTTCAAAGAACATTAAGTTGAATGGATGGGAGAGTGTTTTCATATCGAAGCTAGGGGATCAAGACTTAGTGTATCCGGATCAGCTGATAGAGTTTTATGAATCAATCAGTTTCTTTAAAGAAGAAGGCAGAGAGAAGGTTTCTTTCAAAATATATGGAACGACCTATGCTCTTTCATACACTAAGGCAGTTAGTCTGATTGGAGTGCCATATGACAGAGAAGCTGAATTTTGTTCTCACAAGCTGTAGGATGTTAAAGGGAGTTTTGTAAAGGTGAAATCTATGGAGTTCCTTAGTCTCACTGATGACAAGACTCTAAAGATTTCTCTCCTCTCTACAAACAATCGTATCTTTGGACTCCAAGTTCAAGGATTTATCAATATGAGAAAAGGTGATAAGGACACCTTGAAAAAGAGTGATATGTATATTTTTGATTTTCAGGTGAATCTAAGGATGGTCAATCTGGTTAAGCATATTATCATTAAGATTAAGAATATTAAGAATGGAAACGTGAAGTCTCAAATAATCATGTATTTGGCCATTCTTTCTAAACTGATTGCTCAGTGTCTAGAATTTTTTAAACTACCTTGCTTCTCGAATCCCAGGAACTGTAAATTTATTCTTGTCAGTTATGATACATTGAAAATAATGAACATTGGATTTTCTAATGACTTTATAGAATTTTATGACCTACTTGAGGAGGAAGCTGAAGCTAAGAAACAAGATGTGGAAAAACCATCAAAAAAGGGTGGAAAGAAGAGGAAGTTGAAGGAAGTGGAAGAAGAAGAAGAAACACCAAAATCAAAGGAATCTCAATCCACACCTCCAAAACCTAAAAAGTAAAAAGCTTATCCAGATGAGGTTGTAGCCATGTAGAGGGAAGATAAGACAAATCGTAAGTAATGAGAGCCACAGTTTGTCTTGGATCCTGCAGAAGCCAAGGATTTGAAAGAGAAAACATCTGATGAGCTTGATAAGTAAGCTAAAGAAAAGAAGTAAAAGAAAAAGATATCTGAGACTGAGATCTTGAAATACCTTCTGAGGGATACTGAGAAGGCATCCGAAATATTTTCGGTACCAGAATCCCTCCTATTAGAACCCTTACCTAAGTCTCCAATGAAGAAGTACATGACTCCAGAAAAATCGTAGGAGAAGGTTGTTAATGAAAAAGAAACTGTCAAAGGAGTATAAGAAGTAGCTGAAAGTAGTGGTGATAAAGCTGATTTGATTAAACAAGTGGAGGACATTCATGATAAGGAAATAGCATCTGAGAAATTGAAAATCCTAACTTCACAAGACGAATCTTTGAAGCTTGCCACTTTTGGATTATATGACAAGGCTAAAGATGAATTGAACAAGCTATCTGAGGAAGAAATTTATAATCATTATTTTATTCATCCTGAGGATGCTGAGGCAGGAGCTAAGAAAGAATAAGTAGATGAGGATAATATTGTTCGGCTTTCTGATAGCAAACATGAATCTCCACATTAGGAAGCCGTTCCGAGAACTGATAAAGGTAAAAAGGTGGTTGTTGATACACCTACTAAAGTTGTTTGAAAGATGAAAAAAGCTGGAGAATCTTCAAAAAGGAAACTTTCTAAATTGTAGAAAGATCCATCTCCTAGAAAAATTTCAGATTCGGAATCATCATCCCTTGGACATTATTTCATTGTTCAGTCACTGAAGAAGCTTGTTGGGACCATACCAATTTTCCCAAGCATAGTCTCTAGATGCCAGATGCTCCAACATTTCTTAAACCAAAAATCAGATTCAATGTCCATGGTGATGGACATGTGTGTCAAGCTTGAGGCTGATCTCAAGAATTTCTTCACTAACTACGAATCCCACAAGAGGTCCTGTATGAAAATGGTTGGCTAGTCAAAGAAGACATTTGAAGACTTGAGAGAACTTGATGAGTTCCATGATGGTGTAACAGAGGCTTTTGACATAGAAGATGGTAGGATCAAGGATCTTACAACCATTTTTGAAGAAAATCTCACTCTTGAACAGAATAATCGGATTCAAGAAGAAAAGAATTTGAATGGAAATTTGTATACTATTTCCCAAATCTGGAAGAGAGAATGGGATCTTCGGATTGAGATTGAAGAAAAGCTTGTTATGTAGGAATAAGTCCTGAAGGGCCAGGAAGAGGCTATCAAGGCACATGAAGAAATAATCAAAGCCTTATAGAAGAAAGTTGAGGATCATGAATAGATTCTTAAGAAAACAAAGGAAGAACATAAGGAGCTCATTAATCTAAATACTATAGTGAAGAAGCTGATGCCCATGGAAAAGGAAGGATGATAGACCCAATCCGATTTTTTTTGTATTCATTTCCTTGTACAAATTATTTCTAATCATAATAAAATTTGTGGTTGTTTGTCGTTTTCATGTATTTTACTAATCTTTTTGGTACCATAATTTCTTTTCCATTCCCTCTATTTCTTTTTAAAAATCATAAATGGGGAGAAATGAAAAAATAATTCTATGTAAAGAATAAATATCCCAAAGTAAGGCAGAGTTTATCTAAGCGGGAGTTTTCATTACAGAGATATCTGTATCCAAGATAATGAAAAATATCATTATGGAAATCTAGAATAAGATCCTTATAATTCCAAAGACTAAGGTGGAGTTAGTTGTATTCATCATTTTTCATGTCTAAAGGGAGATAAGTTTTATTTAAAAGTATATAAAATATTTTCTAAGTTCTTATATTCTTTTTCGTAAGGATGTTTGTGCTTTCCAAAACGGGGGAGATTGTTGAGTTAATAAGGTTTTCCTTATCACTTTTCAATTCCTTAATACGTGGGGGAGCTTATTGAGTCAATATGATTTCCTTATGAATTTACCATTACTCATTGTTTTGAAGATCAAAACACCTTATCTTAATGAAAATTGCATTCTACCATATGTTTTACTTTCATAAGGAAAATTTTCCTTCCCCAAGGAAATTTACCCTTACCATGATTTTCATTTTGTCGAAGTATAAAATTCGGTTTAGTATCCAAAACCTATCAATCATATAATACATAGATATAGAGAATTCTATTTTCAGCATCTGAATTCAGGTTTCGAGTTCTCTGAATTTAGACTCCGAACTCTTCTAAGTTATGACTCCAAGTTCTCTGAATTCACAATCTAAACTATTCTGAATTCTAACTCTGATTTATATGAATTTAGACTCTGAAATCTTCTGATTTATGACTCCGAGTTCACTGAATTCAGACTTTGATCTCTTCTAAATTATATCTCTAAGTTCCCTAAATTCAGACTCTAAGATTTTATGAGTTTTGACTCTGAGTTCTCCGAATTCAGACTCTGAAATATTATGAGTTTTGACTATATGTTTTATGAATTCAGAATCTGAACTCTTATATGTTCTGACTCCGAACTCTCTGAATTCAGACTCTGAACTCTTATGAGTTGAGACTGAAAAATCTTATGAATCCAGATTCTGAATTTCCTTGAAATTCAAACTCTAGAATTATATAGAATTCAGGTTCTGAATTCCATGGAAAACAGAATCGGAATATCCTTGTATTATATATAACAAATATATTTTTGGTTAGACCCCGAACATTTATTTTCATACACACCGAAAAATGAATTTTCTTAAGTAACCATATTATTGCTTACTCATGTTTTGATTTTAAAACGATGTCATGTATTCAGTTACTAACTTACCATTGTTTGAGTGACACGGGTAAAGGACCCACCAAAATTTAAGAAAAAATATGTGTATTGGAGGAGGGAGATGATCGTTGAAGCCGTTCCTATAAATAGGATCTCATTTTAATGAGCTCAGAACTTTTGAATAACTTTGAAAACATTGATTACATGATGTTTATGTGATTTCTAGAGAGAGAGGCCTTTATAAACTCTCAGGATTCATGTAGAAAGTTTGAACGGCTTATTCAAACATTTCATCATGCATATTTTCTTTGTGCAGAGGTGTGATTTCCTTGAAATAAGATACTTTGGGTTTTAAAGTCATAGATTCTTATGTCCTTACAAATCGAGGGCTTGCGGGGATAGTAATACAGACACTAATCTTTGGATTGAGGGCTTACCTAGTTTTGGGTAAGACTGACACTCTTGAATGTATAAATCAAGGGACCTTTATCCAGGTTTGTTGGATACCCTTCTCTTTGGGTTAAAAGAGATTCTACTTGTTTCTTATAGAGTTTAAATTTTGGTTTCTGCTGTAATTTTAGTTATTTAGGAAAGTATAACTTTCTTATACATCCTTAAAATTTCACTATGATTAAATAAGATTTTATATGCTTTACCGTAGAATCTTTTTTGTTGTAAACTATTGTTAAGTTTCATTTCCGGAATAACTTTTCTGGAATCAGGCAATTTATTAGAGATAAGAGGTGTTGTGAATTTTGTTTATGAAAAATTTCTTTAAGGATTTTTAATGTATATAATTAACCCCCTTCTTGTATATTGTGTATCTACATTATAGTTTGATACTATAATCAGTATCATATCTATCATACTATCGATCTAACATAGATATCAGTGATAAATTTTTAGCATGACTCTATTGATAACTCTCAACTGCCCTGATGTGTTTCTAAATTGATCTCACCTAGGCCCCAATAGATTTCTTTCCCTAACTTCATCTTAGTACATTAGATTTATTCACTTTCTATAATTTGGTGATTCATAAGGATCCATATTAATTCTCTATTAAAAAAAATTATTGTAAAAAAAATTGATAAGAGTAGGGTGTCGATCCCAACCACCTTTGAAATCCCTAGCACAATCACTCAAAATATAACTTAGGGATTGAATGGTCATCTTAGACAGACTACCTATCTAAGGATGACATATAGTGAAAAATTTTAACATCACATTGAATAAATAATGAATAATTATCTTGAATTTTTAGGCAAAAAATGAAAGACGATCAGATATAATAGAATTTAGAACACCATGAAACCTCACCAATTCCTTAATGTATATCCTAGAATGTTGGTGAAGGGAAAAATATTCTCTGATATAAATGAAATGTGAAGAAAATAATTTTATAAATTATAAAAAAATATCATTATAGAGTTTAGTTGTTTTTTGGATTACGATGATGAAATCAATAGAGAGGTTTCAAATTTCCATTCTGGTATGGGTAATGAATGTAACAAACTATTAGAATTATTTCTCTTTGACTTAACTTAAGGACATATTAGGTATTGAGATACATACTCTATAATATCCCTTTTCATATTGTTCCATAGAAATTATCTTTGTTATCTTTATAAATAATCACAATTATGTGATGAATATAGAAGGATAAACTATGATTTTACCCTCCTAATTCATTTTTTTATTAATAGGTTAAATACATGGGTTTTAATCCATATTATTCCATCACTAACATGGATAAACACATTAACATTCCCCCACCTTATTCTACAGTTCTACATCCTCCATTTGCACCACTTTAATCTCTACATGGATAGATGGATGGAAACTCGCCTAAGAAAGATAATATTTGTGACATTTACTTATTATTTCAATATATATTATAAAAATCCATATAAATTGGATATATTTCAATCCTCATTATAGAAAAAATAGCATGACCCTTATATCTCAAAACATCATCCAACTTGTTTTCCTTCCAAGGGTGGTAATCAATTGACCAGTCATAATCTATAATCAACTTCAACCATATACTTTAGAGAATATTAAACTATTGTGAATATGTACTTAAATATTTTATGATTAGTATATATATCACACCATTCGCCAATTATATTATTCCTACATATCTTCAATGATGGGTTTTTCCAAAAAAAAAATATTCAAATATCCCTTATGAATAAGTTGTAAAACCCGTATAATGGAAATAATTTCAATTGAAATTTCATGTTTCTCCTCACTCATATAGATGATTATAGGTTAATTCATAATATAAAACATAACTTCCTTTCGTGGGGAATTAATATGGTATCTACATAAAAATAGACAATCTGTACCCAAAATAACATCAAATCCCACTTGATAGAGAATAAAAATATTTATAGGTATCCCATTCAAAAAAAAGTATTGGAGATGAGTTATAAATTTCAGATAAAATCATAGTACCAATTTAATATATTTATTTATAATTAAAAATCTATTAATTA
Organism: Viscum album; assembly: GCA_963277665.1. NCBI lineage: Eukaryota > Viridiplantae > Streptophyta > Magnoliopsida > Santalales > Viscaceae > Viscum > Viscum album. Next base: position 918,267,391 of record OY728157.1, read on the forward strand.
TGTGGAGATGTTATGTTTGAATAAAAAATTACCACTTAAGGTGTGTGAGTTTAAATAGAAGAAAATATGACACTCACATTTCTTGATTGGTTTATCAGTGAAACTTACTCCATTTTTTTAAAAAATTTACTTCAATAGTAATGATTACATAGTCTTTCCATTGTTCCATTGGTCATGGTATTTATTGATGCTTATAATCCTTATTATCTATGGGATTAGGTAATTAACATGGAAAGTGCCTAAGATTCCTATATTTATGACATTGAAATATTAATGGTACCTTGGGATGGACTCTATTTACCCTAATTTCATACATTGGACTCTTCCTTTTTTATTTGGAATTTTTTACTTCATTTTATCCTATTCCACATAGAAAACATCTTCTAGTTCATTTGAGACATTTCCCTAAGATCTACTTATTAAATTCATAAAACATAAGAAATTTATTCTTCTGTCTTATATCGTCAATATCACTTATACTTTCCTAAAATATAAATGTTTCTATTATTTTTTTATAATTTTAACTAGGTTCAAGTTATTAATCATAATTGACAATAGTTTATTCAGAATAACAAAAAATCCATCTTAGGGACCATTAAATGTGGTCTATCTCAGGAGGATGGTCGTTTATTTAGTCTTCAAATTAGTTTTTCACATGATTCTTCCTGGTTATAGCTATGAATAAAACCAAAAAACCTAGTGTGAGTATCAAATAACAAAAAATAGTAATTAATTATTGGATTATGAAAATTATTTTTATGATTTCCTAAAATTTTAAACCTTGTTTCAGCCCCCGACACCTTATATTAATATAATACAACTATGGATTATCACATGTTGTTATATATTCTATCATTTCTCCATCATAATAGTTCATAAATAGAGTGTAAATTTACTGAATAATATCCCTCGGGAGTGTTAAACCAGGAGTACAGTTAGGCCTCTTTGTTGTGTAGTGGGTGAATATCATATTGATACCCAACCATCCTTTTCATGGTTATTATGCATGGGTGATTCCATGTATATTCCTATTTTCAATTTTATGTATCCAGAAAAGGATTTCATTTTATGGAAAAAATATCTACTTTTCCAAAATATTAGGATATTATCATTTACATAGTATTATCCCCATGGTTTTCACCAATGTTTTCTAATACTAATATCAAAAAATAATTAATTTCTTATTTGATACCGAATGAGTTAACCCAAACATTTCATACATAAATATTACATCATTTTAGATAAATATACAATACATATCATAATAATACACACCCTATAACCATAAATTGTAAGTGTATTTAGATACTAGATAAAAATCATCTTATTTCCTTAATGATCCTTATTATCTTCCATAATGTTCGTCTCACATAGTAATCTTATTAGACATACTCTACTAAAAACCATTATTAATAACTTAGGGAAGTGTAAATATAATAAATCATGGTCATAGATGATCATTATGGGTAAACATTGGAGATATCAGTCAATGATCATAATGAAGTATTATATAGGTGACATGGTATGATAACATAGCCACATATTATCAAATTCATAACAATGTAGTCAAATATTATTAATCATGATTCATAGAATAAGGAATTTTCAATGAAACATACATAATTCATAATATTTAAGAATATTAAATAATTAACTATAATATATGGAAACATATCATAATCAAAAAACATAATTTTATGGCATACATGTAAGCATTGAAAATACTTTTCCTAGTCAAGGATCACTACCAAGACTATAATAGAATGTAAAATATTATTGATGATTAATTTAAAAAATAGTTTTATCATAAAGAATAGTATTATTTGAAAACATTTTAAGGAACAGGTTCATAGAAGAAAAAGGTCACCAACCAAAGAGGACAAATGAGATCAAACATTGTTAAAATCATTTCCCCGATTGTTTTAAGAAACAAAGAGAGGATTATGAAAAAATATCATAAAAAATAAAAAATAACTATAGGAGGAGAACATACGTGGGATTAAATATATAAGTATCATATAATTTCCATCAATATAAATTTAACATGGATAACCTCATAAAGAAATGAGATTGTAACATAAACCCTTACTACATTCTTTACTTTTGAATCATAAATACCATGAATGAAATAACATAAAATGGAACATTAAATACTATTAATTTGAACTGATTAAAAATAAAATATATCAAAGCTATATTATAAATATCATATAAACATAAATAGGTTCATAACATGAAACATGTCTCAATGAGATATATTAACAAGAAGAACCCTTACCTAAAATCATGAATTTCATTAGATGTTCACTTAACCTTATATATAATAAATGTAGAATTATTATACACATATATAAATACTATTAATACATATATTAAAATATATATTTCGATTATAATGTTCAATTATGCATCCATTAATAATTATTTATTAAAATCATTATTCAAGTGAAAAATGCTCTATTTTCCATACAGGTTTCAGTTCAACAAATCATCTCCTTGCATATTGTTCATGGGTTTATAATTTCATGAATATATAAATTAATTAATATCCAATTTATTCACCATATTCTATTTTATATCTAACTATATAGGGTGGTGATAAAAAATGTTTTAAATTACTTCATGAAGATGGTATTCCGTACATTCCCATGTGTAAGAAGATAGATAATATTTCATCATTAAATAATAATAAATGTGTTATAGACATAATATATAACCACTAAATAAATTTATATTACCATCTATGAGAGACAATGATAAAAAAGTGAAACACATCACGTCTTAGAGGTGGTAGTGCACATATACGCAAGAGAGATGTTTTCAAGTCCCATAGGATGGGAATGGAAAATAAAAAGGGGCCTACGTTAATTTTTTTAATTATATTTAATATATAGATTTTATTATACCAACATTGTTATTATTGGTTTTATAGAGGTTTATGAAGAATAAAAATGGAAGAACTAAGTTTATAGTAATACATATTCTTTTGAAAACCACATTTTGATTACATCATAAGAATTATCGGTTGGTATTTTGGTGAGAACATGAATTCACGGTCCTGGGGAGGAAGGTTGGGATGATATTTTTATATATCTTGGTGGAGTTAATGGGCTCAAGTGGTGTGGAAAATTGAGAATTGGAGGTTCCCTTTTATATTTTATGAGAGTGGAAGAAATGTAATAATTATTACCTTTTAAATATTATAAGTTTCTTACGCATGTTCTATTGGTACTGAAACAATTAAAAATAAAATATAAGGTAATAAGGTTCAAAATTAACACATAAAATATTAATTAAGATGATATTTTATGACATTATAAATACATTTTAACCTTAATTAAGGTACTTCACCCTTTAACCATGGTGACAATATTTGGACCAATGTTACAATTCTAAATAACCAAAAATCAAAGAGAAGAAATTAATAAAATTGAAAGTAAAAATTAACAATATAAGATCCTTTTTTCAAGATTATAGTTTTATATGTGTTAAAATTAATTTTAAAATAAGTGAAAAAATGTGAAGAAAATTGCTTTTAGAAAATAGTGTTTTAGGAATAAAAATAAAATTACACGAAAATTAAACAAAATAAAAATTCCTATGAAAGAAAATGATTATTTTTAATAAAATAGATATTATGTTAATTTAAAACAAAATATATCATATAATGATACTTTTTAAATTTCCTTATTTATAGAAAAAAATGAACGGTTTTAGAAAACTAGAATTTTTCAATAGTCACTCAAAAAGAAATATTTTTTGAAAAAACCTAAATATCCACTCTAAGATAATTTTGACATGATGATTTAAAAAATTATTTCCATTTTCTCAAATAAAAATTCTAAAAATAGATAAAATTAATCATAATATTTGCATACAAAATAAAATAAAAACCATTTGTAAAGAAAATTAAATTTTAAGGCATAAAATGACTTTATTCTAATTCCATCATTTAAAACAAAAATTAAATGAATTGTAATTAATTTTAATAGATAAAATATAATAATTAAATTAGAATCATATAAAAATTGTGATTAATTTAATAAAGTGTGATAAAATTATAGTGCACACATAAATATAGTTTTAGAAAAAAATGGAATTTAAATTTAAAAGATTTTTTCTCCTTTATAATCAGTAAATAATCAATATATCATCGATTATTAATTTTATTATGGAGAAATATTCTACATAAATATCAATAGTATAATGTGGTTTGTCTAAGCTCGAGTTTGGGTAGAAATTGATCTATTAAACACTTTGAATTGAAAAAAATTTCTACATATTCTAAAATCTCAGGATATTACAACAATTAAATTCCAATCCACACTTATTAAACTCGAATCCCTTATTGATTCTATATAATTTTAATTAATAAGCCACCATTATTTTATTCCATCTACATTCCACACTAATAGGATTCTACAACACCATCACATCATTTAGCATAACCCCAACCACACATTAATAAAAAATAATAATATTTTATGCATAGAAAATTCATGGGTGAACATAAACATTTATCGAGGCCTGATTTTTTACATACCCCATTTAATCACTAATTATAATTATTATTTACTTCAACGAGGTGTTTCCTATAAAAAAGACAAAAAATTAGAATTTTTAGGGACAAAAAATTCATATCCTTAAAGGGGATTAAACTAATGAATAAAAGGAATATAAGCCAAAATTTAAATTAAGAATTCATACATTTAACAAAAAGTCAAGACTCATGTATCACATTATTTCCAAAAAAATTTGTACCCTTTACATTCAAATTCTACTTCAATTATTCATGTTATTTTATTTATACCATTATTTCTAGCAACAATACATGAAATAGTGATGAAATATGAAAACAACACATGCACATTACTTATCTTTATATATATATCATTGATTAATTAAATAACAATTATTGAAAATAATCAATGAGAAATATAGAAAAATTATTTATGTATTGGAATATTTATTTTAATACTCAATGTGTGTTTTTGAATGAATATTTAATAATTTTTAAGTCATTTAATGTAATTTGATATTGTTGAGGAGAAGGATGAGATGTGTGGAAATATTTTTTAATGTATTTTGTAATAAATTGGGATAGTTATAATTAACACATAATATTCTCGAGTTTACCGAAAAATGGAAAAATAATGAATATGATCCTATATAAAAATTTCTTAGAAAAATGATGGATATTTCTCATTATGATACATTTTAATATGTATATAGAATAGGGAAGGTTACATTTTTCTACATAACACCTCCACGATGATACATGATATCTCCTGGATCTTATGTAATATACAATTAAATGTCTTAATGAATATGTATTACTCGTTGGAGGATACCAAAGATTAATTTAGGGATATATAAGAGAAAAAAAATATGTTTTCATAGAATACGTAAGAATAAGTTTTATCACATAATAATTACTATGAAGAAGTGTATGACTAGCCTAAAGATCATAAGTCTCATGAAAGACTAATGAACTATTTCTAGGTGAATTTTAATGATTAAATCAGATGATGCGGTGATGTTCTTTAAATGATTCAAATATCAAAATGCTTAGTAAATTATGATTCATGTTTGGGATCTTTCGAGATTAGAATATGTTTGTGTCCTAATGAAATTATTCACACTATAACATTAATTTTTTCATATAGGTGTAAATTTACTAATATAAGTAAAATGGATTTTGTGGGTTTTATATAATTAAAATTAATTATTTAGGAAGAATTGAATGAGAAACTTAATTGAAAATAATAATATATATTTCAGTATAATTTATGGAGAAATTAATGTAAATAATTAAATGAAAACTAAATGAGAATATATTCATGAAATAAATTGGAGTTTGAAATATGATATTTGGAATAATTTATAAAGTAAAAAAAGTAAGGGGATTTTTTAGGGATATTAATTTTAGAATATAATTAATAATTAAAATGTATATCAGGTGGTAGTTGAATTATAAATAAAATAATGTTTTTAATGATAATACCATGGGTTCGAGGCTGAAGAAATCTTTGTATATTAGAAAAATTGCAGTTATAAGATGATATTTATAACAAAATAAAATTTGAAAAAAATGGGGTAATGAGAGAGGATAATTTGTATTTATTAAATATCAAAGAGTGTTTAAGTAGAAAAAGAAGAGGGATAGACAACAAAAACTGCTATAATAGAATATAGTGATCATTGAAGATGATGATGAAGAAGAAAAATGAGATTGAGAATTCAATATGTATGTAATTTGTTAAAGATTATTCTATTATGTTCAAAGAAGGAAAAATAATATATCCAATACTACTACTAATAATTATTTTATTAGTTTACGTTCTTGAAGAAAAAGGTGTGGGATATCTGTGAATATTGATTGGTAAGTGAGAAAAATAATATTTTTAGATTTCTACAGCAGATGAAGGAGATCAGATTTGTTCGTATAATGGAGACTTGAACTTACTTTGGGGATTAATCCATAAGTTAGATATAACTATATCTAGTATTGTGAAGATAAGTAAGGTTTAGTTACAGTACCTAACAATAAATCAAGTGGCTGATTGATATTTTTTTTAATGCCATGAATGTAATCTAGTTGGTGAAAATTAAAGGGTAAAAGTCTATCCCCTTTCCCTTGTTTGATTATTGATAATAAAAGATCATTTATGTGTGTGTTGGATAAAAACACCCATTCACCATGGAAAGTATCACACATTATTATTAAAACATATAAAAATCTATGTTCCTTTAACTTGTGTTTTTTTATACTTCATATATACATTCCAAGTGAGACAAGAGAGTTCGATAATCATTCAACCAAATAGGTGTAGAGGTAATAAGTGAAACATAAAATAGTAAATGTTGGAAACATTAATTCACCCCCTCCTAGTGTGGATGAATCAATATAATGGGAACAACATAATTATAGTTGGGAAATAAACACATGTAAATAAAATGACATGATGATGGAAATCTGATGTCTCATGGTCTTCTAGAAACACCTCACTATAAAAAACACCATACTAATAAAAGAAAAATGTGTGAATATAATAAACATTATATTATAGAAATAAAGATAACCAAGAAAAACAGATAGGTTAATAAAAATGGATTAAGTTGTTCATATGGGAATTATAATGGATACATGCACATCATAAATTTGAAAAATAGTGGTCAGAAATAAGTTTGTTACAATAGTAACCCATCCATTCAAATATTGACATGATAGATAGAATTATAAATTGATAGTTAGGGTAAATGATGGGGTGTCCTCATAAATGATATTTTTATGAAAAAATATGTAAATATATGTATCAAAATAATATAAAATAATTAATCAACCCATGTAATATTATTTAACTCTATGTTTACATTTATAGTAAAGTATTTTTCAAGTTATTTAATAAAAAAGAAATTTTGATTGGTAAAATTTCTTGTAAACAATATATAATAAACTTATATATTTTGATTAAATGTATTTATTTTTTTGTAATAACTACTTATAATTTTTTTAAGCATATGATTTTGATAATTTTCATAAATATTGAAATATTGAGATGAATAGAGAAATATGTAAAAATATGGTATTTTATCTGACCAGGAAAATACATGATAAATTGCATTCCAAATGATGTAGTTAATGTTTTTCTTCATTATTATATGAATTATTTATTTATGAAGTCCTAAGAATCATTACTATTCATAAAATCAAGGAAAATAATAATTTATTCAACATTTTATAAAAACATACCCCCGTCATTAAATGTACCTTCATTCACACATTTCCCCTCACATAATAAAACAATCAATTTCTTTATTCTACTAAAATAACTATATAAATTATTGAAGTCACATTGGGGAAGTCTTGGTGAAACCAAAAATCATTCCTTAATCACTTAAATTATATTTAAATGTGATGTCTCTAAGAGGAAGGTAAAAATTACCATCCCATCTATTTCATCACATCTATTATTATTTATTTTACTTTCTATTTTTTAAATTTACTTTTAAGTATGTAATATAATATAACTAATGTAATGGATTTTAATGGGTATGTTTCTAACTATGGTTATGCATTGAAAATATATCATAAGTCTATAAATAGGGAATATGAAGATCATAACAAACATGATGAAGTGATAAGAGCATGGAAAATCATAGACTAATAAGAGCACATAAAGATATATTCTATTGACACTAGATTAGGGTGTTGGTTAAGATATCGATTATACACTCTATAGAATAGTTAATGAATGATATTAAGGATGGATATGTATTAAATTTTATCCCAAGGAAGGATGGAATTGGAATGTTAGTAATCTAAATGTAGTTGGTGGAAGTGAATTTTAGTTTTAAAATAGAGATATAATTTTTATCCAACCCTTAGGCTTGAAGTTTTTTTTTCATATTTTAGGAAATGCTATTGAAAATAATGACTTGAGTAAAAAAAATATATACTGAAGAAATATAAATTATATTAAATAAAATTATCACTTCAGAAAAATGTTTTTTATAAGTTTATAAAAATATAATAGTAGAAAATTAAGAAGTAGAAATAGAAAATTTAAATCAGTGGTAATTCCAAAAAACGAATATATAAGAAGTCTAAAAAACAATACACTAAGTATTCATTAACAAACAAAATAATCCATTAAAAGGATTTTACTAAAAGAAAAATTTTATGAAAAAGTGTATGGTGGATCTATGTATATGATCCTATATATACATGACTTTATACCTGTTGCAAGGTATCCTATCTTTCTATCCCGAAAACCCATTGACTTAACATGTTGGTTGGAATAATGTTCTATCCATGAACACTGTCATATTAACCATAAAAGTCCTCGATCATGATGTTTCTTTAAATACATAATTTTTCAATATTAAAGACCCTTTATCATGAAATATTGGTAAATCCTGTATATTTCTCTCCCAAAAAACCCTCATTTACATTGGATTAGTAAATTAAAATTTACAATAGAAATATTATCAGATTTAAAATAAATCCTAAAAATACATAGCTCATAATAATTAATCAAAAAGATAAAAATGGATGTTCACAAATTCAATACACCATTGACGACTCAAAGTGATTTACTGATCTATTGGTTTCTTTACTCTATTTTTTCTTCTGACACTAAAGGTTCTTATTCCATTTATATATTTTTTTAACAAACATCGATGGTCAGATTATATAAAGCCCAAAGTTAGTTGTAACAACATAAATATAATCTTCATCAAATACCAGTGAACTTAGCATGATGATTTATCTTCCAATGTGTTAATTCATCACCTCTATAGAGAGCATGAATAATGTTAAGGTAATATTTTAGGAAGGCTCATATTATGGTATTTTCACAGACCTTAATAAGTACTATAGTATTTGAGTTACTAAAGACTCAATCTTGATATAAACAAAAACTACAAATTTCATGTTAAATTAAGTTTATATAAAGTGTATTGTGATTCCCAAAACAAATAAAGTAAGAGAGTCATTGGCTCAATAATCTCCCCTTTTTTGGAATGCCTAAAATATGAAAAGAAATTTTCAATTTTGACATAAATATTAAAAGAAATATCCTTCTATATTTAAATAGCATATAAAAATTCTTATATAGTGAAATACTTCACCCTCCGTTTATGAAACACTTTAATAATAATCTTATTACTCATAAAAAGATATTAAAGATAAAATTTATCAAACTAAAATTTTCTAAAATTTACCATCATTTTTCAATTTTCTAAAATTTTCATTAATTTTCCCCCCAATGAAATTCTCAAAAAGAATAAAATAAGAAAATAAATAAAAAAATGAAACGAAAAAAATACATTGAAAGTGAAAAATATAATCAGAAACTAAAAATTTTGTTCTCTAACGAAATATCATAAAATATATTTTGGATGCTTTAAATGATTCTACATCTCTTCATATCATCTTAAAGTCCATTAATCTAGTTTATGTAATCAAATTTGTTAACATAAATTCCATTTAAACCATGTTTTATTCTTTTAAAATATCTCCGTACGATGAGTTCATAAGTTTAACTTCATCTTTTCCAATATTATTTTAGATATTATCTAGAATTTCTATATAATATAATATATATTTATGCATTATTAGTATTTAAACGTCACACTCATCACTAATGATCCTTGAGAGTCAATCATTTGGATTTAATTTTATGAATAAATTTGAGATTCTTGGACGACCACTTTAGATTCCTCTAAAAAACACTCCCAGCTAATTTTTTATTGAAAACCATTTTAGTATAGAATGGAGAATTATAAATATATTAATTTGAGTGTGAGTAAAATCCGTGATATAATAGTCATTATATATGAATAGGATATTTCTACAATCTATATGAACTTTTTTTACTATAGGAGAGGATTAGAATGATTCTAACAAAAATATGTGGATAAATTACATTTTATTTCAATAGATTTTAAGAAATGTAATTCTAATTTCCCTATATGAAAATATCAGTTTACTTATAATAAAATTTGATCATGGTTCGATATAAAATGGTGAAAAATACCATTATAAGAAGTAATTATGTAATATTAATAGAATAATAATTTCTATTATATTTTATAAAATTTAAACATATCCTTATACATAATCAATGATATCATGAGAGGGAAAAAGCAACAAAATTTATATATGTAGGAGATAAACATCTGTAAATTTATCATCCAATAAGAGTTGATGATCCTCTTATTTAAATGGTGTTTAAATAAACAATAAAACTGTGGGTTTTTTATCTTTCATTTAAATGAAAATGAACATGGTATAATTTAACATAAATATAAATAGGTAAACAAATTTATAACTGATAAAAATATAAATGAAAAAACAATGAAAGTAAAAATTTAAAAAAAATCAATGAAATAAAATCCAACCATACTTTGGGAATATTTTTATTGTTGGGAGATATTTTTAAAAATTAGTTAATTAAAAATAACTTCAGGTTAATCATTCTCAACTTCATTTTAATGAATTTAAATATATTATAATTTAAGAGATTCGTAAAAATATAAGTGAGATATTTTTTAGTTCCAATATATTTGAAAATTATATCTTATTTTTATGTTTATTCCACAGGAAAATTGTGTATTACATCTATGTTCTTTTATCATGAGTGATGTGATGGGTTCTTAGACATATATTTCCCTATGTAATTTGTGTTTAAGTAAAACACAAACCAAAATCTCTGAGTGTGTGCTACATCTACAACACTTGATCACAAAAACATCTAGCTACTAAATTTTCATTTTTATTAGTGGAGAGTGATACAAAATATTGATTCTTTCTAGAACATAAAGCTAATTCTTAACCTAATAAAATACATGTTACATATGTACCTTTTCTATTTAATATATGGACTAAAAATTAAACATCAAAGTAACTTTTAAGAATAAATTTTTACCCAAAAATTCAAATAAACCAAGTTACATGGTTTCTATATGGTAATGAAAATTAATTTAATCAATTTTAAATGTTATTACATGAAATGTTTTCAAAAAATAAAATTTAAAAATATTGGGAACATAATATTTGGTCATATTTAGTAATCTTATGTTCATACTTTTATGAATTTTTTGATCTATCGAGCAATAAATTCATCCAAATCATGTTTGATATAAGTTTCTATCAGAGTTCATATACTATATGAATTTTTAATGCCACAATGTTATAGAGAATAATTAATATATTTATATTGAGTTAAAATAATTCCGTCTACTTGTTTTTATAATTTTGGAATACAAGGAAAAATTGGAGTTCACCCATCTTGTTAATTTCCAACTAACATTTAAAACGATTAGAAAAATTATTGGAAATAGATTTTTGAGTTGAAAAAAATAGTTTCATATATATAAATTGGAACAAGGATGGTTACAATGAAATATTTATTTATATAATGGTGATATTAGCACTTCCTTTAAAAAAATTATTTTACATAAAATATATTGTATATCCATCATACTAAGCTCTTATGCAAAGTTTAAGTCCATAGAGTGATTTAGTAAGTTTGAAAAAAAATTTATAAACTTTTTGTCATAAAATATTAGGTTTTTCAAAATAAACACCATCTTCATCGTAACCACTTATAAAATCACATTTAACATCCATTTGAAATAATGTATAATACATTAGTGTCACTAAAGTTAGTAAGATTATCAAATATTCTATTCTTAATACTATTGTACAGGTTTCACTATAATATATACCTTCTTCTATAACATAACCCTTAGCAAAAATCCTTTATATATTTATAATAATAGTTCGATTTTCATAGAATTTGTTTCTAAAAACCCATTTGACTCATATTGCGGGTAGGTCTTTATGTGGTTCAAAAAAATTCCAAATATGATTTCATTCAAAAAAAATTGTGCTATTATCACATAGAACAATTCCAAATTCCATCAGCCAAATCATACTCTTATTTTTATTTGAATTATTAATGGAATGCAGGATGCAAAAAATGATTTCATAAGGAATTTATAGTTCAAACCTATTGACTTACATCACCAATAATATTATTGGTTGGATTACTCCATAATATTTAATGGTTTTTAGGAAAAGTTGTAATTTTATTATCATATATCATATATACATAATTCATCAAATTAATTTATAGGTATTAAAAATCTGATGGTTTATATCTATAGGATTAACTATCAGTATTTTTCAGTCAAATTTTGGTAATATGTTAAGAATATAATAAAAAATATATTCTGTTGGATGTACTTTTATAGGTTTTTTAAAAATAAATGGTTCAAATTCATTAATATTTACACGAAAAAATTCTTAAACAATATTAGTTCATTTATTAAAGAATCAATAATAACTATTGGATATAAAATAACCCATAACAATTGTTTCCTTATACTTAAGATAAAACTTATGTAATTGTTATTTAGTATTCGGGAAGGATACTTTTCATCAAAAGACTCTGATGTAAGAATTTTTTATTACATTTAATTCAGAACATATAAGGAGTTTTATTATGAAATTATCTAAGTAGTGATTAATTTCAGGTATATCATCTAGTACTTGCAATCTCAGTACAAAAATTTCTAGTAATAAAATACTCACTTAACAATGGTCAATTAATTTTTAATGAAATATATTTCATTATTCAACTACACAATTTCACTATTGGGTTCTATGTTATGAAAAAATATTGGTAATACCTTTCGAACTAATTTTTTTTAAATTTTGAGTTAAAAAATCTACACCGTGGTCACTCGGGATAAAAATTAGAGGTTTATTTTTATTATTTTTAATTGAAGTGTGAAAAATCATAAAATTATTATGATCTTCTAATTTCCATTTGAGAAAATAAACCCAATTAAATATATTACATCAATCAACGAAGAAATACAGATACTGATTAACCACATATCTTCCAATTTATATTAGACAAATCAATCTATGTGTACTAAAAACATTTTGGAGGATGAGACATTACTTTTAGATTTAAAATTAGTATTATGTTTCTTACCCAACTAAAAAGGATCTCAAACTCTTTTTCAATTAGTCTTCTATTTTAGATGATCCCTAGAACGTCCTTTTCTATAACGTTTGGTTAATGTCTAGATGTTACAGTTTCCATGAACTATATACCATAATAATTATAAACCATCAGTTTCATTTAAACAAGGAAAATTTTGATGAACTAAGTATTCAATGTTAATAGAGTATATATTTTCATGATTATTGACAATAGAATAAAGGTACCTTCTAAAATATAAATTTTACTTTTATCATTATGGAATATCAAGAGTTTATCCACATTGAATAATTGGAAAATATTGATATGGATGTTTTTAGAACTAAAAATACAAAACATTTGAAATTAAATATTATCCATGAAAAGAAATATCATTGTTATTCATGATTTAATCATATTTTTCTCTATAGAATTGAATCTTCCTCAATTGAATTTTTTCGAATAAAAGAAGTTGTAATTTTATCATTGAAAGAGTCATCCCAACCCAATTTCTATATACAACATTTTTTTGTTTATTATACTAGTTATTTTTCCCAAAAAAGGTAATGTTATGTTATTGGAACCCAAACATTATTGAGTCTAGTTACATTAGAAAACTAATGTTTTACAAATAACATATTCCCAAGTCTTTCATGATGAAGTACTACTAGTTCTTCTGAAATAAATGTTTTCTCAAAAAAATATTGAATTTTTAAGGAAAAATATTTATTATAGTAACCTTCCACTTTAAATTTATTAAAAAAGATTCATTTTTTGGTAAAAAATAATGTGATTGAATTTTTTTTATCATAAGTAAAACCAATTCAATTTGAACTTCTAGAGGGTATATTTTTTTTGAACATTTTAACAAAATCTTATTTTCTCAAAAAAAGTTTGATTAATGTTTATTCAATCTAATGACATTATATTTATAATTAAAAACCAAATTATATTCATCTAAAATTGATTTTGAATTTTATTTAGAAACAAATTATAATGAATGATTTGAAACATCAAAAGTTAACATTGAAATTTTAATTCCTCAGATTCTGTAGATTTAGAAATTTTATAATTTCAATGACTATATCTGGATTTTTCCATGGAGTTGGCGTGGGTTTTGGGTTTCTTGGGACCCTGAAATTAATATATTTAATATTTTAATATATTTTAATGCACAGAATAACATTGTTTTAATATAAATGGTTTCCTCATTTTTTGGTACATCAGATGGGAAATTCAAGGCTATAGTTGATTTTATGATGCAGGGTTTACCCTTGGTCTGACCTAAAGTAGAATTATGTTATATGTTTCTTGGAAGGTGACCATTGGTATGAATTTTTAATAAAATAAATAGATAATTTATTTATTTTTATTAAATAAACCCAATCCTAGATTCCCTATTTAAATTAATTGTTATTGAAAATATTAAGGGTTTATCACAAATGATGGAAGATTAGAGAGGAGGATTGAATCATTATTCATTTTTGGATCAGGATCTAAGAAGGATGATGATTAGATTGCATTGAATCAAGAGGAATGCAACAAACAAAGTGAACCATCGTCATTATTGGCATACCCAATTTTCACCAATGATCAATTATTAATTGAGGTATGACTTTTTATTTAATTTTTTCAACCCTTGTTGATTACTGAGCATGCATGTTTTGTTATCTACTTAATATATTTTCTATCCCATGAAATTGAATGAACCATATTAAATCATATTGATGTTAATTATCAATTTTATTCATTGTTCTGTAATTCACCTCTTATTTATCCATATTATGAGAATTGTACATGATCATATCAGTTAATGATTTATTTACCTCATTCACATGCTTTCCCCCCACCATTCATCGTGTTCTTCTCCTTTGGCCCATGGGGCTACGTTTTGACATTATTGGGGTGGGTTCAAGTGTGACCAAACGCCCCGATTCCTGTAAGTTTGGTGGAAAATTTTGGGCTCAACGTTTTTCATCCCAATCAAGGTTTTATGTGGGATTTATGTGATCAATCTATGGATTTGGGATCTATATTAGTGATAATAAGTGATGTGTGGTTCTACGACTTCATACGAGTGATCATGTTTCTGATTTTTGGCCCTTGGAGGCTGGTGGTTGATGTTCAGTGATAGCCTCTTCAGGTTATTTTTGTAAAATGGTATGATTTATGTTAGATAATTTTTTTCCAAAATCCTCATGATGGATGGGTTGGTGTTGAAAAATTCCCCACTAGAAATCATGGGACCTAGAGGAACACACATAGTTTCATTAGGGTTCTCATGGTGGCAAGGGTTTCAACCTAGTTAAGGATAACATGTTGTGTAGCCAAGCCCACACACCATGTGACACTACCCATGTGTCCATGCTTGGTGCCAAATAAACATGTATAAGACCTTTTTTATTAATCATGAATTTTACCGTAGGGTACATGTCATGTAGTATGACATTAATTCTCAATTCATTTATATGGGAGAACATTACCAAGTGATGAGGTGAGTTCACCTGTTGTGTACCCCCAAGTACACTTTAGGAACTTCTCCCAGGAATTTCTACCTTCGATATCTTTTTCTTAGAGTCTCTAATTTTGGGCTTCTAGTCTTTTATCCTATGTAGTTTTCTACATGGGAAGATATGGTGGACTTCATTTTGGTATATGAGATACGACATGAGGTGTTCTAAGAAGAATGATTCTTTAGGTAATGCTTAACCAATGTAAGTGATTGGGAAGGATCATAAGAGTGATTTTTGGGTCATTACTCCCCTATCACACCTAGGTGTTGGTCACCCAAACTCTTTACATAGGAAGAGTTTGTAGTCCTCTGTGCAATAGTGGGGCCCAAGTCCCCTATCAATGGAGTGGTACTCCCCCATCTTCAAGCTTCGGTGGTGAACATGTCCTCCGTGGGACAGAGTTATCCCTTGGTTGTGGAGTGAAATAATGAGGATTGTTCCCCAACACAGATATTTTTTTGGGATTTTAAATTATTCTAGACATCATATATAAAAAAACTTGTCTTTTACACATATCATTAAGCATAATTAAACGTCAAATTACAAGCCATGGATCACAAAGTCTACTGTCTTGGATGACTAGGTACATAAAATTGAATACAAGGGTATAAATAAAACATTTATTTGTTTAATATTCATAAAGATATCTTAAATTCCTTTGTGCTCATACATAATAATAGGATATCCTAGGGATTACATGAACACAGGTATAAGATAAAAATCTCAGTAAGGGAATAAACATAAGAATAAAACTTTTAGCACATTGGTTATAAGGCACAACATAGTGAAATAAAAAGGCATGGAACATATGAAATAATAGCATATAAATATGGGATAATATAAACATGGAGTCATAGTAATGTAGAAACAACATAAAACCTGACTTTTTCATGAGTCAAGGACTATTTCATATAGAGGACCACAAGTCAAGGATAACCACCAAGACCGTTGCACATGGTTGTATGAGTCAAGGCTAACCGCCAAAACCATTGCACATAATGTATAATGAGACTAAACTTTACCCAATTAATTTTAGAACTATCTAGGTTCACCCATTTTGAAATGTTCAAGAATATTCTTTCCACATAAAGAATTATACAAAATCAGTCACACATAAACATAAGGACACCCATGGAAAAAAATGGGTATCATAATCATATCATAAATCATAATAAATGGGAGTATCAAAAACATATCCCTGAATGGAAGTAATTATAATGTAAATTTAAATTAATAAGTAAAAATATGAATATATCATGATAGTTTATTTTAAATTTAAATAAAAATATGTATGAATATTATTTCAGAAATTTTAGAAATAAAATTTTTTCTACTGTTTTAAGTAAAATACTAAAGAGAATTTTAAATAGAAAATGATATAGTTTTTTATATAATACAAGAAGTGAAACAAAAAAAATTTCATACTATAATTACTTTTTTTATAAAATAAATTTTGGAGTAAAATATATGATAGAGTGCTCTTGAAATTGGGTAAGAATTCAGGATATTCCCTTAAAATGGGTTTGCTTTTCCGGGAGTATCCAGGAAAGAATCATTTAAAAACATGTACATCCCTGAATGAGAAGGATAAGTGGATCTTGATACATGAATTTATAATATATAAACAACATTCAGATTATGTACATAAAATGAAATGGTAATTTCATCTGGGTAAAGAGAGGGTAAGAATAACCCGAAGGAATAATGGAGGATCGGGTAGAATCCATTACCTTTAGTCCAAAGGTGTACTTCACATGATATTCAGGTCTAAATAACCAAATTAAATTCTTTAATTAATATTTAATTTTTTTTATTTATGTAATTGATTTATTATAGCCTTATTAAGTTCAATAAAGTCCTTTTTATGGGTTAAGAGGTTCAATTTCATTGTTTGGGAGCATTTGTTTCTTTGGTTTTCTTAATTGGCTTACTTATATACTTGTAAGGATAAACATGTAATATGAGAATTGTTATATAGAATTTATGTTTTATTTTATTAGTTAACATATATTAGATTACATGGTTATAAAATTCAAATTGTTATTTGGAGTTATGATGATTCATTATATAAAACTTTAATGATAATAATTTTGGTTATTTGGTGAGTTTTGAACATAGAGAACACATTTTTATTTAAAGATTAATATCTTGTGTACAAAATATTAAATAATATTAAATTAGATAGAAATATATTATATTCTTTTTAAACCATAAATATGGTTTCAGGACCATAATTGAATATAGAAAACAAAATTGAAAACCCATCGTCCTTTAAAGTGATAAATTAACACATCTGTGATAGTGTTTTCAATTATACTATAAAAGGAGGGGAAGTGAGAGATGATCCAAAATTTTTACATTATCATAATAAAATCCCAATACATGTATGTTATAGGAGTATTCATAACATTTTGACTAAAGGAGCCGAGGAATGAAAAATAAAGAATGAAACTTGATAGAAAATAAAACAAATGAAAAGAGGAATTTGCCTCTTGAACCTATCTTCCTTGAGAACTTATTTAAGGGTGAGGATTTGTTATTTTGGAGATACCAAGGAATGATGGATGTGTTATATGTTCTGAGGGAGGTATTTGAGTAGAAATTGGACTACGTACATGGATTAAGAGGAGTGAAGAGAGGAGGGGTGAGGATGATTTTTATAGTGGTGGAGAGGAGAGTTTTCCCATTATTTAATTTAGTTTTTTTTATTTTTCTGAAGACAAACAATAGTATTGAATATTGTGAAAAAAATTAATATTTTCATTTAAGTTAAAACCCATGGTTCTTAAATCAGCCATTACTTAATAAGTAGTGTATTTAACATATAATGTATATAAAATAAATTATCATATTTTACTATTCAACAAATTCATGTATTTCAAAAAAATACAAAAAATTTACCACAACCATTTTTTTGACACGTAGAATTAAAAAATGAATGCCATTATATGAAAACTATTTACTATTTAAGAGAGATAAATTTTTTAATTAAAATCATAATTTACTTGAAAAATACAAATTTTAAAATTAAAACTGATTTTCTAACACTTTAAAAAATTTACTGAGGTCATTTAAAATTATATTATAATCATAAGTAATCAAAATACGTATTTATGAATAAATTTTGTGAAATGAAGTTTTCTTTTAAATTATTATATTAATCATAAAATAGTAATTAAATATAAATGACTCACAAAAATACCAATACTATGATATAATTATATCATATTTTTTACTTATAAGATGGATATATTTTATTTATAAATTCATTAGTAAGGTTACATATTCACTTGGAATATTTAATATTCATAAGGGCTGAATTAATATTCATAAGTGTACTATTACTATTCATAAGGGTTAGTTATTATTCACCAAAAAATTAAGTTTATCTTATCGGACTCCAAACATCTTGCTGATTACAACCGTGTATGTTAGATTTTCAAAATTGAAGCCACAAAAGTGACAATATTATGTTTAAGAGTCACATAGTACTTATTTTTTAATTGTTTTGTTATTTCATGTGAATATACTATATGAAATAATTATAAAAAAGGAATTTCTATTGATTAAACATTAGGTCATTATATTCTTCCCCCCTTATGAAATTTCTCCCTCAAAATTTTGTTTTACATTATATGTCATAAACTGGTGTGGGTAATTTTCCTTCATTGCCTCCTCCAGTTCCCTTGTTTCCTCTTAATACTTATGGTTCCACCATAGATTTTACTAGGTGAGTAGTCTTATTTCTTAGAACATTATCTCTATGATCCAAAATCTTCATTGGATACTCCTCTTAAGAAAGTTAATTCTCCAACTATACAACCTCTGAAGATAGTATATGTGAAGGATCAGATATGTACTTCCTTAAGAGAGATACGTGGAGACATCATGTACTTTAGACATGGTAGGTGTAAGTGCTAGTAAATAGGCAACAGAACTGGCACGTTCATGGATCTCGAAGGGGCTAACGTACCTTGGACTTATCTTTACATTCTTCCCTAATCTCGTGATCTTTTTCCATAGTGATATGCAGAGGAATACCATGTCTCCAACAATTAACTCATGGTCTTATCAATAATTGTTTTTATAGCACTTTTTTCAACTTTGGGATACCTTGATGTGATACTGAATGTTTTTCACCTTCTCCGCAATTTTGTAGACCATTTCAGGTCCTATCATCTTATTATCACCAACTTCATCTGAACATGACGGTGTTTTGAATCATTTTCCATAAAGGGCATCACATGGTGCTATTCATATGTTTGAGTGGAAGCTATTTTTTAAGAGAATTAGACAAGTGGAAGATATTGGTCCCACCCTCTATTGTACTATATAGAACACACTCTCAACATTTCTTCCAGTGTGTGAATAGTTCGCACATATTTTCCATCAGTATAAGGATGATAAAATGTACGAAAGTTCATTTCAGGTCTTAGAGGATGTTGGAGACTTTCTAGAACTTTAAGGTGATTCCTATCACTCTATGAAATAAAGTAGATAGTGGTAATATATGCAGTCTTACCACCTCTTTGATATATATCCATGCAATTTTATCCAATGAGAAGACCTCTTGAATTGTTAAAAAGTAAGTTGTCTTTGTAATACCAACCACATAGTCCCACATAGCATTGTTTCCTTGAGATTTCCTTGGATGTCTAGTGACAAAGTCCATGGTGATGTTCCCCAAAATTAATGTTGGCATGGGTAGTTGGGGCATCATCCCCTTATACTTTTGTCTTTCATCCTTCACTTGTTGTCATACCAGGAACTTTGATGTATATTTTGTGATCTCTTTCGTCATATTTTCCTACAAAAAGTTCACTTGGATATCTTAATACATCATTGTGATCCCTGGGTGAATAGAGAAGGATAAGCTATGTGTGTCATTAAAAGCCTCCTTCATTATCTCAAGATGACATGGTACACATTGTCGTGACCCAAATCATACAAATCCTTCCTCATCAATATTAAACTCTTATGAATTCCTATTTCTAATAGCTTCCACCATTTTGAAAATTTTGATATATTTTCTTTGAGAATCCATTATTATATCTATGACGGATGTTTGAGAAGCCATTTGAGAAATTATTGATGATGTTCTTACATTAACGAATCCCACATCCATCCTCTACCAATCTAATAAGGTTGGATCCCTGCCAATAGTCATCATTGATAATGATGAAGATCCTTTCTACATTGAGCAGCTTCTACATTATTTGCCTTACCAAGATGGTAGTGTATTGAGAAGTAATAATCCTTGATGAGCTCTAACCATATTCACTGACACATATTAATCTTCTCTGTGTGAATTTATATTTGAGAGTCTTGTGAACAGTATATATCTCACACTTCTCCCAATAGAGATAATGTCGCCATATTTTCAATGAAGTGGTCAAAACTGCCTACTTCAAATCATGTGTGGGATAGTTTTTCTAATGGAGTTTCAGCTGGCATGAAGCATAGGATATAAAATTATCGTTTTTCATCTTCACACAACCTAATCCTTTCTTGGAAGAATAATTGTACACCATAAAGCATTCTCCACTTGCTGGGAGTGTGAGTACTGAAGCAATGATAAGCCTCTTTTTGAGCTCCTAAAATCTTTCCACACATTCTTAAGTATATATGAAATTACTTCCTTCCGTGTCAACATGTTCATTGGGTTTGAAAATCATGATATGTTCTTCAAAAATCATTGATAATACCCGGATAGACCCAGAAGGGTGCAAATCTCCACTACAGTTATTGACCAGGGATACTCTTCAATTTCCTCTATCTTGGAAGGGTCCACAGATATTCCATTTATAGGGATAACATACACCAAAAATGATAGTTCCTCCATTAAAAACTCACATTTACTAAACATTGAATAAATTTTTCCCCTCACCAAGTCATCAACACAGTATTCAAATGTTATGCATGTTCCACCTTGCTCATAGAGTAAATCAGAATATCATCGATAAATGATACCAAATTTTTTGAGGTATTATATAAAGACTATATTCATTAAATCAAAGAATATTTATGGAGTATTAGTGAGTTTTAATGGAATCACTATGAACTCATTGTGTCCAAACCTCATTCAAAAGTAAGTTTTGGGAATATATTCCTTCCGCACCTTTAATTGGTGATATCTCGACCGAAGGTCCACCTTAGATAAACAACGTGACCTAGGAAACTGATCAAACAAGTCATATTTTTGAGGTAGGTGACACTTGTTATTTATTGTGATTTTATTGGGATCATTATAATTAATGTAGAGGAGCATTGAACAATCATTCTTCTTGATGAAGAGGACTGACACACCCAATGGTTTAGCAATCGGGCTTATAAATTTTTTCCCTAGATTATTTTTTAAGTGATTCTTTATCACTTAGTGCTCTACTATGGACATTCTATACGGTTTCGTTGATATAGGTAGAAATCCGGGAATAAGTTCAATTGAGAACTCAACCTCTCAGTTAGGAGGAAGACTAGGCAATTTTTTGGGAAATACATTAGTGTAATCCCTCATGATGGGAATGTATTTGAGCATGATTCTCTCTTTTGTGTTAATAATTTTAGATAGATATGATTGCTCATTAGGCTATAAAATCCACTCTTGATACAATGATTCTGAATGAATTTCATCTTCCTGCATACACTTGTAATGCATTGGAAGCTGCTTTGGGATGTGAAGAGTGATCTTCCTTTCATGACTATTGATGTTGGATTTGTAATAAGATATCTAATCTATTCCCATGATGACATCAAACTACACTAAAGGAAATATGATGAGATTTTTATGGAGGCTCAGTCAACAAACATTTACCAGGGAGGAGTTATAATCCTTGGTAGTAATAATTACCCCATTCTTAGTTCACACAGATAACTCAAACTAAAAATTTTGAGGTTGTGTTTGAATAGTTCTAATAAACTTTCAAGATATGATAGAATGTATAGAACCATAATCAAATATTACGTCTTCTATTCATGGATGAATAACAAGCATACCTATCACGACATCATTTTCCAGCTCCATATCAGTTGTAGTGATAGCATAATACCTTCCCTGTTTCCTTGGAGGTTGTTGTTGATTTCCTCCAACAACCCTTGTCTTAGGGAAATTATTCTCATAATTCACATGTTCCTTACAGTTTTAACACTACATTATTGGTTGATCATTGATCTGAACCTTCCTTTATTCTTCCACATCTGTGGGATTCTTCATATCCCTCTGACATTTCTTAGAAAAATTTCCCATTTTTCCACATTTGAAGGAGTTATCGGTTCCCTTTAGATAGTTCCCATGATGATTCTTCCCAAAATTTTGACATGTGGGATGTTCGACCTTATTTACATAATGGAATTTATTTTTCGAAACACCCATATTAGACTCTATTTTCCTTTTTTTTTCACCCGGACCATATAACCATTGAGAGTCTCCAATATCCACTTCAACCTTAAGGCAACAACATACAATCTCCTCAAAACATTCAAAGCCACGAATCACCAAAAAATTTTAGAGACACATCTTTAATCCACTAAATAAGTGATCCACCTTTATTTTGGTGTTCATGATAAATCTATAGGTGTATCTTGAATTCCTTGTGATGTTTGCTTCATACGCCCAGATGGACTCATATTCCATTTGCTTAACTCTGATGAACTCTCTTTGCATCTTGGGAAAGAGGGTTTGGGGAAAAAATTTATTGGAAAACATTTTCTTGATTTCTCATGAATCCATGGAATAACTTTACACCTAGGACTTTATATTCTTGATCACTTTCCACCACAAATCAGCTTCCATATCAAAACTATAGACCGACATCACAACTTTCTCATCTTCTGAGCACTGGATGATAAATAATAAAATTTAAATAGAGTTAATCTACTATTCCATGATGAGGGGATTAGAAGATCCCCTAAACATGGGAGGCCTTTGATGCATGAAGGATTCAATTGAATAATTCCCTTTCCATATAGGAGAAGGAAATTCCACATGATTCAAGTTATTATTCATAACATGATTCATCTTGACAAGAACTATCCTGAAGTTTTGAGCACCCGTTCCCATCATATTTGGAATATCATTAGGGAAATATTCACATTCCCTATCACATTGATTATTGGAACATGTTCTTCTATTTAATACCATTAAATAATGAGAATAATGTACTATTATAGGGCTTGAATACGTAGTTATTAAGCATTAAAATGACACTTTAAACATTAAAGGATAAACACATAAAGGAAAAGTATATCCTAACTTGTGATTCCATAGGTCAATGTAGGTTATCATTGATATAAGACTTAACATATATTCTTATGTTCTCTTTTTTTATAACCTTAATAATGGTTCATTCTATGATTATGAATTTACCAAAGAATATCTATTGGGTGTGTCAAACCTGGAGTGCAGTAAGGCACATTGTTATGCACCAGTTCCTAATTGATTCTAGCTCAAATTAGTGTTTTTAGGTTTTACCCATAGATACATCAGTGCTAGAGCCACATACACTTGTTTGTATCCAGATAGGGATGTATTTTCATGAAAAAACACTTACTCTATACATACCAATATTTAGGGATGTTTTCATATATTTAGTCTCATTCCTATGGTTTTTACTAAAGTGATCTATTTCTAATCTCCAAAAATAACTAGACCCTCCTCTCATACCAACTATAAAAAACCTAGTCTATTACACATACCATTACATTATTAATTCATAATTACACTACATCATATAAGCCAAGGATCGTAAATTCTAGTGTCTTGGAAGACTAGGTACATAAAACTAAAAATATGGGACTAAATAAAAAATTTCATTATTTAATATTCATAAAGAGCTCCTAACTTCAATTTTTCTCATTAAAATGCATATGATAACATAGGGGCAACCTGAAGAAAGGGATGATCTATAAATCCCATTAAAGGAATAAATATAAGAATAAAACTTTTAACACATGGGTTAAAAGGCATGTCATAGTGACCTAAAAAGGAATGGATCAAATGGAATCATAACCTATAAAAATATGATCATATAATCATGGAGTCATAGTAATGTAGAATCAATATAAAAAATTACATTATCACGAGTCATGGTATATTTCACATAGAGGATAACAAGTCAAGGTTAACCCTTAAAACTATTGAACATGGTAGCACGAGTTAAAGAAAACCGCCAATACTGTTGCACATAACATATCATGACACTAAACATTACCCAATCCATTGGAGTGATATCTAGGCTCACCCATATTAACATGTTCATGAATATGCCTTCCACATAAAGGATTATACATAATCAATGATACAAAAACATAAGGGTACCCCTGGAAAGAAATGAGTATTATAATCATGTTATAAAGGATAATAAAGGGTTGTATCATACAAGTGTCCATGAAAGAATTGAATTATAATATACATGTGAATTCATAATGAAAATTGGCATATATTAGGGTAAGTGATTTCAAATAGAATTAACAACATGTATGAATAGTATTTTAGAAATTTTAGCATTAAAACATTTTTTGTGAGGTTTTAAGGAAAATACTAAAGAAAATTTTGAATAGAAGATGGAATAGTACATTATATAAAAACATAATTAAAACAATAAGTTTTTCATACTTGAGATATATATTTTATAAAATCAATGTAGGTTTAAAATAGATGAGGGAGTGCTCTTGAAATTGTGTAAGAATTCGGGAAGATCCTATAAAATGGGATTGCTTTTTGGGGAGTATTGAGGAGGGAATCATTTAAAAACATGTATATCCCCAAAAGATAAGGATAATTAAACATTTATAAATGATTTTAGAACATATAAACAACCTTAAAAATATGTACATAAAAATAAATGGTAATTTCATTTGGGTAAAGAGAGAGTAAGAATAACCTGAATGAATAATGGCGGTTCGAGTAGAATCTTTTACCTTAACTCCAAAGGTGTCCTTCAATTGATATTAATGACATGGATAAACAAATTAAATTAATTAATTAATGTTTTTATAAACTTTTATTAATTTAACGGATTTATTATATCCTTATTAATTTCATTCATGACCATTTCGATGGGTTAAGAGGATCAATTTCATCATTTGGGAGCATTTGTTTCCTTGGTTTTCTTGATTGGTTTACTAAATTACATATAAGGATAAATATGTAAGATGATAATGGTTGTCCAGAATTGAATTTTTATGTTATTAGTGAACATACATAAGATTACATGGTTATAAAAGTCATTCGGTTATTTGGAGTGAAGATGAATCATTATATAAAAAATTAATGATAACAGTTTTGGTTAATTTGTGGGTTTTGAACACAATGAACACATTTTGATTTATATATTAGTATCACATGTAAAAAATATTCTAGAACCCTAAATTATAAATAATAAATATATTATCATCTTGTTCAACCATAAAAGTTTTTCATGACTGGAATTGAATATGGTAAAAGAAATTGAAAGCTAGACTTCATTGAATGTAATAAACTAACACATCTCGGATGGTGTTTTAAATTCTAGTCTAAAATGAGGAGAATGGAAAGAAGAACATAAATTGTTACATCATCATAACAAAATCCTAGTACATTTAATTTAATGGAGTTATGATAAAATTTGGATTAAACGAGTTGATGAAATGAAAATATTGAATGAAACTTGATAGAAAATAAGATAAATGAACTGAGGAATTTTCCACTTGAATATATCTTCCCTGAGAAACTATTTCAGGGAGAGGATTTGGTATTTTGGAGAGAATAAGGGATGATGGAAGTGGTATAGGGTCTTAGGGATGTATTTGAGTAGAATTTGGGCTATGTATCGGGATTGAGAGGAGTGAATAGAAGAGAAGGTGCATGTGGTTTATATAGTGGAGGAGAGGAGGGGTTTCTCAATATTTTATTCACTATTTTATAACTTTTCTCAAGACAATCAATATTATTGATTCTTGTAAAAAAAATAAATATTTTCATGTGATTTCGAACCCATTGTACTTACATCATCCATGACATAATAAATATTGTATTTAATATATAATTTAAATATACAACAAATTACCGTATTTTACTATTCAAAAAAATCCCAAAAATTCACCCCAACCATTTTGGATGTGTCGAATTAAAAAATGAAAACAATATTATTAAAATAATTTTATAATTATGAGAAATTTAATTTTTCATTAAAATCACAATTTACTATAAAAATACTAATTTTAAAATTTAAACTTATTTTCTAACAATTTGAGAAATTAACTAAGGTCTCCTAAAATTATCTTATAATCATAAGTCATCAAAATAATTATTTATGAATACATTTTAAGCAAATAAATTTTCTTTTAAATTATTATAATAATCATAAAATAGTAATTAAATATACATGACCCACAAAAATACCAACACTATGATATAATTATATCATATTATCACTAATAAGATGGAAAAATATTATTTATACATTAATTTTAAGGTTAATTATTCACATGGATGATTTAATATTCATAAGGGTTATATTAATATTCATAATGTTAAAATTACAATTCATAAGGGGCAGTTACTATTCACCAAAAAAATAGGTTTGACTTATCAGACTCTAAACATCTTACAGATCGTAAGAGTGAATATCAGATTTTCGAAATTCAAATCACAGAAGTGAAAATTTTATGTTTAAGGGTCACATATTATCTAGTAGTTCATTGTGTTTTGATTTCATCCAATTATACTATATAAAATAATTATAAGAAGGGAATTTAGATTGATTAAACTTTGGGTCATTACATTCTTCCCCCTTATGAAATTTTTCCCTCAAAATTTCTTTTTTACATTCTATGTCATAAATAGGTGAGGGTGCTTTTTCTTCATTGCCTCCTCTAGTCCCCATGTTTCCTCTTCGTACTTATGGTTCCGCCATCAATCATTGACCCAGTGAGTTGTATTGCTACCCAGAACATTATCTCTATGATTCAAGATCTTCATTGGCTACTCCTCATAAGAAAGATCATTCTCCAACTATACCTCATTTGAAGATAGTACATATCAAGGATCTGGTACGTACTTCATTAAGAGAGATACATAGAAGACATCATGTACTTTTAACATAGCAGGTGGATGTTCTAGTTGATAGGAAACGGCTTTGACATGATCAGGGATCTTGAAAAGGCCAATGTACCTGGTATGTAGTTTCCTTTCTTCCCATATCTCATGATCTTCTTCCATGGAGATAAGCAGAGGAATACAATATCTCCAACTTTTAACTTAATGTCCCATCGACAATTATATGCATAACACTTTTGTCCACTTTGGGCTGCCTTGATGTGATGCTGAATTGTTTTCTCCTTCTCCACCATTTCATCATCCATTTCAAGTCCTAGCAGCTTATGGTCGTAGAATTCATCCGAACATGTCGGTGTTCTGATCCTTTTCCCATAAAGAGAATTATATGGTGCCATTCTGATGCTTGAGTAAAAACTATTTTTAAGAGAATTAGACTAGTGGAAGATGTTGGTCCCACCCTCCATTGTTCTTTATAGAACACACTCTCAACATTTCATCCAGTGTCTGAATAGTTCTCTCAGATTGGCCATCAGTTTGAAGATGATAGGCCGTACTAAAGTTCATTTAAGTGCTAAGAGGATGCTGGAGACTTTTCCAGAACTTTGAGGTGAATCTCAGATCTCAATCAGATATAGTAGATAGGGGAACACCATGTAGAATTACCACCTTTTTGATATATATCAATGTTATTTGATCTAATGAGATGTCATATTTAATTGTGATAAAGTGAGATATCTTTGCAATACCATCCACAATGAACCATATAACATTGTTTCCTAGGGGTGTCCTTGTTTGTCCAGTGACAAAGTCCATGGTGTTGTTCTCCCACTTACATGTTGGTGCGGGTAATGGTTGCATCATCCCCTTATATTTTTTTTCCTTTTAGCATTCACTTGTTTACATACCAGGCACATTGATCTATATTCAGTGATCTCCATATTCATATTATCCCACCGAAAGTTATATCGGAGATCTCGATACATCAATGTGCTCCCTGGGAAAATAGTGAAGGTTGAGCTATGGGTGTCATTCAAAATCTCATTATTTATCTATAGATCATATAGTACACATATTATTGAACCAAATCTTACAACTCCTTCCTCATTAATCTTGAACTATGAGGATTTCCCATTTCAAATAGCTTCTTCACTTTTCAAAATTTCCACATCTTTTCTTTGAGAATCCTTTATTTTATCAATGGGAGATGGTTGAGAAACCATTTGAGAATGTATTGATGATTTTACTACTATAACAAATTCCCACATCCATCCTATGCAAATCTAAGAAGGTTCAATCCCTATTATCTCTCATTATTGATAAAGATGCAGGATCATTTCTACTTAGAGAATCTGTCACCTTATTTTCCTTACCTGGATGGTAGTTGATTGAGAAGTCATAATACATTATGAGATCTAACCATATTCAATGGATAATATTATGATTTTTATGTGTGTATATATATTTGAGAGTCTTGTGATCAGTATATATCTCACACTTCTCCCTATTGAGATAATATCGCAAAATTTTCAATGCCCAGATCACAGTCACCAATTCCTGATCATGTGTGGGATAGTTTTTCTCCAAGATTTTTTTCTACCTTGAGGCATAGGCTATCAATTTATCATTACGCATCAGAACACATCCTAATCCCTTCTTTGAAGAATCACTGTACCCATTAATGAATTCTCCACTTTTTGGGAGTGTGAGTACTGGTGCAATGATAAGACTCTTTTGAGGTCCTTAAAGATTTCCACACATTCTTAATTACAAAATAACATTACTACCATCCATGTTAGCTTGGTCATTGGGTTTGAAAATCATTTTATGTTCTTCACAAATCATTGGTAGTACCTGGCTAGGCCTAGAATGGTGCGGATCTCCGTTATAGATATTGGCATGGGATACTCTTAAATTTCCTTTATCATGGAAGGATCCACATGTATTCCATTTCTGGTGATAATATACCCAATGAATGATACTTTCCTCCATCCAAAACTCACCTATACTATACTTTTCATAAATTCCACCCCTCACAATGTCATCGACAGAATATTCAAATACTCCTCAGTATCCTCATTTCTCTTAAGTAAATCTGGATATCATCGCTAAATACTACAAATTTTTTTGAGGTAATATCTAAAGAATTCCTTCATTATATCTATGAATATTGCTAGAGCATCAGTGAGTCTAAATGGAATCAATATGAACTCATATTTTCCATACCTCATTCAAAATGAATTTTTGGGAATATCTTCATTCCCCACCTTTAATTGGAGATATTCCGACCAAAGGTCCACCAAAGAAAAACAATTGGCCCCACAAAGCTAATAAAAAAAGTCATATATATGAGGTAGGGGATACTTGTTCTTTATTGTGACTTTATCGAGCTCATTATAATCAATGCAGAGGTGTGTTGAACCATCATTCTTCTTGATAAGGAGGACTGGCACACCCTATGGTGAAGCACTCGGGTATATAAAACCCTTCCCCAGATTGTCCAATAACTTCTTATTTAGCTCTCCCATATATACATTGGCCATTCAATAAGGATTTATTGATATAGGTAGAGATCCAGGAATAAGTTCAATTGATAATTCAACATATCGATCAAGAGGAAGACTATGCAATTCTTCAGGAAATACATCAGTGTAATCCCTCATGATGGGAATGTCTTTGAGCATGATTCTCTCCTTTTTGTTAATCATTTAAGATAGATATTATTTGTCATGAGGCAGTAATATCCACACTTGATACAATTATTTTGAAGGACATTCATCTTCCTCCTTACACTTGTAATGCATTGGAAGATGCTTCAGGATGTGATGAGTGATCTACCTTTGCTGATAGTTGATATTGGCATTGTATAAATGTTGAAAATCCCTACACATGATGACATCAAACTCAACCAAAGTAAGTATGAAGATATTTTATGGGAGGTTCAGCCCACCAAAATTTACTAAGTAGGAGTTGTAAACCTTGGATGCAATAACTTCCCCATTCGCAGTTCACACAGATAACTCAACCTCTAAATTTTGAGGTACTATATGAGTAGTTCTACTAAACATGAATGATATGAAATAATATGTGGAACCAAAATAAAATATTACATCCTATATTTTGAATGAATAACTATCATACACATCACCACATCATTGTCCAGCTCTATATCAGCAGTAGTGATAGCATAATCCATTCCCAGTTTCCTTGGAGGTTGTTATGGATTCTCTCCGACAACCGATGGATTAGGGAAATTGATCTCATCATTCCCATGATCCTTACATTTGTAACACTACATTATAGGCTAATAATTGATTTGAACCTTCCTTTATTCTTCCAAATTAGTGTGATTATTTATATCCCTCGGACATTTCTTAGCATGATGTCCCATTCGTCCACTTTTGAATAATTTCTCGATTTCCTTTAGACCATTCCCATGATGATTCTTTCCAAAAAATTTACTGGTGGGATGTTCAAACTTCTTTCCATCATGGGATTTATTTTCCAAAACACCCATATTAGACTCCATTTTCCTCTTTCATCACTAGGTCAATGAGAACATTGTGATTCTCCAATCTTTGTTTTAATCTTGAGGGAAAACATACAATCTCTTCCTAACTTTGAAAGTAACGAATCTCCAAAAATTTTCATAGACTCAACTTTAGTCCACTAAAGAAGTGATCCAAATTTCCTTTAGTGTTCATGATTACCATAGAGGCGTATCTCTTAAGCATTATGAAGTTTTCTTCATACGCCCTGATGGACTCATCTTCCTTCTGCTTAAAGTTCGATGAACTCTCTTTGCATCTTGAGCTGGAGGGTTTGAGGAAATTATTTATTGAAAAACATTTTCCTGAATTCCTCCCAATCTATGTGATCAATTTATTCATGGGACTTTTTATTCTTGATCAGTGTCCACCACTAATCAGCTTCCCCATCAAAACAATAGACTGACAACACAACTTTCTCTTATTCTGGGCATTGGATGATAAAGAATATCTTTTCAATGGAGTTAATACACTTTTCCATGAGGATGGGATTGGAAGATCCACTAAACATTGGTGACCCTTTCTGCATGAAGGATTCCATGGAAACTCTCTCTTTCCTTATAGGAGGAGGGAATTCCACGTGATTCAAGTTATTATTTCTAACTTGAGCCAGCTGAACAAGTACTATCATGATGTTTTGAGCACCCGTTCCCATCATATTGGTAATACCATTAAGGAAATATTTACATTCTCTATCAAATTGATTATTTGAACACGTTCTTCTATTTCCCTCCATAAACTATGAAAAACGAACATATAATTAGAGTGCTTGAATACTTAGATATTATGAATAAAAATGAAACTTTAAATATAAAAGGATAAACTCATAAAGGAAAAGTATATCTTAACTTGTGATTACCTAGGTTTCAATGTAGGTTGGCATAGATCTGTTACAAAATATATATTTATATGGGCTCTTTTTTTTGTTCCCTTAGTAATGGTTCATACTAATATAAGGAATTTACCAAAGAATATCCCAAGGGAGTGTCAAACCAGGAGTGTGGTATGGCCCATTGTTGTGCACCAATTACCATTCGAGTCTAGATAAAATCAATGTTTTTGGGTTTTACCCCTAGATACATCTATGCTAGAGCTACAGTAAAAAAGTTCATATCCAGATAAGGATGCATTTTCTTGAAAAAACACTTAATCTATACTTACCAATTTTTAAGGATGTTTTCATTTATTTAGGCTCATCCCAAAGGTTCTTACCAAAGTTCCCTATTCATAATCTACAAAAATAACTACACCATCCCCTAATACCATCTATAGAGACCCTATCCATTTACACATATCATTACATTATTTTAATCATAAATAAACATAAACTTAAAAGCCAAGCTTCATAAATTATAGTGTCTTGTTAGACTAGGTACTTAAAACTAATAACATGGGACAAAATAAATCTTTTGTTTATTTAATCATCATATGAGCTCTTAAATACCATTATTCTTCTTACATCTTCATTGGATAACCTGGGGATAACATGAACAAAGAGATGAGCTAAAAACCCCAATAAGGAAATAAATATAATAATAAAACTTTTAACACATGGGTTAGAAGGCATTACATAGTGACATAAAAAAATAGAACATATGGAATCCTATCATATAAAAATGAGATCATATAAACATGAAGTCATAGTAATGTGGATACAACATGAAACACAAATTTATCAAGATTCAAGGCATATTTCACATAGAGGATCACAAGTCATGGTTAACCACCAAGACCATTGCACATGCTAGCACAAGTAAAGGAAAAACGCCAAGACTGTTGCACATAATGCCTCAGGAGACTAAACATTACCCAATTCATTGGAGCACTATCTAGGATCACCCATCATAGCATGTTCAAAAATATTCTTTCCCCAGAAAGTATCATACATAATCAATCATACATAAACATAATGGTACCCATGGAATGAAATGAGTATAATAATGATGTCATAAATCATAACAAATGGGCGTATCATATAAGTGTCCATGAATGAAAGGAATTAGAACAAACATGAAAATTGATAAATAAAATGGGAATATATCATGGTAAGTGATGTCAAATAGAAGTGAAAACATGTATAATGAGTATTTAAAAAATTTTATCATTAAAAGATTTTTGTGTGGTTTTAGGGAAAAAACTAAATAGAATTTTAAATAGAAAATGGAATAGTAAATTATATAAAAACAGAAGAAATCGAAGATTTTTTTATACTAGAAATATAGATTTTATAAAATCAATTTCTTATTAAAATAGATGAGATATTTCTCTTGAAATTGGGTAAGAATTCGAGAAGTTCTCATAAAACGGGTTTTCTTTTGAAGGAGTATTGAGGAGTGAATCATTTAAAAACATGTATAGACCAAAAAGAGAAGGATAATTGTATATTGATACATGATTTTGAAACATATAAAAAATATTCGATATATTTACATAAAATTAAATGTCAATTTCATTTAGGTAAACAAAGAGTAAGAATAACCCGAAGGAATAATGGAGGTTCGAGTAGAATCTATTACCTTAAGTCTAAAGGTGTCCTTCACTTGATATTAATGTCCTAGATAGCAAAAGGAAATTCATTAATTAATATTTCCAGTACCTTGTTTTTATGTAATTTATTAATTATCACCATACAATGTTCATTCATGACCTTTTTGATGGGTTAATAGGTTCAATATCATCATTTGGGAGCATTTGTTTCCTTGGGATTTTTGATTTTTTTACTGAAAAACATGTAATGATAAACATGAAAGATGAGAATGGTTGCCATAATTGAAGTTGTATGTTATTAGTGAAAATACACAAAACGATATGGTTATAAAATTCACATGGTTATTTGGAGTGAAGATGAATCATTATATTAAACTTTAATGATAACTGTTTTGGTTAATTGGTGGGTTTTGAACACAATGAACACATTTTGATTTAAAGATTAATATCTTGAGTAAAAAAGATTCCTAAAACTTACATTATAAATGATACCTATATTATAGTCTGGTTCAACTATAAAAATGTTATCATGAACAGAATTGGTATGGTTAAAGAAATTGAGAACCCATCATCCTTGAATGTGATAAATTTACACAACTCGGATGGTGTTTTCAACTATAGTATAAAAGGAGGGAAAATGAGAGATGATCATGAATTGGTACATTATCATAATAAAATCCCTGTACATGTAGGTTACTAGAGTCATCATAACATTTTTGATTAATAGAGTTGATGAAAGAAAAATAAAGAATGAAACATGATAGAAAATAAATGAAATGAAAAGAAGAATTTATCTCTTGAATATATATTCATTGAGAACGTATTTATGGGAGAAGATTTTTTATTTTGGAGGGACCAAGAGATTTTGTACTTGGGAGAGGGGTTTTGGGAGGTATTTTAGTATAATTTCTTCCAGGAACAAGGCTTTTGATGAGTGAAGAGAAGAGGGGTGAAAATGGTTTTATTAGTGGAGGAGAGGAGGGTTTTCTCAATATTTTATTTATTATTTTATTATTTTACTCTAGAGAAACAACAGAATTTATTCTTGTAAAAAATAGTAATATGTGCATGTGAGTTCGATCAGAAGGTGATTACATCATCAATGACTAAATAAATACTATATTTAACATATAATTTTCATATACAACAAATTAATGTATTTTAAAATTCAGAAAAAATTCTTGTATTTCAGAAAAAACCCAAAAAAATTCCCCCAAATTTTTTGGAGGTGTAGAATTAAAACATTAACTCCATTTTATGATTTTTTCTCTAAATATGATAAATTTAATTTGTGATTAAAACTATAATTTAATTGAAAAATACAAATTTTAAAATTAAAACTACTTTTATAACACTTTGAAAAATTAACCATGGTCTCTTAAAATTATATTATAATCATAAGTCATCCAAATACTTATTTATGATTAAATTTTATTAAAATAAGTTTTTCTTAATTTATTAAATTATTCAGAAAATTATATTTAAATATACATGAATCCCAAAAATTCCAACACTATGATATAATTATATAATATCATCACTTAAATGATGGATAAATTTTATTTATACTTTCATTGGTAAGGTTACTTATTAAATTGGACAATTTACTATTAATAAGGGTTATATTACCTTTGATAAGGGTAACATTACTATTCATAAGGGTAAGTTACTGTTCATTAAAAAAATTATGTTTATACTATTGAACTCCAAACATATTACTGATCGCAACTATGTATGCCATATTTTTGAAATTCAAATCATAGAAGTGAAAATATTATGTTTAATGGTCCGATAGTACTTATTAGTTCATATTGTTGTGATTTAATGTGAGTATACTATATGAAACAATTATAAAATGTAAATTTCCATTGATTAATCTTTGGGGCGTTACATCAGAGATGGGCCTTTAGAGGTACAAGATA
This sequence comes from Viscum album, assembly GCA_963277665.1. NCBI lineage: Eukaryota > Viridiplantae > Streptophyta > Magnoliopsida > Santalales > Viscaceae > Viscum > Viscum album. The sequence continues at coordinate 918,303,391 of OY728157.1, forward strand.
ACTCATCATTCTTGGTGGTTTGTAGCGATGGAGTTCCCTTTTATCTGTCGTATAAGTTTCTTAATGAGAATATATATACATGTGTGTGTTTATGTATTTGTATTGGGATGATATCATTTATATTATATCTTTTCATTTCTCTTTTTCTGGATTTTGTGGCATCCTATTGGGTATATATATACTCACACCTGAATGAACTTTTCTTATAAGTGTCATGTCTTATATAGAAGAAAAAATATTAGTGGTGACATTAGTGGAGCTTAGTGAATCTTGGTTTCATTGACCACGTTTAGTTTTCCAGCATGAAGCTCTAGAGCGGAACACTCTTTAGATTTCATTTTCCCATATTTTTCATGTTGGGAATTCATTTCTAGTTGGGTGAGTATTTTTTCCCTTTAATTTATTTTTTATTTTTTGTTACATTAATGTATTCCTTAGAAGTTATTTCACACATAATTATACTCTAGATGTTCCATTTTTTATTATTCCTATTTAATTTTTCATGGAGATGTTTTTGTGTGTGTGTATAAGTATATTTGTATATGTACTCCCATTTTAGTTTATTTATTATCAATGATTTTCTCCAACCCCTAGCCTATTGAGGCTGGTTTTGGGTTGTCATAACAATCTTTTAGCTGGTATGGAGACCCCTAGTGGACCAGATCATGACAGAGTGTTATAGAAGGATTTATTACTCATGTAACTATTAGATCAACACACTTGGTGAGTATTGGTTTGGTAAAATAATGAAATTATGTCCGGGTGTCATGAGTATACCATTCATGGGAACCATGTGTCGGTGTGATGACCCGTGTATCCATACATCAAGACTCTGAATACCTTTTTGTTGACTCATCATAGTAAGATATCTGTTTAATGGAACCAATTGTTCAAGTATCATATAGGATTGAGTCATTTGACTATCCTTCTTGTGTAATATTCCCATATATATTCCCATATAAACATGGTATGTCTTGATCACATTTGGTATTCCTTCTCATATACAACCATCTATGTTACCGATACAAGATCATGTCAACGATCAGTTGAGTTATGAGGACTAATTTCCTGGTCAATCTCATGAGGTGTTTCCTCCAAGAAAGTAGGGAGTAGTTCCATTTGCTATAAATAAGTGTATAGTCCCAACATGTTAGGATACTGATGCATGAATGCTCAACATGAAATGTGTGTTCCAGCGTTATAGGCAGATGAGGTTCAATGGTGATCCAGACCCTCAGGTTGCGGGGGATTGGCTTGATTCAGTGATCAAAATCATCAAAAAAATTTAGAACCCTGTGGATCATATTATTGTCTTTAAAAACAACATTATTAATTTGGAATAATGGAATAGGAGGAGTCTAATGACACAATCCCATGATGAGACAACTCTATCATGTACATACATCTAGAAACTATTATGCGATGAGTATTTCTCTTCAATCTTATGTGTTTTGAGGATTCTAGAGATTCTCGAGGTGTAGTAGGGTGACCTTATAGACGTAGAATATGATAATAGGTTCAATAAAGTCACACATTATTATCTAGATAAGGAACTATAGGTTTTATTCTATGCATTGAAGTTTGGGAAAGGTCTTCATATAGACCACCATGCCAGTATAGTATCCTTAGGAATTTCTACCTATGCTATAGTGATGGAGAAGGATTTGGTGAAAGAGAGATTTCTAGTAATGGGATGCATTGTGTTTGGAGATAGAAATGTATATCATGGGGATATGTTATCTGCAATATCTAGAAAGTAAAAGACATTAGGGTCTCAGCACATGTGGCGTACTCATCCCTGGAATAAGACAAATGGATCTTCATCTCAAAGATTGTGAGGAGAATATAGTTATCCATGAAATAGATGATGATATTATTCTGATAGGATATGTATAGTGGATCATGATTTCCCAATGAAATGTGTCGATGATGGTAGGTAGATAGTGGACAGAAAACCACATCATAGGAAATACAATGATCAGGGATGGCTTGGGAAAGAAGAGGGTGTCCCTTAGGGAGGTAGTGATGATATAAGAGTAAGTGGAGCTTCAGAGGGAGGAACTTTAGGTGGAGGGTTAAACTAAATGTTTCTTCCAACAACACCCCTATTATCCTATGTTAAGATTAATGAGATATCAGTTGCGGCCATGGGAAACAACAAGCTATAGAGGGATATGAACTTCTATTTTTAGTGATGATTTTAGGTTTAAAATGGGTTATTTTCTTAGATATCACATATCTTCAGAAAATATGTTCTGAAACTCGGTGGAGATAGCTTATTTTGGGACCACTTTTTCTTTATGATTAAACCTTATTATTTCATCTTAGGTATGTAATATCAATCCATGGAACATAACCTGATATAGTATCATTTCATATGAGTTAGAATCCTTCAAATAGATGAGAACCAATTCTATTTCTCAAGTGAGAGATATCTCATGGTGGAGTGAGTGGATCTTTTGAGTTGGAATCTGCAACTCATCACTCATAAATTAGAGATCTTATCCCTGGGTGCAATGGTATATTTATGAATTTAACTTCTTTTAGTAGTGTAGGATAACATGGAAATCTTCCTCAATTATGTTTAGGGAATATCTATGAGGTAAGAGATAAATTTCTACATGAACATGCCCTCCAGGACCACACTGATATATTCTAAGTCATATCACATGGACCCTAATGAGCTACTTGAGTTCAGGGTGTAGTTAAAGGACCTTAAAAAGAAGGATTTCAACAGATATAGTATGTCTCCATGGGAAGCTATAATTGTATTTTTTTTAAAATATTTAGGGGATCTAAATGAATCGTGTTGATTATCATCACCAAAATCAGGTAATAATAAAGTATAAGTACCCCTTTCTAAGGATTGATGACCTCTTAAACCAGTTGAGAGGCATGATTTGGTTCTAAAAGCTTGACCTCATGTTAGGTTACCATCAATTGAAGGATCAAAAGGGCGATAATCAAAATATAGTGTTCTGATGTCACTAAATACACTATGAGTTTTTAATGAAGGATTTTGGGTTGAATAAATAATCCTTTGTATTTAGGAATTTTATGAATAGGATTTTTCCAGATATACATGGAATGATTTGTGTTTATCTTTATTGATGACATACTCATTTTCTTTATAATGGAGAAGTTGCATACAATGAACTTGGGGATGGTCATATACTTACCCTTGGAGAATCAAATTAATGGTAATCCCTTGAAGTGTCAGTTTTGGAGGTATGGGGTTTAGGTTTTGGGAATGTAATTTATGATTTTGGTTTAACTACAGAACCAGAAAAGATTGATCAGGGGTTTACTTGGTATCCAACAAAGAGCCTATTGAAGGTGTGGAGTTTTCTTGGATTAGAGGGGTAAAAAAAGATGTTCATGGGATAATTCTATAGGATTTCATCCCCTTTTTGTAGCTTGAAGAAAACAATTTAATCCCTTTACCATGATCGAGTAGTACCAGGGGAATTTTAGTATCTAAGGTCAAATTTGAATATTTATCCTATATTGAGACTACCAGAGGAGGGAATGGAGTTTGTTGTGTTTTGTTGTGTATTTGGAGATGGGATATATTTTGTGTTGATTTAGAGGTAGGTAGTGATTTTATATTGGTCAATGTAGTTGAGACCCCATAAGCTTAATTACGCAACTCATGACCCCGATTTGGTATCAGTAGTATTCGCTCTGAAGATGTGGAGGCATTATCTTCTTTGTGAGAATTTATCCATTTACTTTGACCACCAGAGTCTCAGGTACATATTAAATTCAAATGATATTAACATGACACAAAAAATATGATTGGTGTTCCTAAAGGAAAATGGATTCAAGATAGTTTATACTCATAGTAATGGAAATGTTGTGGAAGATGACCTTGGAAGGAATTAAATATCTTTCTTTATAGAGGAGGCACCTAAAAAATTGTCAACATTATATGTAGCCTTTTTAAAGTAGAGGGGTGTGGTTCTTCATTATTCAATGGTGGTTAAACCTCATATCCTTCAGTATGTAAGAGATGATCAGTTGGGAGACATCAATTTTTATGTTTTACGTGACTAGATATCATTATGAGATGCATCACATGGACTTTATGGAGTGGTGAATGTAATAATTTTACTGCGATAATAGGTTCTTCCAGCCGCATTTTATGAGGTGGTGATGAGGTATTTTCACAATTCCCCTTTCCTTTACATCATTATATGGAAAATATTTATAAGGACCTTAAATGGTAGTTTAGGTGGGCTGGCTTGAGGGAGATAATTTCCGAGCTTATCTCTCAGTGTCTCACATGTCAGCTAATAAAATTGTGCACCATGTTCATCAAGGTTTGAAATATCCTATTGATATCATAATGTGGAAATGGGGAGACATATATATATTTTTTGTGATAGTAATTATGTGGATAGTGTGAATCCATGATTGTATTTGAGTGATTTTTTACCAACATACCATGTTAGAATACTTCCTATCCATTTGGGTGAAGAGTTCATTTGAGTTTGTAGGGTAGTTGTATGTGTGGGAGATCATCCAACGTCACGAGTTATCCTTGATTATCATCTTAGTCCTTTATGAATAGTTCATATCATGATTGGGGTGAGGCTGGATGGAGGCCATCAATACCTATTTGTGGACGACAATGGTGTTCCACGCCCAGACAGATGGGTAGATCGAGTGAAATATCTTGGTGTTGGAGGGTATGTTTAGTGCTAGTGTGCCAGATTTCAATCAGAGTTGGGAGTATGATATTCCATTTTCTGGTTTTTCTTATAATAATAGATATTTCTCTATTATTAGTTTGAATTATTTTGGGGACCTGTATGAGAGAATATAAATCTCACCATTATACTGGAAGGATATTGGAAAAAAATCAATTATTTGGATTAAGATGATACATATGATGATGGAGAAGGTTTAGATGACCCACAAGCATATATGTGTAGACTAGAGAAGACAAAGATATTATGTAGATCGATAGTGTAAGAATTTGGTGTTTGACCAGGGAGAAAATATTTTTCTTGATATTATCACCACAAAGACTATTCAAGAGGATTGTCTTGGGTGACAAGCTATCTCTAAGGTTCATCAGGTCATTAGAGATCATATGAAGGGTTGGAAAGGTTGCATACCACTTGTCCTTGACCCCACAGTTGGATCAAGTACCTGATGTATTCCATGTGTCACATATGAGGAGATACGTGCATGAACCTATACATATTATTGACTGGGGAGAGCTAGACATCAATGATGGAGATACCATCTTTGAGTACCTGGTGGAGATCAAGGATCAAAAATAATGTATCTTTCATGGTTGGATGAATAATTTGGATCTTATGATTTGGAAGCATGAAATCATGTAGAAGAGATCCTCAGAGAATGAGAGCTAGTTGAAGGCTCACCATCCCCACCATTTTGTGTAGCGTATACTTTTTTGGTTGAAAACACATGAATTATGGGAGAATGTAAATAATTTGTTTTTGTGGATTTATTCTTTTGAATATTTCTATGTATATATCTATATTTTTACTCTAATTGGGTGTGGTGTTTGGGTATCTCAGGACCCTGAAATTAACATATTAAAAATATTAATATATTTTAACGAATATGTAAACATAATTTCATTATAATTGGTTTTCCTATTGTTGGGAAAGTCTAATAGAAAATCCTAGACTGTCATTTATTCTAGGATGCAGGGTTTACCCAAAGAAAGACCTAAATTGTTCTAATGTTGAACACTTTATGGGAGGTGACCATTGACAGGTGCATTTAATAAAACAAATAAATAACTTCTATATTTTTATTAAATAACTATGAACCTATACAAACTATTTACATATCAATTTATCAAAAATCTACAAGGTTTTCTGCATAAGCCTAAGAGAATAGAGAAGAGGAGGGAATCGTTCTTCATTGATAGATCAGGAACAGAGAATAATGGTGATGAAATCAAGGTGAATCAAGAGGTTGGGAATAAACACATCAGACCTTATTCATCCTTGAAAAAATGTCTCTTCACCAATGATTGATACTTAATATCTATTGTAATTATTATTTTATGGTGTCCACTAGTTTTGAAAATTGAGAATGACTTTTTTATTAACTGATTAATTTATCTATGATCTCTAGAAATTTAATGAACCAAATTTTATCCTATTGAATGCAATTATCAATTTTATTTAATATTACATACTTCCACAATAATTTCCCCATCTTATTATTTTTTTCGATGATCGCATTGGAAAATGTTTGATTTACCTCATTCATGTGTTTTTCCCTCACTATTAATTTCGTTCTTCATCATTCGTCCATGGAGACGTAGTTTAAAATTTCTAGGTAGGGTTTGAGCATGATCAAAACCTTAGATTCATGGATATTTCATGAATGAATTTTGTATTGATGATTTATGATTATATTGAGTTTTGATACAGGATTGGGGTGATGGATTCATGGATTTTGGATCTAAAGCAGTGAAGAGAGGTGTTATGTATTCACATAATTGATGGGATATTTTATTTCCATCTAGTAGAGGCTAGCGATCTACTTCTACCGATGAACCTTTCAATTGAAGGTGGTTAAAAATCATGATTTTTTTCACAAAAGGTTGATATATAGTCTTCATGAGGAAAATTAATGTTTTATAATATTCCTAACTACATGTTGGGTAGCCCAGGGGAAAAAACCATGTAGTTTGAGTTCGAACAATGACTAGGGTTTCACCTGATTTAAGGATCACACATTATGTGTCCTGGTCCACACACTGTGTGATCCTAGTAGGAGGCCAATAAGTGCGATAACTACATACTACCCTAAGTCCAGGCAGTCAGAAACCTCGTGTACCATGAGAGACATGGTGTGTATATGTATATGTCCATCCAAGTTGTGTGCTAGGTGTACACACCCTGAACCCTAGGTCGATATACACATTATGTTCCTATGTAGACACACTATGTAGCATGACATGGATTCCTATTTCATGTATAGGGAAGAACACACCTCGGTGAAGAGATAAGTCCATACACCATGTGACCACATTTAAATATCTTTCACTTATCCTAGGAACTTATTCACTTTGTATCTCCTTATTCGATGCTCAGATTTTGTGCCATGTGTATCATATCATGAGTCGATCTCATATGGGATGTGATGATGGACATCATTGTGGAATATGAAATATGATGCGAGGTGTTTCAAGAACAATTCTTATTTAGGAAATGATTGACCTATGATAGTGATTAGGTAAGATCATCAAAGTGATATCAAGGTCAGTACTCCTCTGTTTCACCAAGGGTGCGTTCCCCATACTCATTAAAAAACTACAATATTACCCCTATACTATAGTAGGGTATGGATCCTCTATAAATAGAGTGTAACTCACCCATATTAGTTCTAAGAAGGTAAGGGAAACCCTTATGGGAGTGAGTCCACCCCCAGTTGTGGAGTGTAGTAGAGTGGAGTTGGCACATCCACTCAGATTCTTATGAGGTTGTGCATGATTATAGGCATCAGAGATGGACCTTTAGAGCTATAGGAAGACTCATAAATCACGGGTTTTCTATGAAGATAAAGATACCGTTTCTATTGAGTCTCGGTTTCATTATGATAATATATATATATATATATATATATCTGTGTGTGCGTGTGTGTGTATTTCATTGATTTGATTTATATTGTATCTTTCTATTGATCCCATTGTGGGTTTTTGGGAATCATATTGAGTATGTATATACTCACCCATGCATGATATTTTCCTGAATGTGTCATGTATTATAAAGAATGATAGAAAAATTATTTTGGACTTTAATGAAGTTTAGTGATACTTGGGTAAATTGAATATGTTCGGAGGATGGAGTTGGAGATCCAGAGTCAGCCACTCTTCGGATTTCCTTTTTCCAATATTTATTCAGTTTGGACAACATTTCTGGTTGGGCATGTTTTCCCCAATTATGATTTTATTTTTATTTTCATACTTTGATATATTACCTTGAGGTTATTGTAGGAATTGTTATACTCCAGATGTTGCAGTCTTTTATTGCTCCTCTGCACTTTTTCATTGAGACGATGTGTGTGTTTGTACATGTAGATTAGGGTAAGGCATCCCATTTTAGGTTATGCCTTCTCAATGCTTGTAACCAGACCCTAACCTATTATAGGTGGGTTTAGGGTTATCACACATGGCTTGTTACTAGATAGGTGGTCCTCGCTTGTTCAGGTAATGACATAAATCCTCTTATTATCATTGATAACAATTTTTTTAGAAAAATAATAATTAGTTTTTAATTTTTTTTCGTTTTCCATTAGTATGACATCTCATCAAATAGTAGGTTAAATATCAATATCATTTGATGGAATAACTTTTTGATATTTCTATTGATTTTTTATTTCATTATCTGGTGATGTTGAATAATCAGTTTCATAAGTAAAAGTAAATTTGGAATCAATAGATAAATTGGTTTAGGAGTCGGCAGTTACCTTAGCCAGGTAAATTTTATCATCATTTTGAATTTGTACATAAAATTTAAGGATTTTTTGACCTTCATTTCCACTATATTCTGATGAACATTCATCAGATATATCACCCTCATTTACAATCTAGGTTCCCATAACATTCAATCTTTTCATCCATTAACTTTTAGAATGTCTACATAACTTTCTATCTTTCTTCTTTAAGAACTATAAAAAAAACAATATTTGGTGGATGTTTTATTACCTTTTAGTGGAGGTATTGATCATTGTGACATGTGATGTTGGGAAATTTCAGGATGGGTTTTTGAACTATTACTAAATGATTAGAGGTGTTTTAAAGAAATTTTTTTTAAATTACATAATTAAGAAATTAAGTTTTTATTAATTTAATATGTATTACTTATTTATAATTAGTAATTAACTATTAATTTGTAATTATTATTTAATTTTCTTTCCATGCATTCATATGTCATGGATGTCATGCATAAATTCAGCACATATATCTGTTGGGTAAGATTTGAACCTCTTACCACTTGATTACTCTATAAAGACTTTACCACTATAGCAAGCTCTTTCACATGGCCAGTAAAGAGAATTCAATATACCTATATATATAGATCAATACAATTTAAAACGTATATATGAATAATAATATTAATGAAAGAAATACATAACAAACAAATATGAAATAAATAATCAATATATAATAAATAATAAATAACAAAACAATGATTACTAAATAATAAATAATAAATAATAATTTATAATTAATAAAATTTAATGATTATAGAATAGAGAATAAAAAACAAAGAATAACACTAAATAAATGAATAAATAATTCCGTAATAAATAATAAATAATCATTAATAATTAATAATTAATAATAAATGAATAAATAGTAAACAAATAAATAAAAAAATAATAACTAAATAAAAAATAAATGTTAAAAAACAATAAATTAATAATGAATAAATAATAAATAAACAATTAATAAATAAAAATTAAAAATTTATTATGTGATAAAAAAATAAAAAAAATAAAAAATAATAATAAATTAAAAATAATTGACAAATAATTAGTAATTAATAAAAATATACTAAATAAGTAATAAAGGAATAATAAATAAAATTTTATTACAAATTTATAATAAATTAATAATAAAATTAATAAAACTTAATAATAAATATATAAATACTAAATTAATAATAAAAAATAATAATACATTAATAATGAATAATAAATGAAAATACTAAATAAATAACAAATTAATAATTAATAAATAATTAAAATATAATAATCAAATAATAAATAAAAGTTAAACAATAAATTAATAAAAAAGAAATAATACCTCACAAATAAAATAATATTAAATAATATATTAATAATAAACTAATAAATTAAAAATAAATGATAAATTAATAACGTATAATAATTATTTAATGAATATTAAAGAAATAAATAACAAATAATAATAAATAATAATAAATAATAATAAATAATAAATAATAAATAAATAAATAAATAAATAATGAGTAACTAATTAGTAATAAACAATGAATTAATATATAAAAATAAGAAATAAGAAATAAGAAATAATAAATAAATATATATAATTATATATTAATTTATTTAAATTCTGTAATATATATTGTATAAAAATATAGAAATATTTATAATTTTATATAAATATATATAAATACAAGCATGAAGACACAAATAGACACCAACCAACAAAATATAAATATATACACCAACATCATATATATAAATATACATTAATCAAGATAAATATACATATATGGATATAAATATCTATAAAAATATATACATATAACAAAATTTAGATAAATATATAAAAACACCCAAACACATATAATTTTATATCAATATAAATATATATATATATATATATATACATATAATCATAGGTAATTATATACATATACACCCACATAATATATAAAAATATATTTTCATAAGTACGTATAAATCTGTATAAATGTATATAAATATAGAAAAACATGCATAAATACATTTAAATATCAATGTATATATACAATTATATATAAGTTTAAATAAATATTTATATATCGATATACATTATAAATAAATATACATAAATATATAGAAATAAATAAATATATATATATAATAAATCAACAAAATAGGGAAACCACAATAATTTCAACACCATCAAATCAATACAAATATAAATCCAAGGAATAAAATCAAAGATGACACAAAAGTATATGGATTCACTCATAAATGAAGCTGAAAGCTCATTGAATGTTAAAAATCATAGTATCTAAAAAAACTCAATTTTGGAGGACATATGTGCATTTTTTCCTTCTAAATAAATAGTTACCATGATAACTTTGGTCAAAATATTGTATATATCTTCACATAATTTGATTTAATATCTCTTAGAGCCTGAATGGACAAAGAAATAAAAAGCTTGGGTTGTTTAAAGTTGATATTTGATTTCCTAATTCTCTTAAAATAGTAATAAATTTCATTATATTTATTATTACCAATTTTTTATCTAATTTTATTTCATAAGAATTGATTTTAATATTTTTGGAGCTAAAATGAATGTCCTTGTCAAAAATTATGTTCATTTGAAGCTGAAGTCTGATTTTAAACTTATACTAGAATTAGTTTTAGTTTAAAATATCTACTATCTAATAGTTATAAATAAATATTAATTAACACATTTTAATTAGTTAAATCATTAAATACTAAATAATAATTTTGTATAAATAATAAATAATAATAAATAATATATATTTGAATGTATTTAATATTTTGTCTATAATTTAGTGGTAATTTTTATGAAATTTATACTAATTTGATGTAGATATTAAAAAACCCCCACTAAAAATAAAAAATCATTTTCAATTTCCATTTTTCAATAACCACCTAAAAAAATTAAAAAAACATATTTTTGCATCAATTTTCAAAACTGCTGAAAAATTCAAATTTTATTGAAGATAAATGAAGATAGTTTGTTCCCTGTCTTCATGAACTCATAAATTAGGAAAACAATTCTTATTCCTATCATATTTTCTTTTTCATATGTCTTTTGTATCATTATATGGAAAAATATTATGACTTAGTATCTTATTCATCCTTATAAAAAGTTTTGAAAGTTCATTATCACTATCTTTTGAACATCATCGATTAGAATGATTATATTTTTCCAATAAAACATGATAATTTGAAGTTTTGTCATAGGATGCAAATGAAATAGAAGAGATATATAAGAAAATGATACACCATTTATCTTCTTCTTGTTCTTAACATATATCTTCAATTTTCTCTCATATTAAGGTAATGTACCAATTAAGTCATCAAGACATAGCTTTTTTCCATTTCATAGTTTCATCAATGGATGTTCTTTTGGAGTACCATTATTTTAACAACATATCAATAAATTTTTGATAAGTTGATCTTCTAATAGTACTTCCTCACACAAATATTTTAAACTATTTAAAATATTCCTAAAACATTGATGTATTTGATTTACTATTTCACCAGGTATAAAATCAAATCCCTGATCATCTGTACTCAACATAACTATGTAGGTTTCTAAACCCTTGGAAGTAAAAAAATGATCAATATCTAATTAATAAAAAATAATATTATCTGTTATACAAGTTTATAAGGATATAAATTTCCTTATTAAAATAAGATAACAATGTATTATGAAAATTATGATTTATTTCTTATTCTAACTTTTCCTCATGAGAAAAATATACATTTTTTCTTTAACTTTGTAACACACACTCTTCAAAATAATGTTTTTAGATTTAGTGTTAATGATAAAAGACTTCATATGACCACTATAGTAAGCATAGTTAACTCTACTAAACAAATTATTTCTGGAAATTTTTATGGTTTCAAGAGTTCCTATAATAAAACCTAACATCCAAAAATATATTTCCTTAAACAACACAATTATTACAAGGGAACTAAGATGAAATATTGATAATCGTAATAAAATAAAAACAAACACAAATTCATGTTATGGAAATCTTCAATATTAAATTTGATCCAATGGAAGGAATGAAAAGTATTTTATACAGGAGGTAGGGGGTGAATTTTATTTTTAAAATAAACTTATATGTTTCATCCAACCCCCATATTTTATGTTGATAAGATTATGAAATAATTATCAAATGGAAGACCATAGTGGAAAAAATACAACATAAATAAAAAATATTTGAAATACATCTAACACAATAGAAATAGATTTGTTAAAAAGTTTATGAAAATAAAATAGCATTAAATTAAAAAATGGAAATAAACAATTTAAACCAATTATAATTATGAAAATTAATACAGTTGATGTTTAAAAAAATTAAACATATTAGTGGTCATAAAACCAAATAATTATTAAAACAACACTTTTAATTTAATGTGTAAGGTGGATATCTCGATCGGATCCAAGGTTCCCAAAAATTGAGAACTATTATATGGAACCCTGTCATCAAAGCCCCAAAAATACCTGAACAAAACATCTAGATAGGTATAATGTTCTAAACTTGAACACTTTTCCTATCCAAAAAGGTCCTCAAGAACATGGGATTGGTAAATCATATATCATACGAACATTATAATCCCATGATCATCGTGATCGGTAAATCATAACTATTTATATTCCCAGAAGACCCCAATCATAAATGATCATTTAATAAACAAATACCACAAAAATACCAAATATGAAAGTAAAACAATCAAAAGTACACTAATTCAATAATATATTAAAATAATCAACCAATTTCATGCTATCTCAAGTTCTCAATTTCTATATTGATTCATATGATCTCGAGGTTATGGATCTATTTATATAAAGGTTTCTTACAAAATTCAAAAATTCAATTAAAAAGATATAAAATTATACTGTAATAGTATTGTCAATAACCTCTTCATATATAGATAAAATCGACATGTTTCTTCATAAAACATTGAGTTAATTTATCATTATTATATTCTTCTTTAAACAAATAAATGTATTATTTGGGGAAGGCTCACATTATAATATTTTCAAAACACATAAAATTACTTCTGAATTTCAGTTACCATAAATATTTTATGCACATACAAAACTACTAAACCAAAATTATTGTTAAATAGAGATAATATAATGTATATTGTGATTTACAAAACAAAGGATGTGATTGTTTGACAAAAAGTAAAGAATTTTTGTTGAAATATTTCTTATGGGCGGTTAAATTGACTGAAATATTTTATTTTTGCACAATTTGATATTATAAGAAGTTTTAAAAGAGATGAAGAGGGATAAAAGTTGATTAGGGAAAAATAAACAATCTTTGAGATAATCATATGGTGTTTTATAGATTTTAGTTTTGAAAGAAATAATATTAATGAATAAAAAGGATTTATGAGATCCTATATAGTGAAATGATCGCATTATTTTATAAAACACACTATAGTTTAAAAACCAACATCTTGATGAATAATCTTTTTGGGGTGGCTGTTTTATAAAATCTATTGGCTCCATTACATAACCAAATATCATAATGGGTTTCCTCATTGTTTGGAGAAATGAGATTATTTCTCATAGTCTTAAGGGTATAGTTAGTTAATTAACCTATAGTTCTTTATGTGAAATTTAGGACCAACTACATCATAACTATGATTATGGTTACAAAAGAAGATTAAAATATATGGATATATATAAAATCATGTAATAATGGTCATCATCTATGAAATTAAAATATAACATATTACCTTTATGAAATTAGTTTTATATGAATAACAATCATGGTATAATGGAATTTTTAGGAAAAATGAGTATGTTTTTTATATTAGTGATTTTGGAGTTAAATATTGTTATAAGGAAGGATATTAGATGTTACTGGAGTTATATAAGGTAAAAAAATGTTATGTTTTGGTTGAAACCATGTAATGGATGTATACATAAATAAAATTTCAACAAATAAATTGAATCTATTTTCAAGAATATTTGAGCTTGAATAGACATGGTTTTAATAGTCAACACTTTGATAATGAAACTACTTCATGGTTTACTTTTCTGGATTGTGATATTCATGGATTTTATAGACATTACCTATTTAGTGTTGTTATTAAATTCAAAAATATTTTGATATATATATATATATTTAAGGATTCACTTAATTTATTAGAATATATTTGTAGACCTATTTATGATTGACACATTACGATTTGACGTAATGAAAATTAAGAAGATATGTTGATGAAAATTCAAGACATATTTTAGAAAACATTAATCATATATTTTGGTTATAATTCAAATTAATTATGGGGAGTCATTTTTAGTAGTTTACCAAGATATAACATTGTATTGTTGGATAGTGAATGATAAAATATTACAATCACATTCAATAGATCTAATGTTGTTGACAATTTGTTATGTCAATGATGGAAATTCATGAAGATAATTCGGTAAATAATTAATATTTCAATAATGAGAGATAATTATTACATGTTTACATTTGACATGGATTATTTGATATATACATATGATGAAATATTTTAATTGATATTTATGGAGATTTTAATAGGGGACCCATTAGAGGAATGATTAATAATTTTCCTAGTTATAGTTCATCTTTAATGTATGGTTTATTGATAGTACCTACACATTATAATGGTGAGGAAACATGAAAAGATGACAGGGAAAAATATTATCCCTTGAGTATAGATCTAGTTTGGTTTTTAGGTGTTCTATGTGTTTGTTTGTGTTGTTTTCATTCATTTCATTACTATAAAATCATTGGGTTTTAGCTGTTGAGGTTAGCTAGTGGTTTTCTCTTTTTTGGTTTTTGGAATCTATATTTTAATTAAATAAAAATATAATATTTAATCGGTTATAGAGGTAATTCTAATCATTGTTCCCCGATGCTTCAATATTACCCATCATTTCTAAGGATACCCCACTTTTCACCAACAATGATGGTGATATGAAGTTGTGATATGTTAGAAGGTGTTGACTATTGTGTCATTTTGAGAGTTGTGATGATAAAATAGTTTTTCATGAGTATGGTGAGTGACTTACATAATATTAAGATATCATTGGTTAGCCATAATGAATCATGTGAATGATTTTTTGTATATAAAATCCGTAGGGTGCACTGGTGTATATTTTGTCATTTTTGATCTCCTTCTTGATTTTGGTATAACACTCTGGGAAGATAAATGTTTATTTAGTGCTTCCCTAATTATTATATGGAATATATATGATGGAATTTGGATTTTATTTTTTCATCCTATAAGGTTGTTTTAGTTTTTCTTTTGTAGTATGGTCAAGATAGGATGTGGTTGATCCAGGGTTTTTTAGTTTTGTGTTGGTTCTGGAGGATAAATATAATGTTATTGAGTATCTTCAATTTTAAATGAGTAAATTGTACATTTTTTCATATATAAATAATAGTTTTAATTATGTTTTCAAAACAAAAAACAAAAAAAACACAATTGAATCTATTGTATAATGAGAGATTGGATCACCCATGGAAGATCATTAATTTGAATGAAAAAGTAAAAGATGAAGATGAATCCATAACATATAAAATATAATTACATTAACAAAGAACTATAAAAATATAGATCCTTGTTGAAGGAAGATGTTACTATTGAAACGAACATCTGTAAGACATTATAAAAACATTACATTCCTTGAGTGACCCACATCTTTATTTTGAATCAAGGAAGTAGTGAGTGAATAAAAAGAGAGAACCAAATCAAAATTTATGGGGAAATATTCATTTGTTTTATTCTTATGATCTTTCAAGAGGTCCTAATGATCATATCGTGTGTATTAATATTAAAACAATGAGTGTATTGAGGTGTAAAGGGAGTTACCATTGGGAGGTAGTGCACCATCCTATAACTATCATAAATGCTATATCCCTTGTGTGGAAGTAGTCCATCCCTAAATTAATTTGAGAAGATTGACCCTTTGTGAGGAATTTTGTTTCTTAAATAGTAGTATTAATAAAATGCTTTTTATTATTGGATTTTTGGTACACTAAATAATCACCATGTGTGTACACCTATGAAGTATCCAAGTATGTCTATATTACGTAAATCCTTCTCCAATTGTGTACTTCACACAATCATAATATTTTTTAGAAGCATTCATTATTTTATAGATTAAAATGTCAATTCAATTAACATTGGAGAACAATCCAACAAAAGGTAAGGATTGAAAGAAAATTTTTAATTTATAAATCAATAAAATCAACCAAACCTCTTAGGAATCCTTTTACCATAATTATTAACATACTATTTAGAAAAATATTATAGAGGACTAATCATGTTTTCATTGAGTTAAATCTATACAATATTTTTCTTTATTGTTTCTATACATGGAATCATTTATGATGGTCTTCATTTTTTATTGAAATAACATTGATGGATTAAAATCAGAGATATGTGTTTTTCTAAAGTATTTTGGAGAGGATGTTATGAAATTTACTGATTTTGATACTGATCTAGGAATTCGAAATCAAAAGTTGTTTGATAGAGAAGCATACATTTTTTTGAAATTTTATAGGATTCTTATTAATGAAAACTCTTTATTTGTATACTATGTTTGAAAAATGTCATGATTTAATGGAGATCTATGTAAAACCAATTGAATAAGGAGGCATTACGAATACCTATAAAATAATTTAATTAAAATATAATGATAGTTAATTTCAGAAGAAAATATTCCAAGAAAAGTTTCTTATATTAAAGGGAAAGAAGAAGAAGGGTAATGATAAACAAAAGACAAAGAGGATTAATACTTCCAATGAGGTAAATGTTTCTAATTTCATTGAGAAATATTAAACATAATATCACATTTATTTATTTTTTTAATCGATAAATTTAGATTCACCTTAGTGATGTTATGTAAGTTTGATCCAGTTAAAGAGGTGACAATGAAGTCATGTAATTTTTCAAGAGAGTGTTCATGGAAAAATATAAAAGTGTTATAGTCCTTATAATAAAAGGTGGATAATTTTTAATTTAAACTGTAATTTTATTATTTTGTTTAAGAATATATATTTTTAAAGGCAATGTGGTTGATGTAAGAAAAAGAATTATGGTTTTAAAGGGACTTAACAACAATTGTTCAATGAAGTGTAAGAAATTAAAGAAACCAAAAAAAATATCTTCATGATAGATAAATGAAACTATGAAAACTTAAAATATTGAAACTGAGAATCCGTACCTTACAACATTTCTACCACTAATCTATATTCATGTGAATTTCTTAATATCACCAAGAGGTATCCATAGGGTATACATCCTGCAATTAAATCCATGATTTGTTCCTTATTCACTCATTATGTATGTGATATCTTCCAGCATTCATGAAATGGTAGTGACATGTTGAGTAACCAATTTACAAGAAGAGAGTTTTAGGAAGATGTAGTTTTAGATGAATATGGAATTATTAGGCACCCACCAAGATATGGAAGTAGGCTTTATAAATCCCTCAAGGATTCTCCCCGACTGCACTTTCACTTACTCATACATTATAATGTATCAGCAAATACCTCAACCCATTCATGGGACCCTTTTCATGAATGTTGCTACTTCAATGTTTTTAATATTATGAAACAATTATTGATTAAATACCATGTTAAATATATTCTCAAATGAAAATAGTTATCATTTGGCCTACATAATCATAAGATGTTAATTTCTATCATAAATTTTGATTACAAAACCATATGACATAGCCAATAACAGTTTACGATCCTACAATGATTTAAGTATAATTTCAATCATTAAGACACCCCATACCATTGAATGTGATATAACCTAGTGTATCTATAACACCTCAATATTTTATAATATATTTTTATTCGAATAATTTTAATTTCTTCGATATATTGTGACACACGGAAAAAATATTCTAAATGAACAATAATATAGTATAAAATTAAAACCAAGATGTTAAATTGGTGTAGTGAATGGGAATAAACACATTTCTAAAATTATTTATGATGTTTTTAGATATATGAAGTATTTTGATAAATAATGTGTCAATTTTTTCTAATGTCATTATATTATTTAAGAATACATTTTACATCAAATTTTTTAATGATTTTTGTGAGAAAATAATATAATTAAATATTTCCATATTTATAAAATTTATTTCAGAAAATGTAATTTATTTTTGGAATCATTATTCCAAAATTATGTTAGATTTAATTTTTTATGATTTTCTTGAAATTTTTTTTTCTATTTATACGGAAAAATACTGATTTTTACTAAACCCTATATTTTTGTTTAATGTATTTACAATGTTTAATTTTTTTAAGATGTGTTTAAGAGTAAAATTATTTCATATATATTATTAATAATCCAATTAATATAATTAGCATTTATTTTATATTATATATTTGTACAAAAACTATGTATACTTATTTTTATAGAAAACTGAATTTCTTCACATTTGTGTGTTTAATTATAAGTTCAATTATGTGAGTTTTATTAATTTAATTTGATAAAATGAATTATATATTTTTAATCATAATGATTAATATTATTTAATATCTCAAACTTAATTTCTGTTCATAATGAATAATTGAAATAGTAAAAATTTGTTACCATGATAATTGTTAAAACAGGTTTATTGGGGTGAGTTAAACCAAGTGATATGGGTGTTTTTTACAATTAAACATGCCTAATTTATATTTTATGGAAACTTATCAGCATAAAAATATCCCATATTATAAACCTTATCCATTTTAGGAATTTTGGTTGAGTATTAATATATTATATTTTAATATTTTACGAAATTCAGTGTAGGTCCTCTCCCACAATAGGGAGGACACCATTCATTTGTATTATTTACACCACTTTGTGCTTTATAACTCAACAAAACCATTCTAAATTATATTCTCAACATCCCAAAACATTAATTAAATATTTTTTTCTTAAAAGGAAATCTGAATGTTCTCTAAGAATAAATCTAAATGAGGCATGTTGAATGAGATGTAACCATCTTACCAGACCATTTCAATTTATCTATTCTTTAATATACTATACATTTATTGTATGAATCATAAAATAATAAATCAATTATCCTAAATATGAATAAATTTCATTCTTATTATGTAACCACCTTTTATTCACTCTCCTTATTCATCAAATGGGATGTGAATGTATCACCCGTGCATTCATGTGGACTACCACCTCCACATAGATATACAAATCAATTTACATCACAATTTTCATGGATGGTTATTATGAGGGGATTTAATTTATTTATTAGATTAATTAAAAATTATTCCTCTAGAATTATAATATCATATCTACCTTCTTACCTTCCAATCCATTGGAAAAGGATTACGGTGCTCATGCATATGCATAGACTACCACGTCCACAAAGCGATGTTATTTTTTCAGTTATGATTAACATAGATATTAATAAGGATTTATTGAATTTATATATATGTATTATATTATATAATAATGGTTTATTATGTATAAAATAATATTTATATTTTTTTCCTTATTTTTTATAAGGAAATGAAAATAAAGTTTATGTATATGTGTGACCTGTTGTCTCCATGAACGGTATAAATCATTTTTCTATCTCGACATTTTATGGATGAATATAAATATATATTCATATAAAAAGGACACATATATTATACTTATATCATGAATATAATTCTTTAGATTATAAAACCATGATCAACGATTAAGGATAAAAAATTCTAAACTGAAACTCTCATTATAAACAAAACCATGAACACCATAAAGAATGGTTTTAATAAGGAATTATTAATAAATGGTAGTTAAAATGTTATAAGTGGATAATATATGATATTATATGTACAAATATTATTAATTTATATAATTATATGAAACTAAATTTTTTTATACATGGGTTTAGATTACTTTCTATGTAAGTCAAACTTAAGGTACTAAATTTTTTCTCAATTTTATTTCTGTGAAACATATTCCATATTCATTACATGTTTTTTTATATTGGTATTTATAAATCCCATGAATGTATTTTATAAAAATTATAAATAAAATTATGGGGATTTAAATATCATAAAATTTTCCCTCTTTTATTATTTTTTGAATCAAAAGTTACAATAGTAGTAATGGATTTATGTTAAAATATAGTCATTTATAGGGATTATTTATGATTAAGTTTTTGATGAAAAACATTCATGATAAATATCTTAAAAATATCATTTGTTTTATCATCCTATCATTATTCATACAATTTTAAAGTAATAATACCAATTCTTCTTTTTGGTACTTATAATCTAAACAAAATTCTCCAAAAATAGACTTTATTCTCACTTTCGTCAGGAATTTTCTTCTTCTTTGAATATATCTTCTTCAAAAATAATTCAAGAATGTTTTCAATATTCTCCAAATATTTTTTAAATTTATATTTACCCATTATTGAATTTTTAAAACAATTTTCAAAATAAATCTTCTTTTTAATTTCTGAATGAGGTAATTTTGACTTTTTATTGAAAATGTGAAAATAATATTTGTTTTAATATACAAGACATGAAATAAATTTCCCACCATTATGACCGATAAATTATTTGAAGACTAATTTACATGTTTCTATGTTTATTTTTATATAATTTTTTTAATACTATTTTTAATTTTTCAATATTAAAGAATCCATTTCAAAATGAAAACTGTATTTTCCTCAAGAAATATTCCAAATATATGTTAATTAAATTTTTTATTTATGATAAAATAATTTTATTTTACTTTTAATATAATGGGTATATGATCCAATAATACCATACTTATTCTTTTTATTTATGGTTTATAATTATTATGATTAGATTTTTAGGAAAACAATTTATTTTCGATTGGTTAATCTGTGAAGAAGTGTTGAAATGTTTAGGAATCTCATTTATTTTTCCATGGTTTGTGATATATGCTGAATGATTTTGGATATTATATAACTTATATGAATAGATTAATATTATTTTCTGGGTGGGCCAAAAATTATATATTCATCAAATTAATTAGGAAAATATGGATATATCAAGACATAATGTGGATTGAAATGGGGAGTTATACTAGTTTATTAGGGGACAATGTCTACTATGATAGTCTTGGGAGTCAACCGTGACTATGAATATAATGGGATATGGAGTGAAACCAATTGAATAGGATAGTCTAATAATGATTCTTGACAATGAAAATGACTTTCTAAGAATATATTCATGCCAAAAACATATGTCTTATACCAATGATATGCTATTATAGAGCAGGTTCTTGGATTATATTTTGATTCATATCTTATGAAAATCAATGTTTTATGCCATCACATGAGATTATGATACATGATATGTTTAGTATCATTTTAATATATCAAGATCATATTCTCATACCCTTTTTTATTTTTATGTTTATGTGATCATTGATATATCCCCTGTTGACCCTTACTGAGCATTTGAGATCATCCTTTCTTATGTTTCCTTTCCCCATATTATAAAGAATGGTTTTAAGTATGATTTATCTAATAAAGCTACTTGTTATCAAAAAATAAGTGTGATATGATGTAGACATCTTATGAATAAGTTGTTTATATATCAATGTTTCTAAATAAACTAAAAATACATGATTCAGGAAAGGTTCATAATGTTATTTATGGAATATTCATCTAATATGATGTAATATTTATGTATGAATATTATGGGTCGCTATAGTAGGTATTATAATTTTGTTTTATTAATATTGAGATAATATAATTAGAGAAAATAGTAATAAATACTAGGTATTAGTTAGGTTATTGGTTAAAATCCAAATATTCTGGTAAATAATAGATTATTTGGTTTTCCTACAAATACATCCCATTATTGATTCAACAAGTGGATGTGGTTTTATCATGGATTAATATTGGGGTAATAACCCTTAAATTAGTTGGTGTAGTATATCTTGACCATCATTTTGGTGAATGGTGAGTGTTCTTATATTGTGAAAATAGATTGACACTCCCTAGGGAACTTATTGGGTTAATTCACATTTTCTTTATAAATCATAATGATGTATATGGATAGTTGATAAACATAGATAAACTAGGTAAAACCAATGGTTTCAAAGATTTAATAGAAGGTGAAAATATTTATACACCCAATGAATGATGTTTTATGACTAATAACTATGATTAACGATGCTTGATGGTAATGCTAACCATTTTGGTTTTAGTAAGGGATATAATATAGAACAATAATATTAATGTGGTTATAGGTATGCTCAAATATTAATGTAACATATTTTATATTTGGAGTATGAATTATTATATATTGAAAAACATATCATGGAAATTTAATTAAAATCATCAATAATTAGATGTTGATTTAACAGTGAAAATTTCTAATGGTATAATGATTTCATTGAATGTCTATAATTCTTATCCAATATATTTTTGTGGGAATGTTCTTTCTATAAATGTTGTTATTCCCCCTCAAGTTAAAATTGGTTTTGTCTTGGTAATTTTTTGGACTTATTTACATAAATACCACATGAATTTCTAAATAAGGGAATCCATGTTCAATATTCATAACCAATCTATGATTGCTATTGGTGAAATGATAATTATAAACATTCAATGGAAATTAAATATATTTTGTGGGTCTTGATTCAAATTAAAACACCTGTTTTTATCTCATATAGTAGGGAAATACTCAATGTTAATGATATGAAAAATATATTAGAGTTTTTTATGTATTTTCGAAAAGTGTTTCCTAGTCATCCTTAAAATCATGAAATTATGTTTTCAATAGAACTCGTACCTGGTGATACAACTATCTCAAAAAATCGATATAAAATAGACCATATTGATTTATAATAATTAAACAAGAAAACATAGGGGAAAATTTATAAGGTATTCATTTATCCAACTTTATCCTCGTGGGATGCACATATTTTTTTATTAAGAAGTAAGATGGACTATTGCTACTCTACATTGATTATCTGGAACATAAAAAGGTCACCATCATGAATAAGTATCAATTACCTCGTATTGATGTTTTTTTGATAGATTATATGGAGATCAATATTTCTCTATGATGTATCTTTGATCTACATACTACCAATTGGTGTTTAAAATTGAAAACATACCTAGTACGACCTTCCATATGAGATATAGACACTATGAATTTATACTGAAGCTAGATGGTCCTACCATTTCCCCCAATATCTTCATGATTTTAATGAATTTATTATTTAGATATTATATTGACTAGTTTTTTATGTCATTATTTTTGATATTATTATATATTCCAAGATAAAAGAATATCATTAGGACTATAAGATAATTTTACAAAAGACATTAATGAGGGATAATTTGTATCCAAAATTCCCCATGTGTGAATTTTTGATAAAAATGTTTAATTTTTTGGTCATATAGTCTCATGTTAGGGTATATTGGTGGATCCATCAAATAAAGAATTTATTGAACAATGAACTAGACCAACCACCAAGTATTGAGATTAGTAGTTTTATTTTTTGGGGTTGGATATTATAAATTATATTTAGAGAATATCTCATGGATATATAATCTAATTAACATGTTAACTTTTAAGGGATTCAAGTTCCTTTGGAAATTTGAGTGTGAGGAAAATATCAAGGTTGTAAAGAGAAGGTTAGTCATCACACCCATGCTTAAAGTACCCTGTGGAGGAGAAGTGTTTGTGGTCTATAGTGATGAATCAAATATTATAAAAGGATGTATCCTAATGTGGAATTATATGGTAATAATTTATAAGTCACTAAAAATGAAGGATCTTGAGGAAAAATTCCCTATTTAGGAATTGGAGTCGGTTGTGTTATTTTTTTCAATAATGATAGAGAAAAATTATTTTTATGGATAAATATGCGATATATATTATGATCATAAAATATTAAACAATATATTCCCTTAGAAAGAGTTGAGAATATTCCATAGAATATGGTTGGAGGTCATTAATGATTATTAATTCTCAATACATCACAAACCAATGAAATTGAATAAGGTGTAAGATTATATGAGTTGAAATGATCATGATAAAATATCAATGACGTGGACTACAAAACATCCAATATTTATTTATTTTCAAAGGATGGATATATAAAACTTACAAGAAGGGGAGAAATATTATCCTTATCAAATGTGTGTTAAATTTTATATCAAAATGAATATTTAATAAGTTCATAAGGTACATTTAGATTTAAAAAATAATGTACAAAATGTTCCTATGTTTTACATCAATTTTTATGGAATGATAAGGAAAATGGGTCACTCATTTTCCGCATCCATACCAAATTTTAACAATGAAATATCGAATAAAGATCATTGTTCATCATTATTTATTCATCCTGGAAGTATAAAAATTTATAGAGATAAGAATGATTATTTTTATAGGGACATCATTAAGAGATATATTATAGAGTATCTATCTTAGTTCTTTTTTTCAACAAATTAAGACTGATAGATAGAACTATATTGGGTTATTAATACCATTTCTCATACTGTAATGGAAATGGGAAAATATCACCCTGGATTTGGTCATTGGAATCCTGAAATAAACTAAATTACATAATACTATTTGGGTTATAGTCGATCGTCTAATAAATTAAAAAAAATCATTGATATCATAGAATATTTTTCTCTTTCCCATATTAACACAATATACATAAAGAATATGATGCAGTTTCATAGGATATCACATTGGGTTATACTTGATATAGATAAAAGGTTTACCTCAAATAACTAGAGAATAATTCAAGAAGCACATGATTCAGGGTTAAATTTTAGAATTGCTTATAATTCTGAAAATTATAGTCAGTCTGAGAGAACCATACAAAGAATAGTGTTTATATTTATTTATTATTTTATATATGTCCAATGTTGCTTGGATAAACACGTTCCTCTAGTCCAGTTTTCTTAACATAATCAATTTCACTCGAGCATTCATATGGATCCTTTTGAAGCCCTATATAAAAAGATGTGCAGAACACCAATGTACTCATATGAGGTTAGAGAAACAAATATATTGGGACTTGAGATAGTTGATTGAATGTTGTATAATATTATATTGACTCAACAACATATGAAGGAAGATCAATATTGAAATAAACATTTAGATGACAATCATCAGAAAAATATAAAATTCAATGATTATAGGAAGGTATTCTTGTGAATTTATCAATGAAAGAAGGTAATGATATTCGAAAATAAATTAAATATATACCATGGGTATATTTGACCTTTGAGGTTCTTGATCATTTAGGGATTGTATTTTATCATTTGGCGCTTCTCACGAACCACTCTCAAGTTCATGATGTGATCCATGTATCTATTCTAAGGAAGTACATACCCAAAAAATCACAAGTTCTAAAATCAAAGCTCATAATACTAGATAATTATCTTTCATATGAATAAAAAATAGTATAAATATTAGATCATATAGATAAATTACTAAATAACAAGATTACTCATTTAGTTAAAGTTCTCTGGAAGAATCAGAAATTCTAAAAAGCTAATTAAGAATTTGAGGATATAAATAAATGAAGATATTATATTTTTATGTATTTATGTGATTAAATTGCACGAAAAAATGTCATTTTAATGGGGTCAAAATGTAACACCTCATGATTTTAGGATATATTTCTCTTCAAATAAATTTTTTTTCTTTGATAACTCATGATTCATAGAAACCCAAGTCTAAATGAACCATAATATAGTATATTGTTATATCGTAGCCATTAAATTGGTAGAGTGAATATGATTAATTTTATTATGACAATTATCTATAATGGATTTATATAAACTAAATAAATTGATATAAATTTAGTAAAATTTTAGTAAAATATTTTTATGCTTAAAAAAAATTTCATCAAAAATGGATTTGATTTCATTTTGTGAGTAAATAATGAAATTAATTTTTTGCACCGTTTCAATTTTATTTTGAGAAAATTAAGATTATTTTTTAAATAATTGTATTTAACATTCCATAGAGTTATTTTTTATATTTTTTTTAAAAGAAATAATTTTTTGTTGAATATTGAAAAACAAATGTTTTTTTAAAACCATTTTTCATTTAAGTTATTTAAAAAATTCCATTTTTTTGAAAATAGATTTAAATGTAAAATTCAATCAATTATAGAATTAATAATATAATTAATTTCATTTTAATTTATTTTATGTTATATTTTGGTTTAAAAACCTTAAATACTTAAAAATCATTTTTTCCAGATAACATTTTTTCATCATGTTATACGGCTATAATTTTTAATTAAATTATTCCAATTTTATGAATTGTATTATATGAAATGGATAATTTATTTTAAATATTAAAAATTAATATTATTTAATATGGTCAACCTAATTATTGGCCATAATAGATAATAAATATAGTAAAACTTTTATTACAAAAATCGATGTTACGATAGGTTACTAGTGGTCAAACCAAAAACAACATGAAAATAATATATTATTATTATTATTATTATTATTATAAATATTCATTTGGTTAATTAATTAACTAACTATGCATCAGGAAGACCTCTTGGTGGTTTAGTGAAGCCACACTACTTCGACCGTGACCTACCTGTGCACCGGACATTGCCAATCCCAAATGTCCACTTATCAAAAAAATTGATTTTTTTTGAAATTTGGCCTAATCCACACCTCAACAAAACATTTTAAAAGCAGTTAAAATTATAGGATAAAAATTATTACCAAATTCTATTGTCTGGGTACGACAATTCTCACTGTCATGAAAACTTTCCACCCTTGGAAAGTCAACTCGAATCCAGATCAGAGAATAAAAATTGGTACCCCTGCTCAACCCATGACTTCCGCTTCCGAGTCTCAGGCTCATCATTCCTTAATATCAATGGATATAGACCAATGGAATGTATTTTACACAAATCACCTTCTCTTGGGAATACAGTATCCTCCCTGTCCGCTCAAACACTGATAGATCAAGCTCAATTTATAACTGTTCCCAATTCAACACATGATATAGATCTATATTATTATTTTTCTATTTAGAGACATGAAATACATTGTGAATTAATGTCAACTGAGAAGGTAATTCTAACTTGTATGCCACCTTTCTAATCCGCTCAGTGATCTCGAAAGGCCCGATATACCTCGGCGTCATTTTTCCCTGCTTTCCCAAATTAAGGTGACCCATGTAAGGGGCCACATTCAAGAACACTATATTACACATTGAATACTCATGATCCTGATGCCACTGATTATTATTGGGTATGTGGATACTCTGAGATGTCAATAACTACTACCTGGTCAACTTGGCTTTCTCAGATATCTCCTACACAAGGATACATCCCAATAGTGACGTTTCACCTATCTCAACCCAACATATAAGAGATTGACATGGCCGATCACATAGAGTCTCAAAGGGTGCCATTCAAATAGATTATTGGTAACTGTTATTTTAATTGAACTCGACCAATAACAAATTGCTATCCTACGATCCTTCAAAATCTAAAACCCATATATGAAGCTTGTAATCAAGAGCATGATTTTCCTGTTTAGTTATACCATCCATTTGGGGATGGTATGTTGTGATCATTTTGATCTATGATTCCAATGACCTATGGAGGTCGTACCACAACTGAGAGGTAAAGAATGGGTCTTTATAAAAAACAATTGCTGACAACACACCATGAAGATTGAAAAACTCTTTAATATACAATTAGTCCAGCTCATCCACCTTAGCAGTATCTTTTATCAGAATAATGTGGGATAATTTGGCCAAAAAACCAATCACCACCCAAATATAACACATTCCTTGAGGTGTAAGAGGCCAGAAAATAATGATGTCCATGGAAACCTCATCCAACTTTTGGGTAGAAATAGTTAATGGTTGAAGAGAAACAAAGGGTCTTGGATGCTCTACTTTCTCCTGATGAAAATTATAGCATCTCGATAAAATTTCAACTATATATTGTATCATACCTAGGCACTAGAACTAGTGAAAAAAATCATAACACATCTTGGTAGTACAATAATGGATGACCCACGAAGACTAGTGGATATCCTGCATCACCACCTTCAATAGAGACAATGACATCACTGCATAGAACTTGAAAAAAATATCCCATTAGGATACAAGGACAAATCATAATAATTCTCCCCTCCCTAAATAAACTATATAGACCACTAACACATCTCATAACCGTGATTCTTTCACTTAATCAACTCCATAAAAGAATGATTCAATTGAATGTTTTTAACAAATATACCTGTACTATGATCCTTGGTCTCCATGTGAATATGGGAAAAGAGACCCATAAAACTCTACTCATCACTGGACTACCTCAATGAATGCACTAGCACATTCCTTCTCAAGGATTCATCCACCACCTTACCCTTTCCCGGGGTATAGATGATATAAATGTCAAACCCCTATATGTACTTGATCCATCGGTGTTGCCTTAAATTAAGATCCCTATATGAGAAGATGTAGGATAGGCTCTTATGGTCATAATAGACCACAAATGTCTCCCAAAAGTGGTAGATACTCCATGTCTTCAAGGCATACAACAACACTACCACCTCCAAGTCATGAGTTGGGTAATTATTCTCATGAGGTCAGAGTTAGAGAGATCCATAAGATACTACATAATCATCCTTCATGAGTACACACCTGTGGCCCATACCTTAATCATTAAAATAATCCATGTATCTCATCCAAGACTCTGGAAAGATCAACATAGGTGTGGTAGTCTTCCACTGCTTCAGCTCCTCAAAGCATGCTTGACATGGTGGGATCTATTCAAACTTCACCCCTTTCCAGGTGAGTGCGGTCATAGAGGAAGCAAGTGGTGAGAAATACCAAACAAAACACTTGTAATAATCTTGTAGGCCATGAAAACACCTAATATCAAACACATTCCTCAGCTATTACCATGATAGTAATACATCAATATTCTTGGGACTAACTGAAACCCCTCGCTTTGAGATGACATGGCCTAGAAACATCACTTCTCTAATCCAAAAGGTTCACTTTGAAAGCTTCACATAAAATTGATGATCCTAGAGAGTTCCCACCACAATCTGTGAATGATGCTCCAGATCTTCCTCAGATCCAGAGTAAACTAGAATGTCATCCACAAATACCACAACAAATTACTCGAGATACTGGTGGAACACTCTATTCATGAGTTCCATAAAGAACTTCGGAGTGTTGGTCATTCCGAAGGGCATGACTAAGTACTAAAAGTGGCCAAACCTACATCAGAAATCCATCTTCGAGTTTTCGTCTTCTCTCACCCTAGGATGGTGGTAACCCGAATGCAAGTCTATTTTGGAGAACCACTTTCCCCCCTTTAGTAGGACGAACAAATCTTCAGTCTTGAGAAAATGGTATTTATTTTTAATGGTTACACTATTCATATTCAATTAATTTATGCACAACCGGAAAGATCTTCTAGCCTTATTCAGGAATAGAATAAAATCTTCCAAAGGAGAGACACTTGGGAGAATGATCCATTTGGATTCAAAATCATCTTGATTTGTCATTATTTCCCTCAATGTGGTGGGGGACATATGATATGAGGGAAGAGATATAGGCTGTGTTCCCGACGCTGATTCAATCATGAAATCCACATCCTATTTTTGGTGTAGTCTTGAAAAATATTATGGGAATACCTCTAGAAACTCATCCACAACAAGGGTAAACCACCATGTGGAGCACCAACATCGTCCTCCAGTGCGAGTGATGATAATTGATTAGAAATATTTCTCAACTCTAGAAGTGGAGGTCCTGCGCCACCAGACAAAGGATCCAATTCCCCATGAAATACCTGAGGACTCCCATCTAGTTCAATAAAACTAACTCGTTGTTGATAGCAATAAATTTTCTCTTGAAAGTGAATAATATCATCTATGCTGAGGATCACATTAAATAGGTCCATATCATATACCATGAAGTTCCACTCCATCTCAAATCCAAACGTGGAATGTGAACACGATGAACACCTAAGGCCTTGCTCCTTCTACTTATGAAACAGTTTCACCAACTCCATTGCAAAAGATAAGATCTCGGTTGGTATGTTCAACAAGATCACAAGACTAGAAGATATAAAGGAAACTGGAGCCCCAATATCAAATAAAACTTCTTCTATTGAAGATGAAATCGTGGTTGTACCTCAAACATTTAAAGGTCTTGTATTAAATCCCATTGGTGCCTAATACACAGAATGTAGATGCCAAGTCCCTAACTGAGAACAACTACTCTCATGTGGCTCTACCCTAATCTGGCTCTGCCATGTAGACGATCTGGCCCTACCTCCATGACTAACAAACTGATATCCCATCATCATGGTTGGATCTGACTGAACTGACACTCCCCTAAAATCCAAATATCCTTCCCCACTCTAATATGGGCATGTCACCCTACAAAACCATTACAGGTGTCCCATAATTCCACACCGTTGGAAAGTCCTAGGTGGTTGAATTCATGCCGGTATGAGGTTTCCTATCATCCCACACTGATGGAACACAACAAAACCTAATCCACAAGATACATATGAAGACTTCCTAGAAGGATGACCAGAGCCGCCACCATGCTTCTTCCCTTTCTCATCATGGTTCTTATTCTTCTTAGATGAACTGCCACTTCCCACAGCGAACAATACTCCAGAAAACCCAAAATTTCCTTTGTGATCAATCATGACCAAAAAATCATGATCAACCACCTCATTATAAGTTCACAACTTGAATAAGAAGATATGAGAGTAAATTAATTGGTGAATCCCCCTCTCACACATACGAGCTTTCAAAGATTCATTAGAAACTATCTTAGGTGCATACCACATTATCTCAACAAAGTGATTTTCCTATTCCATATCTGAACTATATCCTTTGGAAAGGTCCCTAATCTCTTTGGATCTGGCATAGGCTAGTGAATCGGTAAAATATTAATCATTGAAGATGGCTTTGAAATAATTCCATCTCATCTTCTCATTTTTCCCATTTAAAGCAGTCATTCCTACCACCTATGACCAGGACCCTATTGAAGAAATGAGGCACATTTTACCGTGGCCTCATCGGGTGTGTTAAAGAACTTGAACGTACACTCTATCTTTTTCTTCCATTTATCTACCTCTTGAGGTTAATATCTACCTCAGAATGAAGTGGGTTTATTCTTTAGGAACTCCTCTAATTTATAATTATTTCCACCGATCTCATCTTTTCTACCTAAAGTAAGAGTAGGAGTAGAAGTTGTTTATTGTCCTAAATCTGAAAAAACATGGACCACAACTTCTACCAACCTATGATTGAGTAGTGAGGTGGAAATATCTCCATATTCCTCCCATGGGAGTAAGGGAGGTCTTAGGGGAGGCATGCTACTGTAGCAAGCAACAATCACATAAGAACATCATCAGTACATACGGTCTGAAATATAATATTTCAGTAAGAACATTAGAAATCAATAAATGAAACATGATGATGAAACAAAATGACCAAATCAATTATCCGCTACTTGATGTCCACATAAAGTCTCCATCCTGCAAGTCCCACCTAGAGGAGAAGAAAAATAAGCAATCCAACATCCCATGGTGACTCGAGGTTTGTCACGAGGTGTGCTGGCTAGGCACCCTACTCGCTAGTAGATCTCTAAGTCCTGATAGTCCTAGCTCAGGTCAATCTAGACTCATCTTAATTAAAATGACCCAATGAGATAAACCTACATATGATTTCATTTTTTCATAGAACAACTCAGGTCTCCATTCAACCGACGCCCAAATCGGTGCATGGAATGGCCCGAAGGGCATTCCCGACCCGCACGGGCTACCACAAGTGCCCGGGTATAAAATATAAAGTCTAGGAATAATTTAACCAAATAAATATATAAAGTAAAACAACCAAAAGAATAAACTAAACCAAAACTGGTTGTTACAAACAAAAATGACGTTAAACAAAAACTAGAATTTGAGTTTCATAAAAAATCTAATGCTCAAACAACAACTACCACATGGTAGGGGGAACAAAAACAAACTAAAAAACCTCTACCTCTCTTGAGGATTCCACCCTCAATTCGTCTCTACAATTAATCTCCATGAAGTCAGGTAGAAACCCAAACCAATTATTTCCAGAGCCTTACCCTTACCTATATCAGACATAACCAAATGTACTTACACCCAAAGGTGTAAGTAGGGTGTGAGATAACACCCAGCAGGATGCCACTGAGAAAATATTCCAAAAATAAATATAAAATATAAAATACATTTTGAAGTTTAATAAATGAAAGGAAACAAAATATTGAAGAATTTTAAAGATGTAGTTCCAATAAAAACAACGTGAAAGAAAACAACATTAATTCAAATCACACACATACATTTAAGATAACAAATATATTACAACATATACCCACAGTGAACGTAAAGTAAACTAGGAGCACCAAATAGGGGAGAGGCCCTATAGGTACTAGAAAATAGTGGGACCCTAGGACATCGTGTCTTGATGAATGTGGTATAGAAACCACAATAACCTACATTCTCATGCAAGAGCTACTAGTAAGGGACATACCCATAACCGTAGTGGTCTTCCATCATCATATAAAAGTTTCATTACTGTTTTAGTAATCAATATAACTAAGTGAGGCCTGGCCAATGCTATTTCTATATCACTAGCACACTAGTCTTAGTCCACCAACCTAGTCCTCAGCCTTCATGTTAGTGCTCAAAAGATTCCAAGTTCGCATATCATGTCATATTCATATAAAAAACAAATGAGGCACTACCTATAACCAATGACACTCTTGCAAAAATAAAATTAAGTTTTTATAAAATACACACACCAAAAACCTTTCAAAACATAATCTTCGTCACATACACAATAAAATAAACCAAATTCATAGTCAAAAAGACCATTTCCAAAATTAAGCAAACCATTAGGAAATTTGTTAAATAGTTTCCAAAATGTTCTACATGACTCAAAAAACCACAACTCACTAACAAATTAATTTATAAACAAACACACACTAATTCCACACCAAAAAATAAACTGTATACCACGCGCATTTTAACAAAAAACTACAAAATTCATTAAGAAATAATAAATATTTCAGCATCAGATTTCACAGAGAAATGAACTCATATTGAATAAATGTGCTACTAACAAAATATGACCATTAAATATCAAATAAGACCAATTTCACCATTCAAAATAATCAATATATATGGTAAATTAATTAAATAGTCTACTCAATTCCTCAATAAATACTTATATGGGGAATCACCCACGTCGGTGTTAGAAAACATAAAATGATCAATGTAAAAAATCCACCGCATGCCAACCACACCTTAAAAAACACTAATAAACCCTAAAAACAATATATAGAACCATTTTCATCAAAATAAAACCAACTACAACCCAAAACCCAAAATCAAAACCAATAAAAGAGATAAACAACCAAATGTGGTGAAATTCACCTACAATGAGGGAGTGGGAGGCTGTTCGAGAATGATGGGGGCCGAAGGTGAGCCGCGCCAGCTAGAGGGATGAGGATCCAACCAGAGCCTTGCCCGAAGGGGGGGGGTGTGGTCAAGGGATGGTGGCCAAGAGAGGGAGACGCGCTGGGTTTGTGCAGGGTGGTGCGAAGTTATCTACCAGAGAGGGGAAGTGGAGGGCATGCCCTAAGGGAGGACAAAGGTAGTAGAACCAGGCGACGTGGTAGGGTTTCAGAGGAGTTTTAGCACGACGGGAGTGGGGAGGAAGAGATTAAAGTGGAGAAAAAGAGAGAAAATAATGACAAAATAGAAAAGTAAATGAAAATAAACATGAATTAAAACATAAAAAAATATAGACCACTTTAAATAATAATAATAATAATAATAATAACTTAATATTTTATAATTATAAAAATAATATTATATTAACAACCTAATAAAAATATTGAAAACAAAATTATATTATTAATAATAATAATCATAATAATAATAGTATTATTATTATTAAGATAGCCTTAAAAAAATATTTTATTATTTTCTTTTCAATTCATTTGGAATTCACTTAACTATTCATTTGGATAATTAATTAACTAAATTCACATCAGGAAGGCCACATAGTGATATGGCGAAGCCACATGGCTTTGACCATGCCCTTCTCATGTTCAAGACACTACCAAGACAAAATTCCCACTTATCACTAAATGTGCAAAATTTCTAATTTGGTCCGACCCACACCTCAAAAAATAACATTTTAATCCAAGATAAGAGAATAAGATAAGAATTATTACCGAAGTATACTGATCGGGTGTGAAAATAATCATTTCTAATCAATGTGTATTTTGTACGGTATTGGATGACTTGGACCTTTTAACTCATTGGATCCGGAATCCATAGGATTCTGTGGGCCATACTACCCCTTTCTTCTTGCTTTCTTAGGATCACTTTGGATATTTTTTTGACATATTCCTAGGAATACAACTAAGTTGTTACTAAGTTTCAATGAAGATAATCCTAGGATCAATGTAGATTCCTTGGTCTTTTATAGCATGGATCCACCCCTTCAGAGTCTGCCACTTTTGGTTACAGGACATGGTCATTATGGACACTTGATTTTATGGCATGGTCGTGATTGATGTTATACACTTGATTACACAGAATGTCTATTATAGATATTTTGACATGCTTTACATATTGTCCTAGTATTGTTATAAAATTACATTTTTTATACTGGGTAGATATTTCACTTGTTTATATTTCATTAGAACATACCTTGTTTATGATATCTTAACTATTGTTTTGTGACCCTTGTTTGGTTTGATAGGATAAAAATTTTCATTCATTTCTAGTATACCTATGACAAATATTTCAAATTAATTCAGTTTATATTATAGATGTTGGAATTGTTATAGATACTGTTAGCAGTGTCCTACTGGGTGTTATCTCACACTCTATTCATGCTGCAATTGGGTACCTGAATAGACTATATAGATGTAGGTAGGGACCAAGGAATGTTCCCATTGAATGATGCTTGAATTTTTCACAACTTAGGAGAATGAGGAACATGACAGAGTGTAGGCTTCTGATGACTCTTTGATTCATGTATTGGACTAGATACATGTATATCTATATTCCTTCATTGTATATACATGACATTACACATCATTTTTATTTGAGTATTGCTTTTTCATTGTTTTTTCATTACTGTCTAGGATGTTTACCTGTTGTCTAATTTATATTATCCTTCATCTATTGATAGATATGTTTATTACCACTACGTTACACTCTGACATTAAGACATAATATCCCCACATACACACCTTAGGACCGTACTGTAAGTTGGAAACCACTAGCATTTGGGGAGGTTCTCTTGAGGCCATGTGACACACCAACTCAGGGTACTATGTTGTGGAATCTCGGCCACGATAAAACATTTTTTAAAACTATCAATTAATATTAAGCAATATTTAATGATAATAATTTATAAAAATTTAATTAATTAATTATAAAATATTTATAATTATTTAATTTATAATAATTTTATAAATTAATATATTTCCCAAAAATACCTTTTATCGTTATTTATAAACAATTCATAAATAATAAATTCCATCTCATAGTTTAATTTAGGAAAAATGATTTCCCTCTACTTTTTCTATATAATAATTGAATTTGAATCATAGGATATGATACAAATCATATTTTCTAATCGTATCTGAATAATTGGCTATTATTGATAAGCTAATGCACTTAAATTGGTTAAGTGTTATCTGTCTTAATTTATTAAAGATAGCTCTATCTTATCTTATGACATGATATATAAAGGTTGAGTCTTATGTATCATATCACATTTTACAATATGTCAATAAAATATCTAAATACATATCTCAAAATTATTTTACTAAAATATCATAAAGGTGATATGATACTATTTCTATTAAGGTGAAACAATATCATTAGATACAACATATGAATTATTTAAAATATGGCCTGAAAAATGAAAAGGGTTTTTTATTATGTCAATTCATTTAAAATTATATATTTTAAACCATTTTTTAACCATGTTGAATAAAAAACAGAATTTAATTTTCTGAAATGGAATATGGTATGCAGTTAAAATGAAAAATATTCATTTTCATAGCATGATATCATGAATCTAAATTCGTGGTCGGTTCTAGAACCATTGTTGGGATTCAATGTGATATAAAAACACTTGTTCAATATGCACAAGTTAATGAAAAATTGCAAATGATTAACTCCATGATAGATAAATGAGAACATTCAATCTTAAAATGAATAAATTAATAATGTGTACCTTACACCATCACTACCTTTTCTCCATCTTTTTATAGACCAGATGATGATAACAAGAGGAATCTATAAAAAATTCCTCCATGGCTGGTATTAATTAATTATGACTAAATCACTTATAATATGAGAGGGATCCTACACTCTCCATGATATACTAGTGGATCATTATGTAAAGGAGGTAAGAGAAGCGAGCTTCAGGATGAGGAAGTTTTGGTTGGATTTGAAAGGCTTTCATACCCACCATCTTATATAATTGGGAGTTATAAATAACTATGGGGAACTAATTGAGTGCAATTTCATTTACTAATTTGTTTTATCATGAGAGTAAATACCTCATCCAATTTATTCAATACTTTTTACATATTCATATACTCTTATGAGATTCATCCTATGAAATATTTATTTATGAAATTCCATATGGAAGATATTCTCAAATAAAAATGATTATCATTTAGATTCAATAAACATAGGATATAAGTGTATATAATACCTTATATTTACACTTCCATAGGATATAACCAATCACAACAAACAATTTTCCATTGGTACGATAATGATTTATATGATTCACAATATCCACTATCCTTGAATACTATATAAAAAATTTCATCATTTGAAATAATTGATTTAGGTCATATCAGCATCAAATTATTCCTCCGAAATAACATTTGTAAAGGATGAATGAAATTATGAAGCTAAAATTTAATCCACACAAAGAATAGTTATATGGTGTTAAAGAAAAAATGATCAAAGAGAAAGATATTAAAAACCAATTGAGGGTACAGTGTTTTAAAATCATAGATCATATAATTACTTTGAATTACTAAAAGGTGAAGAAGAAATTGAAGATCCCTCACATGAATCCCTCTACATGTAGAGATCAAAATGGTTGGAATATGACATCTGTAGTGGAAGAGAGATTGATCCTTAAATCTTATGAAAACATTTTAGAAAATAATATGTCAAAGTTGTATTACTATAATGAAGGTATGTTCCACACTATTCATATGAACTTCGAGACCTAGGAACCAAGTAAAAGAATAATATACACCATATCATATTATATAAAAAGGGATAATTTTTTTTTTATTTTTTGGTAGATTTTATACTTGTGAAAGATTGGTTATATGGAATTATATTGAAATATGAAAGGAAATGAATGAACCATGATGAATGTACAAATTCCCATGTCAAGGGTGAAAAGGTATTAACGAAAGAAAAATATGAAATCTTAAAAAGTCACTATTTTGGGTGATAAAGAGGGTAAAAGCTAATGAATAATAAAGAAATCACCAGGTGTGTCTTACTCATAAAAACCATCATAGAAATAGTAGAAAAAAATAAGATGCATAAAGGAGAATGAAACAATTATTATGAGAAGAAAATATGAAAACTTGATGAAATAATCACTTAGGAAAAATATACCAAATGTAGTCAAGAAAATGGTCTTGAAATTATAGTTTTGTAGCTTATGAAATTACAAAAAAATTGGTAATTTTTTAATCAAAGGATTTAAATGATAATTTAACATATAAAAAAACATTGAAAAAATATTTTATTTTTCTATTGATATCGTTATGTGGTTTTTACAATAGAGTTTATTTTTGGTGTTTATCATAGGGGTATTTTGTTTAGTAGAAATTGATAATTTATTTATTTATTTTTTAAAATTTTCCATGTGTGTTTTTCAATGTTTGGAATCAAATGATTTATTTGAATGTAAGTTGAATAGGTAAATTTTTTATAAACACTCAATTGATCAGAAAATGCATTATTAAAATTATTGTGCATATTTGATGATTTTCAAAGGATGTTGATTTTCTATTTTATATTAAATATTAATAATTAAAATATTAATAAGTTTAATTTTTTCAGTATGATATTATTTATGTTTCTCATAAAATATATCCCAAAATTACTTTTTTTATTTCCATAATGATTGGGAAATGATATATTATTTAACACAGAAATAAATAGGTTCTGGTATTCAGGATCAGTCGGTCTTGCTTTATGAAATTGTAGATAAATATCAACGACACCTCTGCTAGAACTCATTTTTTAATAGTTTGTTCAATGATATGATATCCATAGAATTTGAGAATGGTGTTGGGGATCCCCATTGAGGATGTATTATTTTAGCATCAAGGAAAATATCATTTAAACATTACCTTCATTATTGTGAAATTTAAACTCATTGATTTGATATGAATTTTTATTGAAGAACTAAATAATTAAATAGTTATTTTACTTTATTACCCATTCATCATTTTTCAGTGAACATTACTACAAATATA
The DNA here is from genome assembly GCA_963277665.1 of Viscum album. Classification (NCBI taxonomy): domain Eukaryota; kingdom Viridiplantae; phylum Streptophyta; class Magnoliopsida; order Santalales; family Viscaceae; genus Viscum; species Viscum album. The sequence goes on from OY728157.1 coordinate 918,342,420, forward strand.
GTCTTTAACAACACACAAAATAGCCTTTGTTGGTGCTAAAAATTTGATGATTTTTTAAGTTCTTTAAAAGACGAAAATTTTTATTTATATTAAAAATTTCATAGATTAGAGGGTCCTTCACCAGTGATAAAAAAAGAACAGATAAAGGGGTCCATTATTTGTGATAGTATAGAACTTATAAAGGGTGTCCATTATAAGTTATTTTTATAACACTCAGAAATGGGAAACATTATCGATACGCTTTTATAACTGATAATGTGACATTTTAGCTCTTCCATTCATAGAATTGACTAAATCCATATTGTATCATCGTGATGCTAAAATCACTACACACTATAGTAGAAAATAAAAAATATAATTAAATTAAATTTATATAAAAAATAGAAGAAAAAAACTACATTACAAATTTTTTGAAACATTGTATTATTACATTGATACTTAAAATGTATCC